>JAUEPR010000022.1:0-600000 GCA_030435655.1 Armillaria novae-zelandiae
GTCCGCGTGCAGGCGACGCATCTGATTTTGTTTCTCGAGGGCTAACTTGCACGGCTGGCATTGAAATGGCATACAAGAACTGAGTGGTGATACAGTAAGTCTTAGCCCTCCAATTACAGAAGGAAACGACGCACCAGGGAAAGTTAATATGCTCTGAGAGCGGAGAGGAGAGGAGCAATCATCAGATTGCCGGGGGTTTTATCTCATACAGCACAGCTTCGTCCGAAGGCTTCGGTCGACCCGGCACCCAATACTGTCATTTAATCTTTTGCTCCCATTTTTCAATTCTTTTCGACGATCACCTGGTTTCCATTCAAATACTATGAATCTGGCGGAATTCTTTCGAAGGAACCATCTGGATAAGGGTATGAGGCACTTGTACGTTTCCTGACAATTCCCTAGGGTAAGCACGAGAACACCGTTATTGATAGAATACTGACTACAGATTTGTGGTATGGAATGAACTTTTCATACCCAAGTAACCTGGTGTTGGTATGGGAAAGGCGATGTCTGTGGCAATGCACCGGCAATGCGCCGGGCGCGGCTGAAACATTATGAATCAATTCTATCAAACGCAACGGAGCACAAAGCTATATACGACGTTAGCTAGTCTCGGTTATCGTATAGCTTGACCCACGCCATGTGCCAGTGCCGTTGGGCGTGACTCAGAACAAACTCGATGAAAGAAGAATAGAAGAGAATAGATTCCAGATTCAAAGATTTCGGCCCGCTTCCCGGGCCGCAACGCGTCGCGACAACAGCACGTGGGGTGACAGGGTGACATTTCCTGTAGCGCGAACTTCCACTGACTACAGACCACAGACTCTTGGAAACATTCCAGAAAACGAATATTCGGCTCCGTTTGTCCCCTCGTAACTTCTAACCGTGCAAAAAAGTTACTCTTTGGGTCTTTCGACTTCAAAGGTGTCTTGGGGTCTAAGGTTTAAAATTTGAAGCTGAGTCGACACATGATGATACAAATTAACCCGTTACTCATCTATCTCGGATCAGCTCATAGTATGTATCCTACAGCCGAACTTACCCATAATAGTTCTAGTGTCCTGGAGAGCCATCACGTCGACTTCGAATTTAAAGAAGCTGACCAGTAGCTCACCTGGACACATGCACTTGAAAGCACAAGGACCTCACATCATGTGCAAGGTTCTTTGACGACTTTGCTGTTATAAATGAAGCAATGATTCTGTCTTGGCATACAATGATCTTTCTAGCGACGATTCTTTTCAACGGCATTTTAGTTTGCGGAGCTTCAGCCCTTCCAAGCTACCCGTCAATTGCCTTATCCCTTCGCTCCTTGTTCAACAATCAAGCTGCATCTCCTAACGGCTCCGCAGATTTTGATGGCAAGGGCTCGTGTTTTGATAGCCAATTTCTCTCCTCGGGCCCATACGCACACGACGGAATAATTGTAGGAGATCTACTAGTATACGGGCGTTCTGACCGACATCTAAACATATCTCTTCTAGTATGATCTACCAAACTCGTGGGGCTCATCTAACGACAATCTCATCGCGGACAGTCAATTGATCAGTCTTCCCGAACCGACTTTCGTTCAAGAACTGCATTTCGTTTATGCGGGTGATGCTGGCCAAGGTTGGTAATACTAATACCGATCACTTTGGTCCCTAGCTCGCGATATATTCCAGGAACTCACGAATTTGTGGCAAATTTCATTCTGACGTTTACGGACAACTCAACTCAACAAGTGCAGCGTGAGACGATATATTGCTCTTACATACTATGTCTCTGAAATATCCAGTCTACGCTCGAAACTGGTGGCGATGGCCAATCCTCAATATCGGAATGCTCCAAACGTTTGTTTTCTTATGTTTCATGCCCAAGAAGATGCTTAAATCATTTCGGCAGGCCATATCATTTCGAAAATGGTACACAAAAGAATTGGAATTCAAGTCACATTTTTCAGTGGTCGAGTTCGGTCTCGTCGGAACATGCTCTTCAAAGCATCACCTTGCCACCGATCAACACAGCTCACAGACTGCATCTGTTCGCTATGTCCATCTCGCCATCAACAGCTTCTTTGCCTGAGGCGATAGATGTAAAGCCGGCATTGTCTATTCGACGAGCGAGGTTCACTTCTCGATGGGAAGACTTTGATGGAGTCAGAGCTCAAGCTGTAGAGGTAACTCTGGCTAATCTCCTCCCGACGTATACCCTTTCGGCAGAGACATCCTTGAACAGTAAGCACCAACTCTACATCAACGGTGCAGGTATCAAGACGATCTATTCTGGTGTCATCCATCGATTGGTCCCTGGGGATCAAGTTACCGTAGACGTTTTTATATCCGGTGCACGGGAAAATGGCTCCACGAATATAGAAATTAGGGACTCCAATGCTCGTGTGATCGGTGTATCTTCTGGTTGGCTGGCGACACCGATGGTAGAGCACTGGACTCCAGATGCACAGGTTCTCGGCGGACACGAAACGCCTACATGGGTAAGAATATTTATTGTCCTGTCCGTGCTACGCCACAACTGAATTGAATGCAGTGGAACCGAGCCAAGTATGGTATATTGTGAGTCCACGATATTCTTTTCAAGATTTGAGCTAAAACATAGCGGGTAGTATTCACTGGGGCATTTACAGCGTTCCTGCTTGGGTAGGTGTGCCCTCAGCAAGCTGTAGCGGGATTTTTGCTAATTTGAAGCACTAGGCTACCTCGTCCAATTATGCAGAATCATACGAGTAGGCCGAGCTACTTTACACCTGACCGTTACTGGATCATAAATTAGTTGGTTCCTACACACTGATCCCGGCGAAGATAATCCAACGTGGAGCCATCATTTAGAAACCTACGGGACCGTAAGCATCGGAACCTCATGTGGCGTTATCTCATGCCCCTCATAAGCCTGCAGGATGTCGTATACGATGACTTCATTTCCAACTTCACTGCATCAAAATTCAATGCAAGCGAGTGGCTTGACCTATTTGACAACGCGGGTGCCAAATACTTCGTTCTGGTCACGGTAAGTGTAATATCCAAGAATTTGTTCCTATCACCGACCTTCGTATTAGAAGCACCATGATGGTTTCTCTCTCTTTGATACTGGCGATTCGACTCATAGAAGTAGTGTACATCTCGGTCCTAAACGAGACTTCGTTGCCGAATTACTCGATACCGCCAAGAAGGAGAAACCAGACATGTATCGGGGTACTTACTATTCATTGCCTGAATGGTGGACACCGCTCTATTTTTTTTTTGCTTCACACCAGCTGATGCACACAGCAGGTTCAGCCCGGACTACTCTCCATATGGTTTCGGGGCGTGGCCTGGGGGCCTCGCGCACAATGCATTCGATGGCTTACTCCTCGATCCATATACAGGAAGACTGAACATCACCGATTATATCGAGGACATCCAGCTACCTCATATGCTTGATCTTGCCAAGAAATATGAGACCAATATAATGGTACGTGTTCTAATCAATTCTTAGGACAGTAACGCTGGATGACTCTGTGATGTAGTGGTGTGACATTGGAGGTCCGAACAAGACCCTTGAATTCACTGCTGAATTCTATAATAACGCGTTCGCACAAGGTCGGCAAGTCACCATCAATAACCGTAAGTATACACTATCGAAGATGCTCGTTCTGGGTGCTGAGAAACCCATTGTTCAGGCTGTGGTGCAGTTCCTGATTTTTACACGCCTGAATATGCTACATTCGGCGCTATTCAAACCAGAAAGTGGGAGGCTAGCGAGGGAATGGATCCTCACAGTTACGGTCTCAATCTTGCCACTAACGCTAGCTCGTACAAGAACGCCACCTATATCGTTCAGACTCTGGTTGATATCGTGTCAAAGAACGGAAACTTGTCAGTCATTTTTGAGTGACAAAATTTCGTTGACTTAGCTTCGCGTTTTTAGTCTTCTTGATGTCGGACCAACAGCAGAAGGAGAAATTATCGCGCCGATGAAGACGGGTCTTCTAGGTGCGGGGGAATGGTTGAAATATGCAGGAAAATGTGTATACAACACGGCGAGTCTTCTATATCATTTCCTTTTACTCGTTAACACTCACCTCTCCAGAACTATTGGTTCCCCGGTTCACAAGACATCTACGCGCCAAAAGGATCGACACCAGTACGGTTCACAGCTACTCCAACTACATTTTGTGTCATTACCTTTGTGGCTCCAACCTTTGGCAGTGGTCAGCTAGTTGTCAATCAGAGACTGCCAATTCTTCCTGGGGACGAAATATACCTTTTAAACCCGTCCGGTTCCTTTGGTCCTTTACCATGGACCGTTAATGAAACTACAGGAAATTTCATGTTGGATGTTTCTGGGGCAGACATGGAAGAGATAAAGCATGCGTCGGTACACAGTAGAATACTAGTCAGTTCCTGTTACGTAACGTACGTAATGTACCTATTTTTACTGGTGACGTCACTGTACGGTACGGTACATCTGCCCGAGATGCCGTTGTTCGGCATTAGCAAGCTGCAAGTAAATACTAGCAACGTCAGGCGGGTCACGCCGAGCGCCCTGCGCCTCGCGGCTTATCACGTGATGCGCCAAATAAACTTTTCAACTACGCCCACCCCTTGCAACCGATTCCGACGTTTCCCTCTCTTCCGCTATTTTTCTTCTTTTATAATCGTTGCCCTTTCGAACGACTACTCCGTGGATTCTCATCCTCATCCTGCTGTTTCTTCTTTTCTAGCGCTTGGCCTTTCGCCCACAACCTAGAACCGACTTGAGCGGCAAGCCCCCCTCCTCCGCTTTTTTTCTTCTTTTCAAGTGCTCGCCCGCTGCCCTCGCAAAAGCTAATCGAAATCTATCTTTCAAGTTTTGCATTTTGCCTTCGTCCAAAAGTCCCTGACATAACGTCTACATGTCTCCCACCGTCATGCCACCTATAAGAGGAGCATTTTCCGACCTCTCGCCCATCTCCCTCCAGAATGTCTTCCACGACGTCCCCCCACAAGACCTCCTCCCAGACTCCCAACTCGCCCTTTGCGAACATAAAACTACCACATCGGCTTCCCATCTCTGACGCAAATTACGACGCGGTCCGTCTCAAAGCTCAGAACATCCAACTGTGGTACTTCCGTACCCTTCAAGCGGTGGTTTCCTTCAACCCGGATAACAAAAGCCTCGTGTTATACGAGTAGTAAGTCTTTACAATTGTCTTATTCACTTGACATTTACCGAAAACAATGTAGTCCTGCCTATAGTGATGCTAACGGAGTCTTGAGGCCCGTTCTTGCGGAGGACTTGGCCGAACTACGAGTAAGTAGTCATCCTGAGTATGCTACGTTGGTCTAATATACCTAGGCCTCGAACGCCAATGTCGTGCTTCCCTCGTGCTGGTGCCCGGCCGCATTTACTGGGAATTATTGCGAGACCATCATCTTCACGATGAGCCCCCTTGCCAACGCCGAATACGAGAACCCGGGCAAAATTGCTCTGCGTTGTGCCGCATCACAGCCAAAGCTCCGGCACTTCGGGTGTGGATTCTGGGGTGAGTGACATCCACCTCCATTGGTCACACGAACAATAAATGTCTTCTAGTCCCCATACAAGAACTCACGAGCCAGGGGGCTCTCGGAAATCGCCTCCGAATCCCTGCTCCAGCCGGTACCAACGCGGCGACCTCTCCTGCGGCATCCATCGCGTCAAGCTCCAGCTTATTGCACGCACTAGATGAAAGTTTTCTCGGCCGCTCCAAGCGCAAACTCGTGGTGCAACCAAATGGTCTGTATTTCTCTCATGTTCGACGTAACATGAATGCATACTAACTAGTATCGATGCTCAACAGGGTCTCCCAAAAAGAGTCGGGTGCTTGCGCCTGACTCTGACACCGACTTCTCCCCCCCCCACCCATCTGTTCTCGCCTCGAAAAAAGCAGTTGGTGAGTCTTCGCTTTCACTGTTTGCTTTGCCACCACAGACTCAGTTCGTCTAAATAGCCCAGGACACGATGTTTAAGGCGGCTTTCCTCACAAAAGGTATTTTATTTCGCCTTCTATTCTTCACCCCATCCCGATTAATCACCAGCTCCAGGCTCTTTACGCGGTACCAGCACCATAGAAGAGTTTTTCCAGGGTACGGCGACCTTCCCCACACCAAGCCTTCTTGCTCTCGAAGAGGCTTATACATCGGGATCCGGGATATCCCTACAAGAATTCCAGTATCTAACCGATTACTGTCTGGAATGCGGTAAACTCTTCAGAAGGCTTGCTCACGACAGGCATATTTGTTTCGAGGTCTCCCAGACCCAAACTCGTCGCAAGCGCATCCCCAAAGTGGAGAAGGGAAAGGGAAAGGCGAGGATGGAGAACTCTGATATTTTTACGAGTACTCCGCTTGGCAGTGTTATTGTAATTCCCTCCGATTCAGAATGATTTTATAGTTTATTATGCAGTTATAGTAGGTTACCTAAAGTACAAACCAAATAACACAGAATTGATGCTGTGGACACAGAGACACAAACGGAGACGTGAAGACATAAACGGAGACGCGAAGACACAAACAGAGACGCGAAGACATAAACGGAGATGCGAAGACATAAATGGAGACGCAGACAAATCATCCTGCTGAGCTGCCGATGAGCTGCTACTCACTCATCTTCCCCACCTATCAAGTGCCGCCAAAAGTCGTGGGATTACCAGGTTAATGGCTAAAAAGACAAAGCAGACTGCCAAAAAAGGAGAGAAATATAATCGTAAGGGCGGAAGTTGGAACTGGTAACTCGTTTGAGTTCTCGGTTCAATTCTGTAATTGAGGCCCAAAAATGTCAACTACTCAGAATCGAACCCTCAGCCTTGCATTTAGGAGCACTAGCATGCACTGGACCTAAATCAATCAGCCATTAGCACCACTGCGCCATCTGGGCCTTGAATAGTTTACCTATCTTCTCCTACCAAGACGCTACCGGACTCACACCTCCGCTGTCAGATATCAAGCCCAGTCTCAACTAGTGCCGAATCGAGGACCTTGGTCGCGGCAGTATGATACAGGATGTGGGTTTCAAGTCCACTATACTCCGGCAATGCCAGTCCGAGGATCGTGGGTCCTCACGAAACCATCGACAGCACCAGATATGAGACTTCAATGAGAGAACTCGAGGTGCGTAATCAATGAAGGTGTTTGCGTTTGCCGGACGACAGTACCGGTTGGAGGGTTGATTAACAACAGCTCGGGACCGACGACAGACACTCCAATGACATTGGACGAATTCGTTGACGTCGAGAAGGTTAAGACGGACGTAGACGACCTAGATCTCTTTCAGTTCCGTAGTTTGTTGGTGACAGTAATGTTCGTACCGATAATAACATTCGTTCACTCCGCCTTTTCCCCATGATCCAAAACCAAGACCTCTACTTCCCGCAGCGCGCACGTAGCTTTCTCCGGCGACAACCTTGAGAACGGACCGATCCGAAACACCCTCCCGCATCTGTCGCCTCCTCCTCGAGTCAAGGCCATGTCGAGGCTCCAACGGCAAGCACGATGTCATGGCGTACTGATCAAGTAGCCGAACGTCAGCAAGATGATTGATTCTGAACTTATGAGTACGTACCTTTCTAACAACGAAAACCCGTCGTCGTCATTCTAACATTACTCTTCTGGTCTGGAGTAACCCATACGCGTATTCTGAACCAGCACTCAGCTACGCTAAGAACAAATCAACGTAAATCTGCCTACCACAACTCAAAGGAACGTCTCGAGTTCAGCACTATTTTGCCCTTTCAGAACAAAGGTTAGCACCCCAATCCGATGAGATATGGCAAACTCACAGCAATATGGTACCGGCAAGGTAGGCGATGCGTGCGTGAAGCTTCGGCCTACGGGGAGGTGGAGTGAAGTGCTAAGCACTCACGCTGTCAAAGTCGTCCGCGTGAGGATGCGTGCACTCCACTCTGCACATTTCCTAAACTGTATGTCATTAGATCGGAACGTATGTGGACTGGTGCGAACGCACCTTTAATCCCATCTTACTCGAGCCCTTCTTGTCTCCCCACGTTGCGTTGCCAGAGCCGTTATCCTCCTCCTCGAGTCAAGGCCGTGTCGAGGCAGCAACTGCAAATACGATGTCGTCACGTACTGAGTGCTAAGCCAAGTCGAACGTGAATAAGATACTCAATTCTAAATTTCTGAGAGGACCCACCTTTTTATTAATGAAAACCTGCGCTCAAGCCGTCGAGGTGGACTTGCACAGTAAAAAATTCTGTCCAGAATTCAAGGTAAGCATATAGAACAGACGGCGCAGAGGGAGAAGCACCTACCATGGGTGTTCGAGTTCACGTTGCAGGCGACATTGGTCATAGAATCAACGAGCACCACGGCCCGGACTCGTTCTGTAAATTCCCGACCTTGAGTGCACTGCCGTCTGAGTTAGTCGGGCAATCGAGAGTGAGAATAAGAGGGCTAGAAGTGAGGGGAAAGAAGGGAAGGAAGCGGGGAGCTGGAGTTCAAACAAAATTCCAGCCCACCTAAATTTCGTACCCCAGGAGTATCAAGGGTGGTCATAGACGCCGATGAAGAAGCCAGACGGTGTGGTGCACACCAAGTCGTGGAGGACGAGGAGGCTGATGCGCGCTGTTAACGGCAATCACGTGACCTCGTTAACTCACACGAGAAACTTTAAGTCTAATTTCTAATTTCTCTCTCATTCCATCCTCACCTCACAATCGGTCCAAGGTCAGCTTGAAGACTAGATGTCCGAAATTATACTAACCATGTACCTGCAGATGTTCTCTATTCGTCGTGTCACCGCCAAATTACAGTCAGTCTCCCGTTTTCAAGCCAACACTTCTCATGAACTCAATCCTCTCTGTCATTAGCAAGACCCTAAAACGCGTACGCAGGGTTATTCGTCGATCGTTTGGGAACTTAGGTGCGTTGATTAGCGTCTGGGATTTCTTCGTCCATTGACACTTTATTCCTACTAGTCGATAACCCCGATCTGGATTCCCCGCCGTCATACGATGTCGTTACGCGTACCCCCCCACCCTACAGTGCTATTGATACTGTAGTTCAACACGACACCAGTACGCTTCAGCGATTCCTGCCAGGGGAATACTTCTGACATCCGTCCGTATACAGACACGATCGATACGGGCGAACCCGCTCCTCCGTACAACGTCGAGTATAGTACACCCCTTGAGGACGACGGAATGGCAGGGTTTTCGCGCTCTGGACTCGCCACTATTTTCGAAGAAGACGAGGATGAAGCTGTCGAGTGAGTTTTAGAGAGAGACGATAAGGATAAAGTTGAAGACCATGCAATATCTTGATACCTGAGACGGACATACCCACATTTCACACAAATTTATCAGATTCTCATTGATAATTGCGCGTACATATTTCACACAAATTTATCACATTCTCATTAGAAATTGCGCGCAACGTTCGTGTATTTACCGCACGCAGTCCCGCGGCGCGTCGTACTAAATTGACGCGATTTAAGATCGAATCGGGACATCGGCATTCCGGCATGAGCCATTTTTAAACGATGACGCCTTGTCGGCCCGTCGTTCCGGTGCAGGTGATGATGATGATAGTCTACCGGCGGTCGTCCTCAAATATTTGAAGCAATCCAAAACTTCTGCTTCACAACGGTGCTGCCGGTTGAAAAAGAAAAACTCACCTTTAGTGTCGCGAAAACGTCACAAAAATAGAGGTTTTGATGAGGTACCGCAATTAAGGGGAAAAAAAAACTCACCTCTTAAGATATAGTGAACGTGTCAGGAACGTGTCCGCTTTTTACAAGTAGCTTGGGCACAATCTCTGCTGCAATTCAGGAAAAAAAAATACCTCACCTTCGTTGTCACGAGCGCGTCTGCTTGAAAGTACCTAAAAATATATATCTTGCATTAAGTACCTTGTTTCGAAGGAAACTCACCTTTTTAAAAATGGTAGACGTATCGTGAGAACATCTGCTTGAGGAAAGTCAATACGAATGAAAGAGTGTACTTCAGAAGCAGCCCTTACAATTCAAAAAACAACTTTGGGTGGTCTCCTCCTATCCGCATATGAAAATCGTGCAAGATCCCGCTCCTAGAACTATAATACATAAACTGAACCCTTGTAATAACACCTAAATCACCTGAGTAGAAAATCAGATATGTCATAAATAATTTTTAAGAAAATTGACTGACCTCAATATGATCTCCCGACTGAAAGAAATGCTTCGCTCGTAATTGCCCGGAACGTGCCATCCACCGACTCCAATCCTGAGCGTGGTACGTGTACAACTTTCCTTGATTTCCAGCCTCCATTTCGATAGTTATCGCCATCCATCCCGCCGGATTATACGCTCGCAAAGTATAATGGTGGCGACGATTGGCCGACGATGAATGCCATCCAGAACTAAAGTCGTGAATTAAAATAACAAAAGACGACATTCGCAACTCACAAAAGCGACATCTTATCAACATTTTCACGCAAAAGCTTGCGGCCATATCTCCTCTCAGCCTCCTGAAGAATCTTCCCAGGAAATTCATCCGACAAACTTGAAGAACGCGGAGAAATGCGCTTGACGTCGCCAAAAAAGGCGTCCTTCGCTTGCAAACCGAGGCGTATATAGTAATATTTGATAGTCATATCGAGCGCGAAAGAGGTTTTAGAAGTAGAGAGCGATTGCACAAGTAAAGCTAGTCAAAGTCACTTAGTCGCGACGCTGATCGACTTGAGGTATCGATCAAGCCGGCGGCCCGGCGGCTTATAGAAGCGTCACGTTGTGATCAATTTCCACGTGCGTGTGATCAATTGCCACGTGCGGTAATCCAGCCGCTTATGCATATTATTGAATTGAATTATATTAATTATAGTAATAATATAAAAAATTATAAATCGTCGGGAGAAAGAATCGGGGACCCGGTGCGCGCACCGCTAACGATCTACTAGCGGTCGTCGGTTGACGACCTCGATACCTTGCTTTACGGTCTCATTTTTATTTATGTCGTGCTCAAATGGCTGAATACTCGGTTTTTGGCGATTTGAAACTATTTTTCCATACACAGTCCTTTACAGTAGCAGCAGTTGCTGAGTCCCCGATTCTTTCCCCTTGGACCAAGAAGTGCAATGTTGCTTTATCCAAAATTTCCAGCTAGATTAGAAAAGCTCGATAACAACTCAATGAGGTGGTTGCGCAAAAATCTCGCTCGGCGGCTGCGTCTAAAGGAGATGGTTCTGATACAGAGAATGCTAAGTTTCAACTTATATTCATAATCCCGATAAACTTCTGCTTCCAATTTAGCTTCAGAAACGATAAATATATATCTCTAATACCCACTCTGCCTGGAGTGTGGGCGTATAAAGCCATTCAGAATTCTTTTATCTCCATGCACTTACACGTATACTTGATATTTCATCTATATTCAGCGTGATAAGTTTTGCATGACAAGTTTATGAATCGCGCAAAATTTTCCAGTAATGCCGTTTATTGAACACTCAAGGAGACGCCATGCTTGTAAGCTACCTACATGAACCGCTCCTTGACCTTTTTCAAGTCCATATCAGTAGAGTTCCAGATCGTCTCAGTCCCTTCGACATTCTCCCTCAGCTGACCAAGTTTCTTCAGCATACGGGTACCACAATCGGATCCAAGCGATATTCTCGTCCAACTCTGGTGCAAACATGGTTTTCTACTACGTAAATAGTAATGGATACGTCATCAATACGAGCGCGCAACGCGTACAGGTCACACTGTGAGAAATATCACAAGACTCTAGAGGCTTTGTAAGCCCGAAATTCGACCTGAGAGACCTTGGCAAGCAAGGTAATGTATAACGTTTTATGCAAGCTTCGTTTTACATGTAAAATATTCAGTTATAATAGTTTATGCCAAGCTTTACATGTAAAATAAGTGTATCATTGCATGCGCGATTCGCTTGCCCTGTGGTATTTTTAGAACTCTTTCACTACCGAGAAGGGAGGTTATCTGCCATCCCCCGAACGCCACCATCCATCCGTATGTATTTAAGGTGCCCGCCAGGTGAGAGTACCAGTACCGTTCTTTACCCGCTCTCATTCATGTCGTCCCCATCGACTCAATACCTGTATGTACTCACCTCGTTTCGACTGTCGGCTGTACTCATGTCGTCTTTTATAGGACCTTGCTCGGCGTGCTGCCAGTAATGGGCAGGCACGATTATGCTTGCCAGCACGACTATACCGCTGAGCAGCGCGAGTGGATGTCCCAACAAGGGATTCTGTTTGAAAGAGCAGTACAGGACAACCATGTCCTCATTTTCTTCGCGCGGTTGTTCGAAGATTGGTTTGACCAATGGCCCATCACAGATGATCGGTCTGACGCTGCCGTGGAGCAGCTCAAAGTCGTAAGTCTTTGTCATTTCATTCACCACGTCCGCTGACATCGCCGTCGCCAGGAAATCTCGACTTTGTACATTATGGGCCTAAAAAACCAGTGGGTGGTACACGGCTTGCGTCCTGACGGATGGACGGAGGAATATGTCATCGCCAAGTTGGATTACTTGGAAGATATGGTTGTGATCCTTTGGGAGCTCCGACGGGTGTATGTAGTGGAGCTGCCGGATAGTACTGGGAATTAGCGGCTGCTGGCTGGTTTCAGTACAATTGTGTTATGACAGAGCCTTTAGACCACGTAGAAATGTGCTTGATAATACCGATCCGCCCCTTCTCACTTGACTTCCTGAATAACACGACCTTAACTCTTCACTTTATTTTGGAGCACGACGTTAAAGCCTAAGTTTATTTCGGTCTTGAGTGTCAACCTAGAATTTTAACTTTCTGTTTATTCGGGTTGGTTATTACTCTCGGTTTTGCCTAGATCTGCCAGTCAATTATCGGACCGTGACAAGGAACTCTTTCCTCATTAACCTTTCGTGATTAACCTTTCGCTTTATTTTGGGAACACGACGTCGACGTTTCAACGCCTAAGTTTATTTCAATCTTGAGCGTAAACCCAAAATTTTAACTTTCTGTTTATTCGGGTTAGTTACTGCTCTCAGTTTGCCTAGATTTGTCAGTCAATTGTCGGACCATGAGACAAGGAACTCTTCGGTTGCTAGTTAGTAGTTACAACTCTAAGTCTAATTTTAATATTGGACCTTGACCTTGGAACGGAACAGGACAAGTGTGCGTCGAATCCCAGCAGGAAGTACGCGGACTTTTGGAACAGTATCCTCAGGGGGAAAAGAATTATTGATTGCTAGAAATATATCTCCGTACTGCCTTGTCCGTTGTAGGTAACATGGTCTACGACCTTCGGACTAGAAAGGTCCCATCTCTCGAAATCCCCCCTCCTCCTCGACTTATAGCGCGCGCGCAGCCCGACAATCCCCCATCACAGTCTCAAATGTCCCGTTCAAAGTCGTCATCGAACGCCAGGGATGATGAGTTCACACCTCCTCCAGCACCGGATGCAGCTGCTGACTTGATCAGATGCATCGACGACGTGGAGGTGTCACTTGGATTCGTCAAGAAGAGGGCCATCCGCCACCTGGTGACCATCCAGGGCGCGATGATGAATACCTGGTCATAGTACGTTGTCCTGTTATATAACCTAGGAGTCGGTGTGGAGGCATGAACTCATTCCTTTATTATAGTCCAGCGTGGAAACAAAACAATGGAGAACTCGTACCCGTTAGCGTGGAGAACCTTCAGCAATACATGCTGGAATGGGAACTTGAAGGGCCCAACTGTTTCTGCCCTCTGGTGGACCCTTCTTCGTCACTGGTGCAGACCATCCTCCGCCAAGATGACGTTGACGGGCAGTGGTCCTTTGTCTGCGCCAGCGATTACTGCAAGTACCGTGGTACATTTGCTTTATCTCCTTAAACTGGCATGATATTGATGAGGCCGTAGTCAATCTCACCAGAATTTTCGGCCCAGGTCTCCCTCAAAGCGCTCTGCAGAATCATGCAAGTGAGTCACAGAGCTGAGCTATCAGATCGAAATATGTTTAACAGGCTGCGATGAAGATGCACCACCTATTGAAGACCTTGATTACCGCAGTAAGTTCTACATGCACCCAGGTGAACTATATGACTGATCATGGTGCCAGCCTACGAGAAACGATGGGAGAAAAAACACGGAAAACGCTGGCATTCACTCGAGACAGTTCTTTCCGACATCGAAGAGGGCGTCGAGGCAGAGACGACGTCAGCCAAAGCACCAGACAGTGTCGTTCCAGAGTCTGATGGGGAGGCGGGACCGAAGAGCCCGCCGGTACCCAGTAAGTCTTGGTTCCATCTTGTCGTTGTTATAATTGCTAAACATATATCAAGGACTCGATCTAACCACGAAGAGGAGGAACAGCGAAAACACCATACTGACCCGCAAATATATGAAGGTGGGATTGACAGCCCTTCGATTGAAGGAGAGGAGGCGGAGCCCGCAGGCACAAGAAGCTGGAGATAACAGTGTCCAGCCTGTAGGAGAGGACGTCGCCCGTGAGTGCATCCCCCAGTTGATGCGACAAGAATTGACATGCACTTTTACATCCCCAGAAGCACCAACGGGTTTCCACGAAACCACTCTCTTCCGTCAAACCATTCCCGTCCCGCGACGGAGGGAACTCTGGATCCATCTCACCCAGAAAGCTGAGGGAGTGACCTCGGAGGAATTGGCAGGGTTGTTAGTAAGATGCGGTGGGTGTACTAAGTATTATAGAGACGGACTCATCCATTATTGCGTATAATAATTGATGGCCCGTCTTTTTAATGTGATCGGTGTACCATTATCGCATATGATAATTTACAGCCAGTATTGTTCAATGTAATCAACCGCCAGTCTCGTTTAGGTCGCGGTATCATTTTCGTCTTCTGTATCGTTTCTGTCCATTTCGTCTTCCGTATCATTTTTTGTCACAGTATCTTTTTCGTCTTCCGTATCATTTTTCGTCCACAGTATCTTTTTCGTCTTCCGTATCATTTTCGTCTTCTGTATCGTTTCTGTCCATTTCGTCTTCCGTATCATTTTTTGTCACAGTATCTTTTTCGTCTTCCGTATCATTTTCGTCTTCTGTATCGTTTCTGTCCATTTCGTCTTCCGTATCATTTTTCGTCTCCACAGTATCATTTTCGTCTTCCGTATCATTTTCGTCTTCTGTATCGTTTCTGTCCATTTCGTCTTTTCCGTATCATTTTTCGTCCACAGTATCATTTTCGTCTTCCGTATCATTTTTCGTCACAGTATCTTTTTCGTCTTTCGTATCGTTTCTGTCTTTATCAGTTAAGTCTCTCGTCACTAGTTATCGTTTTCGGTCTCAGCGTCACCTTACATAGTGTCTCGTTCTCGTTTGTCTGTCACCCTATTCCTCAAGCTTGGGGTCACTCAGTTTTGGCAGGCACACACCATGATTAAGTTAAAATGATGGATGTAATTGAAACAGCTCGAATTATATCTACAAATGAACATTAACTAAATTTTTTTCCGCTTTTTGACGTTCGGTTTGTTGGCCTTGGGTCGGGCCCGTCGATTCGCATTGAGCTCCTGTCGTTCCGATGCCTCTCGCTCTACCTGCTGCGCCTTCAAGATCTCCCTCAAGACAGGGGCAATGGAGATTTTCTCGCCTGGATCGGAGAGCCCTGCACCTGTCTGCAAAAAACGCGCAATTTCTTTTGGACTGGGCAAACCGATTGCCTTGGCCACTTGCTTGGCGTATCGGACCGCTTCAGGGGCCCAGGGACACCTATTGACTCGCCCCAATGCCTGACTCTCCTGTTCTTCGATGGCATCCTGTTGCTCGGCGTTAGGTCCATCTATCCGAATCATAACCCCATATGCCCGGGCATGCGATGGTATATACGCAGCAGGATCTATAATCATGAGCAAGAATGCAGCAAGGCTGCGTTTATATCGAACTGAGAATCTCTTCAGGGACGATCAAGGCAATATGTAGGCGGGACTTACGCTTCTCGGGATTGGTAGGGAGGGCGAGCATCATCCGCACTAATCCCTCGTACACTCGTTCCGGAGCGTGGTCTAGGTTCGTCGACCACATTCCTGACTCCCTGTCGTACCGTCGTGATAGTTCCACTTGATGCATCGTGTCCAGGGACCAAAAAGACGCTCCTCGCGTGAAGCTGGGTTCCGGGGTATATACGGCATGTATGGCCCCAGGCGGTTGAAAGCTATGGATGTGGTTGCATCAACACAAATATGGAAAGAGCGAGAGAAACGAGTGAAACTTACTAAAGATCTCCTGGCAGCAGAACCAGGGTGAAACTGACACAGAGGCGTTCGTCTTGTTGTGTGGGAAGGGCGAATTGAAGGGCCTGGTCGAAATAATCGGTGACGACATGGCGTTCAAGAGGTCTATTTGGGAATGTCACCGTCCATAGCTTACTTCCTTGTTCCCCGATTATCAAAGTCATCTTGCCATCCGCATCATGGTGCTCATCCGTGTACGTGCATGCGTGATGGAGAAGACCCCAATTCATGTCGCTCCACTGCTCTCGCGACAGTCCATGAGGCCAGTCATATTGCGATGAGGTGTTGTTCCATGCGTCATAGCCATCATCCATCATACTGGACCCATGTTAGCGCAAACTCAGGTATTAAAGTATTCAACTCACCCGAAAGGTGGAGGTGCTCCTCGATGTGTCATGGGGACATCAAGAATCTTTTCGTTTCGTATGGGGTCGGCCAGGCCATCTATGAAATCCGAGTGTAGCATCTTCTTGAAAGGCAGGAGTGCATGCTGCTTCTGGCGGACAGTGTCTGAATATTGGCTCAGTGACTGTAAAAAATGCTCCCAAGATGAGGGCATCACGTACCATGCACTTCTACCACTCTAGCAGGCTGTACGTTCCACTGTGTAGCCATGTATTCAGTCGTTAATTGCTCGACTATCTTTGGCGTATAAAATCCTTCCAACTTGACGCCCCGATGGTGAACCAAATGATCCATAATGACATCGTTGAGCTCGGCATCTGGCGGGAAAGGTGCACGCATGAAGACGACGTGCTCATTGGTGTCTTCGAGGATGGGCGATTCCTCTGCATGCCTGCGGACTGCCTGGGCGTGCTACTCATGGTCGTGAGCTCCTGTGGGTGAGAAACGATGACGGAAACTCACATCCTGAACTATATTGATGTCGTCCTGAGGAACGAAAGGAAGAACGACTCGCGCTGGGGTCGGCGAAGACTCATTGGAAACGCGATCCCAGGTAATGGTGGGTGCATCAGGGTGAACGCCCAGTGCACCAACCCCGAAATCAGATATACGACGTGAAGGAGGGGCCGGAGGAGGCTCAGAAGCCAACAATACCGGGTCAATAGGGGGAGAAGGGGGGGCTCGTGTCGCATCAACTAGGATAGGTGCACTCCTAGTGTCTGGTTTCGGTGCAGCGGAAGATCGGGATTTCGGACGTTCCTTTTTAGATGGACCAGGAACTGGGGTCTGTGATCTATGAAAACGTGAGGATAATGAGGGAGATACACGAGAAAGAACACGTACTTCGCAGCGGCTCTTTGTTGTCGCTTTTTCTCGGCCCTCCGTAGGCGCTTTTCGTACTCATCCGTGGTTTCTCCGTCACGTTTTTGAGCGGCCTCTATCTGTCTCCTGGTCTTCTTCCTGGAGACAGCAATTGGCGGGTATTTCTCGTCAAGCTCTTCTGGGGTCGCACTAGAACTTGAAATCAGCCAAGGCAGATAATAAATGGACGGCCGTACTCTGGATGTCTACGTTTGTAACCATTGACCGCCATTCGACGACGCGCGGCGCGTTGACGTTCTTCCCCGGAATCCATGTCGTCGTTGTTGGGGGGCGGACTCGCCGCCGAACGTTCTCCTTCGTCGTCGGTTGGCATCTGGTGGGCGGGCGGGGGCGGGGGCGGGGGCGGTGACATTGTTGCTTGGGAGTGCTGAGGGCGTGCGTTGTAAGACTGATTTATTCGAGGGCATCAATCTTACCTCTGACTGTTGTTCTATATTATAACTCTTTGAATCGCGCTAATGTAAAAATAAACTTTATTGGACGGGTACAAAGTTCTCTATGTATACTAATTTAGATGGTCGTTGGTTGAAGTCAAGAGAGAAAAGATTACATAATTGCCTGTCGCACGGCAATCTGGCCCGAGATGAAAGTCCGCCGGGCACAACCGAGTAGTCGGTTGTGCCCGGCGGACTTTCATCTCTGAGAATATCAAACATGTGCCAACATTATGTAAGCTTTCCCTTTCTCTTTTCCGTACCACGCGCATCGTGGCTAAGAGAGAAAGCAAAAGGTAAGCCCCGTTCCACTTGTATAGCTTTGTGGTAGTTAGTACAAAACAAAAATAAAATTGATTGCTTGAAATTGCATATCTAAGAATAACGAAACTGATGGAAATTACAGTTTCAAAACGCGTCGCGGAAACAAACGCGTCAAGAGCCTAATGGTATGTTTTCCGTGATGCCCCTATCTAACTCACGCGAACTCAATTATGCTCCAGTCAGCGTTCGTAGATCTAGAGGCCGGTGTCGACCGTGAAGAAGTGCTCGAAGCTAGTGAAGAAGAAATCACCGATTTTATCCAAGATGCACCGGATGAGGACGATATAAGCGACGTAGACGACGCTCCCACCGCAGGCCCTTCTACGGTGGCTCCTGTACTCGGCATTCCCGAGCAAGAAAAAATGTGGACAGATCTGTTGGAGAGGGCGTCATTGCGTGCCACTAGAGGTCAGACGGTCCCGGACACCAACAACAAAAACTCAATCCATGATGTCCCCCCCGAATTCTGGGCTCTGTCCGTCTTTGTGAGTTACTCATTGTTTTGACTTCTATTCTTTCGCTCATTGGGTGCTGAAGCCGGGCTGGGAAGATATTGTCGTCTTTCATATTGGTCGTTGTGCACGACCTGAACTCGGGATCAAGGCCGCTTTCATCATGCCACTCCTCGAGAAGCAAGTATGGCTGGAGGTGGAAATGTCCTACACGTTGAAAGCATGGCTACAAGACATACCTGGAGTCCGTCTCCGCAATCAGCAACCCATCCTTCACGCTCTTTCTCCTCTTGACGGGTTTGGGGCACCACTCTCAACAAATTCCTCCAAACCGTTAGTCGTTGGTTCCTGGGTCCGAATTCGACGAGGAAAGTCCAAAGGCGACACAGGAATGGTCGGCAAGGTGTATCCTTGGGGGTGCAAGGTTCTGTTGATACCCAGGCTAGACCCAAGTGCCCGAGACAAGAAACATGGCAAACGACGAAGACTGGACGACAATCTCGCCCCAAAACTGTTCAACCGTGGAGCCATAGAGTTAGATGGCTCAGAGAAGCTCAAGGTCCTCAACAAAGGAGAGGAACGGTATCTCTGGCGCGATTTGGTATACGAGTACGATCTCCTGGTTCGCCGCATCAGCTTTTCCCAAGTTGAAATGGCTCGCGAGATTCCAGATAGTCTGGCGGGTCTTTTTGCCCAGTCGCGCCATCCTCTAGTTCGGCGATACCGCCAGAAGCTTCCCAGAATATCTGAGTGGTGTCTTGTCGTAGGTGACCCAATTATGGATACCAGCAGTGGGCGAGTAGGACTTGTCGGTAGTGTTGAGGACCATGGGTTAGAAATCGAATGTGATGAAGGGCTGTTTACGGTACCATGGGCCCACTGCAGAAAAACCTTCCAAGTGGGACAATACGTGGAGATAACGGAGGACTGCGTCGACCGATGGGCTGGATGGATACACGCCATTGAGGATGGTCTAGTTCATGTGGTGTCTCATAACGCCCGAATGAACGACAAAGTAGAGGTACGTCTCCTGCACGATCAATTTTGATATGTACATCTGATTTACATTAACAGATGCGCGAGGTCCATCCAAACCTAGTGATGGTCAGCACGCCTCCCTCGTCTCTACCCCTTCCTCCGAAAAAGGACCAGGATCCCATCCGTCGCACCAAGGAATGTCCCTGGAAGGGAACTCTCGTCCTCATTGTTCGACGTAATCATCGCTGGCGCGGCAAGACCGGTTATGTAGAGGATGCTATCGTCGTTAATAACCCATCTGGAAAACCAGTCCTGTCTCTGCTCGTCAGGTTGGCTTCTTACGATCCCAACACGCCTTACCCGACCCTCTGGTTTGAATACCTCGACGTTGTCGATGAGGAGTCGTATTTGCCTCTCAATGAGGCGTTACCATTGGCTGACAACGACGACAACTTGTATCATAAGCATGTGCCTACCACTTACGTTCTGGAGGAGAAAGGTAGACGTGTGTATCTGGAGCCGGAGCCGCAAGCTGAAGCCGATCCTGGCAACCGCACCCCCCTGCCCGACCCTGCCGAACGATGCTTATCGCCTGCCTGGGATCCATCCGCCCCGGAACCGGGATCTTCTTTGGCTGTCTCTTCACCGACATACTGGTGCACTGATCGGCGACTCCATGGATTCCAGTTTCGTGCAAAATATCAAGGGCTCAACATCGTCGCAGCAGTTCGTGCGAAGCTTAATGGTAGCGATGGATTGAAATGCGTTAGGGAGGATACGTCCCTACATGAAGAATTGGATCCCGCTGCGGTCCTCCCTATACATCCTACTGCCAGACACTATGACATGTTCCTAGTAATTTCTGGGGAACATTGTGGCAAATGGGTGAGAGGAATCCAGTACAAGAAAATATCGCCGAAAGATCGCTCGGACCTAGAATGGACGGTCGCAGTCGTTATACCTAGAACACCATTCATGCATGACGATCTTACAGATGAAAGGCTGGTGCTACATAGCTCCTGTATGACCCTTGCTAACGAAACGGCGATTTCACGAAATTTAAACGAGAATCTGAGAAGACAGCTACGGAAACCTGCTCGAGAGCGTTAATTTGGACTATAAATCATGTCGGACATATTATGGAGTAAAATGTTGTATGTAGCTTATTAGAAATTTCTGTAGTAAATTACACTTCTGTATTTATGGTAGCTCGATAAGTCTATAGATTCACTGTATATCAAGGATAACATTTCTTAGATACCTTAGACAATCCCAAAATTATAGATAGTCGGAATACCATACACATTTATTAACGCGAATCGTCATCTTGTGGGAACAAATGAGTGATATGAACGAGACACAACCGATACGGAAGACATCACGATACAGGTGACGGGAGACATGACCGATACGAGAGACTTGACCGATACGGGAGACATGACCGGTAACGATATGCGAGACAGAAACGATACATGAGACGGGAACGATACAGGAGACTTGACCGATACGGAGACTTGACCGATAACGATGCGCGAGACAGAAACGATACATGAGACGGGAACGATACAAGAGACTTGACCGATACGGAGACTTGACCGATAACGATGCGCGAGACAGAAACGATACATGAGACGGGAACGATACAAGAGACTTGACCGATACGGAGACTTGACCGATAACGATGCGCGAGACAGAAACGATACATGAGATGGGAACGATACAGGAGACTTGACCGATACGGAGACTTGACCGATAACCGATAACGATACGCGAGACAGAAACGATACGGGAGACTTGACCGATACAGGTGACAATGATACCGGTGACGGGAGACTTAAACGATACTCTGGTGACGATCCAATCTTGACGAACTATCTTGGCTGACATTGTATAAGTTTATACTCAGTAACCAATTGGGAACTAGACAACTACGGCTACTCTAGTATCACTATTCTGACTTTTCCTGATGACTGCCCACGCAATCGCTTTTTCAGGTCCAAACTCTTCTGTTTGTGTTTCTCGTAGGCCTTCTTGTGCTTCTCTGCCGACTCGATAGCGTTGAGATCAGTAGGTTTGATGGACAGTCTATGTAGAGCACTCTGATACCGTTCCCAGGACTTACGAAGCCGTTCGTTCTGATCTCCGATGCATTTGTCCGTGGAATTGAACTTCCGGGTACGATGTATAACTACCGCGAGCCCATGAATACGTTTTCACTCCGATGTGGCGACCACACTGACCTGTACGCTTGTATTTTCTAGCGACCGAGACCACGACGGTGGTAGGCCTGTAGCTGGCCTTGACTCCCATTTTCTGGGCAACCTAGGCAAGGCTCCATTCAAGTTAAACAGAAGTGCCAATTCAACTCACGCGATGGATATGGAGGCGCATCTTGTCATAGTGGCGGGCACGAGAGATACCCCCTACTAAGGAACACGGCATTCCTTCCCTGTATATGTCAATATGTGACATCTCTACTGCATTTGTCGTAGTATCTCCGGCTTGCCAAATACTCAATGGAATGAAACTTTTTTCCCAGCACATCCCTTGTAAAGCGAATTTAGAGTCCCTTTTGTTATTGAGCCAAGCTAAACGACAGAATGAGTCCCGTATCGAAGGACTGCAACGCCAAGCACTCACCTCGTCCCGCAGCTCCTCCTTCTCGTTCAATATACGCCATGGCTCCATCCCAGTCTGGATGCCGCACGCAAAGGAGACTGTGCATCTTCTCTTTCACCGTATAATCCGGAACTGCACAGCTGGCTATTCCCCGAGTAATGTGCGCCTCGCATATGCGCAAGATTCGATGGAGGTGCTCATATACTCCTAAGCTGTATAGGGAGCGATCCGGCTCATGCAAATCTCTCCGCTCCTTTCCCATCTCTCTGGCGATATCCTGCAAATGAAGACCTAGCCCTAGCATAATAATAAGAATTCATCTAGAGCCAAGAACGATACCTTTTACCTTTAGCCTGTCCGCGATGTTGGTCAGCTGCCCAGTGCAGTATCCCTCGATGCTCCTCGAGAGAAGGAGAGTGCAGATGCCGGTACTCGATATCCTTACCCGTGTCCTGTCGCACTATGGACCTGATAGCACGAAATAAAATTTGATGAGCGCGTGCGCATTCTGAATTTAAGAACGCTCGACATAGAACAAGTACTTGGGGTGGGTAAGCGTAATAAATTGAACCAACCATTGCAAGAAAACTCACCTTGGTTCGTCTCACGGTCTACGCTGACCAACTCAAATTCATTCCAGCCTGGGACACGCTTGAAAGATATGTCGCACTGGACCCACTTAGCCTGGAGGAAATCTTGACTACGCTCCGGCAGCATACATACGATGAGCCGGAAGCAATCATCATCGGATCCGCTCAGAGGACCTTCCTCGTCATCGCTTTCGTCGGCCTCATCCCACTCGTGTCTGAGTGAATGCCAGGACATTCGTTTGATAACTCGGATGTAGGGGGTACCTTCTTCTTCATCCTGAATCCTTTTCATGTGCGCCACACCTATGATTATCTCAGTCACCTGTTTATTACAGCCAATCCAGTTTCGTACCATCCCAGCCAGTCCCATGGGGCAACGCCGCCTTGACTTCATTATGGATGTATGAGGCTATATGGTCAAGATTGGCCAACGATGGGTGAAGATGCGCCACCGTAGGTTCTTCGACTGCAGGGCAAAGTTCTTTCACCCGGTTGATCACTGCAGGGTGTCGACAGAAACGCCGAGGGGTCATGTCCGCTAGTTCATGCTCGAGACTACGTATCAAGGCTTTAATCTCAGCCTTTATTTGAACAGGGGTGGTAGTGGGAAGAGGGATTGGGTGTGTATGAGGACTGTGGCATATCAGGAGTATTTTCGGACACTCTTCCCAATATCCATCCTCCGGTCGAACCACTGTGAAACGACTGGAGCAAGGCAGCCGCACCATTTCGGTCATTAGCATGTCGGCCTTACTTGAAGTTCGATGTCCGTTCTCTGTTGAAAGCGGTGAGAATCTGGTCGAAAATTATAAAATGCCATTCGACTGACCACAGTTAACCTTGACAGAGCTGATATTGCGAACGGTTGTGCAACTCATCAACGGGCCATACCCTTGCTGGTGAGCCTGCAGCTCGATTTTACTGATGACGGGCTCGTCATTGACAATCAGCGCACACAAATATTCAAAGTTGTATCCTCCTCCGCGAGCAGGATACAAGACAAAGTGTTTGCGTGAGAAGCTCCCATAGTGTTCGCAGCTGACGCAAAATCATTGTTCTTAGTTCAAATGACGATGTTATCATAGAGATTTACCAGATATAGGACTGTTCCCTAATAATGATTCTTCCTTGGCATGTTTTCTTCGTCTTCTGACCCCGCTTGGCTTTGGTAGGTGTTAGCTGTATGTGATCTCTGATGGCTCGCTCCTGTTCATTATACTCCGTGGCCTCTTGAAGAGTGTACCCGCAACCGTTATCCGTAATAAATCTGAACCATGCGATAGTCTTGTTCAGTATCTCTTCTTCGGCAGTGAAGTAAGCTCTGCCCGCATTTCTCTGATCCAGCTGAAGTTGAAGGGCTACTCTCGAACCTTCAGTATGTGAGGTGATCTTGATATCATCGCTCACAAATGGGCATATTCGAACGCCCTGGCCTGCAATATACAAAGTTATCAGGTCACCGTCACTTCTATACCATAAGTTTCACTTACAGGTACTATAATCGACCAAACACGGCACGGGTTTTCCGTCTCGACCCAACATGACGCTGTACTTGTGTCCCTTAGATTGCCCTGAGGGTTTGCCCGCAGAGTACGCGATATTGCGAACAGGGTTGAACGGTTTGTCGGTGCGAGCCATGTGGAGCAAATATCCAACAGAGGTATCGCTATTTAGTGTCGTCTCGGGGTATTCAATAACTTCATCTCCCTTGTGGTGATATAAAATAGATATACGGGTTCTCTGGTTGATTCGGACATCGTTTTCTATCTTGAACGGCCTGCTACCGGCCAATAACAACTCGGGAGTGTCGGAACCAGTGGGTGTCGTCAATGCAGTCGCTTGAGCCGGATTGAGGAGGTCAGCAATGGCGAGAGGAGGCATAGTTCAAGGGAGCAAGCATTCACCAGGCTCCAAAGTGATATTATTGAGTGTTCTAACAGAGATTACTTGGCGCGTGTAACTATGCTACGACATTCATGAACCTAAAGCAGACTTCAGGTGTCGGATTTGATTGCCTTTTTTTTGGCGATCGTAATGGCTAATACCCGTTGCCTTCTGAAAGAAGCGACAACGTTAAGTTTAATGGACTCGCGGGAGACGCATAAAACAAGCTTTCAACGCTGAGCTTAATCAAGGCGCGGGAGAGCTATAAAACAAGCTTTTAGGTTCGACAGTGGATCACTTAATCAATTAGTACCGTGGCTCTCAGTAGAAGAAGTGTATGCGGGCCAGATTTTCGAGGGGGGCGAGTTTGGAACGTGTTGGAAAATGATACTTCCGTGGAGATAGATTGCGAACGGCGATGAGGTCCAACTGCACCAACTGCACCATAATACAGATACTATAAGACACAATTATTACATTTTAATGGTATGAAGCGACATTAAAACATGATACACCAAAAAAAATATGTATTACCCATGTTTTGACAGTCTTGGACTGTCGTGGTGGAGGGACGGATTACAGGGATGATGGTGGTTGGGGTGAGGGGAGGCGGAACGTGAACGACGAACGGAATGGGTATTATAAACCAGGCGTGGCGATCGATCTGGAAAATGTAATCTCGAAGAGGTTATATTGTAAAGTTTTTTTAACATTATGATTGCCAATGATACACGTTTTTTCGTTTATGTACCGAATACGCCCGTCTTCCCGATATGGAATAAATGCGCCATGTACCCGACGCAGTCACAAGTGGTCACCCTGTCGGTCACTCGGCAGGTTCGGCAGGATTCGTCTTTGCCGACAGCTGCCGAGCTGATCCGGGCTGATGTAAGGTACCGTACCGTACCGTGCTGTCACGTCTATTATTAAGACAGGAACTGACTAGTACTCTACTTACTACACAATCAAAGTCGACAAATTTGATCGACCATTTACCTGGCTTTCGTCGACCAATCCGGACAATCAAAAATGTGTTAAATAGTGTATTTAGGCCTAGTATGTTCATTTGGCACGAGCCATTTTCCCTAAAAATCAAATTTAAATTTTGGACCCTGAAATTTTGGCCAAACCCTGAAAGAAATCTTACAAATCACGAAAAAATCACCAATCGACTCCTTTTCGCAAGGGCTATCTGATGGTCAACAAATGAAAAAATTTCAACGAGCCGTTCGGCTGCCATAATGTTGCCACGGCTCGGCCCGGAGTCACTGAGTTGTCGAGCGGAGTCAAAATTTGATTGAGCGGAGTCCGGCAAGCCCCAAATAGCTTGACTCGGCTTCGACACAACTTTGATGGCTCAGTGAAGTCGGACAAGGCGATGACTCCATCCCATTTTATAAGAGGCGTCTCTAGCTTGACCTAGTGTACCTGTCATTATTTAGGTATACAGGATGTCGAGCTGAAATACCTTGGAGGGAGCCGGACAACCACTTAGCATCCTGAGAGATCTTCACGAGTACTCATGGGTGACCTCACCGAAGAATTCCTGATATAATGTAATGTGAGAAGATAATATTTAAATAGCTATATTTTTGTTCTGTATGCACTAATAGTTTTCAGATAATATGAAAATCACATACATCTACATTTATTAGGGCATCTGACACTAACTTTGCATACAAATTGTCAGTTATTGAAGTTTAAGGTCACCACCGTGTGTCGCAAAGGGTAATGATGATCGTCGAGTCGGTTCTTAACCACATAAACATCTATATACAATTCATTTTTTTTGCCGAAATTTTTGGCCAAACCTTTTTTGTCGTGGGAAAAACTTCGGAGGTTGCTTTTTAGACGTTTTCGAGCCTTCTGATTCTGATTCTGAAGTCAGATTTATGTTTAAAAAAATACACATTCGGCAAGAATCAAGTTTGTCGACTTTGATTGTCCGGAGCTGTACTTGCGATCGCGCGGCACGGCGGCATCGGGAACTGCCGGTCATATTATTTCGTGTCGGTCCTGCCCTTTCAATTCAACCACCATCATCATGTCCGACTCTCAAGGCCGAGAACGCGAACCGGAAAAGCGACCAGGATCAAAGCACGAGGAAGATGAGGACGAAGAGACCTCACCGACACCGGCCCATTCCTCTTCATTCAAACGAATCGCCTTCCTCATCCTCGTCGGATTCCTCTTCTGGTTGGCTTACACTGCGCGCCAGCGACACTTTGAGAGGAAGAACAAGGTCGTGTATGCTACCAGGTGTGCCCAGGTCCGTGGTCAGCTGTTCTCGTATTGATTTGTGCAGGTACTCGGACCAATACAAGTTCAGGCCAGCAGCGAGTCCTATTGTCACGGAGACGTTGAAGGGCGGTGGGACGAGGCTTAGAGGAGCGAACCCCACGGCTACTTCGAGGGCTACACCGACGCCAACGCCGACGCTGGAGAAGAAGAAGAGAAGGAGACGGTCAAAGAGGAATGCGCAGGCGAAATCGAAGGCTGCGAAGAAGTAGCCCGAGAAGGTTCGTAGACTCTTTCTTGCCCGTTTTATCTTACTCACTTTTCTTTCTTGCGCAGATTTTCCAGGTGACATCTTGTCATTGCCTATTCTTTCAAATAATATGGAAGTGTCAGCACATTCTCATCCGTCGACTAATTCTTCCGGATTTTGTCGTACTCATCCAACCATTATTACGATCTAGCTGTCCCAATACAATGACACTATCTGTTTTCCCGATTACTTTTGTTGCGGGACAATCCATTTCCAGCTCTCCCTACCCATCAGTATCATAAGTGCGGCAATTCTTCCTAACAACCACCATAATCCGACTCACCAATGTGAAGAAGTCGACCCCAAACAGCGACCAGGATCGAAACGCGAGGCGGAAGGCGAACTCAGGCCTCAACGTCAACGTTCAGCATTTAACCACCTTTGCCTTTGCATTCCTCGTAGACCTGCTCTGTCTGCATTTGCACAATTCTCGGAGGCGCCATGGGGTTCAAGACGAAGACGAAGAGAGTAGCAAAGTCTAACACACAAGAAATCTTGGCGCGTTGTCGATCCATGAGTTGATGTCGCACTTCGGTGAGCTCGAAAATGCATCGAACGAGTGTCGCCGCCAGCCGAGGGTGCCCTCAATGCACGACGGGTGTGAGGTTGGAAAAGCGGGGCATTCATCAACAGGTATGCATTGAACAAAAGTACTTTTCGAGCAGGTGCAAAGTGTGATTTAGAAGTCCGAAGCCCTTTACGTCACCAAGTAACTTCCGTTTCTCGGGACAATGTTGTCCTCGTGGCCATTCCAGTATAATTACTAACGCCATATGTAGGGTTTCGCTGACTGTTCAAACGTTCACCGTGTGCACAGTCAGAATGCTGTATTTCAGTAAATGTAACAGCAATGTTTTTGCCGAGCATTGATTGATTTTGGAGTTTTGCAAGTTGGATTAATGGATTCATGGGTGTCAATACCAAGTCAATCCTCTACTCCGTCTCGGACATGCTGGGCAGCTTCCAGAAGGCCTCTACTACCGGCGGCAGTACAAACCGGAAAATCTTTCACATCAGGTGCAGCTCTCTTCAATTATCGCTTATTCAAACGCGTAGATTAAAACTGCCTACCCGTGCGATGCTAGTATTCATTGGTAAGCGCATCTTTATCGAGCGTCTTAAAGAAGAATGTTTAATATAATACAGGATATTCCTTGACTGTATCCAAATGACTGCGAAAACGGAGATCATGGGCCGTGCGCCATCTCTCCTTTTTTCCGCTCGGAAAGTGGGAAATTGGAGAGGATGCTAAATCATCAATTCTTACTCACTCTCGGTTGTCTCAGGAGGAGGACGATGCACAATGAATATATAAAGCATTCGCATCCATTATCATTCTCTATCTTGAACAATGGCGATCTCTTCTGTGGTCGTTGCTGCTTCTGGTGTCTCCTTCTTCACTCCCGCTCAGGACCCACCTGCTGGCACAGCTCTTGTACCTCAGTCCGATGGAAATCAAATTCCTAGTCTCTTCCAGCCAATCACCATCCGCGGAGTGACCTTTCAGAACAGAATCGTTGTGTGTACATATTCGCTTGACTGAGTTTCCGTTTCCTGACCGAAGGCCGATTC
The DNA here is from genome assembly GCA_030435655.1 of Armillaria novae-zelandiae. Taxonomy (NCBI): domain Eukaryota; kingdom Fungi; phylum Basidiomycota; class Agaricomycetes; order Agaricales; family Physalacriaceae; genus Armillaria; species Armillaria novae-zelandiae. The sequence goes on from JAUEPR010000022.1 coordinate 28,867, forward strand.
CAACAGCTCTCGCCTTTATGCCAATGCTCGTGTGAAGATGGTACTGGCTACCCCGTGGCATATCGGCCATCGTTCGTCCTTCTATTCCGAGTTACAATCGTCCTTTGCTAACCCGCTTCTTCGTAGTCGGAAGCATCTTCACACGGGGCCCAGGTCTGACCTTCGTGGAGGCCGCCGCAGTCGTTCCAGAAGGTCGCATCACCCCAAACGACCTAGGCATCTGGTCCGACGACCACATCGCGCCCCTCGCTGCGATCGTCGAGTTTGCACATTCTCAAAACCAGAAGATTGCTATCCAGATCGCTCATGCTGGTCGTAAAGCGTCGATAACTGCACCTTGGATTGAAAACCAAGATCTCGTGGGGGTGGAAATGGGGGGATGGCCTGACGAGGTGGTGGCCGCTTCGCCTATTGCCTTCGCGGAAAGCTACGCGACACCGAGGGAGTCGAGCAAGGAGGACTTGAAGAGCCTTGTACAGTCATTCAAGCTCGCTGCGCAGAGGGCCGTGAAGGCTGGGTTCGATGTCGTTGAAGTTCATGGCGCACATGGATATCTGTTGTGTGGGTTCTTGTCTCCCACGAGCAACACGCGCACGGATGAGTACGGCGGTAGCTTCGAGAACCGTATTCGATTCCCGTTGGAGGTTGTCGACGCGGTTAGGAGCGTCATTCCAGAGTCGATGCCTCTTTTCTTCAGGTAAGGACTAGAAGCTCTCGTTCGCTTCTGTCATTGATATGGCTTCGAATAGAATCTCAGGAACGGAATGTCTGGAGAAGTCTCTACCAGACGTTCCTTCTTGGCGGTCCGAAGATACCGTTCGCTTTGCGCCCATCCTTGCTCAACATGGGGTCGATTTGCTAGACGTATCTTCTGGAGGTAACAATAGTCAAGCAGACCTTCACTGCTGGACCTGCATACCAAGCTCACCTCGCACATGACGTGAAGAAGAGCAATCCTAGTTTGCTTGTCAGCGCTGTTGGAAGTATCAACGACGGACATATTGCCCAAGGTGTTCTTGATCGAGGTCAAGCAGACGTCGTATTTGTTGGGAGGCTGTTCACCAAGAACCCAGGACTGGTATGGTCATTTGCCGATGATCTTGGTGTGACGATCAAAGTTGCTAATCAAGTGTGGGGTCTTGATGGACTGAAGAGAAAGTGCATCATCCACCAGGTTGGATAGTCTCTCGGAAGCGGAATCTGATAGGCGTATCATGGCAAATATGAAGATGCAGACTCCAGAGTGTATTTCTCCTTGTAGATTTGTTCGGTCTTATGAACCCTATGCAGATGCGGCGCCAATAACACTGTCGTTCATGGACGTCGTCGTTTCATAGTAGATATCGCGTCTGTTATTCTGGAGATCAATCATCTCAGGACATCCCTTGCTCCCTGCTCGCGCAGCTTTAGCTCCTGCGTGGGGCGTCTAACATCGTCGGTCTGACAGCGTAATTTATCTATGGTACTTTCAGTATTTACAGCGACGATCCAGTGTACGTGGCTCCTTTGCAATATGGGCCGACAGTCCCGCAATACAGGACTCCAAATATAATTATATTAGTTTCATGTCCCTTCCAAGTTGTCGACTAGTGGGGCGAAGTGGCTGAGAGACCACGATATTTACTAACCCATCACGAGAGGAAATGATGTCGTACCTCAGATTGGTGTGCATGGGCGATGCCTTGAAATAGGTGCAGGACAATGTGTTTGGAGAGGAAAACGAAGGATGCCGCACTTGACGACCAGCGACTTTACGTTTTCACCTAGGGCCTTGGCGGCGAGGCAGAGGTGCTGACCTGTACTACCCTTGCGACTTAGCTAAAGACAGTGTGGACAAGATGGTGCTCGAGAGCTCCCAAATGCGATTTTGTTCAATGATGTCGGTATAATGGCTACTAAGGTCCTTGGGTGCAGCAATGGAAACAAGACTTCGCAGAAACCGTAAACGAGCGAGAATTGAATAGAAATCAATATTCACACGCTGAGCTCAGGCGAATGAGCCGGCAAATGCCGTGATTCCCAAACAAATCTTCCCGGTAGCTTCAGGTGTGCATTGGACCCCAACTCCGTGAGATGCATTGGCCCAGAAAACCAACGATGTTCACAGCGGTATGGTGTTTTTCGCGGCCTACGGCGATGTTGCCTTGTTTTGCTGTCCTCTTGGTGCCTGCGCGAAAACCAACTTACCATGCTCCTGCTCCTGTCGTTTGCTTTTCAACCAGAGTATCCACACCACCGTGCCAGAATGATTAAAATCTCTCTTCTTCCTGACACTTCCATCTCTTCAGAGATTGCAGGCAGCAGGATCTGGCGTCACAAAGCTACCGATGGCATACAAAATAATCTTCTGGGAGAGTGCCTTGCTCTTTTTGAGATGCTTTTCTTGACTTCGATTGTCTGTATCTGTTCTAGACGTACATAATTACGTGCAGTTTGTCTGGCTTGCTCTGCTACCGCTCCTCACCGTCATTAAACGGTCAGGCGACACATTTGCTTACCTCTTCGAGCCAGCCCTTTCTAATAGAACCGCTCCAGGATTTCCGAAAGCAAAGGTTCAGTAAGAACTTACGCTGTAATAATATCACTGCAGAAATTCCTCGCGCTATGCGACTTGACAAATCTGTCATTCGAATGAATTTAAGCCGTTCGTCATCTACTCTCACACATACATCCTTATTTCCGCACTTGATTTGTCACAGAGAGGAAGGTAAGTCCAATATCAATGTGACCCGGTCGATGTTTTCTCACTGTGACTGACCATATGGTGTTAGGATTTCTTCCACTTCGATGGTATAAAAGGCCCCTACTCTGAACAGTTTCATTTGTACCAGCACAATGTTCCATCTTAGCCTTGGATCGTTGCACACGGAACTTTCGACAGTCGTCGCCACTATTTTGGTCCTAGTCCTCTTGGTTTATCTAGTCCCCTACCTTGTGGACTCCCATAGCCTCCGTTCATACCCTGGGCCTCTCATCGCCAAGTTCTCCGATGCATGGCTGGTATATGCGACTTACATGGAACATCGCTCAGAAGCGGTTCACGACTTGCATTCAAAATATGGTCAGTCCCGTATCGAGTATATTAATGCTTCAAATGACTCACCAATATCTGTCAAGGTCCCTTCGTTCGCATAGCGCCTAACCATATATCAGTGGCCCTTCCGGAGGCACAGGCCATTATCTACGGGCATGGGAATGGGGCGCTCAAGTCCTCGTTCTACGACGTTTTGAAGCCTTCTTCTTCTCCAGACAATGTATTTACCACTCGGGATCGCCAGGCCCATGCTCGGAAACGAAAGTTCATCTCGCATATTTTCTCGCCGAAGAGTGTGCTGGAGCTGGAGCCTCATGTACGTGGTTTGGTCGGTCAGCTATTGAAACAGTGGGACAGGCTATATGACAGGGCTCTGGAGGGCCTGTCAGGTCAAGAAGGTGAAGGCTGGATAGGTCGTGAAGGGCGGCTTTGGCTGGATTGCTTACCGTGTAAGTGCGCTTTTTTATTCGTTTGAACCTCCTCATTTCATGTCTTGTAGGGGTGAACTATCTCACATTTGATATTATCGGTGATTTGGCGTTTGGAGCTCCATTTGGAATGGTTAATGCAGGCAAGGACGTAGCTCGAGTGCCTCAGGATCTGCGTGCCGTGATGGGATCTTACGGTCAGGTAGGAGGGAAGTATGCCACGAGGGAAATCCCGGCTATTGAGACATTGAGTGGGGGCTCTACTACGACGACGCTAGGAGTTGTTCCTGAGTGGTGGAGGCTGCTGTTCAAGCACATCCCGTTCTTTAGGCAAGGCACAGAGGATCTTGGCGCCCTACTCGGAGTGGTCGTTTTGGCTGTTTCGAAGAGGTTGGAGGTACCTACAGATAGGAATGATGTGCTGGGAAAGCTGCTGGCTGGGAAGGACGAACACGTGGGCAACATTTTTGCCAGCTACTTCGTAGTTGTTTTAACCTACTTTATTCCAGGGAAATCCGATAGGCAGAGAGGAGCTCAGTACGGAATCATTCACGATTTTCATTGGCGGGTCAGAAACGACTTCCATGTACGTCTCTATCTAGTTTCTCGGCGCAGCGCAACTAAACACTTTGCTCAGCTCTTCCTCCGCCATCATCTACTACCTAGCCCGCGCCCCGGACATGCAAGCCAAGCTCCACAAGGAGCTCGATGAAATCATTGATTCGGACGTCGCTACAGCTGAACAAGTCAAGAAACTCACCTATCTGCAGGCGTGCATCAACGAGGGACTGCGATTGCACTGCACGGTGGGTATAGGACTGCCTCGTGTAGCAACCGAGAATGGTATAATGATTTCTGGAAACTACTTCCCTGGAGGTACAGTTGTCAGTTCTCCCTGCTATACGATCCATCGAGACCCTATGGTGTGGGGAAGCGATCCGGAGGACTACAGACCGGAGAGATGGTTTGAGTGTGATAGTGCAGCTGTGGCGAAGGCGTTTACTCCGTTCTCTGTTGGCCCTCGGTATGTAATTTCTGTCCTACTATACGTCTACTCACATTATTACAGAGCTTGTATTGGGCGCAATCTAGCTATGCTCGAGCTGCAAATTATCATTGCGTCAATTCTGAAACGCTTCCATTTCGTGTTGGAGAATCCTAACGAAACTGTATGTCCTGATGTCTTGTTTATCGCGTCTCGCTGATTAGGATATAGCTTGAAGTAAAAGAAAACTTCTTGAGAAAGCCAACTGGATGTCGTGTCGGAGTGAAAAGACGCGAAGTGGTCTAGATCGCCGTTTGAGTTGGCTTACACTCAATATAGAACATCTTTTCAATCATCAGTATGGAGTGTCGCAGTGATAATGAAATGAAACTGCAAAAGACCTTGAAATTTTCGGGATGCGGCAATGAAAGGTACATCAACACCGAATATTCCGTCTGCTTCACTTCCGGAAGGGTTTTGAGGTGACCTGATAAGCATGCACAAATGAAAATATGGGTATTATACATTCTTTGTTCTAAGCACTGATTCCAGCAGTCTCATTCTAATCTTGCCATCTGCTCTTGAATTTATTTCATAAATCATTCATCCCTTTCCCCTTCTTCCTGCACCTTTGGCGTCAGCGGCGTCTCCTTTATGAAAACTGCCGCTACCACCGCTACTCCCGCTAGGGCTACAGTAAACCAAAACACGACATGTATCGCCTCCCCGTAGGCGTGCCTTACAATAGCACGAAGACTTCGAGGAAGGGTGGCGATACTGTCGAGGGAATGCCTTACTTGGCGGACAAGTTCATCCACATCCACATCCTGCCCAGCCAACTCCCGCTTGAGTGCAGCACGCAAAGTCCCTTGGACCAGCGTGCTCCCAACTGAGAGACCTACTACTGAGCCAAGGGAACGGAATAGGTAGGACACTAGGCGATCCACTTTTAGTACGCCGTTTCAAGTATCGAAAAGCTTGCTTACCTGCCGTAGCGATCGCCTGATCAGCATGACCCGCATTTGCAATAAGAGAAATGAGCGAAGTGGTTATCCCACCCCCTAGCAAATTATTAGAACTAGCTAGATAGCTGTAAGGTAAACACGTACCATTGCCAATGCTCGATATCACTAAACCCACGACCAAGCCAACCAAAGAACTCGCCATCACCCCGCTCATTAGAACCACGAGTACGGTCCCAGCAAGGAGTAAGAGGTACCCTGCGACCGTAACCCAGTAAAACTTCCCTGTGGCTTGCATAACCACGCCACCGATCAGACTCCCTGATACACCACCCACGACGCTCGGGATGAACCACGCCCCTACTCGGCTAGCTGAGAACCCACACACAGCCTGCAGGTACAACGAGAGGTGGAACAGCATGCACATACTTCCTGCCACTCCAAAGAAATTGACGAGGTATGATGGGGTGAGCGCACGAGAAAGGATGATTCGCGCTGGCGCGAGTGGTTCGCGTGCAGTGTGTTCGGTGAGAGCAAAAAGAACGGAGAACAATGCAGATCCGACAAGAGTGCCGATGGTTAGCGGCGCCGACCAGGAGACGTTTCCTCCGTTATCAAGCCCAAGGAGGAGGAGGAGGACCGTCACGACGAGGGTAAATGCCCCAAGGAAATCGATACGGCGAATCTTAGTTTTCAAGCTCGAACCATTGGAGGGCAAAGGAATCCTTAAAGCCAAGGAGACGGAAATGATAGCAACGACCGCAATAGGGACTTGCATAAGGAATGCCCAACGCCAACCAATCGTATCAGCGAGTATCCCCCCAAGAGGCGCACCTATTGCGCTCCCTGTCGCAAAGACGATATTGATAATCCCTTGCCAAGTCCCCCGACTCCGTAGGGGGACGATATCTGACATAATAATACTTACAACCGTTGACATCCCCCCACCACCGATACCTGCTAGGGCGCGCGACGCAATTAGTGCGTTCATACTCTGCGAGATTCCACACAAGAGGCTTCCAAGAGCGAAGATACAATACGCGCTCAACAAACAGGTCTTACGCCCGAAAATGTCGCTGAGTTTCCCATATAGCGGTCTGGATATTACACTATGAGGGGCAGGAACTTTGGGGGGTAGATTACGTACTGGAAGCTAGTGAGGGTAAGCATGTATCCCGTGGCAATCCAGCTCGTCTTTTGGAGCTGTTCGAGCTCGCTCCCAATGGCGGCATATGCTACATATGTCTGCGTTAGAAGGGTGTATTGATAGAGAAGAAAATTAGATATACACGAAACAACGATAGTCCCATCCATGGCCGCGAGAAATACTCCCACCGACATGGGGATGACCTGATAAATTCAATGCAATCGAGAAGAATTCCGAAATCAATGACAGTCGACGTACCACAGCAGCTAACGCCCGTGCGGACTTATCTCCTGCATCGGCGTTGGAGTCGGCGAGTAGCGGCCTCGTCTCGTCGGTGTCCTCAACGGTCATCGTGGGAGGAGATAAAGAAGTAATTTCATGAGAATGGCGATACGATGTTGAAATTGATAACATTACGTACTTGACAATATTTTCGGAAGTTCGTCCCGAAAATGTAGAGGTCAATCAGGCACACCCAAGGCACGCTGACTGGATCATCAGCAGAAGAACTTGGATATCCGATAGTGGCTTATCGAAACACTCGGATTCTGAGACTCTCCGTAAATTTAGTCACAAACCCAATCAAGCTTTGCAGAGACCTAGCCTGAAAAAAGGCATCTACTTAAATAACGGCATCAATGACCTCCAATGGAAATCGATTCCGGCTATCGGAGTCATCGGGATCATCTCATCTCGTGGCGCGTTCATGATCACGGGCGGGTTACGGAGAGGCATAACACCACTAAGCACCGAGATAAAAGTAATTGTCACACATGATGAAGTCCTACAAAAATAAAATAAGTAAATACAATATGTGGATACAACGTTCTCACCAACAGGGGGCTATTTACGCATTAAATTCGAGTAACGCTGTTTTCTCATTCGACGACATTTCACCTTACTTCCTGACTGTCACCAGCCTGAGTGCGTCTGAGTTCAAGTTTGCGTAAATCCTCTGCCAGGTGATCTGATATGGCACCAGAATCCTTCGAGTTGGAAAGTTGTTTAAAGTCCTTACAGTCAGTCCTATCGCGGGGTGCAGTGCTCTCGAATGTCCACGTCTTGGCATATTCAATGAATGTGAACAGTCCCCTGATCAACCACGTGGCATAAGACCAACAAACGGTATTGCCACGATGGTTGAGAGCTATGAAGTGGTGGAATAGGTTTCAAATTCGGTGGAAGGCAACAAACACCGGGAAGAATTGGTCGACGTGTACTGGTATCTTTTGATAGTAGCGAAATGACAAAATCAAACAAATCTGTAAGGAAAAGCACACGTGACAATCTACGATTTCCGTTTTCACCAGATTCCACCTCTGAGACGCTATACAGCCTGGTGGATGATGCGCTTCCTCGTCAGCCCACCAAGACCCCACACTTGATTAGCAACTTTGATCGTCACACCAAGATCATCGGGAAATGACCATACCAGTCCTGGGTTCTTGGTGAACAGCCTCCCAACAAATACGACGTCTGCTTGACCTCGATCAAGAACACCTTGGGCAATATGTCCGTCGTTGATACGTCCAACAGCGCTGACAAGCAAACCAGGATTGCTCTTCTTCACGTCATGTGCGAGGTGAGCTTGGTATGCAGGTCCAGCAGTGAAGGTCTGCTTGATATTATTACCTCCAGAAGATACGTCTAGCAAATCGACCCCATGTTGAGCAAGGATGGGGGCAAAGCGAACGGTATCCTCAGATCGCCAAGAAGGTACATCTGGCAGGGACTTTTCCAAACATTCTGATCCCGAGATTCTATTCGAAGATGATCAATGACAGAAGCGAACGAGAGCTTCTAGTCCTTACCTGAAGAAAAGAGGCATTGACTCTGGAATGGCGCTCCTAACCGCGTCGACAACCTCCAACGGGAATCGAATACGGTTCTCGAAGCTACCGCCGTACTCATCCGTGCGCGTGTTGCTCGTGGGAGACAAGAACCCACACAACAGATATCCATGTGCGCCATGAACTTCAACGACATCGAACCCAGCCTTCACGGCCCTCTGCGCAGCGAGCTATCAGGATCAGTCTTCGATTAGTGAACGGAAACCCAGTGAAACCAATATGGACAGACAAAGATTCTGTTCTGAAAGGTCACCCCGCGGATGGTGATTGGTTGGAAGAGACTAGGAATTTGTTTTCCATCCGACCGAAGTACAACAGCTGTGCCAGCAGGAGGATCCTGTGCGGGAGTGAAGAAGGAGACACCAGGAGCGGCAACGACCATAGAAGAGATAGCCATTGTCGAAGATACAGAAAAATAGTGAATATCGCTGCTTTATATATTCGTCGAGCATGAGTAAGAACTGATGATTTAGCATCCACTCTGCTTGCAAACTATCCGAGCGGAAAAAAGGAGATACTGTGCACCATGTGCTCCGTTTATGTGGTCGCCGTCCATCTGGAATTAAGTGTTATACCCGCATCATGTTAAGTGAACGAATAAGAGCCCATCTGTGATAGCGTTAGCTTGAAGATTATCCTCAGATGCATTTGCGCTTACCAATGAGCACTGATAGCGCAGGTACACGGGCTTTTAGCTACGTGTCTGAATAGGCAACAATATCAATCGAAGCGACCTGTCGTATGATACATTTTCCGGTTCATAGTATTGTCGCCGGACGATGAGATGAAACGGTTACCGTTGGATCAGAGAACATAAAATGAGGATAACCTGAGAAAAAGAAGTCACCAGGTGACGTAAACTTAGGCTTCCTAATCACACTTTCCACCTGCTCGAAATGTACTTTTGTCCAATCCATGACTGTTGATGACTGCCCCACTTTTCCTGCCTCACGTCAGTCACGTTTGGAGAGCACCTTGAACTACGGCTGCAGCTGTGGTACTCTTTCAATGCATTTTCGAGCTCACCGAACTCCGATATCAACTGAGTCGGACTGACGACGGTCTAATGTTTCTTCAAGTTCTGCGTTAAACTTTGCTGTAAGGCTCTTATTATCTTCGCCTTCCTCTAGTTCGCGACAATAATGTGGAGGACCATAGCACCTGGAACTTCGGTTGTTAGGGAGAATTGTCGCACTTATGATACCGACACGTAGGCAGATGCTGCAGAGAGCAGGAACTGGATTGTCCCACAACTAGAGTAATCTGGAAGACAGGCAGTGACTCAAAACGGGCATTTAATCGCGTCATGTATATAGGGCCTGATTGCGCGCCCACCAGCAGTGACCCCAAACTGGGTCCTTTCGTCAAGATTTTCTAGCTTGTTTGTGGGCACGAAAGTATCACAGTGAAAAATTTTTGGCATAACTATACGTAAATTCTAAAGTAGGTAGAGTTAATCGTTGAGTAATTGGCTCATATATGAGGTATGGCTGTTGTCCAATTTACAGTACGAAGAGCTAGTGGCGGCAATGAACGCAGTTGCAAGAGCGCAAGGATAATCAAAGTTACCCGCGCTACGATGTATATCACTATAGCCAACACAGACAAGAACGACGACACGTAATCCTTGAGAGTATTGAAGATGCTACTGTTTTTCAAGCTGATATAGTCCGAAGTGTCGTATGACGAGAATATTTTTGTGGTAGAGGCCGAAATACGACGTCGTTCGGGGACCTTTCGTAATATGCGACTGCTTAGCGCAATCAAAAGGATGAATAGTCGTCTGCGTATTGAAAGCGTGGTACCGATACCATAAACTAGGCCGATTATAATCGCAAGAGATGCCGTTCGCCAGAGCACCATTTCCGCATGCGACGGAAAGTTGAATGACCAGGCCGCACAGTGGATAGCCCCAAACAGGCCTCCCACATAAAACACTGCTAGCAAGCGCACCGTAAAATCATTATCCTCCGTTGTTGTGCCACCATCGCAGCATGACATCCCTGCAGCACCGGTAGCAGCAGTCAGAATGCGTCTATCGACAATGTCATCGCCAAAAATGAGGCCCATCACCGAGTTAAGTATATCTGAGAAAGTTGGGAGTGCTCTCTTTCCGAAATGATGGGCAGTCTTGAAACAAGATTTCAGTAGAGATGGTTCTGTGAAGACTGTAGGTCTAGGAGGGGACGCGGGGCCCTTCAGAGCTGAGGCGTCAATCGCAGGGGAATTATGAGGCCAACCGCTGCTATAACCTGTGGTTGAATTGAAGGAAGCTGTATTGGGAAGGGGAAGGAGCTCTATGGGGTTTGAGCCATTGACTCTGAGAAACTTGTCGGGGTCGTCGTTGGTTCTAGCAGGAGACAGAGCCGCCGTCGGCTCCAGGTCGACATTCGAGGGAACATCAACTTTGTAGAGCGTACAACCATCCTGATCGGTGTCCATCGAAGAATACTCCTCGAGACAAATCTGATACAGGACATCAACCGGCTTTTCCCACCATGCTACATAAGATGTAATGCTCAACACGGCAAATGCGAGAGCCGACATCTCCAGCAATGTGATAGGCAGCTTCTGAGCGGCTCGTGCACAACACTGGACCACGAACCAGGATATTTGGAGAACGACGATCGTTTTAGATAGGGCGTCTCCTTTGCTCTTTTCCTTGATGTCGACGGCACGGACCTTTGCCAATGACTCCAGGAGATTGGGCACATCTTTCAAAGTGACAAGCCGTTCGTTCTTTCCGTAATAGAATCCCCCCATACTAACAAAAAAGCCGTGAACCAATTTCAGCTCGTGATCCTCGGAAGAGTCTACCACGTATGAGGTCAACTCACGGGGTATGAAACCAGGCAATAAATGTCTTACATGCGCGGACCTTCCTTGCGACTAGGAATTGACGTATAGCCCACCCAACCGTGGCTTCCGGTGCCAAAATCGCGATCAGCATCAGTTTGACGCGCTCGAGAGAACACATGATTGTTGGACGATCAAAAATCCCCCACAGGGATCCTTCCTTGGTGAGATCAAGCCCTGGAACGTTGGGATGTACAGCAAGCCACGTGGATGCGAATATTGTGGCTAGACAACTCCAGATGATACTCAGCACCGTCCTGAGTTCTTTCGAACAAGCAGGCAAGCCTGATGTGTCGCTGTCGTCTGGGGCACCGCTGACATTCGCAGCGAGTAAGAAGATAAGAATCAGGATTCGCATGTCGATGAAAGCTAGCGAAGAATCGTGAGGACTCATAAGGTAGAATATAATAGTCGGCGTATACGAACGTTTGATCAATGACTGCTACGTTTCGCAAGCAAAGTACAAGATGTTGAGCGTTACCGTCTACGAGGGACACCAGTTTAGCTCTCCTTCTGGCCTAGACCAAGGAACGTACCAGCACTCACACTGCGAAGTCCGAGATGGGTGTCTCTGTGAACTGGAGGGGCAACCTGCTCGATCGAGCGCAAAACGTCTGAAGGGAACAAGAGAAAGAGCGACTTTCGCACATCGTGTGATGATTGAGACGAAGATAGCACCTGGAATGCGATGAGAACTGATCAGATATGAAACAAGTGAATACGGCACCAGCATCAGTCTTCTCCCCTCTTCATATCATGTTCCAGACACCACACCATGAATGTATGCGCCAGAAAAAACACGCCATGAACGTGTTTCGGGGGCGTCACAGTTCCCGCTTCTATCCAGGCGTCGTTCTGTATGTTGCAGGCATGAACGCGCAAGTTTCGTTCCAGAGCCAACAAGCCAATGTGAACGAACCATACGTAACATCCAATAGATGGACGACCTCCATCCGCGAAGTTAGCGTCTAAGGGAGCGGGAAGTTGGCATACATGACACCGGAAGACAGCTTGACGGATGGTGTCTTCGGCGTTAACGTCGAAACCCCCATGGGCGGACTTTTGCTTCTTCATCAGCTGCGCTTGTTTATACGTAAACGTCCTATTGATTCCCAAATCACTGAACAACGGGTAGCCAGGGATCTATTTATGCAAGCCAATACAGTCAGCCATAAAGCACTGGATTCAGATATTCGCAAACAACATACCTGTGTTGACGCCGAAATTGCGCTTAGTGTTGGGAATAGACGTCGGCAGGCACAATGAACGTGGGGGGTGTGGCTCGAACGGACGCATTTTCTGGGTGCTGATACGTAGATGGTCGTGGTACAAGCCAAGAAGCGATGATGGATACGAGAAAATAAGGTAAAACAGGCGGCACGCCAGTCGGCCTGAGGGTGAAACCATATCCTCAACAGTGAGGCGGGGTCTTCAGAACCCAGTGTCGGTCGAAATCTTCCTGTGCACATATAAGGTTCAACGGCTGTGACCTGAAGAGAACGAGGTTTTCCCAACATATTCCTCGTAGTTTTCTCAGCGTCGAGCCGTGCCCTTATTGTTATGCACGTATGTTTCGGAAATTTCCTGACCTGAGTGCCCCATACATTGTCCCTTGGAGCCAAGCTGATGATTACCAGGCTAGATTAGAACACAGCAGACAATTATAATGGGGAACACGCCAATACCCGGCTCGCTGTCTCCCTGCCGCATGCATAATTCTTCCCAAACCATGATCCCAGGCGATCGCGCGTTCGTGGAGTAGCAACCGATGTCGGGCCAGCATCAGTAGATTCGTGTTTGAGAGACGTCTCCGTGGGCCCAGCATTGTTTGGATAAACAGTTTGCGAATTCGAAGTATCGAAAGGCGATCAGAGTAGAAAGTAAAGACTTGGTGACTGTGAAGGGCAGGAAGACCCTGATCGAGAACTCGGCCGCTGCCCTTTAGACCTCCATGACCAACCTCCTTCCTTCCTTCTCGGACTCTCCCACATCTAAGACTGTTTCTGCCGTCTCGCATGTATACAGGCAATGGTACGCGCGAACAAGAATGAAGGAGTGCCAGTACCGGATCGACCTCATTTCATATAGGTATCGTCTTTTATTACTTCTCTTGTTGCGGGCTTGCCTGATATTCATCTTGTTTATCGCAGTGTTTGACGTCCTAGAGGTGATGGAGTAACCGTCGGTTCAAGCAACAAATACCGAACGTGGTTTGTCTCTGAGACCAACCAGTCTATTTTAGAGGTGTACATGCAAGGACTAACTCTGTCTCGTCGAGCGTCCTAGAGCAGGAAATTCATGTTGCGGCCCTCACACCCCAGGAAAAACGTCTATCCTTTCTTCTTATGCTCCAAATCTTCCTAACCACTCTTTGCAATGATATCCGGACGGCAACACTCTTAATGCGCGTCCATGAACCGTCCGTTTTCTAGAAGTTTAGTGAAGCGCGCCTTTCTGGCTCTGTTTCCGTTGAACCCAAACCTCCATTATTTTTGTTGTTCTTGTCTTTAAAGATGATCATGGTCAAGACTCAATAACACGTTCGGAGTTCCGCCTATTATGCTGAATTGCCCAGACGCTACGTGGAATCTGGTCTTGGGCTACCCTCGATTAGCTTTAGGCCAAGTACTTAGCTTAAACTAATCTAACGTCAGTCCGTTCATGATTTATGGTTAAGTTTGATGGCCCGTACATCATTAATTTCTTTCAAGTAGGTTGCCAGGCCTTCGTCCTGATCGGATGCTGTCTTGTCTTAGTAATGAGCACCACTAGGCGCCTATCGATGCCTCGAGGTCTTCCTTTCTCCCATACCTTTCCGACATGTTCAACCGACAGGTCAGGGAGCCGTGTAGATTTTTCAATACTTCTAGGGGATGCCGAAACGGCCAGGACTGCCGGTTTCTCCACACAAGTGCGTCAAGTCCGACGCCTTCGAGGTGGTCGAACCCCTTCAAGTCGCCTTCTCCTGGACCATCGGGCAGACCTACAGCAAGCCATGGGAACTGCAAGTTCTTCTGGACTTCGGGGGAGTGCCAACGAGGACTTTATTGTACATTTCGCCTTGTTCGCCAGTCGCAGACTCAGGATACAGCAGAGGCGCTTCTGGAATCCGAATCCGACATGGCCTTGGACTTCCTGACGACCGAAGGGCTGGCTAGTATTAACACATTTCCTTGGACGACTTGCATAAATTGAGCCCGGCGGAAGCGCATAACATGCTCAAGCTATACGACACCCCGACGTTTCAGTTCAGAAGCCCGGATCAAGTCATTCAGTTTGTCCAGATTCTAGCTAACGTTGATCGCCAGAATCCACAATGGGTACGTTTTTTGCATCACCCTACCTCGGCTTCTAACTAAATGCTCTCACAGGATATAGTTCGCGCGCAGTCGTTTCTTGCAATGATAGTTGATTTGAAGGTAGACCATTTGTGATCTTTTATAGGGTCGTGATCTTATCGAAATCAACCAACATCGTGTCCTCGCCCGCATCCGCGAGGTCTTACAATACTCCCCCGTTTCCGGTCGTGCTGGTACAGGCTTCACGGCACTTTCATTCCAAACTGAATATTTTCCGCTTCTTCAGGTTAACTATCATCTCGTTGTCTTCGCTATTACGTTTTTTATCAGAGCCCCAGCTCGATGAAAAACGTCAATGTTCTATGGAAATGGCAGTGCCAAAATTAAGCGCTGCTTCACAGGATATGGGAAATTGGAAGGTCACCTTATGAATGACGGGGTCGTCTATAAGCCGACGTCCCTACAGCTGAAGGGAGACATTGTCAGCGCCTTGAGATTTCGTACCGAGGTCATTTTTACAACTGCATAAATGGCCACACGTTCTTCATTACAGAGGTATGCACACCATTCGAACCTAGTCTGACAGCTTGAAATATCGTTTCAGTGCGAGGGTGCGATCCAGGCTAGTCAATGGTCAGCTTATACCGGAT
The DNA here is from genome assembly GCA_030435655.1 of Armillaria novae-zelandiae. Lineage (NCBI taxonomy): Eukaryota > Fungi > Basidiomycota > Agaricomycetes > Agaricales > Physalacriaceae > Armillaria > Armillaria novae-zelandiae. The sequence continues at coordinate 44,078 of JAUEPR010000022.1, forward strand.
CGGAGCAACGGTTGCCTTTTCTAACCCCAGTTCTGTTTTAATCTTGAATGTAGGGTGCCGATAGGCGGCGGAGACCGTACTTTTAATGCCCGGGCTCGGGAATATGAAGACATCTCAAGGCAGCATGGTGGAGAAGAAAGTCCATGAGTATGGCTGGCGCGCGCTTGAAGAGAAGACAACGGTATAGAATGCTTCGACTCCGTTGGCACATGAGATGAAAAGACAAAGCACCAAGATCATCGGGATGCTGGGCATGCTAGGGGAGAAGACTAGAAGTTAGAAGTTGCTCGAAATGATTTCTTTGCCATATGGCATGCATCCTAAGGGTACTCAACACCATCCGTCTATAGCGTGCAGGCAAACACGAGTTCGTCATGTCGGAGGGAAGGCGTGCTTGAGGGGATCACATTTACTGATCGGGCGGTATACGGAAGGCATCCAATATTGCCTTCTATATGCTGGGTATTTAAGGAAAAGTAGGCTGTGTTTTATGTTCGACAGAGCACACCAGGGATAAGACATGGGGGATGAACTTGAAAAGGCACGCGCAAACCGAGCATCACGTACCGCGAGCACTTGATGGCGCCTTGATCTTGAGGAATCTGAAGTCGCATTGGTGCTTGCTGTGATCTTGATGCATATCACCCTATAGGTGGTAGTCAGAGAAGCCCGAGACTGGTAAATGAAAACATAGAAGTTAGGTGCGTTAAAAAGTCTGGAGGAGAATAGGTAATTTGGGGCCGGGGAATGACGGCGGTGCGGTCACTGCGATGATGTGCGTTTGACTGCCTAACTAAGTAAATAATTCTCACGATATATTTGCCGACTTCAACACTTCTACCACGTAGTGTTGATTATATACAACGCGTTCGTATCACGCACTCATCACGTGCCTTGACGCGCGTACTTATACGCCGTCTTCTTCTCCTTCTCACCTCAGTCATTCAACTATACTGGCTGAGGTGAGCCCGCTTTTTGCACTGTCGTATACCTCTTTATCTAACTTTATTATGATAGCTTTACTGGTGTACAGGTACAGTGTGAAATATAGTCATTCAACTATACTGGCTGAGCTTTACTGGTGTACAGAAATTAACACATAGCAGCATGTGTTCATCGGCCTTCCGTCAGAGATGGTCAAGGTGCTTCCTATAAACGTTGCCAAAGGTAGGGATGTCCTTTAATTCTGAATTTTCCCAAGGCTGCAAAGTTGTGCTCAATTGTTGATCGATGATTTTAGCTTTACGTTCTTCATTTCGCTTGATATTCGCATGGCCCACTGGCACCGGACCAAGTGCCAATCCTCTGCCCGAATTGAACATCCAATTGAACATCCATAGCCGCTGATAGCAGTTCTGGATGAAACAAACCGTACTCCTAACAGTAACTGCGTACTGCTTGCTCACAGCTTCAGGACACATTATAGATGGCAGGATGAGATACTGACTCAGAGGTGCTATTGTAGGAATGCGAAAATGTAACAGGATGTTGATGCCCTTGAAACAATGTATTCGATGTGCCAGCTCCATGTACTCGACCCACGAACGTTTTAATCTCGACCTCGCAGACAGTCCCATTGGTATCCGCAATGGAGGAAGAAAGATATCGGAGATCTGTTTAGATTCAACAAATAGCATCGTTGTTTCCGGTCACACAAGTTCTGATCCCGATGCGCAAGCAGTGAGGAATTCTGCTTCACCCATTGCACAGTCACTACTCCTGTCAGAGGTGGACAGGCGTGGACGGTGGAAAGGCAAAAACGTGACTGTCTCCAACAACCACTACCATTACCGCCTCCTAGCCGTTCTACCATCCGCATGGCAGATCAGTTTTTAAGGTCGGTACATTGTGTGAAAATTAAAAGCCGCGGCACTGGATTGTCTACCCGCATGGCTTCCTTGCGACATCTATGAGTAGACTTTGACTTCTTCTCATCTACCTATATATTCGTCCCCCCTCACTGTTCAGAGCACCTACAGCCCGCGACGTCCTACCATCTCCACTACAGCTCAGATTGTTCTTGCAATCGAGCACAAACCCTCAGTCCACCTCGACACAGACGTCTCGACACCTGCCAGTCCACCAAACCGTGATTATGACAACACAGGAAGCACCCCTCGGTAGTTCCTTGTCTAATTTAGACTCTGGCACTACTGAGACAGTCCATCATTCGCCATCCCCTACGCCCCGTAAATGCAAATGCCAATGCAAACCGGAATGTGATTGTGATTGTGATTGTCTTGTCCACTGCATCTGTGCCAAGAAGCTCGACACAGGGTGCGAGTGCAACCTACAGAAGTGCGACCCCAAGTGCAAATCGGTGTGTACCCCGGAGTGCAAACACGTATGCAAAAATCGCTGTGCTCAGGCAAAAAAGAGCTGCTGAAATTTGGTTGTCTGTCTCGATGGAACATCGAATCAATTTGGACATTGGGTATGTGGATTTCTTGGCTCGTTCCATATATCTATTGACAAGCTGCCAGAACACAAATATCGTCGAACTACACAATCAAATATTGAAGGAAAGCAAGGACCGTAACCAGTTCACGTTCTACAGCTGCGGTATTGGGGCCTATGTTCCTCCAACGGCATGTCAGTTAGTCACTTGGTACAACAACACGATCGACAAGGCAATTGCAAAGTGATCCTTCCGTAGTCTCTTCAATCCGCAAGTCGTACTGACCATTGAAAATGTTAGAAATTTCAGGGAGATCGTCGAGAAAGCTTATCAGTGGTTAGCGGACCATTATAGCGATGGCGACAGAATATTTATGTTCGGTATTGTATTTTCGCAGTATGAGGTATTAATCCATACTTAATTGAATGTATCTTGCAGGATTCTCTCGTGGGGTGTATCAAGTTCAAGCACTTGCAGGGATGATCGAACAGGTTTATTCTTTGATTTAACCTTACGATTTCGCTCTCTCAACAGCCTTTCTTAGGTTGGCCTTGTATTCTCCAGAAACACAGGTCTGATTTCCTTGTGAGATTTCTTATCCTGCTGGTAACTCGTTTAAAATTTCTAATTCAACATGTAGTGCCTATGAGCTGTATGCCAAAAAACATAGAGGAAAAGGTAAAGAGTTCAAGCAACTCTCTTCTTGCTAACACTAAACTCATGCATATCAGATATCAGAGATGAAGCGGATGCAAGAGCTTTGGCAGATAATTTCAAACAAACATTTTCAAGAGATGTCAAGGTTCACTTTGTTGGTGTATGGTGTGTTATGCACTTGTTTCATTCGTGTCGAAGCTCTCATTCTTGAGATAGGGATACTGTTGCGTCTGTAGGAATACCACAGAAACACCCCTTACCATTAACCACTGTCGCCTACCACATTTGCACCTTCCGACACGGACTGGCTCTTGACGAATACCGTGTCAAATTTCTTCCGACTTACTTGGCTGGCGGGTGGACACCAAATCTTCAACTGGATGAATATTTTGATACTGATGACAAGTTAATGAACGCTAAAGAAGTTTGGTTTGTGGGCAGCCATTCAGATGTGTATGTGATACCGCACTTATCACCCTGAGTAGTAACTTACCCCCCTTTGTTTCACAGTGGTGGCAGTGAACATGCTCCTGAGTCTTGGCATTGTTTCTCTTCTTTGGATGGAAAATCAAGCAATTGATGCTGGTCTCCGCTTTGAAAAACAGGACCTTTGGTGGCGAATGGATGTGGGACGATCTCCATGAAACCAAGCCTACAACATCATTGCGCAGCTATTGGTGAATAGCTGAGATCCTACCCTTCAAACTGGTACCAATACACAGATCCGAACAGTACTACTAAGTACTATCTTTCATAGTTGTAGCGTTGTAGTAATACTGATCCAGTTACAGAATGCCACATCTTGGCAAAGGTCATTCAATTGTCCCTCGTCAACATATCCATGTGTCTGCGGCCTTCAGTCATGAAAAGTATCAATCCAAAGCCACTTTTCTCGGTGACAAGGCAATGAAGATGGAATCTATCATCGATATACATATAAACTCGAATAAGTTTGGCGACTTGTCCTGGGCAGATGAGTGGAAGCATGTCCTTGAAATGGATTTATTCGATGATGTCTTTGCCCAGGGAATGATCAGACGGCTTAAATCCTTGACTTCTGAGGAACCTGGTCGGACTCGGTATGATTCTGGGATAGCTATTAAGGAGGAGGTACGCCTACTAAGGCGTCTATCTATCATGGCATTGTCTGGTGAGTCGTGTGCATTGTATATGAATTTGTTATTGCTCAGCAGGATTCAGAGCGAAGTGCAAAGAAAATATCGAGTGAAATCGGCAGTCTTGTGAAGATGCTTAGTGCAGGCCGGAATATCCATGTCCAAGCTGAAAGTGCTTTTTGTCTCTTCCAACTCGCAAAGAATGGTATGTTTTTGTCCTGCGTTGTTTCATCTCTGAGGCCGAGAATACATATCAGGGTTTAGTGGACCGATTGCATCAGCAGAAAACTTGTTATGAGAGCTTGAAAGGATGCTCAAAAGTAGTGACCCACACCTGCAAATTTCTAGTCTTCAATGCCTCTCACAATTGGCCTTGGACTCCAGTTCTTGCAAAGGAATGCGGCAGGACACCAGCTTGGGAAAGGCTACAGAGATACTGAAGAATGAACAAGCAGTCTGGCCAGAATACCTCTATCGTTACCTGGTTGAAACAGGCTCAGACCATTCAATTCAACGGGTCGGCCTGTCATGCCTGATGCGCCTGGTTAAATCTGGTTTGTAAAAAATTTTCATGTTTGGTGCTTCCGTAAAATAATGCTTTCCAAAAGAGATGAAAGAGAAATTTATAAAATGGGTTGATTGTGACAAGCCGGAGAGCACCGTGAGCGCCGGTATGACTTTGCCTTCAGATGAATTACCTGCAAAAGCTGACATCGATGGCAGATGCACGTCAAATTGCGTTGGTTTCGAGACTCTTGGCATATTTGAAGCAGCCTCAGACCAGATTTCACGCTGCTTTGACTCTCAGAAATATGTCGGAAGAAGTGATTAAATGGGAGTCGTCTCATAGTAAGTGTTATTGACTTCAAGTACTACTGCTGTCGTCTGATAAACAGCACACCAATTCATCAGCTTTTTCAGCTACTCAGAAGTGCACCCTATTTGATAGCCTCATGTCGGGCATCCAAACCAGAAATCCTACCACAAAAGGAACATTTGCGTGATGTCTTAGCAAGTATATTGATCAAGGTGGAATTCTTTTTAATAGTAAAGCCATACTTCATTGACAGCTCCTTACCAGATGAGGAATTTCGCCAGATTGCTCTGCGAACAACCAACTTGATAGCAACATTGATTGCTCAGCTCTTTGGTACCGAGAGCCATTGCACCTGTCCCTAGCAGACTGATATATCAATCACTGTGGGATAGCGTTAATCGTAATATATTAAAGGCCTGATCCTGTAGTGACTGATTGATATATCAGCTGCAGTGGGGTCTAAAAATGGTATTATTTCCCTTCGCAAATTGATCTAGCTGTGCTCATTGTTAGCAACACTGCCTAACCATCCTCTGCACCTTCCCTTGACCGACGCTTGCCGACTCGTCCCAAAACAGGGGTAGGATTGTGCCTGGAGTGTGTTGGGATCGCGCCAGGCACGACAATCTCTCAAATTAGTACCCAGGTACATCAGGAAAAACTCATTTGCTACATACTTGCCACCCAGATATACGTAGCATATGTAGCTCTAGTAGCTGTGGTAGCAGGGGTGCAATGGTACATAGCAGTAGGTAGCATCCTGTATATGCCAGTGGTAGCTATGTACAAACCTGTATACTTGAGTGATAACTACCAAATGCTATAGCATTGGTCGGTATCAGAGCTTTTCTCGTGTCTGGTACAGTTGATTATAGTCTAGAAAGATAACTTTGGACTGACTAAGATTTGAAGTTATATAAAAGAGTGAAGCAGAAACAAGGAGACATGACATTGAATAAAGGTATTTGAAACATTGTCTATATTGCAAGATGCTTTCAGACAGTTACAATAGCAGTGCGCTGACAACGAGCATGGGAATGTTGCAAAGTCCATTTCAAACTCCGACCCAAAATCTGTGGCATCACGTGCAATATAAACAAGATCACGCCATTGGGTTCCAAATCCAACCATCCTTTCTTCCTTTCCTCCATCTCTGCCCACTGTTCCTCTACTCTTCGTTGCTCATTCCATCCTCCTTTCGCTTACTGGTATAACTAGCTGTCTTATCTCTAATGGTCCTTGTTGCACTTTGTGTGCCCTTAGATTCACAGGACTGTTGGGCTGCTGGTGAGTGCCTGACTTGTAACACCATGCCTTCATGCTGATTCGTCTCGCTCTGTTTGTAGGAATTTTATTTCATAGATACCTTGGACCAGAATGTATGTATTTTGGATCGTTTCAATGCTCATTGCTTACCATGTACTCAGGATCCAGAATGAGCAGAAAGGCATGGGGTGTAATGATGTCGAAGACCTCTCCATGTACAACAGCCATTGCTACTTTAGTTTTCCTTATTTTCTTTGTCTTCCCTGAAAGCTCAGCAGTTAATTGTAAGTGTATCATCTTCGTCAGTGATTTGGCCTACTTATCTTTTTATACAGAGATCAAATGCTGGGGTTAAAGTGAAGCAGGTAGTGACTGGTGACCTCGACGATGAAGAAGGAGAAACGGATGGTGAAGATGATGGTGATGCAGAGACTGATGGTGCGGGGGACAGAATAATAATGTGTACTATTTATTATTACTGGAATAGAATCTTTTTGCTAGCTCATACCGAAAAACCGCTATATAATTTATAGATTGAAAGTATATCTATCATAGTGCTACTGACAGGAATGGTTGTGCTATTGCTGTGAAACCGAAGTGCTATTGTAACAATACATATGTCTCAGTCGTAGCTACCTCAGCTACCGGCAGGTACATTCATTTAACAGCAGGCTACGTACTGGTACCTAAGAGGGGGGTGTGCTACCAAGGTACCCGAGCTACATACCCATCGTAGCTGAACATATCACACTGACTTTTTTCTGATGTACACATGTCAGCAATGTTTAGTTACTTCCCAGTGTTCTCTGTCTCGATTAGTCTTGCTATTACATGTCTTGATCATAGCACAAAAGATGATTAGCATAACAATGTCATTTTTCTAAAACATATGAGTGAAATAATCAATCAGCTGCAAAAAGACCATCGACATCACATGTATCGCCATTTCTGCTCAGAATACGGACAAATATGGCTCCGTATAATAGCCTGACTTTTTTCATATATTTCACTGATAGTATGTTTTGTATCTTACAAAATAGGATTAGCAGCCCAATGTCATTTTATAAAACATATACAGTCATGTACCGGTCAATGAGACACCAAAATTGGTACAGCCTCGGAATTGCTATAGATGCCCTAAATAAATTTATCAGACTTGACTAAAATTATATTTTGTGCATGAAATAGCATGTACATCATAAATATATGCACATCAGGCACGGGAAAGGTCATATCCACTCTTATCAGTGAAAAAATGAAAGATCAGTGCAATATGAGTCAATGAGACACGTCACGTCACATCAGATATACCAAATACAGAACAAGATCAGATTTTAATCATCACCATCAGACGCTACATCAGACACGTTGTAATCACTCTGAGAGCCCCCTGACTCATTCTCACTGCACTCTGGACTCCCTCCATCATTGATACTGCCCTCCGTGGCATCCAATCCTTGCTGCACAATGGCAGCATCCACAAAGGATTTCAATTTTGGCCTTCTTTTCTGCTTCTCAAGCTCGAAGTCAGCCAATTTAGGCTTCTTCCACCATCTTTCTTCCCTCAGTGTGACTGACTCCAGCAATAATAGGAGCTACGCATGAGCAGGCATTGCTAACTGGTGAGACACATCGAAGTGGAAAATGTGTTTCCTAATATGGTAACTTGTGATGTGACAAGATAAGCATGCCAATTTTGCTTCACAATTTCTTCTACCGTTTCCTGCTATCTTCACTCTCCACAGAATACCAGAGAAGGTGAATATGATGTGTTCCTATCTGTGTTATAAATTTTGAGATCTCAGAATAACTTGTGCTCGTAAAAATCATGTATTAAGGCTCTTTTTGGCCAAATTAGCAGCAGATTGCTGTCTCATTATTTTGTTGCAGAAGAGTATGGCTTCGGAGGAGGTATAAAATGCATAAATATACTAATGAAAGGTATTTACATCAATTCCGAAGCAGCTGGGCGCATAGAAAGCTATTCCAAGCCACCTGTCTCATTGACCGGTACATGACTGTAAATGAAAGATAAGGTGCATGTGGTAGCGCCCTGTTGCTCGGCTTCACTCAGCTGCCAATGTGCACATCATCTCTTGTGTTCTTCCCTCTCCTCATCACTCTGGTCATGAGGAGAGCGAATAGCCGTTTACGTATCTGTCTTCCCATGAGTCAGATTGAACATGGGTGTGACGGACTCTGAGGTAAGTGTGACAAACTCGGCCGTATTGCAATGATGACAACACCGTGCGAGCACAAAACTATTGCTCTACGAGAGAGCTGTTTTGACCAATTTTACCTCAAATTTTATATTACTTGACTCTATAAGACTGCACCATTCAGTATGGCTAGTTTTTTCCACCCAAAACCATCTCCAGAATTTTCATCAGACGAAGACACTATAAAGGCAAGCATTCAATCGATTACTGTAATGTACACTGACTTCGCCAACACCTTTATCTGTGGACTGTCCACGAAAATATCTAGTTATCTTCAAAATTTACATAGTTATACTCTTATGGATGCTTTGTGTTGTGGTAAGTGTCAAAATCTCCCTTTCACATTGCAAGTATTGATAATTATACTTTTGCAAGGCGGTACAGCGCAGTGCAAGGCAAGCTTTTTAATGGAAATGCTCACATGATGGATTCAGATGTGATCTAACCTAAATGGTATTGGTCCAGCATGCACCTGGTCCATATTCCATCTGATACTGTCATGATTTATACCATGTTTCATAGTAATCGGTTTATTGTGTTTTATTTCATTTGTTTTATTTTATTTTCCAAGCTTCTAGATACTTTCTTAGCTCATGATTTCATCATATTTTCGTCTTTGTATGATACAGCATCGTGCAATCTGCATTTATATGACATGCATTCTTATGTATGTCATAACAAATATGTAATTTCTGCGCGAATGTGATGATTACCTATTTTTTGAGGGTATGACGGATTAATGAGGATCTAGGAACAGTAAAGAACTGGAAGAAGATGCCCACGGTGCTCAGCGATCATTTTTGATGTCAGGGATTGCATAATATTAATAGCAGAGAGAGTGTGATTGCGATTACTTTATTTTTAGCCCAAGGCGCATAGCGATGGGAGCACTTGGAGCACTTGTTGATGGCAGCTGGCGGAGCACCCGACATTCATGAGCAAGGGATTTGGGGTGGCGGGTGCGGTCACATGATGCTTTACCGTTGTTGATATATCAACCATTGACTGCAGGAGTAGGGCTTTAATATATCACAATTATGTATAACGTACAATCTTTGATATATCAAAACATTAGGTAGCTCTGGCCATTGCTCAGTGACTGAGAAAAGGGTCGTAATGGAAACATTCTTGATTATAGTGATTCGAAAACTCGAACCTGAAGTTACATATGCGTCACACTCCTTACCAAGTATGAAGCCGGTCTTAGCCCTTCGTCGGGCTCTCGGTGGAGTTACCAGTGAATCCACTAACAGGGAGATAATTTGAATGGTCCTTGAGGCCATATGTGTCAACTTTTGGCTCAACAAGCATGACGGTGCCATGCTTCTTCTCAGAATTTTATCCAAAAGTAGGTTTATTGACAGAAGAATATACGTGAGTATCTCAGTCAGGCACAACGTAGGTGAAACGACTGTATTAACAGCACTGTACCTATTGACAGAAGAATATACGTGAGTATCTACGAACGAGAGTGAGTAATATAGTAAGGAGCATAGTAATGGTATACATACCTCAGTCAGGCACAACGTAGGTGAAATGACTGAGGTATTCGGGAATCTACGGCCAGCTATATAAGGGATCGAGTAAGGACAGGAGTTATATATATAAGGTAAGTAGGAACGAAAGGGGATCGAGAGGTGAAATAAACGGGATACATACGGATATCCTTCAACACTCCCCCATATCCGTATCATTCCACAGCGACAATGTTCAGCATGTCAAGGTATCCCAGGTGAGTATCGCGAGGCAACGGCTTCGTGAACATGTCGGCAGGGTTCACATTTCCACGAATAAACTCGACCCATAGCTCCCCATCTTTAACCGACTCCCAAATAAAATGCTCGCGTATACAGATGTGTTTGACTTTCTGGTGGGATCGTGTGTTGGTCGTGAGCGCAACAGCACCCTGATTGTCACCGTACAGAACACCCGGTCGTGGCTGGGGAAGCTCGATTTCGTCCATCCACGATAGGATCCACATCATCTGTTGTGCTGCATGAGTGAGGGATATGTATTCGGCCTTGACAGTAGAGAGAGCGACCGTAGCCTGGCGCTTGGAACTCCAACAAACAGGGCCCCCAGCCATGGTGAAGACGTAGCCGGACGTCGAACGGGTAGTGTCACGACAACCCCCATAGTCTGTGTCCATGAAACCGATGGGGGTCAATGGCTGGTCACGCGAGAACATGATACCACGGTCCATAGTTCCCTTGATATATCCAAGGACGTGTAGGAGGGCCTTCCAGTGCTCCATACCAGGGTTAGACTGGAAGCGGGTGAGTAGGCTGACAGGAAAACAGAGATCGGGGCGAGTAGCGAGCTGCCCCCACATAACACGGCCCAAGAGTCGTTGGTATGGGAAGCGCTCCATGTCGTCTTTCTCTGCTTGGGTTGTTGGCGACTGGGAACTGTCAAGTACGATTCTGACCGGTAATGGCGTGGATCGTGGGCGCAAGTACCCAAGGTTGAAGTCCATATAGAGGTTTTCCCAATACGGATGCTGGGAGAAGGTGATGGTACCAGCGGCGAGATCCTGGTCAATTTTCATGCCTAGGAAATAACGGTTCTCCCCCACATCAGTAAGTTCCCACTTTTCCTCTAGCTCTTTCTTGCACTGTTTTGCCTCTTCTACACTCGATGATGCACCCCACACGTTGTCAGTGTAAGTATCTGTTATGGTGTACTCACCACCAGGCTGTCCAATTGTCCTAACGCAAGGGTCGGCCTTTGACGAACGATATCCCAGGTCCTCATACGTCTTTCCAAGCGTCTCGAACCAGTCATGGCCTCCCTGCATGGTTCCATAAATGGTGTGTACTAGCTTGCACACCTTGTCTTCTTGGCCAGTAACGACGTATCCAGGAGGTTGTCGCATGTAGATATCTTCTTTGGTTTCACTGTTCAGGTAGGCGGAGACGAAATCCACTTGCCAAAGTACCAAGTCGAGTTTCGCAGCAACAGCGGCAGACATTCGGACAGATTCGAGATGGGTGATGGCAGCCCAGGTGTTGTTATAGTCGAGTCCGTATTGTTGGGTGTATCCCTTCCCAACAAGTCTCGCCTTGTCCCTGAGCCAATTCTCATCACCATCCCACTTCATTCCATAAACCCACTTACAATCCATCACATTCACTCCCTCTGGTCTATCCACTAAATCCCACGTATGCTTCGTCATATGCATTTGATACTCAACATCCATCGCTGCTCGCCATCGTTCTTCATCAACATGGAGCGCATCTTGATAATTTCGTGGGAGATATGGGTTGGGTGTCTTGCCGGAGGCCATCGATGCACGCGGTTGCTTGCTATTCGTAGCCCAATCATTTCCGCTCGCATGGGCCTTGGATTCACGTTGCTTTGACAGCAGGGACTCAGCAGCATCGGTGCTAGGGCGTGTGAGACACGTTGATCGGCGAGGTACTGGTTCCGTGGTGTTTTCAGGAATGGTAGGAGTAGTCTCCGTTGTCTGAGTAGCTGAAGTCAGTGTAGATGGTGCTGGAGTTGAAGTCATGAGTGTAGGTTCGTCCTCATTCTCCCCCACACTCATACTTCTGTGTGCAGGGCCTTCGTCGAAGATGACATCACATGAGACAAAGACGCGTCCCGATTGATTGAGCACGTGGTAATTCGACCCCGCATAGCCTAAAAATACACACTTCGTTGATCGAGCATCCAACTTACTGCTGCCATCCACTAAGATACCACCAGAGGTGGGCTTCTTCACCCAGCAAGTGGAGCCGAAGACACGGAGAAACGCTACGTCCTGGCGATGCTTCGAGAATGCCTCCACCGGTACCACTCCGGGGTGACGACTCGAAGGGGCCAGGTTTCGTGTAAAAATAGACATGGATGCCGCTTCAGCCCAGTAACGGTCTGTGAGTCCCGAGTCACTCAGCAATGCGCGAACATCCTCCATGATCGTGCACAGTGCTCTCTCAGCTAGTCCGTTCTGAGCCGAAGAGTGGGGAGCTGTCATCTCCAACAGAATTCCATGTTCAGCGCAGTATTGGGCCCACTTAGCCCCTGCAAAGGCACGATCTGCATGTATTTGCTTAACTTTGCGGCCCGTTTGAGTCTCAGCCATGCGTCTGAACCTATCAAAGGCAGCCACGGTTGTCTCGTCTGTCTTATCCGTGAGAAACTCCCCTGCTTTGAACGACGTTCCACTGTCCACAAATATCATCATGTAGGTTTTCCCGCTTGGCGACGCTGTTCTAGACGGGCCCCACAAGTCTGTAGCCACCAGTTCGAGAGGGTCAACACTTGGATCTGTAGGTTCGTCGAATGGTCTGCGAGCATGACGTGCAAGGATGCAATCCTCACACCGGCCGTGGAGGGGATCTGAGGTGATTTCCAGACCGTCGACAAGTTTCTTTGACGCCATTTCTTCGATTTTCTTAGGACTCATGTGGACAAATCGACGGTGCCAGTTGCACAGTGAGGTAGGGGAAGATCTCGACGACATTGCTTGGGGGATAGGTGCTGCGTCTAGGACGTACATGCCCTCGGAACCTCTTCCTGTGAAAACCTCCTTGCCAGACTTATCTTGGACAGCCGCACGACCATTGGAGAAGACAGTAGAGGGCCCAGCCTTGTCTAAGGCGCTCACGGAGATGAGGTTTGCCGCCAATGATGGTGAGTGTAACGCATTTCTGAAGGTCAGCTTGACATTCTTCCCATCTAGCTTGAATGTTTTCGTCACCGTTCCCTGTCCAAGAATCTCGAACGTCCCCTTTCCTTCTACGGCTGATGAGCCAGTATGGAATGCAACAGGTGTGTACTCAGTGAAATCTTCGCGATTTCGAAAGAAGTAATCGCTGGCCCCAGAGTCCATGAAGGTTAGCGTGATGGATGGGGTGCGTCCCTCGAACGTAGTAGTGACAAACACTGTCTTAGCAGGTTCAGCTTCGCATGTGAATTGATCATCGACGAGGAGGGGCATATCGTCATCCTCCTCCTCCTCCTCATCATCATCATCAACATTCGTGAGTGATGGCATCTCAAGGTCTGTGTCATCCCCCACATCCATGTAATCACTTGAGATCTCACTCCCAAAAGTAGAACTCCAATCGGAGAATTCCTCGCTTGTTGTGGAGTCGCTGTCGCTATCAAGCTCATCCCGTCGCCAGAACGAACGGGAACCATTCCATTCATATATTCTTTCCCCTGTATCCCCATCCTCAATCACAAGACCATTGTCACCGCGATTGACCTCGACAGTAGTTGTACGTGCAGCGAGAACGAAGTGCCTGGTTGTATCAGCCGAATTATTTGAGGAGGCTTGGTTTGCTCGTCATGGTCAGCCGAAGTTAGGGGGGAATTGTCCCTCCTTTCCACCGCCTGGCCAATAACAATTCTCCGTTGTGTGTCGGGTCTTATCGCAGGCCTTGCAATCGGGGTTGTGACATCCGCGCGTGGCTGTAGGAGAAGGAGTTCCAGCCGCAAGAGCTTGAGATTGGGATGGTCCCTTGCCCGCAGCACGGAGTGTAGCTGCGTGGGTCTGCAGGTGAGAAATAATGTCGCTAGACGTGGCCATCTGATACAAGCTTGGGAGGATAGGCATCCAGTTGTCCATAGGAATTATAGAGCGAATAATAATACCCTTGAACTCCTGGTCTTCCAGAGGTGCTGTGCAAAGATCAGTCACAGCCCGTCTCTTCGTTCATAAGTCCGCAACGTGGGTATTGATATCACTGTTTCTGTCAAACTTGAGTGCGTTCAATGACATCTCAGCTTCCGAAAGGGCCATGTCGGTTTTCTTTGCGTATTCTGCGATAATAGAATCCCAGCATTCTTTGGCTGTTCCATCAGTCCTGACCCCTAGTCCAATAGGGTCAAGAACATTGAGGACAACATGCGAATGAGCAAGTTGATCACGAAATACCCATTCATCGTGCGAAGGAGAGGACGAGTATATTGGAGTGGGGTCCGGTGGTAGAGGTACAGCAGTAGGTGCAGTTGTGGTATTCCCTGGGGTGGTAGGACGAGTGGTGGTTCCTGCGATATAACCCCAGAGGCCTTTACCCTTCAGCAGTTCCGTTATTTGGAGCTTCCAGGAGGCGTAGTTCTTCCCATTGAAATGGCTGCTCGTGTCGGGGAGGATTGTGACTCCCGACGTCGACGACATCGTTTAGGGGTGTATGTGGTAGTGAGGATTGGTGTGGTATAAAAGTTGAGTCGAAAATTCCGTTGTGCATTCTTCTTGACTGAGTTATAGGCAATGGGGCAACATAACCTATTGACAGAAGAATATACATGAGTATCTCAGTCGGGCACAACGTAGGTGAAACGACTGTATTAACAGCACTGTACCTATTGACAGAAGAATATACGTGAGTATCTACGAACGAGAGTGAGTAATATAGTAAGGAGCATAGTAATGGTATACATACCTCAGTCGGGCACAACGTAGGTGAAACGACTGAGGTATTCGGGAATCTATGGCCAGCTATATAAGGGATCGAGTAAGGACAGGAGTTATATATATAAGGTAAGCAGGAACGAAAGGGGATCGAGAGGTGAAATAAACGGGATACATACGGATATCCTTCAACAAGGTTCTCCTATGCCTTTTAAATATTCGATCTTGTACAAATACTTGACAGCTCCTTCATTACCTCTTATGTTGGATGAGACAGAAGGTTCTTTTAAGGCAGAGAAATATCCGGAATTTCGCCTCGCTCAAGAAAAGCCGATACCGGAGTTGATCGTTTCTGAGATGGTTCAGTTCACTCGGCCGACGTGAATCCATCAGAAGGGGAAAACCCCCGACTTAGGCCAGATGTTGTATCGGATACACACTTTTTTTAACATCTTTCTTCTCTATGGTGAGTGTGAAGAATTATGATTTGGAGAACCCCTGTTAACCTATCCTTAGATGACTTGCGTTCGTTCATCTATGATCAAGATGCTATCAGTACAATTATCACAGCTATGATGTACCGCACATCCTGAGTAAGGGCGGTCGAGTTTCTAGAGTCGCTTATCAAGCATGGTGAGAGGCTTGGCACTCGTATGCCTTACAGTTCTAGACAATTGAATATGCCTTATAGACACTCGCATTCTAAAGGATGGCGACTTGTTCATGCCTCTGTTAATCGAAATCACAAAGCTTGGTAGGGAGTTAATCAAGAACGACAAGGGAGCAGTATTCGCTATGTTTTGAAAGGACGTTGCTAGGAGCTTGAACAATGAGGGCGCACGACCACTGGCAAAAGTCCGAGATGCTTTAAGGTTGATAGTACCTCTTCATGGTAAGCCAGTTAGGCCCTCCTTCTTGCAACACTTGCCAAATATTGATTAGAGGATTTCATGAAATACGTCCTGCAACCACAAAACTTTGGGATAATAAGCAAGACCATCAATTTCCGAGATATTGTACATGCTTGCCATGGTGACAACATCGAGGCGGAGATAGCTAGGGTCAAGTGCTTGGAGGAACTCATCACTTATCGTGGGTGATATACTACCAAGTTTCATTGACTTTCTCCTTACAGGATGTCGCTACTAGCTGATGCCCGCAAATTGATGAACAACGATCTGATACGTCCATTACTGCAGGTACATCAAGCCTTCAACGAAGAGTTAGGATCCGGCCAGTGGCTGAAGAGGCAGCCAGAATACAGCACCAAGTTACAGGAGACGTTGGAGAAATTTGTGCTCAACGGTCTGTCCATTGCTCTCTGCCCTTAAACTTTTACTAATTATTGTACAGCTGATGGAGAGGACCTTGAAACTTTTGATAAGGATGTTCAGAGGAAGCTGGAGCAATTCAGTCCGGCACAAGATCAGGAGGGCAGAGAACTGCATGGCGGCTGGTTATCAAAATTCCTCTTCCTCCTATTGAACATGAACGAGGAACTGGGAATTAATCTGAATAGGATTTGCACATGACGGGGGTTGCCAATCTCTTTATCTCTTCAACTTCCTTCCCAGCGAATGGGGCCAGCTTTAGCGCTCATTGGCCTCATACTTTTTGGCCTCGTGCTCTTTCTTTATCTACTACCTAATAATTCACCTCCAAGTGGCATAATCTGTTGAATGACGGATCTATGCCTTGGGCCCTACCATGCTTCTGATTCCTATGTAGAAATATATATAATTGTCCAATATTTTTGAAATTCCTTTGATGGAGGTCATACTTCACAAGTCGTTCATCAAGTATCTATCTCAGGTCAATGAAGACTTGGTGGTTTGACTGAAAGTCCCATCTACATCGCAGCTCCCACTGGTCAAAAACATAAGAGAAGCGCAACGAGAGCCGAGGCACGGGAAAATTCTACTAGTGAAGCTTCAAGGTTCTACCCAGTTACAACGAAATTTGTGGCAGAGTCGGGTTTTTTCCAGGCAGTACATGCTTTGACTTGGGTGTCTGTTGTGTCTGAACGGATGCATGTGCCATGTGCACTGTCCGATTATGGTGTTAAGGCCAGAGGTGAGTGCCGACTACGAAGACATGCATTCACAGCATCGTGACAGTAGGAAATGGCTGGGGCTTCGTGTTTACAAGAATACACGGTACACGATAAATGCATTGATGAAGTGACTGTAGTACAAACTAATCTCCGGTGATTCCTTCATATACTTCTTGCTTAAACTTTCTTGCTGCAGGGTCCACCAACCATGTCCTCCTGGTAGCTGGCTTACTAGTCCCTTGACTCAGAACCATAGTGTTCACTGGCAGCTCCTCGAGTTCTATTACTGCTGCCGAAGCCAGTGATGATCACGAATGGAGATACAGTATCCGCGCAAACGGGACCCGGGTTTACGGTAGCGCCTAGTGATGGCAAATCATTTAATGGTGTTATGTCCCACTGAAAACTTTTAAGGCTGTATCGTGGGAGTACTTGCAATGTGAACTTTGATAGATGATTCGGCATCCGGTGCATCGAAGTTGACGGCTGCACAAACTTGCCACACACAAATATTCGCAACAGTACACTGCCTCGTCAAGATGTTCAGGACTCGTAGTGCTAATTATCTGGAGTGTGAGAACGACGGCTTTTGTGATTGAAACCATAAATTCCAGTCCATAACTGCGGGCCGCGACAATGCTACATGGCATCAGTAAAACTCGAAAGTTTGCAGGTGTAGAAGAGGACGCAGGTTCGTACGGCGGAAAGATCACCATTGTTCCAGAGTGGAGGTACCCATGTCTTCATGGCACACTTTCAAATCCTTTCGTACTATACCAGGATCCGAAATGTTTGCTATATATATCGACAGTGTCCTTGTTCAGTCGCCTGACCATTTCAAAAGAAGAGAAGAACGGTATCGGAGATGGAAACCACATAAATACATACTATTATCACCGAGCCAATGAGCAACCCACTCATCAATCGCACCCCAGCATCGTCACCCCAATGGAACTCTTAGTCAGTTGCTCACCCTCCAAATGACTCTTCGGGAACACAGACATAACGACAGATGGAAAAGCATCCCATAACCTTCATTTCTTCCTGAGATCTTCAAGGATGCGTCGAAGCTCGAGTCTTCCGTCTACACTAAGAGATTGCACATATCGATTCAAGGCCGGCCCAACTTGACGTGCATATGCACGGATGTAGAGATTAAGGATTGAAATACGAGGTCCTGCATACACACTGTTTCTAACAGGCTGGCTTGTAGAGAAAGAATTAGTGGGTATTTATTCCCTTGCAAGAGAGGCGGGATACTCTCTTTCCTGTGATTGCGCTCGTGGTGTAGAACACCGACGGAGACAATTCCCAACCAAAGCAGACCCGAGTCTGTAAATGCCCTCTTCTAATATGGCTTCATCAAGTACGATTATACGGTACCAGTACTATCATCCGGGGGGGCTTTTGGCCTCTCCGACTTCCGCATCTAGTGGTACAGCACTAGCGCGACTTCCCAGAGAGTGGCCCTCGGAGAATGTCAGACAGAAAGGGAGACCGTCTTTGATCTTCTTCGGAATGGATATGAAGAACGGCGAGCACGATGCCGGTAGTTTCTACACTGACGATAAGAATGGCTTACGTACCGACTCAACGGGCGGGAATGGGCACAAAAATAGAAGATGCGGGACATCTTCCACCTTATCCGAGCACATCCTACACAGACACATTCCTTCCCAATCTCGTGCCACTTTTCACGCTCAACGGCGAGGCGGTGGGTCGCTGTGAGAGCCTGAGTCCAGACGAGACGATGAGCTAGAATACGAATATCGAGGTAAGAGCGGAAACACTCCCAAAAGTCAGGGGAGCCTGTGCATTCACCGTCCGTCAATATAAAAATACGTCAGAAAGGAGGCGAGTGGAATACTGGAGGCCCATCGGGGCCATGAGTGCAACAGCGCAAAGCGGGGATGGCTTTTGGCAGAGGGCATAAGCCACGTGATTCCTAGGACGGCGGGTCACCTCCCTGGGACTTCTGTTTTTCTCCCACCACTGATCACGGAGCGTTTCACCGCGACATGAAACTCAATCCATCTCGAGTCCTCCCTCAAAGATGGTCCGTCCGGTCAGTACGCACGGTCAACGTGAGTAGTATACATTTCGCCCTACCCTGCAGCGAGGTCCTCTCCTCCACGTGGAAGTAGGAATACAGAAGGAAACCAAATGAGGGAGGGAAGGGTAAGCAGGACGGACGGATCCTGGTAGCGTATAAGGAGTGTCGTCGTCCGGGTATGATTGCAAGGAGTGGCTAGGAAGGTTTCGAGCATAAGGAGAAAGGATGGATGTTTCTGTTTGGCTGTGCAGGCCGCAACGTAAACTTCTTGCTCTAGGATGTCCAACGAGACATAGACCAAGGATCGACGCCAGGATAAGAGACAGACAGACAGATATCCAGTCGTAAATCACATTCAACAATATTGCACCAACTGTGGCCGATTTTGCTTCTTTCGAGCGTTCTCGATTCTCCGTGATGTCGATGGTGCATATAACATAATATTGACGAGACCGCTCATTCAATGCTTGCTTGAAGACTGATAAACAAGACGAAAGTCAAGCAAGCACGCAACAAGAGAAGTAATGAGAGACGATACCTATGAAATGGGATTCTACCTCATACATTGTAACATTCTTTTATCCCCCTGTTCAAGCGAGTCGTGTCGCAGAATTGCCTGAATATATGATAGCGAGAGGGCATGACCAGTCTTAGATTGGGGAGAGACCAAGAAGGTTGGTCACAGCTAAGTTTGGCGGCTGAATTTCGCTCGGCTTCCCTTCACAGCCACCAAACCAAGTCTTTGCTTGCTGCTCTGCATGCCCGTCTTTCGATAATTTGCATTCGCAGTTTCATCTACACTATGCTTCTGGAAATCTCCTGCTCGCTCATGGCCCACATAGACGTCTGTAAAACCGGAGTGTGACCCTGAATTGCACGACATGCCATCCGGAGCTTTGAACAATTCCTGACACACCACGAGTCATGATGCATCCAATCTTCGACCTCGCCTTGATGCTGACGGAACTGCTAGCTCTCGATGGTTAGTATAGGTTAAGGATAGGGAGAAGTTTACATGTTGGTAGAAATCGGGAGTAGACCAAAAGCAAGAGGTACACAGAATGTTAGAGTGGAGGTGGAGACGTCACCAGAAGCTGAAACATCGACCGACTTCAACTATTGCCTGTAAGCGAGCTTCCTGTGGGCAGCCACCTTTATGATACGGGGCTTCCGAGCGCCTGACCGTCGAACAACAATAGGCGGGGTAGCATGAGGAGGTAAGAAGGGGGCAATGCTCGCCTGGCGCAAATCGATAGTCACAATAAGGCGATGCCACGTTTGCTCAATTTTGGCGGAAAACGATTGACTGATTACATGCAGAAAAGGAAGTGTTCTCGATTGGTAGCCTCGTCGCCCAGCCACTGCATAGAAGACATTTACAGTATTCGACCCGAGGAGAGAATTCTTGAAGTTTAGCACTATTGTGTGAAGACATGTGTCGTTGGGGCAGCAAAGACTGAAGAGAATGGCTAGACGAGACACTGGAAGGGAATCATCGAAGTCAATC
Organism: Armillaria novae-zelandiae; assembly: GCA_030435655.1. Taxonomy (NCBI): domain Eukaryota; kingdom Fungi; phylum Basidiomycota; class Agaricomycetes; order Agaricales; family Physalacriaceae; genus Armillaria; species Armillaria novae-zelandiae. Next base: position 64,524 of record JAUEPR010000022.1, read on the forward strand.
GTGGTTGATGGTAGCGTGTGCTTTAATTCTCACGATGGCCCATCGGAGTGTTTAATTCCTATTTTCCTGAGCACCAATCAAATGTGTATACATCGATGGACCGACCCCAAACCTGAGCTGACCCATCTTCCAAGCCTCGCTACGCTAAAAGACAAAAGACGATCTTGAACATTGTAGAACACTATCAGGGTTCGAACCTGGGTTACCGAGGAAATTGCTCCTATGTTATAGTGCCATGGTAAATTGACAACCTGGGAAGAAGACGAGTCGGAAATAGTCGTCGTAGTGCTCAGATCCAACAGAGACAAAGACGTTTTCCCATTCCAATGAGATGTCCCGATAATCGAGGAGGTGGACGTGTGGCCATCTTTACATGGCGACTCCTTTCACAGGGAAGGGACATTGTCTCGAGTTCTATAGGACACTAGAGTCGAAAACTTTCGCTTATCGGATACATGGTGAGGTAGCGACCGAGGAAGTGCGCGTTTTTCTCAGAGACAAGCAAGGAAACAGACGATGCGCCGTTCAATTCGGAGTGGTAGCACTGTTGTACGAATCAAAGACTTGCGCAGTTCTCTTTCAATCCCAGATGCAGAGTCCTGACTGATGCCAAACGTGCTGGTGCTCATCCTCATGTAAGACGCATAAAATGCATTTTCGCTGCGGTGGTTTATAGCAATTGCGCTGGGCTAGATTTGGGGAGGGCAGGCACCCTGTAGGTACGAGAGCGGGGCGAGATTGTTATTCCATCGCCCACGCAATGACCAGAATGATGGCATTGGAAGTGAAAACCACATTGCCTACACTAAACCACTCATCAGCATCACGACCAACGACGAAAAAGAGTGCCCACTACTGATGAGATCTCTTGCCTCTCTTTCTGTTTCAATTCTCCAAGGACGCCTCTACCTCAGCAGCTCGAGGCCTCCGTCTACAATATGTCCATACTGAATGTATGAGAAAACCCAAAGAGGATCCATTTTTGATCTGCACACGACATCGCGCGCACTATTTCAAACTTTGCCGGCTGTACGTTCGATCGGGACATCCACTCAAAGCGCACTAGACTAGAGTCCATGGATAAATGCGAGTTCAATAACATGTGTGGATAAACCCTGTACGCTCTCGGTAGTCACGGAAAACCGAAGTAAAAAGGGAAATCCGGGAGTCGTGGTTGGAAGCAGAACTGTGACTGGGACCCTTACGAAGGGCTACGATGCGATGCCCCGCCAGCCAAGTAGATCGATATCTGCCACTCCCAACTGCGTATTGAAGGCGCAGCATTCCTCGGACGAACGATGAGCCAAGGATAAAACTATGCTGCATCAGAAAACGTTCGACGATTATGACGGTGAGGAACATACCATTAGCTATATGGCGAGGCCTGCCGACCCTGCTCTGTCGTCGGCATAATTGCTCCCAAACAACAAGTCCAGGCAGGTGCAGGTACCTGCTCCAAAGAGGATGGACGACACGGAAGTCCGGGCAGAGTAGCAGCCGATGGTTCCCTGGGCAGTATTGGTGGGGAAGATTCATGTTTGACAGACGTTTCTGGGGGCCAGCAGCGAACAGGAGATTGCCTGCAACATGGTTTCGATATACTGTGAAGGCAAAGTATCGAAAGCTGTCGGGGACCTGGTGGCTGTGATGAAGGAAGATGCCGAGTGAGCCGGCGCCTGCTGCCCAGCCTAAACTAGACGTGCATGACCAATCTTCTCAGTCTCTTCCCCGTCCAAGACTGTTTCTGCTTTCCCGTAACCATATATGATGAGATCGGTGCGACGCGACACACTGGATAGGGCTGAAAATAGATAGATAAATAACCGGACAAGGTCCCAAAAAGAACGTGGCCGGAGTGATGGAATATTTGAGATATAATCCTCGAGTTCATCTCATAGGTATAGCCTCTATTCAAATTCAACATTGGCTCTAACGTCATTTCCGACCAAGCCCTGGCCCCAGGTCTGGTCCTGTGCAAGTAGTGTGAGAAATTCTGCAAACGTTATTGAATAGCCACTAGTTCTGTCATATAGGTAGATCAGCGCCCAAGGTCAAATGCTAAGCGATAAGTGCCCACAAGCTTTATCTTGTTCCCTTCACGCACATTTTGCGCTCCACCTTGATAAACCTGTCCCTCTGGTTCAAGCACACCTGGACTTCGCAATTTGAGTGGTACGTTCCTTGTTTTGAGCCGGAATGGGTGTCCAACTGGCATTCCTTGTAGGCGTCTCGTGCTCGTGCTTGATTCTATCGTCCAACATTCTCTATCTTGATCGCTGAGTCAGAGAATCTTTAATCACTGAATGTAAGTGTACGCCTACTACTATGCCCTACTTTACAAATCCTCATGTTTCCGTGTCAGAATTCCTTCGACATGCAAAATCTAATTCTAGTCTTTTTACTCACCGTAGGTGTCAGCGGTGCCCCAGGTGACAGCGACTCCTCAGACTTGCCTGAGTGTTCGAAAGAACTGAGGAGGATGGAGCTAAACATCATCTGGAGCTGTCTAGCTACGATATTCGCATCCACATGGCTTTCTGTCCATCCTAACGTTCCAGGACTCGATCTCACCAAGGAAGGCTCTGTATGGTGGATTTTTGATCGTCCAACAATCATGTGTTCTCTCGAGCGCGTAAAACTGATGGTGATCGCGATTTTGGCACCGAAAGTCATGGTTGGGTGGGCTATACGTCAATTTCTCGTCGCAATGAAGGTCCGCGTATGTAAGATATTTATGGCCCGGTTTCCATAATCCGTGAGCTGACCTCGTACATGGTAGATTCCTCCAAGGAACACGAGCTGAAGCTGGTCCACGGTTTTTTTGTTAGCATGGGAGGATTCTATTACGGAAAGGAAGAAAGGCTTGTCACTCTGAACGACGTTCCCAAGCTCCAGGAGTCCTTGGCAAAGGTCCGTGCCGTCGACATCAAGGACAAGAGTAAAGGCTACGGGCTATCTAAACTGATTGTCGTTCTCCAACTATCCTGGTTCGTGGTCCAGTGTTGTGCCCGAGCCGCTCGGAAGCTGTCTATCACGCTCCTGGAGATGACAGCCCTTGCATTTGCCCTGCTGAGCATTGCTTTGTATGCGGCATGGTGGGACAAGCCGGTTGACGTCCTGTATCATATTCGTCTCGAAGAGAGTTCTTCGATGGATACTAACCAGGATGGTTGTATCCCCCCCACAGTCACTATTCCCATGGATGTTGACCCGGAGCCGACGGTGGCTCTGCCTCCTGCTAAGAGAAGCCTTGACAACCCTTACAAGTCCCTCGGAGCTCATAGCGCATACTCAATGGAAATCCTTCCCCTTCCCAATACAGCCTCCTCTGAGCCAACCGCAGGTTCTAGCAGCGGTTGGCCTCACAATTCCCCGGTGATCGACACCTCAACTCTGAAAGACAACTCGTCGCCTCCTGCACCTGAAGTCTCTGCAGAAACATCTCTGCTAGCATTTATTCAAGACACTTGTGACATCTTTGAGCATTTGGGCAAGAGAGTAATGCGCCCTTTCACAAGAATATGCTTTTCGGTGATGGGCTTCATATTTCGCGATGACATTGGTTCAGGTGTTGATAGGCCTGTTTTAACTGCTGCAACCGGTGCTGCAGGGATGTCATGCTGCGATGGTGGAACATTAACAAAGGATGATGATTTTTCGATCCGCCTGGAAGCAGTGCTTTATGTGGGATCTCTTTTTGGGGCAATCCACTGCGCGGCCTGGTCGTTCAGCTTTCCTTCATATGCGGAAAAGGTGCTATGGCGAACGTCATCTCTTGCGATTATACTTGGCCTATTTACTGGTATCAGTCAGTTTCGTTTAAGTTTACCCGAACGATCAGCGACTATACCACCTCTTGTTGCGAGCCGATTGCAATGGGCACAAAGGGTCTTTGAACAAAGCCGTATATCAACCTTTACAAACAGATTCATAATCCCCCGCAACCTCTCACGATATACCATGTTGGGAAACAGCTTTTACCATGCTGTCAACAATTTCGGATCGGTCTTTTGGCCTGTTTTGGCTATAATGATATACATCATCGCGCGGGTGACATTGATTGTCCTTGTGCTCTTACAACTCCGTTCATTACCACCGTCAGCTCTTTGTACTGTGAATTGGACTACATTCATACCTCATATATAAAGACTTCTCTCTCTCTACATATCTTGCAATAGCAACTTCGGTCTGAATACATCTGTTATGGATATTCTTCACCTTCGCTTATCAGAAGTAGAGTTGAAGACCTTTAGATACACGGTGGGGCAAAAAACTAGGGTATGCGCATCTCATTCAAAGCTGAGCGGAGAGAGGAAACAGATGGCACGTCGTTCAATTCAGATTTCAGAGTGATAACGTTGTTGTACGGATTGCAAGGCCACCTAACGAAATGATATATCAAAGACTGGTCAATATACATGACCATGATACATCAATGCACTGATCCTGCAGTCACGGTTACTGATATATCAGCTGCACATGGGCATCACATGCCCTTGTCCATAGCCAAAACCTCTTGCTCGCTGTAGCGTCGGTTCTCCGCCCTTACCCATCGACGAGCGCTCCCGACAGTGCGCTTATCTGTCTAAAAATATGTCCTGCTAGCTGTCTATAAATACTGCTGAACCCTGGATCAGAATCCACTGGCATTGATGGACGTTGTCTTCTCTCTCCTGCTGTGTGTGTACCTGGATCTGCAATCAGTGTGGTTGTACTGTGCCAAACCCAGGATCACAGCGGAAACTGAAAACATTTACATGTTTGTTATTCTCTATGTTATAGCAATTTGTTTCCCTGTACATACATAATGAGAACAAACCAAGAACAAATATCTATTGTTTTAACTTTCATTACACGTAGATGGTCTATTGCTAGCATGTACCAATGCTCAAATATAATAAAACATGTTATGAAAAATAAAAATGGAATGATGCAGAAGAATCATCATAAAGCAAAGTGACTAATCCGCTGCCATGAGCAGTGGCAGCAAGGTACAGAATTGATAGAGGCATACCTGTCCACCACTGTCGCTTCTCAAAGTGCATGCACAGATGTGTTACCTGATACATTGTTGGCGGCATTTTTTGATTCCTCTTTCATGGTTTGAAAATATTCAGCAGATTTCAAGCAGTCTAGAGATGCATTGTACCTAGTGTAGGATCTAGCATTGCTTTGAGAATGAGTTTGATGTTGTGCTTGCTAAACTTGATATTTTTGGGGATGGCTTATGGATGCAGGCATTGAGAATACAGATCAAGGTGCACATTTTGTTCAAATGTTGGTGCAAATTATGCTTTGTCTGACGAAAATTGCAGGGCATAATTTGGCTGGGGAAAGCATATAATTATGAAAGCTATTGGTGTCCTGAGTGTTTCTGAAAGGTATTGCAGGCTGATCAGTGTGAAGTGGTGTTAAACAAGCGGTAAACTTTTGTCACGGCTTTATGATAATGACATCACTGAATGACCGGACCGTATAGTCCGAACCATGTGAGCTGTACTCGTAAGAGCTGGCTACGCATTGAATCGATTTGATGCCAATTTTGTTTGAATTCTGTCCAAGCAAAAAAAAAAACAGAACAAATCCAAAATGGAAACGGCCACCACTGAGCCATGTCATTCCTATATCCAACTGTTGCGGATCTGTATGTTGAAATGGATGTCTCTGACTCTCAAATGCACCCTCAAACATGAATGAAGATATTTCAATGACCGGATAATTTCTGTATGTTCAAGCAGAATATTATTCTCGTTGTCATACTATAATATAAAAAGTCACTGTATGTGGCAGATTGAGAATTTAGAAAGAGAAGCAGGGTGAATGTAACCAGTTTGGACAGGTATAAATCATTGGTAAGGATCAGCGATCCATAATAACCCCTGGCGCAAGCCAATCCTAATTTTGGGACCATATCGGTAACTGTCGGTCTGGCTGAGGCGTGGACGAGCGAAGCTCATCATCGTCGACAGTGAGCAACGGTGTTTTGATTTGGTGCTCCGTTTTCGACCCATTTTGGATGTGACTGTAGGTGATATATCAATCAGTGACTGCAGGAATAGGCCTTTGATGTATCATGGTTAACGGTATCTCACAGACTCTGATATATCACTCTGTATGGTAGTGGTGCGGATTGCACTATGTTCTCTTTCGTTCCAGGCACAATAGAGTCCTGACTGGTACCGGTGCTTGTCATCGTGGGTGCTTAAGACGAATCATGCGAAGTTTGCCCGAGAAATTGTCTGGTCCCCATCCCGTTTCCTGAAAGCCATTACTCGGTACTTACCAGATGCGTCTTCGGAGACCTCGTGAAGATAATGTCGTGCGTATGCAATTCACCTGTCGTTGTGTGTGTATTCTCAGCGAGACATTCGGAGGGTGGTTACCCAAAGTCGACTAGGAGTTGTCAGTTCCATCATGTGAGATGGCGATGCCGGGATGCCCCTTGCACTTTGTTGACGAGCGAGTTGCTCGTTGGCTCGGTAACAATAGCATGCAACAGCATGTGGTCTTCGTCTTCAATTTCGGTTTTCTAACAATTGAATTGCAGTAGTCAGCGACAAGACAAACTGTCGATAAACATAGCGAACATTTCGGATCCTGGTGTACGAGAGGATTGAGAAGCATACAATGACGACCGGGTACCTCTCCTCTGGAATAAAAGGTGATTGGTGTTGATGTTTCGACGAAAGAGCGCGTATTTATTTCTACACTTGGCCCCAAACCTTCGAATTTTACTGATGTCGTGCAACATGGTCCCCGCCACTTTGGGGACCGGTTAAGGACCCGAGCTTACGTTTTCAAGCACAGAAGCCATTATTTTTATCCTCTAGATGGTCACTATGAGCCTGAACATCTTGATGAGGTGCAGTGGAACTATTATGAATCTTTGTGTGATGCAAAACCCTTGGAATATACGTGCCAAGTTCGCATAGCCCTCACCTCGATGCACCGGATGCTATTCTTGTGATCACATCCCACACACTCCCACGGCGCAACCTTAAAAGTTTCCAGCGGGACAATATCGGCTATAGGCCATCCTTGAAAGAAGTGACAGACTTGCCATCATCAGGTGCTACCGCAAACGTGGAGGCTCTCGTTTGCGCGTATACTGGATATTTTGCTTTAGCGGCGGTGATAGTACTCAAGGAACTGTCAGTCAAGCCTAGGGTCCCAAGTCAAGGGTCTAGTAGACTAGCCACTATCAGGATATCGATGGTGTGTTGTCATTTTCCTTCGTGCAAGCCGTAGATGTTGAAGCACAACCGCAGAATCATGACGCGGGATCCAGCTGGAAATGTTTGCTCAACTATGACCAGTCAAAAATCGGACCATCGACGATGGATACCTTCTACGTTTGCAGGCCGACACATCGGTTGAGCAGCTCCTCCAGCGGGGTATGGTGGGTATCAATGCTTCCGTGTTGTGCACTGATGTAATAAATTTGCATTGCTGGTAGACGCCTATTCATCGGCTTCAATAAAACAACTTGAATATATACTTGATGCTGTAAGATAGTGGCCATATATGGCGTAGTCTAGCTCACGTTCCTTGCCTCAACGTCCTAGTGCAATGGCGCTATGGTCATGACAATCAATGCATGTCGCCGTATCCTTGATAGGTCGTGTGATTTCGTTAACAGTATCACTAGATTCAAAGTCGATTCTATTTCATGGCGTTAGTACACTATGCCTTTATCGTTTAGAATAGGAAAACTCATAATCGCGGACTCATTCCGTACAAAACGAAGACTTTTGTTCTCGATAAGGACTTGAGCCTTCAATACATGAAATCAGGTGCTAATTCGAAGCTCGTCGCATAGCCGAAACAACACACAAGAAGTATACAAATGAATCGCCGGAGATTGGTTCGTGCTCCTGTGATATTGGCAGCCGAAAGTAGATGCAAAGAAGTCTGTATGCACCCGAATCATCAATTCATTATTCAGCGTTCCACGGCAAATCATAGTTCCACATATTGCTATGCACCAAACCCATCAAACGGCATGTGTAACAGGCGAGCAGACTACTGGATCTGCGGCACGTCGTGTAACGCTGAATTGCGAGACGACTCATAGCCCTCGTAGCTGACCATCGGTTTGTAAGCATCTCTGAGGAAAAATTCCGAGAAAAAAATAAACGCCGTGATGCGAACCTCTGCAACTTTGCTTTCTGGTTCGGAGTGCATGAGGTCAAAGCTTCCAGTGTACAGCTCCATATGGAAAAATGAAGCAGGTATCAAGTCGTGGATCATGGACTGGAAGTTCGAAGACGCTATTTAAGCAATTACTAGCTCGGCGCACAATGGCACATTGCGCGTTCAAACTTTGCAGCTGCATTATCTACGATAAAAATGCGACATGGCAGATCATTCCTGACTGCGGCAGATTTGGCTTCCTTCGATCCGGGAGTGACATTGTAGAAAGAATATTCGTGTAATAGTTTTGTGACGGCTTCTATTGAGAAACTCTATTACAGCTCAGATTGTCCATACCAATGACCATTGACCATCGAGCACGAACTCTTAGTCCACCTCCGCACAGACGTCCCGACACCGCTAATCCACCAAACTTCAGTGATCATGACAACACAGGAAACACCCCTCGCTGGTTCCTCGTCCAATTTTGATGCCGGCACTACTCAGACAGCATCCACCACTCATCGGCCCCCACCGACTATCACTAAGCGTGACACCAAATGCAAATGTCAATGCAATTCGGATTGTGATTGTGATTGTCCTTGTGTCGCTCACTGCGTCTGTTCCCGGAAGCACAACCATCAGTGCGACTCGCAGTGTACCACAGAATGCAAACATGTATGCAAAAATATATGTGGTACGGCAGACAAAGATTACCGCAATCTAGTTGTCTGTCTCGATGGAACATCAAATCAATTTGGACATTGGGTACGTGGATTTTTTGGTCTGTATTGTGGATCGGTCAACTCGCTCCCAGAACACCAATGTCGTTGAATTGCACAATCGAATATTGAAGGAAGGAGAGGACCCTATCCAGCTCACATTCTACAGTTGTGGTATCGGGGCCTATGTTCCTCCAAACACATGTCGGCTAGTTGCCTGGTACCAAAATATGGTTGACATGGCAATTGCAAGGTGATCTTTCAAGTCTCTCTGTTTGCGAGTCATGTTGACCGTTGAGAATGTCAGAAATTTCAGGGAGATCGTCGAGAAGGCTTACCGGTGGTTAGCAGACAATTATAAAGACGGGGACAGGATATTTATGTTTGGTATTGTATTTTCGCAGCATGAGGTATTCATCAATATTTATTTGAATGTATCGTGCAGGATTCTCTCGCGGGGCATATCAGGTTCGAGCACTCGCAGGAATGATTGAACAGGTTTGTATGTTTCTTTGATTAAACATTACAATTAGGTCTTACCAGTCTTCCCTAGGTTGGCCTCGTATCCTCTGGAAACACAGGCCTGATTCCTTTGTGAGATTCCTTGCCCTGTATGTAATGTAACTTGTTCAATTTTTTTAATTCAACATGTAGCGCCTATGAATTGTATGCCAAGAGGTACAGAGGAGAAGGCAAGAGGGCTCAAGCAACACTGTTTTTTTGTAACTCACAGCTTTTAGATATCAAAGACGAAGCGGATGCAAGAGCTTTGGCAGAAAATTTCAAGCGAACATTCTCAAAAGAGGCCAAGGTTCATTTCGTTGGTGTATGGTGTGTTATATATCTACCCCATCCATTTCAAAGCTCTCACTTTCGAGGTAGGGATACCGTTGCATCTGTAGGGATACCACAGAGACAACCGTTACCACTGACCACTGCTGCTTACCACATTTGCACCTTTCGACATGGACTGGCTCTTGATGAACTCCGAGTCAAATTTCTCCCCACTTACCTGGCTGGCGGGTGGTCACCAAATCTTCAATTGGACGAATTTTTTGGTACCGATGACAAGTTACTGAACACCAAAGAAGTTTGGTTTGTGGGCAGCCATTCGGATGTGTATGTAAAAACAGCACTTACTATTGGCCCTGAGTAGTAAACCGTTGTTTTGCAGTGGTGGAGGTGTTCAGGCTCCGAGAAGTCTTGGCCTTGTTTCCCTTCTTTGGATGGAAAATCAAGCAATTGACGCTGGTCTCCGCTTCGGACCACGAGCCTTTGTTGGTGAATGGATGTGGGATAATCTCCATAAAAGCAAGCCTACAATCTCATTGCACAGCTATTGGAAACTAGCTGAGATCCTACCCTTCACACGGTACCAATACACAGATTCATACTCTACTACTAAGTACTATCTTTCATCCTTGTAGGGTTGAAGTAACGCTGATCCAGTTACAGAAGGCCACATCTTGGCAAGGGTCGTTTAATTGTCCCTCGTCAGCGTGTTCATGTATCTGTGGCCTTCAGCCGCGAAAAGTACCAATCCAAAGCCAACTTTCTTGGAAAGGCAAGGAAAATGGAATCTATCACCAGTATACATATAAACTCGGATAATCACGACGATTTGTCCTGGGCTGATGAGTGGAAACATGCCCTTGAATTGGATCTATTTAACGAAGCCTTTGCCCAAGGAATACTTATACGGCTGAAATCTTTGACGTTCAGGGAGCATGGCCAGACTCGTGAGGGGGTACGCCTGCTACGGCGTCTATCTATCATGGTATTGTCCTGTGAGTCGTGTGCATTGTATGTGAATTCATTATCTCTCATTGGGATTCAGATCGAAGTGCAAAGAAAATCTCAAGCGAAATTAGTAGTCTTGCAAAGATGCTTGATGAAGTCCAGGATGTTTACATCCAAGTTGAAAGTGCATCTTGTCTCTTCCAACTCGCAAAGCATGGTGTGTTTTTGTCCCATACTGTTTCATATCTGAAACCAAGAATGCATATCAGGGTTTGGTGGACGGATTGCATCAGCAGAAAATGCATTACGAGAGCTTGAAAGGATGCTCAAAAGTAGTAACCCATACCTGCAAATTGCTAGCCTTCAGTGCCTCTCACAATTGGCCTTGGACTTCGAGTCGTGCAAAGGAACGCAGCAGGACACCGACTTGAGAAGAGCCACAGAGATACTGAATGATGAACAAGCTGTTTGGCCAAAATTTCTCTATCATTGCCTAGTTGTATCATTCACCGATGATTCAATTCAGCGGGTCGGCCTGTCATGCCTGATGCGCCTGGCTAAATCTGGTTTGTGATTTTTTTCATGTTTGGTGCTACTGTGAAATGACGATTTTGACAGCGACGATGAAAGAGACATTCATGAAATGGGTCGATGGTGATGATGAGTGGGAGAAAACTCGTACGATTCTGCCTTCTGATGAATTACTCATTATGGCTGCTGACATCGATGGCAGATGCACGTCGGACTATGTTAGTTAAAAAACTCTTAGAATATCTAGACCAACCCCAGACTGGATTTCACGCTGCTTTGACTCTCAGAAATATATCTAAAGAAGTGATCGAAAACTGGGAGTCGACTCAGGGTAAGTATTATTTGGCTCCAAGTACTACTGCTGTTATCTAAAAAGATGGCACATCCATTCATCAGTCCTTTCAGACACTCAGAAGCGTGCTCTTTTTGATAGTCTTATGTTGGGGATCCAGACCGGAAGTTCTACTGCAAGAGCAACATATATGCGATGTCTTAGCAAGTATATTGATGAAGGTAATCGGATTCCTTTTCATAGTAAAACCATACTTCGCTGACAGCGGCTTGCTAGATCAAGGATTTCGCCAGATTGCTCTGCAAAAAACCAACTTGATAGCAACATTGATTGCTAACGTCTTTAGTACCGAACTTCACAGCTCCATGACTAATAAAACAGTCGGAATGGAAGCTTTCTTGATTATTGTACAACATAAACTCGAACATGCCGAAGATGCGGATGTGTCACACTCCCCACCGAGTAGGAGGCCAGTTTTAGATGCTTGCCGGGCTCTCGGCGGAGTCACTGGTGAATCAACTAGCAGGGAAATAATTCGACTGATTCTTGGGGCCATATGTGTCAACTTTTCGCTCAACGAGCATGACGGTGCTGTGCTTCTTCTCGCAATTCTTTCCAAAGGTAGGATCTCCAATTCTCTCTAAATATTCAATGCTGTATATACTCGACAGATTCTTCATTACCTCTCATGCTGAATAGGACAGAAGGTTATTTCAAGGCCAACTTGAAGGAATTTTCCGATTTTTGCCTCGCTGAAGACATGAAATCCAAGTCAATACCGGAGCTGATGATTTCCGAGATGGTTCAACTAACTCAGTCGACACTAATCCATCAGAGCGGGAAACAAATCAACTTGGGTCGGACATTGTATCGGGTTCAAGCTTTTCTTACTGTCTTTCCTCTCTTTGGTGAGCATGAAGAATTACAATTGAGTTTGAGAACTTCAGATGACCTATCCTTAGACAACTTGCGTCCATTCATTTATGCCAATCAAGATGCCATCTGTACGATTCCCACAGCTATGATGCACTGCATATCTCGAGTAAAGGCGGTCCAGTTTCTCGAGTCACTTGTCAATCATGGTGGGTTGTTCAGAAGTCGGTCTCCTTATATTTCTAGTCAACTAAATATGCATTGTAGCTTCAAAAGATAACAATTTGTTTATGCCTCTTTTAACCAAAATCGCAAAGTTCGGTAGAAAGATAATAAAGAACGACAAGGGAACGGTATTCACTATGTTTCGAAAGGATAGTGCTTGTTTGAACAATGAGGGTGCAAGACCACTGGCGGGAGTTCGAGACGCGTTAAGTGTGCTCCTACCTCATCATGGTATGCAGGTTAAATCCTACTTTTGACAAGACTTGCTAATTAATGATCAGAGAATCTCGTGAAATATATCCTGAAACCGGAAAACTTTGAGATAATAAGCAAGACCGTCGATATTCAGGATATCGTACATACTCACCGGGGTGACCAAATCCAGGCAGAGATTGCCAGGGTCAAGTGCTTGCGTGTACTCATCGATTATCGTGGGTGATATATTACCGAGTTTTATTCGCTTTTTCATTCCAGGATTACACCAGCTGATGCCCTCGAATTGATGAAGAGTCGTCTGATACGACCGTTACTGCACGCACGTCAGGCCTTCAATGAGGAGTTAGGGACCAACCAGTGGCTTAAGACGCGGCCAGGATACGGTGAACTGCTGAAGGAGACATTGGAGAAATTTATGCTTCGCGGTTTGTCCGTTGCTCTCTACCGTTGAGTTTCTACTAATCATTGTATAGTTGATCGAGAGCAGTTGGAATCTTTCGATAAGGACGTTCAGGAGATGTTGGAGCAGTTCCGTCAACCACCATGTCAGTAGGGTGATCAAGTGAAAACTGAGTAGGGGCCGTAGCCGCCGCGAGAGAGGCGGCGAATCGCGCGACATTTGGTCATCAGATTCACATTCTACTATTTAATTATCCCTCTCAGAGTGGCATGCTTTGTTGAATGATGTATCTATGCATTGCACCCTACCGTGACTATCATTACTGTGCAGAAATAATTGTCCCACACTTTGAATCTTCCTCTTATCGAACGGCTACACTTCACAAGTCGTTCATGAAGCGATTTACCATGTTTCTGAAGACCGTCAATAGTTCCCTGAGAATCACAGTGTAAAAATAGAGCGCTGCTTTGTAGAATATGGGAGGTTGGAAGGTCGCACCCTAAACCTCGACCATGAACACTCAGTAAATTCTCTTGCACTTGAAACAAGACATTGTTAAGACAGTATCCCTACGTGAACGTCGGTCCTGTAAACACCAATATGTATATATAAATCACGCACAATGCACCCAGAAACTGAACTTCGACCGAAGGCCTTGAGAAGGTGCGTTTGAAATTTAAGGCCAATGCTTCGGCCTCAGCATCATCTTTTGATTTCTGAATGAGAATGGACGAGCATAGTTGGAACTTGGCGACCATGGGAATTGAGATGAATCTTACCCCGGCCTTGGTGTCTATTGATGTATAACTCATAACCGCTGAAAAAGGTACAGGTAAGACATAAAACTCGTACCATGAGGTTCCTCACAAAGGAATCAAAGGTCAGTTCCCAGGAAAAACAAGTCCGAGCTGTAGAAAGTTGATCAGATATGAATATGTGCGGCAATGGCTAAAGGAAACCTTTTCAATCATTCCTGACAGCGCTCGAATTTGGTAAGCTCCGCGAGAAAATCCTACATGTTTTTAGCTTGACTGACCACCTTTATTATTATAGAAAAGTGAACGAACCGAATAAATGATATATTCTATCCCCAGGTAAGTAGTGATCTGCGAGCCACTGGTACGCCTCTTGGACGAGATGCCTGAAGTTCCTGATGTCCATTGCCATCAGCACAAATTTCTCAGTCATAAGAGAAGATATCACCATGCAATAGCCATGTCGATGATATTGTCGAATATGCGTAACCAGTGGGCCACCGAAAACGCCAGAGGCGGTGCATAAGTCCCGATACCGCCGCTGTGGAAGGTGAGCTGTGGAACATCCGGATCTCCTTTCAATTCCTGTTGTGTAGCCCAACAACGTTGGTGTTCCGTTAAAAGAAAAGAACACGTGAGCAATGACAAGAGACAGCGAGCTACGGTAGAGTGCGACAAACCCGATGTCCAAATTGGTTAGAGGTCCCATCAAGGCAAACGATCAAGTTGCGCAAGGGTGTCGAACCACACTTCTTGTAGCATTTAACCTGGCGATTTGTATCGCAATCTTGACTATGGGTATGTGGGAGACAGACGCAGTGATTCTTGCATGGACACACGCAGTTGCAATCGGTATCGCATTTGCATCCACATCCACGAGGCTTGGAGGTAGTCTGGAAATCCTCGGAGACAGACGTCACACTAGTTGAGATTGGTTGGCCCATAGTCAGGGAATCGGAGGAGGCGGGCATCCCGCTAGGTGAGATTGATTGACTCTGGGAATCAGCGGAGACGGGCGTCACACCAGTTGAGATTGGTTGACCCATAGTCTGGGAATCGGCAGAGACGGGCGTCGCGCTAAGTGAGATTATTTGACCCATACGAGATGACAGGGGGGCAAGGAAACAAGGAGATTCTAATGAGGATGCAGGAGAGAGGGGGCTAAGATTACAACAATAAGTAGTGCATAAAGAATAGGTAGTTTCTCACGCATGAGTCTAGGATAGAGAACAGGTATACGACACGAGTGAAATCCCTGCAGAGTACCGAAGAGTGTATCACAGAAATGAAACAAAGAAAGGGAATGAGCCAGCGATAATGAATGCGGGGCTCTTGCCTGCCCTGTTCCTGACGTACGTGTAGCGCTCGAGTGGCAAAGCAGAAGCACCTCCGTGCGATGCGTTCCCCTTTCCACATGTTTCTGTGACCATTCACTGTGTCATATAGAGGTTCGAATGCTCAGATGCTCAGACGCCACCCTCGGAACATCACATGCACGAACACGCATGCTGAATGTATTCAAGCGCTTGTACGCGTTCAAAACACTGCGAATTCTAATCTACCACACGGCCAGGTGTGCGAGTAGAAAGGGCGTGCAAGGCAAGTATTGTGCTTTCAGACAACATCCCTGAGAGCGTAGGGTAGGGGTCAGACTTCAGATCAACTCGACACAGGAACAAATCGAAGACAGGCACACAAAACGGGCAGCACACTTCACGTAATGTTCCTCCGACTCCAAATTTTATTAATCATTTCGTCGCTTCTAAAGCCTTGAAGGAGGCTGTTTCATTGCTATTTGCATGTTGCGAAATGCATGCACTTCCTTGACCGCCGAGGGTAGTGATGTCGTACAGAGTAGTTGGGCACACAGAGGCAGGAGGTGGTACGTAAAGAAGTTCGAACGTGGCACACTATTCAGGACGCGTCGAATTGGAACCCCGACAAACGGAACTTCTTTATCGGCTGCGGAGACGCACGAACGTAGTCAGTTCCAACGTTCAGTCAGCAATCATTCCTTCACTGACAAAGGCGAACGGACATCCTTCCAAAGCCCTTATTCGAGATCTCAGAGCTGTGGAAATACGCAACACTACACCAGGTGCTTAGTGAGAAAAGTAGGCAAAGATCACGGTGATAATTACCATATACAGCGACAATCTACTTTGCAATGGCAGAGACCAACTTCTTTAATCGGCCCTCGATACTGTGAATATGTTCCATAATCAAATTATGCTTGTTCTCCAAGCCGTCGAACGTCATATTCTCGTATGAGAGACTCGAACCCACTCGCAAACGAGGTTTACTGTCGTCCTCACCGCCTTGCTGAGGGGTCCCTGTCACTTTCACGGACAAATCCGTACCCGTCCGCTGCGAAAAATCGCTCGTCCGCTGAGTAAGTGATACTGTAGCATTTGGCGTGCTGCTCCGTTTCGACATGACGGATCCGAGCCTAGGAGTCGGACTGGGTGGTGCGCCCATGTCTGTATCAGTCTCCTCTTCCGAGCCGGAAAATTTCACAGGAATCTTCGGTGGATCCCCCTGGGGGTGGAAGCGAAGCTCCTTCAGCGATGCTGACCCACTGCGTCTGCCAATGGAAGTCAAGATATGCGGTTTCCTACCGCTCTCTAACACTTTCTTATGTGCGCTCATGCCAACACAGTCAATAAGCTGCTTCATGGCCTCGCGTTCTGAGACGGGACGTTTGGTGACCGTTGTACGACGAGCAGTGCTATTCCGTGAAAGTGTCTGATATGGAGTTCGAGGACCGGATCGGATAAGCGTGCTGAAAGGATGTGTGTTGGTGGTGGGCGCTAGAAGATGAAGCACCGTCGTAGAACCGATAGTGGTGTGAGATAGCCCAAGTACTTTCGGTGTATTCAATGTACCAGCAACGGGTTCACGAGGTGCCAAGTCCGGGGATGTAGTCGCCACAGGTCCCCATGTAAACCCGATAAAGGCTGAACTATTATCTCCTGCCGTCGGTCGAGGTGTCGCTAAAGACCTCAGAATAGAGAGACCCTGAGAAGACCCAGCGGATGACTTGAAAAGGTCGGAGAACGCAAAGGGTTCGACTCGCCAGCCTAAGCCGGGTCCATTCCGTCGACCACTCACAAACCTTTCCTTCCGTTTCGTTGAGATGCTGAGACGCGAATTGGCGTCAGTCTTGTACCCCGTGAACAGAAATAGCTCTCCGACCGATACTGGTTTGGTCGATTCGTGCTTGATGAGCCCGTATTAGAGACCTGGGTCAGTCAAGAAGACGTAAATCGAGACTGGCTGCCGGTGGCAGTTGATGCGGCAAAGTCAAAATAGGTCACGGAAAATGCCGAGCGAAAGTACCTCCGTTACTGTGACCAGCCTTTGTTACACGCGTGGCAGCACATATGACGCGCGACTGTCCGAAGGAGTGATGGAAACATTTGATACTGTAGGATCCTGATTTCTCGGTATGTATCATCTCTGGTTATTAGTACTATCTGTCAAACTACATTGCTTGATATCTATCCCACTAATTGCAGCCTGTTTTTACTGGATGAATCCACGCTTGAGTCAATATCTCGTCGCAATGCCGCATATCATTCTAAAGACGAGATCGTGCTTTCCTACGGGCTGCAGATAATGGAAGACAGGTATGCTTTGGATGTTCATCGCGTGTGTTGAGGTAACAAATTTTTATTCCAATAGTGCCTTCAAAGCTACCTCTCACAGCCATGACCAACCTTCCTGGTATCTTCAAATTCCCCAGTCTAAATTATTTACGTTGGTCTTACCGTCTATCGCTACCAGGCTACTGCACACATATAGTCAACAGTACAGCACGAATCTCAAGAAGGAACGCTTGAGATGGGATCCTCATTTCATAGGTATCGTCACTCATTGCTCTCTAGCTTGATATCCCTATCTCATTAATGGCAGTCCACGTTTACAAAAGGACGAATGGGTGCTTTCGCCGATATGTTGCATACGCCATCTATATCATGGAACCGTTGATGAATACCATTTCTGCCATGTCACGATCGCTCAAAGAGAGCGATAATCTGCCGCACCCAACCAACATTCCCCAATGTGTGGGTTGATCGTTCTTCGGAGATGAGCGCGTTGTTTTTTCTGCAGACAATCGAGGACAGGCGCCTCGAATGCCCTTCGTGTTTCAAGCTAATGAGATTTTTGTTCAAATAGTATGTTCAACTACGCGTTGGTTCAAGCATGTGCCGAACATGGTTTGTCTTCAAGTTTCCAGTTCAACCACGACTTGATGTGTGCTTCGCTTTTCCGTCTGGCGGCGTATGCGGAGGGCTCTTCCTCAATGCACTCTGAGTGGACAACCCGGAAAACAGGGAGTTAACGAGGTTCACGTCATGACGGTCACAGCCAAGAAACCACTATCCTTCCGAGCGCTTGAGCTTAGTGGATGGGAGAACTCGCCTATATTTCCTGCCATACATGTGGATCATGCTGATTGCCACAGTAGGCAACGAGGCTTCTGAACAACTGGAACATTTCGCTAACATCGACTCACACAGTACCTTATCTATCCCGCTCCCTCGCCCCTGTCAGACGTAGGTCTCCCGGCTGGGAGCCCGCTCGTCCGAGGGTAGGGCAAGAATTTTCGGAAGATGTCCGAATGTTGGTCATCGCGACATGGTCTAACGAGCGGGCTTTAGAGGTACTTGCGGTACTTGTAACTTTGAATAATCACGACCGATCATGACCCTCCGGTGCTGAACAAGCACCGGCATCTAGGCCAGTCATTTGCAGGACATGCCAAGCACACAGCAGCAGAGATCAGGCTTTGAACGCAAGCACCGAGCAAGGCAACACCGGCATTGAGGCTGACCATCACAAGAAAGAGCGCAGTAGCGGAGGCCGAGCCAATGGTGGTATTAATAGAGAACTGAGGCTGGTAATAATGTTCAACCATTTTGGGAGCTCTTCACTTTTACCACGTAGCAGCATGTCTTAAGCGGCCTTCTGCAAGAGATACTCAAGTTGTTTCCGTTAAACGTTGCCAAAGTTGACATATAACTCCGAATTTTCCTAAGGTACGCTTGATTCAATAATAATTGTCGATCGATGATTCCAGCAGCAGACTGTACGTTTTTCATCTAACTAGATATTAATCACTTGCATTCGTAGTTCTGATTCTCAATTTTAGGTCTTCCTTCGTCGTCCTCAGTATCGGCCTCTATACTTCGAAATTTGACTAATAAGTCGTTATTTTCGCCTGAAATAGTGGGCCCACCTCGCTACTGATGGAATTATATATGTAGTAAGTTCCATTTTTCAAGTCAGTCCAGGCGCTTCTGACATGAAGCGCAAACGACAACTCAGTGTGTTGGCCCTTTATGATACAGTGTTTCCGATCACAGAAGTTCTGGTTCTGTGCGAGCAGTGTGAGAAAATCTGCTTCACCTATTGAATAGTCACTAGTCCTGTCATAGAGGCGGACAAGCGCAGAAGGGCAAATGCTGACTCGGAATGCCGATAAATCATTGTGACTGTCTTCCTGAGCGACCACTAGCAATACTCTCTCCTAATCCTCGCGACTTCCTTACGACCTCAATGCATAGACCTTCGACGCTTCTTTTCATCTATATCTGGGCTAGTGCGCTCTCACTCACCATAACCTCCCACTGTAGTCGTGTCTACAATGTCTATCTACTATTCCTTGTAGATCGCCAATTCAGAGAATCTTTGATCACTGAATATAAGTATATGCCTACTATCACGCTCTAGCTTGCAGATCCTCGTGTTTCCGCGCTAGAATTCCATCGTCATGCAAATTCTATTTCTCGTCTTTTTACTTGCCGTAGGTGCCAGCGGCGCCCCAGACGACAACGACTCCCCAGGCTTGCCTGAGTGTTCGAAAGAACTTGGGAGGACGGAGTGGAGCATTATCTGGAGCTGTCTAGTTACGATATTCGCATCCACATGGCTTGCCGTACATCCTAACGTTCCAGGGCGCAATCTCACCAAGGAAGGCTCTGTATGGTGGATTTTTGATCGTCCAACAATCATGTGTTCTCTCGAGCGCGTAAAACTGATGGTGATCGCGATTTTGGCACCGGAAGTCATGGTTGGATGGGCTATACGTCAATTCCTAATCGCAAGGAAGGTCCGCGCATGTAATATATTTATGGCCTGGTTTCATAACCCGTGAGCTGACCTCGTCGCGGTAGATTCCTCCAAGGATCACGAGCTGAAATTGGTCCACGGGTTTTTTGTTAGCATGGGAGGATTCTATTACGGAAAGGAAGAAAGGCTCGTCACTCTGGACGACGTTCCCGAGCTCCTGGAGTCGCTGTCAAAGGTCCGTGCCCTCGATATCAATGACAAGAGCAAAGGCGACGCACTATCTAAAATAATCCTCATTTTCCAACTATCTTGGTTCGTGGTCCAGTGTTGTGCACGAGCCGGTCAGAAGTTGCCTATCACGCTACTGGAGATATCGACCCTTGCATTTGCCGTGCAAAGCGTCATTTCTTATATAGCGTGGTTGGAAAAGCCTGTCGATGTCCGGTCTCAAATTCGTCTCGAAGAGCACTCTTCAGTGGACACTGGTCAGGATCGTGCCGGCGTATCCCCAGGTGGCAACCGTTCAACGACAGCTCCGTCTCAGGCTGCTAGAAGAAGCATTGGCAGCTCTGTCAAGCCTTCTCGCGGAGATAATGACTCGGCATACGGGCCGTCAGACCCTCCCTCCATAGGCACGCGTCTTTCGTTCTACGAGAGAGTACCCATAGGTTGCAGTGGTGGTTCGCCTCACAACTTCCCTCCTTCAGCCAAGTTCTCTCCTGAACGTGGAGTTCAGCTTCCGCTTCTCCAAGAGGGCGAAACCGGTTCCGAGTCGTATATAGTGAAGATATACTTCTGCATAATGGGCGTCATATTTGGTGATGATCTCCGAGGTTCACTGGGTGTCAGTGGTAGACCTGCCGCAACTGCTACCACCGGTACTGCAGGAATGTCATCGGGCGGCGATGGCGCGTCAACGGGGATTGTTGGTTTGACGGCAGTGGGTGATGTGGGATTGCTCTTTGGGGCAATTCACTGCGCGGCCTGGTCATTCAACTTTCCTTCGCCTGCGGAAATGGTGCTATGGCGAGCATCGTCCCTTGCGACCATAATTTGCGTAATGTATTGCATCTGTCACCTTACAGTCAACGAGTCCAGACCGCGATGGGTACTACGAAAGGTCCGAGTCTTTACTAGATCAAGCACCATGAGCAGTCATAAGGGTATTTTTGATACGATCTCTTTGTCTGGATCTGTTTTGGCTATCGTGATATACATCATAGCGCGGGCAATTTTAATTGTCCTTGCATTCTTGCAATTACGTTCGTTACCGCCACTGGCTCTCCGTACTGTAAATTGGACAACGTTCATACCTCATATACTATAAGACGATTATCCCTTTACCTACCTTGTTGTATGAGTTCTAGTCTACACCTAGATAATTTACCATACTTTCGTACCGCACATGAACGGCGAGCGCCGCCGAGCCTAGGACCCCCACTTTGTCAGGTCCCATGGACTTTTGCGATGACAGCACTCTTCTCCAATTTCCCGAAAGTAGATTCACCCTGGTTTCAATCTAACATGAGGTAGGTGTCTCTCGGCACAGACATATTTTGAGTGCCCGGATGATATGGCTCCTTAAAACCAAGTGGAATTTTGATCGCAGACTGAAGATCGAGGACGAAGCGGAATATCAGTAAAAGAATAACAGTAGTTAACCTAAAGCCGCACAGAGGGTGACCATCTTCTCTTCGCACAATAGGAAAACGGTCACGAGTCAATCACGAATTCTCCTTCCGTCTGTTTCTATGACCTCAATTCATGGAAAGCCAAGTTTCGCTTACGGTGATTTGTGAAGAAGCTGGCAGGATCCCGAGAGACGAACAAGGGAACAGGTTCGATTCGTATTGCTGTACTAATCAAAGACCTCCACGCTCCCTTCTCTCTCAATCCTACTAAGCGCAGAGCTATCCTGACTGGAGCCAAAACCCGATCCATGAGTCGAAAACGCTTGAAGATGGATTTTTACAGTGGTAACTTATCAAGACTGGAGGCTGAACAACGATATCATTCAAGCTGGACCTACGAGAAGGTAAGGACACCAGTGGCTACAAGAGTATTTTGAGGGGGGAGAGTGAAAATGTTATTCCATCGCCTGTGTAATGATCAGAATGAAGATATCGGTGGTGAAAACCATGTACCATTGCATGGGCGTGCGCATCACAAAAACGGACCCAGCAAGAGGCAAATAACCGTTACCCTCCCAATCGCCTGCAACCGACTGGCCAAGCAGTAAGGAGGGCTCCTCTTTCTCTCGCGAGTTCCCAAAAGACCAAAAGTTCCAACCGTCCGTCCATCCCTAGTACAAGCGTCAAGTCCAAAAATTCGTCTGAACTTGAAAAGGTACGGGGCGACCTCACCCTTGAATAATGGTCACAAAACGGTGGACGATAACGACGAGGAACCCACCATTTGCTATGCGGCCCAACCTACCAATACCCTGTCCACCTCTTTTTCTGCCATGCATTCTCCGAGGACATGCCAGTCTGTTCTGGGGTTAGACTTGTGCTTCATGTGGCCGGCTGTCAGAAAAGTGCGCTCGGATAACGGAGCAGAGACATTTCAACCTTTCTGTCGTTGCATGATCACCCCACGCGACACGCCCAAACGTCGCGTATATTGTCAATCGTCCATCCCAAGCCATCGATGCATCAGTTTCCAGACGGCATATGATTTCTGTGTAAGAGTGTAATGGAAGAAAGAACAACAATGTCATGGTTTCAAGCAAATTTTCGTTCGACATCTGCCGGGGCCATGAAACTTAGTCTTCTCAAATCCTCCCGGCTCCTACTCTCTCTGCCAATTATTGACAGCAGCGATTGCATGATTCGACTCGATCGCCAGAAGAATCTAACTTGTGAGATAAACAGTCCTCCGTTCTGGATGTGTTTTCGTTCCTCTATCTTTTCCTTCGTGTCCTATCTCCATTTTGGAGAGACCGTCGTGCCCTTCAGCTCGCCATCAGGCCTTGCAGCCCACATGCAAAAACTGGAGACTACCAACTTGTTACCCTTGTTCGAGGTAGCATTTTATACCATGATCCTACACGTAGATATGAATAATCTCATCAAAAAGCACTGGACAGTGGAAATCGAATCTATTTTTCCAAACCAGTCATGGGGCTCAGAAGTTAGAATCGCTTCCCGCCACGTCGTCTGCACGTGCAACTGACGCGATTGTGACACTACGCGTCGAGACCGTCACACTCCACTCTCTGTCACCTACTACCACGGGCCCCCAAGTGGCGAAGTCGCCCCGACGTCTAACGCCCCAGTCGACCATGCCTCCAAGCCTCACAGCGATGATGACAACACTCCCAACACCTTGCTCCCTGTCGGCGTGCTCACCAGAGTTGTTGAGCCCTCGGTACTAGTGTTGCAGGTGGTAGCGGAATGTGGTGTGCATTCTCAGGATAGGCGTAGACGTCACTGTGATGTGAGTTACACGTCTACGCCTATCCTGAGAATGCACACCACATTCCGCTACCACCTGCAACGACTTTACCCACAGGCCAAGCCGCTCCGAAATTATATGCAAGATGCCACGATGCTTTTTTTAAATTACCCACTCATAATATGTCCCATGATCCTTCTGATCCGAGCGCTTATCCTACATCCTCACCATCTTCCGCGCCTTCGGCAAACACATACAATGAACACATCGACCCATGGCATCTGCTTACTCTGGAACTGCATTTCTCTCCAATCGTGCGTATTCTGGTGCAGCCAGTCTGTGATTATATCGTGTCCCATGCCTTTCCCATTGGCTTGTGAGTGTAAATGATACATTACCTTACACTTTTCTCATTATCTTCGACCCGGGTCTATGATTCTGCGCCCGTTTTCTTTTGTTCATCAAACTTCTTGAGGCTGTCCGAAGTCGAACAGTATATGTGACCAGTGCTACCTGCATTGCACACTCCCATCCAGCTGTCAGATCCACGAACGATGATGACTTTGAATGTGTCGCTCCTGCTATTTTTTCTTAGCGCCGTGAGTCTCTGCCTCGTAAGAGGTCAAACGACCAATGCTACCTGTGTTTCCTCGTATGGTTGGGTGAGTATGAGGCAGTACACAGTTACACGCTTCTCGCGTTGAAGTGTTCTCTTAGGCCAACAATACTCTTGGACAGTCGCCTTGCTTGGTCGCATCATATCTCGAGACTGCATGCCTCAACACATGTAGGTGCTGTTAAATCACATCAGCGTTGAACAGCTCTCATCCTTCGTCCCAGCGGCGTTCCTCGTCCCAGCGCTTCCCGACGGCTCCCACTACACAGGTCCTGGCACCGCACAGGTTAATCTCTGCAATTGCAACACCATCACATACTCGCTTATCAGTGCTTGTGCTGATTGTCAAAACCGCCAGTACCTGAACTGGGGCAACTGGACGGCGAATTGTGCCGTGGTTGCTATTGGCTTGTACGTTTACTTTCAATATGAAGGGGCGGATATCGACCCTAGTTTTTATAGGTTCCCATACCCCACTCCCGCTGGAACCTCCATTCCGCAATGGGCGTATATCAACATCAATTCGGTATGGTTGTACACGGTTTGTTAATTCACCCTAACCAAAATCTTCAGTCTACTGCCCTTTACAACCCGGTGGAAGCTGAAGATGGTGTACCAACTGTTAGCTTGTTAACTTCATTTTCAACAGCTTCCACCACTACTTCCTCGACATCACCTAGCAGCGCTGCTACAACAAGTACTTCTGCAACTGTCTCCCCAACAGTGACAACTTCCAGTGGCTCGAATGTGGGTGCCATTGCAGGGGGTGTAGTCGGCGGAATCGCATTTCTGATAGGGGCTGCCATGCTTGCGCTGTTCTCGCGAGTCCTGCAACGCCGCAGGAAGGCACATGCAGCTGCAAGGTTTGCGGACATGGTGAATCATGTTGATACCAGTCATGTAGGCCCACTTCTGAAGCAAGAGTCCTCGACTGACCGACGAGGGCATGCCGAACATTCTCGGGAGAATTCTCAGGCTGAAGAGATGAAAGAACTCGTGCGTACCACTAGTGCCGGAAGGTATATGATTTTGTTTGAAATTACGGCTCGAGAAATTCAGACGCTGATCACGTTTTTCTAGCTCAAGAATATCCATTCCCAGCATGATTCCCTATGTATTCCTTCCACTCTGCCACTTTATGCGCTTACTTACCAATGCTATTTCTATTTCTAGCCTCCAAGTGACACTGGTTCTCTATTGCAACTGTCGCCTGCAGTGCAATCATCTGCCTTTTATACTTCACTTGAAGAGGGAGACAGGCCTACAAGGGATTTTAGACCACCCGGTAGCGCTCAATGGCATCACAGCCTACAGCGGTACTTGGCGTAATCGGCCTGTGCTACGACTTAAGACTGAGATTTGGATTATCAAGGCAGTAATGTACGTGTACATAGTAATGGACAAGTCGTGTATACTTTGTTCGTGTGTGTTTTCAGGATGTTGATACTATAATATACAGACTGTACGTGCATAAAGCCTCTACCAGTATATCCAGAGATTGCGTCGACCGAACACTAAAATAGCAGATGAACTCGTGTGCTGGACCTTCATACCGAGGGTTGGAGGGCATGATGACATTCACTAGACGGTCGGAAAATGCCGAACTAAACTGTCGACCACTCTCACACGACACGAAGGAGTGATAGAATATTCAAGAGGATCTCCAGCGTACGTTATTCATACATCATTTATCTGAGTACGCTTTTACTAACAGGATGAACGCGTGTTTTCTGCTGTCAATATCGCGGAAACGTTGCTTCTGCGTGTCATGTCGCGATGTCTGCCGTAGTCAATCAATATGTAGAGACGAGGCTCGTGAGAATGATAGGATTTCTCCATACGCTTGGGCAGATTCCATAACTTGCCGCTAGCCGGCCTGAGGACCCTCGCTCCCTGCAAGGCAAAGTCCATCTATCGCGGACTAGACGATGGAAGGCAGTGGAGAACGCGTAATGGATCAGCCAATGTCAATTGATATATCACTTCATGTGCTGAGTCTTAGTACAGCTCTACGACCTTGATGGTTTGTTAACAAGGCCATTTCGCCGGGATGAGCGAAAGCAAATCGCACAGTGCGACAAACCCGACTCCTAAATTGGTTAGAGGTCCCACCGACTCCTAAGTTCCAGGAGGGCACCGAACCACACTCTTTATCGCATTCAACTTGACAGTTCGCATCGCAATCTTGACCACACATGGTGGGATCCGGACGTAATGATATTTACATGGACAGGAATTGGGATCGCAACTGCACCCACATTTACGAGACTTGGAGATACTCTGAGAACTGGCGGAGGCGAGCTTCGTGTAGTAGGTGGGATTAATTTGTAGCGCCCCGTTGAGAGTTCAGACCGGTAGATCGAGGCGAGGCAATTGTCTCGGGATCCACGTCAGTTATTATCCTAGAACATGTAGTACGCCAAACGAAGAACTTGCGAATAGGGAGTCTGGATAGGACTGGTGCATTCATTTGACTGCCCGTAGTTAATTCCTGCGTCTCGCCCTCATTGAGTTGAAGAAGGGGCATTAATTGGGGACTCTGATTCACAGGAATTGTTTCTGTCGATTGAAATCCCACCTCTGGCTTCCCAGCCAATCGGTGAGCCGTGCAAGATACGAGTGCGGCGAACATTCAACAGAGATCAATAACCCCATCACGATAGGACAGGAAGAGGGAGATGACACCGCGCGCACTAGTATTCGACAAAGAGGTTACGGGGAATTCAGAACTTAAGGGATTCTCGCGCACGGGAACATGGAGAGACACGAGCAACCAAAGCTCATCAGTGACCACGAATGAATTGCTTGCAAAGTGCTGAAGTGTATAACGTGAATGAGACTGCTTTTAGACTTCTACATTCTGTGGAATATCCCTATCGCGTCCGAGGTGTGCGTAACCAGTGTTAGAGATGGTATGAAGCTCGGACACCGTCACGTAATGTTATCCGAATCTAAAGACAGCGAGATCAAGATAACATATTACAATCCCATCTACTAGGTTGAAGAGACTTCATACAAGGTCATCTCGGCCTAACACGTATTAGCAAGGGAGGCTGCAATACGAACGGCCGCAGTCTTTCGCATAGAGCGTCATTCAATGGCACTCTCTGGGCGAAAGTGCACCTATGTACATCAGATAGGTTAGCTTTAGGACATAAATACATATACATACAATCATCCACCAAATCTTCCAAAGTCTCCATGAGTAATTTGCCATACCCTGGCCACAAGCGTAACCATTGACAAGATTCGGGCTCCTCTCGGAAAGCTTTGTATAGGTTGAGTAGGTCATTCACTAGGCACTTGTCGTACGTTTCGATGCGAACCCGATCTAAAAGCAAGCAGAAGTCATCGAAACACATGCATAGTAACGCGCTCTACTCACCATATTTCATAAGCTGTTGCCAACATTGAACACTAAAAAATTGTGCTTGGACGCCATGGCCATGACGCATATTTGCAGTCTTGACATTGATATCTTTCCTTATTACCGATAAGACGGCGGGATCCAGCAGCCGATCCTTGAATATTTCTGGGAAACAGGGAAAGAAGTAGTATTGGGATGACGTTCCGGAAGATGCCTGTGATGAAAGCGTACCATAACGACAGAATACCATCAGAGCCTTCCGAACGTTGCCAAGAGCCTCTTTGCTCTGTTTGGTATTCTTTTTTCCGAGCTTTGCAATCTTGCGCAGTAGATCCGATAGATTGAGCGTCAGATCAGAACTTCCACTTATAGACTCCGATTGCTCTTGGCTAAGAATCTTTGAACAAACACCGTCAAGAAAACTGATCGCATTCTCTTGAACAGGTACTTTGCGATGCTTCAAACCTCTCAGCATCATTTGAAGGACAGATGGATTGAGCACCAGCGAGCGTGTTTCAGCTGTGATATTACAGTCAGGATTGTTCAACGCCGAGGAATCAAAGGACAGTAGATCATACCATGCTCACACATCTCCGCAAAAATAGCCAGTGTCCTACTCAGAGCAGCGCCATCGGAGTCCCCACGGTCTCGACCATTTCTTATAAGCATTTCGATAGAAAGTTTCTTCGTCTTCCATGAAACTAACATCGTCGTTAATTAACTCTAAATCTCCGCTAGACGAATAATATTGAAGACTCGGCGCTCACCGCTTGAAGGCTATTTACAAAACAACATACTCCCTTCTTCCTCTGAGAGCCATCTGTCCGCGTACATAACCTTAGAGAACGCCTGGATGACCTTGAGCTGCTCCGGTTCCTGAGCTGTGATATAGTGTGGACACGACCAAGCAAAGAAAAGATATAATACACGTACCGTGTTTCGATATGGCTAGAAAGGCAGCTGTGACAGATGATATGTCGCAGGAACGGCAATGATGGTTCTTGCTGAAAAGACATGATACCAACGTTGCGCTGTAATGTCTGTCTAGGATAGTTTTGTGAAGCTCAACATCTGTTATATATTATAAAGAATGAAAAGAGCGCTAGTAATATGGTGTTGTCCTGCTTTGCTCAATAAGTTCGCGGAGACACAATACGGCAGCTCCCTTTGCTTCGCCATGTCTCTTTTCAATCAAAAATTTCAGTTCTGATACCGTTTTATCCTTATTAAATGGTGTATCTACACGCTTTTCAGCCATAGAACGACAAGACCCCGATCAGGAAAGCATACCTCCAATGTTATCGAGCATGCTATAGAGTGCCAGGGCCGCATGGGTCCCCGTCCGGTCATTGGCTAACAGATCGACAGTCTGTGATAGAGTTGACGGGGCAGTATCGCGTCGCATGTCTCTAAATTTTGTAACGCAGAATCCTCGTATTGCATCTAAGATGGCTGATTCAACATAGAAAAACAATCGGTGAAAGACACACACCATCCTGTACTAAACGGGCCAAACAAGAAACGTACCAGTAGGTTCGATACAGGCGTTGTCAGGGTATTCTGAATTGTCAGAGTTGAGTCTGTTGGTAGAGCTCGCGGCTCAAGTCTCTTCGCCGC
Source organism: Armillaria novae-zelandiae (assembly GCA_030435655.1). Classification (NCBI taxonomy): domain Eukaryota; kingdom Fungi; phylum Basidiomycota; class Agaricomycetes; order Agaricales; family Physalacriaceae; genus Armillaria; species Armillaria novae-zelandiae. The sequence continues at coordinate 93,482 of JAUEPR010000022.1, forward strand.
TGGGTGAACGATATAAGATGAGAAGGGGGCAGGAAATGAGGAGATTATAATGATGATGCAGGAGAGAGGGAGCTAAGATCACAACAATAAATAGGGCGCGGAAAATCGGTAGATGGTCACGCACGAGTCCAGAATAGAGAACATGTGCATGACATGAGTGAAGACTGTATTACAGAAATGAAACAGAGAACGGGTATATGCCAGTGATAATGAATGTGGGGCTCTTGCCTGCCCCGTTCCGGACGTAGGTGTAGCGCTCGAGTGGCAAAATAGAAACACCTCGATGCGATGCGTTCCCCTTTCCACATGTTTCTGTGACCGTTCGCTGTGTCATATAGAGGTTCGAGTGCTCAGATGCTCAGACGCCACCCTCGGAACATCACCTGCACCAACACGCATTCTGAGTGTACTCAAGCGCTTGTACGCGTTCAAAACTCTGCGAATTCTAATCCACCACACGGCCAGGTGTCGACTGACCAGTAAAAAGGGCGTGTATGGCAAGTGTTGCGTTTTCAGATAACATCCATGAGAGCGTAGGGTAGTCGTCAGACTCCAGATCAACTCGACACAGGAACAAATCGAAGATAGGCACACAAAACGAGCAGCACACTTCATGTAACGTTCCTCCGACTCGGACTCCAAGTTTTGTTAATCATTTCGTCGCTTCTACAGCCTTCAAGGAGACTGTTCCGTTGCTATCTGCACGTTGTGAAATGCATGCACTTTCTTGACCGCCGAGGGTGGTGATGTCGATAGGGTACTTGGACACACAGAGAAGTGCCACGTAAAGAAGTTCGAACCACGCTGTCCAGGACGCGTCGAATTGGAACTCCGACAAGCGGAAACTTCTTTATCGGTTGCAGAGACGCGTGAACGTAGTCAGTTCCAACGTTCAGTCGGCAATCATCCTTTCACTAACAAGGACCCACTCTTTACTATTACTGTAGACCTTGACAACGTGAACAGACATCCTTCCAAAGCCCTTATTCGAGATCTGGGAGCTGTGGAGCACGCAACACTACAGCAGGCGCTTAGTGAGAAAAGTAGGCAAAGATCATGGTGATAATCACCATATATAGCGACAATCTACTTTGCAATAGTAGAAACCAACTGCGTTAATCGACCCTCTATGCTGCGAATATCTCCCATAACCAAATGATGCCTGTTCTCCAGGCCATCGAACGTCGTATTCTCGTATGAGAGACTCGACCCCACTCGCAAACGAGGTGTACTGCCGTCTTCACCGCCTCGCTGAGGATTCCCCGTCACCTTCACGGACAAATCCGTACCCATCCGCTGCGAAAGGTCGCTGGACAGCCGAGTATGTGTTACCGTACCATTTGGTGTGCTGCTCCGTTTCGACATAACGGATCCGGGCCTAGGGCTCGGGCTCGGACTTGGTGGTGCGTCCATGTCTGTATCAATCTCCTCTTCCGAGTCAGAAACATTCACGGGTATCTTCGGTGGATCCCCCTGAGGTGGAAGCGAAGCTCTTTCAGCGATGCTGACCGACGCAGTCCGTCAATAAAAGTCAAGATATGGGGTTTCCGACCGCCATCCAGCGCTTTCTTTGGCCTCGCATTCTGAGACGGGACGTCCAGTGAACGTTGTACGACGAGCAGTGCTGTTTCGTAAACGTGTTCGGTATGAAGTTCGAGGTCCGTATCAGATAGGCGTGCTGAAAGGATGTATGTTGGGGGGTGGGCGTTAGAAGATGGTCGACAGTAGCGTGAGATAGTCTTGGGAGTATTCAATGTATCAGCAACGGGTTCACGAAGTGCCAGGTCCGGGAATACAGTCGTCATAGGTTCCCATGTAAAGCCGATAAAGGCTCAACTATCGTCCCCAAAGTCAGTCGAGGTGTCGCCATAGACTCTGAGAGTACCCGGCAGATGACTGGGAAAGGTCGGAAAGGCGAACGGTTCCGACACGTCGCCGTCTAATCAGTCCTCCATTTTAAAGTCAGTGTTGGGATCCGCATAGATAAATTGAGGAATGTGATTGTTGGTGGGGACAGACGCTAATGATCAAAGGTCGACATTAAGACAGTGTAGGCATAACACAAAAACCCACCATCGTGGAAATTGGTCTAACGGACATTGGCAAAAAAAATTGTGAGAGGCAAGCTCGGCCACGGTATCTATTCCCAGATGGAACTCGGCATCAGTGAGCAATCTTCGAGATGGCTATTAACAAAAACAATAAATTGGAATGATAGCGTACTCACTCGCATAAAGAGTCCCGGAATTCGGGTGAGATGTAATCATCACAAGTTCCACACGGGACGAGACAATGCTGCTTCAACGACTGCCGTCCGGCATGCGGGGAAGAAGCGGGAGTCGCCATACCAAAATCGATCCAGAGGCGACTGGGTATGTACTATGGGGAACTCCAGTGTTCATCGAATGAAAGCCAAGGGAGAGAATCGGTAGATACTATACTGTTTGATCTGGTTAGCTAGTACGGCGCGACGTCACCCTTAACAGATGATCAGAAAACGGCGGACGACAATAACAGCGTGGAAAGCTACTATCAGCTATAGGACCAGGTCAACCAACCCCTTGTTCGCTGTCCCCGTAACTTGATCCCCTCCGGACCAGAGTCCTCATCATCTCACAAATCGGCTCCAATGAAGGTTCGAAGTTCGTTGAGACGCTGAGATGAACATTGCGCGTCCTGTACACTGTGGACAAAGGTAGCTCTCCGGCCGGCACTGGCGAGAATGCGTGCTTGATGAGGCAATATTAGGCAAGAGTAGCTACAGGGCCGGGGTTAGCGTTGGTTGGCAACCGTCGGTGTGCTACAAAAGACGGCGACGTAAATGGAGACTGGCTGCCGGTGGCAAAGTCAAGTAGGCCACGGAAAATGCCAATCGAAACTCAGTACAGTCGAAACAGAATGGATGGGGTATGGCTTTACTAGGCTCCTAACAGATCGCTTCTGGTACTTTTTGCTTTGGTCTGTGAGCTCCTCTGGCGCAACAATGCGAATCTTCAGCTTCAGTGGCTGTGAGAGTTGGGAACAAGGATTAGCCGAAGAGACGTACAGATATTTGGGAAGAAGCAGTGAACGTCAGATGTCCTATTCATTGAACTTGTGGTCTTCCCTCGTTTTCAACCCTTGTAGTTATGAAGGGATGGCCCTGATTCAATCCAATGTTGAACATAGTGAGCAACTATGTAATCCATTAAACAAAGCTGAGAAACGCACCCGGCGATGAAAAGGTCCTCGTCTAGCCGAACTACTAGTTATTTTTTCAGAATCTATCCTTTCTCTCAAGATCTGCACCCAGAGAGCGACGCAGGATAGGAGATATTTTCAGGGAAGTAGGTGATATTTGGGTGCTGGATCCGAATGACACTTGATTTGTACTTTCCCGCCCTTGGTACAGCCGCCACACCGGTCGCAGAGGGTGTTTGGGACTTTGAAGAGGCGAATACGCGTTCCGAAGCAGGTGATGGTGCGCGTAAGTATGGTGGATGTTCGCGTCGCTAAGCGATGGAATGCGTTGGTGACGTATATGTTTTGAGAAGCGCGTCATATATTTTTGTATTCGGTCCGATATCCGATCGTGGGAAAGACAACGTGACAGAATCAACAACAAAGCAGCGGCTCTCGCCGAGTCGCAGGCGCGTCAAAGACTGTCTGTACCACGCGTTTATCATGCATGATAATCCCCCTGTACCCTATCCCTTGGGCTTGAATACCCCACATTCTCGCCATTATTCAGGCAGATAATCAAGGCATCCGAGATGAATATCCCAAGTATGTCTCATCGTCTATACTGCGAGCTGAGCCTGTACTTGATACTCACCCAGATTGTTTCGCAGCCTCTGTTCGAGCAGGATACCATATCAGACATGCCCAACGGCACCGACGCAATTTTTCAATGTCGAGAAGGACCTGAATGGCCAACCGCCGTTGTATCTGAGACGGAATGGCCAGTACTAAGATTTGGAGTTGCAGTGAGTCCCATTTGTTGTGAACTTTCGCCGTCTGATCTTGCAGCAGGAAGTCCTGCCGCATCTCAGATCTGCTGTTCACTGGAATCACATTGCTACCTTTTATCCATCCTCCGATACCTTTTCAGGGCTTGTCTATTCAAGATTTATCGTTTGCGTTCAGTCCGTCCTCATCAATATCAGCCCAAAGAGCTTCTATAAGGTTGTGCGCTGATTCCCCCTCGGTATCGGCTGCATTCACATGGGTGTCCTGCGGGTCGTTGTTTCGTCATTGTCCGAGCTACAGTTATCGTCAGCTTGGTCTCACCACATTTCGACCTCATCGCCTTCTAGATGTATTGTTCTAGATGTTACCGTCAATACATTGATTTCATTGCGAACGAGACGGCCAAGCTCATGCCTCTTACGCTTATTTTTCCATCGTAAAATTGGCACTTTCCTGCGTTCATCCCACACTACATCTATGGCATCCCCTCATGAATCCGGCGACTGCCTTTCCTCGTGAACGTAGTATTTCTGGTAGCCTACCGCAAGGTGCGCAATAGCTCCCTATTCTATTTCCTTACTGACGCCGTGTTCAGGGATTGGCTGGCGATAAAGCCAGACTCGAGTTTTCCGGCTCTTGGTCCATGTTTTCTCAAGGTATGCATTTCCACTGATGATCGATGATGGCCAAGACTCAAATAACAGGTGGTGTCGTCCAATTTCGCATCGATTCGTGGAGCTACGGTTGTTTCCAGCAGAAGCTTACGGCCCGCATCCACCTCAACCCTTTAGGTTTCTTATCTCAGTTTTCCAACGGTCTAGTAATACATTTAACACTATAACTCTCCGTAGGCCAACGAATTGGGACGTGCACACGTGAATGCTAGGATGATGTGCGAAGACCGTTGGACGAGAATAAACATGCGTTGTGAGCCACTTGGCTGTCATCCCAATGGCACTACTGATTGGATTATAGGCCAGTGCTCGCTGACTAGGCACGACGTCAACTGGATGCGCTGGATTCATCACACATCTGGCGAGTATTTTGGTCATTTTTGTTGATTTAATCTAACGACTTTGCTACAGAGCGTGCGGGGAGTATGGTAGGCCCATATTGATACAGACTAAAGAGTGTACCAGAGAATACATAATACGGACGGAACCGGAGTTAACCAGTAACGTTGAGAGTCAGCCCACGCGGATGGGGGAGGATGGCGTTCCCGGAGGGACGTCCATGCGGGAGAAACATATGAGCGCGTAATCCGTGGAGCATCTCGATTACTATCAGCTGATACCTCAGTGGGCGCCAAAAATCGCACTTTCATTTCTCTCGAACATAGCTGAGTGGCTTCTGAGATATGGAAGGCATCCACAATCGACTTTGATGGGTACTATGGAGGTTGTCCCCAGTAAATCACTAAATGGTTCGTTCTCATTCAACCAATGAAATTAGTGCATTCATATTGAGATCTAGGGTTACAATCACTTGAAGATCGCTAGGATAGCTAGTTCGAGAAGTTCGGGCACCTCAACCTTGATAGATTTCTGTTAACAGGTATGTTGGTGGATCAACGTCGCCGCGGTTGATAGGTATCGTCTTCTACAGCTCCGAGGAATATATTATACCTATCCGGCCGCTGTACGTTTGACTTCGCTGGAAGAATCTCAGGACAGGCTAACATTAGAATGTAGGTGCCCCATGAAACCTATGAAGCAAACATGGGCGTCCATCAATGAATAGTCATCCGAGGACGTATCAAACCGCCTACTGTCCGAGGACGTTAGGGAATGTCAGCACCTCCGTTGCTCTTGGATTCAGCGAACGAGAAGGTGGCATCCCATACCTTCAATGGTGCGTCTGTTGCGTCTGTTGAACCTGGTCGACCGTTGCGGGGGCAGAGAGACAATTTTGGTGGACTGCAGATTCGGATCCTTGGGATGCTGTTGGCGACATGTGCTCGTCGTGTGCGTGAAGAACAACGGGTGCTTTCGAAGGAGCGACGACAGGTACTCCTACTATCCGTGAAATCAGTATTCTGAAGTGAAAGGTGATGAAGGTGAAATAGTTGAGTCCAAGGGAATGCATGTCCTTTTTTCCCGAAAGCTTGGCTATGTGACAGGAATGCTTCTCATCACAGAATTCATGTTGATCGACAGTCCGCTTGGGCAGGACGGGTCTAGTGTAGTATCCACGTGTGTGGTGTGTTTCCAGCACCAACCATACCATGCTGTTTGCACATCTCGTAGGAATTCGTACTTGCACCTTCTCTTCCCCTGTCAGCACTCCTTTGAACACACGTCCTCGAAAAGACACGGAACATTGTGGGTACAGTTGATTTACAGTGGTTTCAGTGGGTGCTTACACGACGCTCCCAGGAAGTTCGCTTTTGATTCGCATCAGACTGATTTGAAAACATTTGCGCTCGATATTTACAATTCCACAAAGACCAAAGGAATCTGTTTCGCTGTTTCGGACCAGAATACGAATATCATCATGGGGAATATACCAAGCACAAAGGGAGGTGACCGGATCCGAGACTTTCGTCGTCTTTATAGACATCGACAGGTATCTCACTTAGCAAAACTGACAGTTAAGAAACTGAAACATATTTACAGGTCAAACTTTCCGCGTCCACGGAGACCGGAGCGGAATTGTTTATCAAAGTTCCAAACCAGCAGTCATACAAAGGTCCAAGTCCTGTCATACCGTGCTCCCTCGCCGATACTCCCTGCGCAAAGCTTGGCGCTAAAGGGGTCTTGGATAAACTGAACGCCACCCTTGGAACGTCACACACACTTCGCACAGCCACCTCTTCCTCCACGTCCACCGCACCTCCCGCCCCCTCCGTCCAGGACGAACCGTCGCTCGAGTCCGTTATCGAAGACTTTATTAAAAAGGAGTACGACTTTGGCAAGGCTTATGCTCTCCTTCGCCCAGTATTCAGTCTAGTGGAACCTAGCGACATCCCAAACGAATTGCGCAGATGTAAAGAGAAAGACGAGGAGCGCCGACAAAAAGCATTGGCAGGAAACCAGATTACCGACGCGTTTTCGAGACCTCGACGCGTATGGGACCTGTGGAGCAATCGCGTGGTGCCATCGTGGGTCACTGACAAATGGCCAACACCGATTTCACACGCGTGGGTTGCTGACGAAGATCGTAAGGCTGTGTGGACCCCTATCAACGGGAAGGAGTGGGCTGTGCCTATACCAAAGGACACGGATCTCAACCTCGTCCGTATCGAGATGCTGAATCTGGGAGTAGAGTATACATGGCTGGATGTGCTCTGTTTGAGACAGAAAGAGGAAGGGGGGTCGAAGGAGGATATACGTGTGAGGGAGTGGAGGCTGGATGTGCCTACGGTTGGACGCATGTATAGGCTTCACGAGGTGGTGGTTTACCTGAGTGGGCTAGGGCGGCCGCTGAAGTTGAAGGACGACGACCTGGACAGTGATCGGTCTTGGTTTCGACGTGCATGGACGCTTCAGGAAGTCGGATCTCGGCGCATCTTTGCCGGTGATACGTCAGATGGAAAGACATCGACAGATGTTAACGACTGTACTCCAGACCAGGTTTGAGGAGCTGCGTGCACTGGAGAGCACACCAAGTCGGATATTTGCTGCGCTGGCGGTCATGCGGAAGCGCGTGTCAACAAATCCGGTTGACAGAGTGGCCGGACTGGCATTCCATCTGCAGCCTCTCGCGATACCTGCTTACGATGAGAACGAGACTCCTGAGAATGCGTGGACGGCTCTGGTGAATACTATGGACCCTTATATACGCGCAGGCTTCCTCTTCGCATATCCTGTACTTGGACTTGGACCCAAGAAATGGAGGACCAACATGGGAGCAGGTCATGACGGAGGAATCTGCCAGAGGATATTGATTCTTTTGGGATGCATGTTCGTCATGATAACAGAACACATGAGGACTGGTATGATGGGATTTGCATTGAAAAGGGGCTTCTACAGGGATTTGACCCAGCGTCAGGCAGATGCGCACGGCCGCAGGCGGGGAGTTGGTTGTCGAAACTGCAGACTGGGATCGCGCACACATTCAAAATCTGCATCGCCGACCGATTTCCAATACCTGCCAAAGATACGTACAAACTGCTTGGTAACGATCGGGGCCAGTCCTGTCGGTGGGCTATAGGGAGACGAGGGCCAGATCAGAGATTTGAGAAGGTATCGGTGATTGTAATAGACAGCGAGGACGAAGTAGCAAGACTGAGGGATCTCGGGTTGGCGGCAGAATCTCGCAGTGAACTTGCCTGATTTACTCACTGGTGGGGAGAAGACGCAGGTTTGATTTCCCGGTGTTGAGGTAAAAATCAGACATGTGGAAGGAGCGTTGTTGAGTCATAGACTTATGTGATTGTGACGGGAATTAATCTATGCAACGTGTTCTGCAGACGTCAACGTCGATAGTTAGAATGGGAAATCTGAAATAGTGGTCTGCGTCACTAGCGACGGAATTATGTATGTAATGAGTTCCCTTTTGCAAGCCACTTGAAGCATTTCTCAGAGTGATTACGCCCGGTAAGCTCCTAGACGTCATTGATTGCTATGCTAGACCAGAACATGGCCGACGATTACAATGGGGACACACCAATAACCAGGAAAAGTTGCGCGTTCGTGGAGCCTGGCAGCAACAGTATATTCGTGTTTGAGAGACATCTCTGCGTGCCACAGGAAAGCCTGCAGTATGGTTCGGATAAACAGCGAATGCAAAAGATCGAAATGTGGATCCGCTTTCAGAGTAAGCGAGCAAAGACTTGGTGGTTGTGCAGGGCAGACGCCAATCGAGCGGAACTCGGCCCGAACTTAGACCTACGCTCGGAAAGAACCGGAGAACCTTCCTTCCTTCCTTCCTTCTCAGATTCTCCTCATCAAAGACTGTTTCTGCCTTCTCGCATATATACAGGTAATGGTACGAAGGCGTGCCAGTAGTGGATCGAACTCACTTTATAGATATCGTCTCTTATTACTTATCTTGTTGTGGTTGCCTGATATTCATCTCGTTTATTGTAGTGTTTAGTGAATGCTGATTTTATCAATATCATGTTATTGGTGGACCGCTCGAAAATAAAATCTGTCACTGTTCTGTCAATACGTTTCTGTTCGAAAATCATTATTTTCTCGCAGATAATCGAAGGCTGCCCTTCGAATCGCCATCGAGCGTGTTAAGTTCATACAACTTTTGTTCAAATGGCGCCTTCGACAACGCGGCGCTTTGAGTAGCAAATACCTGAACTTGATCTACGACTTAGAATCCGTCTGTTGGGAGGTGTACGTTCAGGGAAGTCGTACGCCCTTTCTTTGCGTCGATCTTTAGACTCTATCTTCAAGTCGGACGTCCGAGAGGTGACGGAGTTGAAGAAGTTCACATCGCAACTCCCATTATTTTTCCTTATACTCGGTCGGATAACAAATTTCTTTGCAATGGTAACGACGGCACTCCTGACACGCCGCCAGAAGGAGACAGGCCATACTCTTCCCACACGGCGTGGAATTCACTGCCGGTAGAGTCATTTTGATATCTGGAACATCTTGCTGACATTCAATCCACGTAGTATCACATCTATACAGTTTTCCTAACCCAGATGCCAGGGAGGATGTTGATGTCGACGCCCTCCCCTGGCCTCATGGTCGAGGAGCCGCCATAGTGGCGGTCTTTATTGGGCAGATACTGACACGAAATGACAAAAAAGTAAGATTGTAAGTACTGATTTCAACAATTATCCCAATCTCATAGCATTCTTTGCTTAGCGAATATGCAAAACGGTATGAGTCTTTGCGGCTATAGCGCACTGGCTTGCCATGTCAAAGCTGCGGACCTGGCCATTCCTGATTGAATGTACTATTCCCCCGGCACACAGGTAGGAGATGTGACGTGGAAGGTGCATGATTGGTGCATGTTCTATCAACTTCTATTGCATGAAATAAGAGATGTCGACTTACTTCTGGAATCTGGCCAGACGCGTAAGGGGTGACGATGGATGTTTCTCATTAGCTCAGGTGCGAACGTTATCGTTTGGACCTCTTCAGCTCCATGTTTTCCAAGCTTCTGCTCGGAGTAGACTAAACTAGGACCTCCGCATACACTTCCAAACGGAACAGCGAATATGAAGTCGTGGTTGAACGTTAATGTTGAACTGGAAGCTCCAAGGCAAAAAATGTTCAGTATTATCCGCTTGAGCTGAGGCTTAGTTGAAGGCGCTATCCGAACTAAGATCTCCATTGGCTCAACACACGCGATGGGTACCTCGAGTGCATTGGTCCTCCGTTATCTACAGGAAAAAAAAACACGAGCTCGTTTCTGGAGAAAGATATACGACATTGCGGTTGAATATCACTGTAAAACAACTGTAAAGATTTAGGCATTGCCCATACGGAACTAAATATCACGTAAGTAGTGTGTAAACGTAGACATCAGTAGAAGCCAATTGAATCCTCGCTAAAACTCCATCCATCACTACCTTGCTCCGTTGATGAGCTCTTCTGATATTCTGACCAACTGCGGTGTGGGAGGAATTGCCTCAGCCTGTGCAGCCCACTCGCATTGGCGACAATATCCTGTGCATCCTCTACGTGCGTAAGCATCAGTAGCAGACCTAAAGTAGTGGAGTAAGGCCGGGACTCGTACCGTACATCATAAGCTGCTTCAAAGTGCCCTCCAGCAAATTACCATAATCAGGCCAGCCTCGCAACCACTGGCTGGAATCTGGCTCGCCATTGAAAGCCTTGAGTAGCTCCATGAGTTGGATAGCTATGTTGCCGCTAAGTATCTTTCGACGGGCGTGGTCTATATATGAACACATACAGCGAGAATCTTCCTGATAAGAATCCACCTACCAAAATCGACCAGCTTCCGCAAGCACCTGACACCAGCTATCTGCGCTTCAACTACGATGGCCTTCACGAGACTTTAGAACCTCTGTGGTTATACCATCTGTTATAACCTGGAAGACCGTGTCATCTAGAAGTGATTCCCTCAATATCTCTAGTCGAAGGGTGAGTAGACATAATGCATGCGATATCGAGTCATACCGTAGGAGGCATACATCTCCAAGGTACCCCGGACAGCCGACAATGACCTGTCGCTTGCAGCATCATGCCTGCCAACTGCAGTGAAGACATGCCTTAACACCCTTTGAACGGACAGAGCGCTTTTCTTCCCAATGATCTTTTCACCCAATTTTGCGACTCGAGTAATTAACCATGTCTCAAGCATAAGCTGACGTGCAGTTTCTATAGTTTCTAGATGTTCGGCTGGCTGAAATTGAAGAATGTGCACATATCTCACCGTCTTTGGCAATCTGTTCTAGGAATGTGATTGCGTTTTGTCGGCAGCATGGCTGATTCAAGGCATCCAGGATTATGTCTTGAATGGTATGCTGATAACTAGTCATCACAGCGTACAATTTCTCTGCGATCTAATATTTAGAGATGTTGTGTGCTGATAAGAAATAACATACCGTAATGACATAACTTAATAAAAAAGGCCTGAGTTTGATGCAGGCTAGTAGTATCTCCACTGACACTTTCCCGTACCAACTTGTAGATGATCCTTTTGGCCACCGGCACCCCCACCTTTGTTAAGACACCGTCTTTCGCATCTAAGATGGAGTAGACATTTTGTAAGCTACTTAGGCTTGGCGGAGGCACATGAAACACACCTCTGGACAAGATTCTGTACAAGAGACCAGGCCCACCCTCTAAGTCGAGCCATCCCTCTATGCATAAAACCTTGACAATTGCATTGATGACCTTGGTATCAGCCAGCTTATCAACAGCATCCTCTGTTGCCAGCAGCCAGTATCATCAAGGTTAGCTCGCATCAGCCCAGCCAGGCAACAGGATGTTCGCACCGTGGGTAACTATGGCCAGGAAGGCAGTTTTGACGTTTTCTATCTGAGCAGGAGAGCAATGGGAATTGATGCCAAAGAGTTTGTTCATGAGTATCACTATGAGATCGGGTTCTTGGCGAAAGGCGCTTTGCCTGAATTCTTCGTCTGTATGATGTCGTTAATGACGAAAAGTACACTTTCAGTATGCTTACCCGCTTTGAAATAGTCGCTGAGACACAGCACACCTACTCCTTTTGCTTTGGGATGTCCATCTTGGATCATCAACATCAGCTGGAACAGCAGTCCATCCTTGTAATAGGGATCAGACGAGTTTATTACACCTGACATAGGTGTCAGAATGGATAGGATGACACCACAGCCGCCCGAGGACATACCGTGAAGCTCTGCAGACATAAGTTGAAGCACTGATGCGGCATGAAATCTGGTTCCGGGTTGCCACAAAAGATGTAGGAGTGTTGCGACAAAACGGTGAATTTGATCAGAATTTGGTTCGGAAAAGTCACTTTTGTAGGGCATAAATTTATATCCTTCTAATCAGGCATCAGCTAATCATTGTTATTAAGCAGGAAAAATGGAGGCACTCACTGTTCGCCACCAAGAGTTTTTTGGACCACGGAGTCGACATCAAAGAAGTAATGAGCACTTCTCGTGTCTTCTCTAGAATTATCATGTCAGCTTAGTGACTATAGTAGCAACAGAGAATTTGACACCTGTTTTTGCCAAGCGTGCTAGACAAGATAGGCCAGTAATGCACTGGCTTCGGCTTCGGCTTTGTGGGTTGTGCTTGTCAATCAGTTCAAAGATGATATTTTTCCACACTTCCACCGACTTGTTCGTCAAGATTTCTTGAGCTTTGGAAACGTAGGAGGCTGTACTGGAGGCATGACATCCAGTTTGTTCCGTGCCAGGCTCCAAGATCAGCTGAGAGAGACACTGTAAACTAGCAACCTGGGTTTTCTTATTTTGATGTAGCATACGCTGGAGGGATGCTCCGGCGTCTTTCTCTAAGATCCGTGCACCATATGCTGCAATGCAGTGTTAGCTGCAATTTATGAAATCATGGAGCGTAGAACAACGTACAATGTTTTGCAAGTTGGAATAGGCAGGAAGCGCTTGCCACTTGAATATCAGTTGGCATATCTTCAGAGAGTAAGGCCACCAGTTTATCAATCGCCTCGGCTATTTCTTTGGCGCATCGACCTTGAATCAAAGGGTAGGTGAGAATGATTACTTAGTAAGATACAGTGTCATGAACCCCCACCAGACAAAGCCATGAAAGCCAATCGTTGTAGGAGTACAGGATCAAGGAATGCGTCGCTTTTAAGCTGTCTTATTGTGTTCCGGACCATAGAATCATCAAACAGGTCCATATCCAACATATACGCCCATTCGTCAGCCCAAGATAGATCTTCAACGTTAGTGATATCATCTATTTCGAAGAGGGACGCCCAGTCTCTCTCGTTTTCGCCAAGAAACGTCGCTGAAGGTGTGTAGCCTTTGTGTTGAAACATCACAGAAGCATGAATGCGCTGTTGAGAAAGAATGGAACGCCCCCGCCCACGATGTAGCCCGCTAAACATGGGTTAGCTACGCCACCCGATAACCAAAAAAGAACTTTGGATACCGTGAAGTACTGATCTCTTTCTCGGAGTAAACGGACGTTTTGATGGGAAAATACTCAGGTATCCACCAGAAACCGTGCAAGGATCTTGTTGGCTCATTTTTACTAAGGTGATCCCACTTCCATTCGCCGATGACAGGTTCACGTTCCGTGAAGTGCAGGCCGGCCTCATTCGCTTCATGTACCATCCATGAAAGGGGAACAGATGTGAGGTCGAAGCCATCTCTTCGATCATTACTCCCGCCGCTTTAGACGAAAGTCAACATTCGCTAAGAATGGAGTTTGGGGGACATACATGTCTGAGTGACTGCCCACAAACCAAACTTCCTTAACATTGGTGGTCATGGACTCATAATTTTCACTATGGGAAGACGCTATTGGTCCATCAGTCAAGAATTCCGGGAGAAATTTGACACGGCGTTCGTCTAGAGCCAACCCTTGACGGAAGCAGCAGACGTGGGAAGCAGACGTAGTCAGCGGCAACGGCCGTTGCCAAATATATCCTACGGACGAGACGGTGTCCCTGGAGGGAGAGTAAGTACTTAGACTTATATAAACAAGAGTCGACTGCGGGGACACACCATGCACCTATAAAATGAACCTTAACCTCTCTCGAGAACGTACGCTTGAAGCTCGCGGCAAGCGCCTCAGCCTCAGTTACATCCTTAATCTCTGTAGAAGAAGCATAAATTCTTGTGAGCGAAGGTTGAACAAGAGATAAATTATCTTACTTCTTCCTCTGTGCCTATTGCAGTACAGTTCGTAGGCTCTAGAAGTATAGCATGAGAGCAAGAACCAACATCACGAAAGATCTTACAAAGGTATCAAGGCTGTATTTCCGGCGAAAACGAGGCCGAGCTGCGTAAAGCTAAATCAAGTTGGGAAGTGTGCGATGAGGATAAACCTGACCCTTTCAACCATCCCGGCCAGTGCTCGAACTTGATATGCTCCACGAGAAAATCCTGAAGTGTGCGTTCAGTCAACCGGCTGATTCATGTTCGGCTGCAAGAAACAGCTTGCCGAATAAATATATCCTATCTCTGAGTTTATAGTTGTCGGCTAACCAGCGGTATGCTTCTTCAACTATATTCCGGAAGTTCCTGGTACGCACAAGTAGTGAGCATATTTGAAACATTGAATAAGTACCAGGTCAGATCACCATGCGATGGCCATGTCGATGGCATTGTTTAACCAGTTACCCAACGAAGGTTTGCCTGGCGGAACACGGGTTCCAATACCGCTGCTGTAAAATGTAAGCTGTTTGATGCAGTCATCATCCTTTAGTACTCGGCCGTGCAATTCGACAACGTTGGTGTTCTAAAAAGTCACGTTAAAGTGACGGAATGAGGGAATAACTTGAACAGATCACGTACAAAATGGCCAAATTGATTGGATGTTCCATCGAGGCAAACGACCAAATTCCGATAGTTCTTGGGCGACCCACATTTTCCCTGGCATGTGTACTGGCACTGTTTATGACATGTTTCGTTGCATGTATGATCCCGAGGAGGACAGATGCAGTGAGTGCGGCATGGGCAGGAGCACGAACATTGAGGATTGCATTTGCATCCACATTTACGCTTAGGTGAACGAGTGGCGGACTGCGAAGAGTCTGCGTTGGACGGTGCTGGTGCTGTTGTTTGATTGGATGTAGATTCGACGTTGCCTGCCGGGATTTCCGGAATCGATGTAGTCCGACTAATTACACTTTCTACAGATGAAAGAGAGCTTGGAGTTGGCGTAATCAGGGAAAAGATATCGAACAACGGCATCTTCCCCGGTGATGGAATAGGCTTTGCGTCAGCCATATGAGAGACCAGTGTAGGTATAGAAGACAGAGGCGCAACTGAGCGGAGGTCCACTCTATGTAACAGCTTCAGTGCATCAGCCCAGTTCGATTGTGACTCCGCGCCCAATGAAATTGCCGTGGTCGGTGAAACAAAGAAGGGGTATTCGCCAGCAATAATGACTGCGAGACTCCTGCCTGGCCTGTTCCGGACGCATGGGTAGCGTTCGGGTGGCAAAACAGAAGCACCTCGATGCGATAACATTCCCTTTTCTACATGCTTCTGCGACCGTTTGCCGTGTCATATAGAGGTTCGAAAGCTCAGATCCTCAGACGCCACTCGACGAACATCACCTGCACGAACACACGCGCTAAATGTATTCAAGCGCTTGTACGCGTGAAAGACACGAATTCTAGTCCACCACACGACCAGGTGTCGACTAGCCAGTAGAAAACTTGGCGTGTAAGGCAAATGTTGCGCTTTCAAACAACGTCCCTAGGAGCGTAGGGTAAGGGTCAGATTCCAGTTCAACTAGACACAGGAACAAATCAAAAGCAGGCACACAAAACGAGCAACACACTTCACGAAATGTCTCTCCGACTCCGACATCATTTTGTCGCTTCTACAGCCCGTGGAAAAACCGTTCTATTATTATCATCAGCACGTTGCGAAATGCACGCACTTTGTTGACCGCCGAGGGTAGTGATATCGACAAAGTAGTAAGGCATACGGAGGCAGGAAGTGGTACGTAAAGAAGTTAGAACCAAGTTTCCAAAATGCGGCTAATTAGAACCACACAGATGGAAACTTCTTTATCGGTTGTGGAGACGCACGAACGTGGTCAGTTCCAAC
The DNA here is from genome assembly GCA_030435655.1 of Armillaria novae-zelandiae. Taxonomy (NCBI): domain Eukaryota; kingdom Fungi; phylum Basidiomycota; class Agaricomycetes; order Agaricales; family Physalacriaceae; genus Armillaria; species Armillaria novae-zelandiae. The sequence goes on from JAUEPR010000022.1 coordinate 109,560, forward strand.
GTTCAGTCAGCAATCATTCCTTCACTGATATGAAAACACCCCTTACTATGAGTGCAGACCATCCTTGTAAAGCTCGCATTTGAGATCTCAGAGCTATGGAAACAGGCAGCACTACAGCAAGCGCTTAGCGAGAAAAGTAGGCAAAAGATCATCGTGATAATCACCATATATAGCGACTATCTACTTTGCAATAGCAGAGACCAACCGCTTTAATCGGCCCTCTATGCTGTGAATATCTTCCATAATCAAATTATGCTTGTTCTCCAAGCCGTCGAACGTCGTGTTCTCGTATGAGAGGCTCGATCCCGCTCGCGGACGAGGTTTACTGTCATCCTCACCGCCTCGCTGAGGGGTCCCTGTCACTTTCACGGACAAATCCGTACCCGTCCGCTGCGAAAAATCGCTCGACCGCTGAGTAAGTGATACCGTAGCATTTGGTGTGCTGCTCCGTTTCGACATGACGGATCCGGGCCTAGGGGTCGGACTCGGACTGGGTGGTGCGTCCATGTCTGTATCGGTTTCCTCTTCCGAGTCAGAAACATTCACAGGTATCTTCGGTGGATCCCCCTGGGGATGGAAGCGAAGCTCTTTCAGCGATGCTGACCGACTGCGTCTGCCAATGGAAGTCAAGATATGCGGTTTCCTACCGCTCTCTAACACTTTCTTATGTGCGCTCATGCCAACACAGTCAATAAGCTGCTTCATGGCCTCGCGTTCTGAGACGGGACGTTTGGTAACCGTTGTACGACGAGCAGTGCTATTCCGTGAAAGTGTCTGATATGGAGTTCGAGGACCGGATCGGATAGGCGTGCTGAAAGGATGTGTGTTGGGGGTGGGCGTTAGAAGATGAGGCACCGTTGTAGAACCGATAGTGGCGTGAGATAGTCCAAGTAGTTTTGGTGTATTCAATGTACCAGTAACGGGTTCACGAGGTGCCAAGTCCGGGAATGCAGTCGTCATAGGTCCCCATGTAAACCCGATAAAGCCTGAACTGCTTATCTCCTGATGTCGGTCGAGGTGTCGCCAAAGACCTCAGAATAGAGAGACCCTGAGAAGACCCAGCAGATGACTGGAAAAGGTCGGAGAACGCGAAGGGTTTCGACTCATCGCCGTCTAATCCGTCGTCCTCCATTTCAAGGCCAGCGTTAGGATCCGCGTAGATGAATTGAGGAACGTGAATGTCCTTGGGGACGGACTCTGATGACCAAAGATCAACTTTAACACAAGGTAGGTATGCCATAAAAACCCACCATCGTGGAGATTGGTCCAACGGACATTGGCAAAAAACTTGTGAGAGGTGAGTTCAGCCACGGTATGTCTTCCCAGACGAAATTCGGCATCGGTGAGTAACCTTCGAGAATGGCTATTAACAAGACCAACAAATCGAATGATAGCGTACTCACTTGCGTAAAAAGTCCTGAAATTCAGGTGAAATTATAATATTATTATTGAAGGAAATGTATCTCTGAACACAAATCAGCGTCTTGTATAAGACAAAGAAGAAAACGTACATTGTCAGCCATGATCTTGGCGTATGTCCTTCGAATATCCTCTGCAAAGAAGGGCGCTTGACCGTAAGCCATTTCATACAGCATCGCACCCATGCTCCACCAGTCCGTCTCGCGTCCATAAACATCGTCTTCGTGCTCGAAATCGGAGCTGCGGTCATCATCTTCCATTTCCAGGGCAACCAACGCCCGCTCATGAGCCTTGAGTATCTCCGGCGAGATGTAATCACAAGTTCCACATGGGACAAGGCAATGTTGCTTGGGCAGACGTTGACTGCCATCCGTCATGCGGGGAAGAAGCGGGGCCGCCGTACCAAAATCGATCAAGAGAATGTGAGCATTTGGCTTGAGGACAAAATTGTGAGGTTTGATATCTCTGTTTTCTGAGTCAACGGGAGCTCGTGCATACGAATCTGGGACCTACCTGTGCACAAACCCTTGTGAGTGGCACCAATGAATCGCGCTGACGATCTGTGGTGCCCACCATCTGATATCGCGTTCGGAAATCCTGCCGTCCAGCGCGCTGGACTCCAACACATCCCATAGAGTTCCCCCCTCAGCATAGTCCATGACGAGTTTCAAATGCGTTGGGGTTTGGAATGCACACAGTAAATGTGGCACCCACCTGTGAATCGGTAGTCGTCGCAAGGCGTAGAATATCGCGCTCAAGCTGCGGGGAACATTGCTTTATTTGCATCCATCAGTTGCATACCAACCGACTCAATTATCGACGACGTACCTCACGCGCCCTCAGAACAAATTTCTTCTCGATCGTTTTGCGTACATAGACGCGCCCATCTAGTCTACATTTGACAACATCGATCTGTAAAGATAATGAGGCCTTCAGTCTCCTGAGGAGAAAGGAACGTACAACGCCAAACTGGCCGTAATCGAGCTTCCCAGCCACCTTAAAATCTTTATCCTGAAGCTTTATGGTGTCGATTTCGATGGTCCTCGCTGTTATGATCAGCTATACACGACCTAAAAATGGCTGTTGAACTCATACATGTCTTGCCGATAACACTCTGGCCGTGCAGCAACCGGTCCAGTGCCAGCCCATCCTCCTCCTCGTCGCCATGGCTTTTCAGAAGTTCTTGAAGTCTCGATTTCCGTTTTATCCAAGAGAGAGACATGCATTAGGTCGTTGAAATCTTCGAAGAAATAAAAATACAGCTGTACAGATAGATGAACAAGAAATGGAGGGAACGATTGACGATGATGGAAAGGGACGAACAAACATAGAACTGTTATGCCGTCACGCGACGTCACGATGAACGGAGATGCCGACTCTGATGCCGAACCGAAGTGGCGCTTCAAAGTCTGTTGGAGACAACTGAAGGCCTGAAGAGCAGTTGGAGGAGACCTGAAAGTCTTTGATGGATAATCACTGGAAATAACAGATTTTTCCTAAAATATTAAGCTGAATCATTATATACATATCTCATCATAAGTAATCTAGGTTCAGGTGTCCGTGCGAATACGAAGGAAGTCCAATATCCGCATCCTCTCCCACAAACCAGTCGTCTATTTACGCTCCGCCATGACTGTTTCCTCAGTCCCGAGCTCTAGAGAACCAGATGGATCGGCCGAAGAGAGCACTGCTTGTTCTGATCCAAGTAAGAAACCCGGATGCGCAAAATTCATAATGTAAATCGCTAGTACCACCATGGCACCGTCAAATACATCTTCGAGATTGAAATCAGCCCGATATCCAAGTGCGTAGAGAAGAAAGGAGACGTACTGAAATACACTTGAGTGGAGATGATTACGCCGTTCCACCCATCACTTAGCTCGATTGTACGGTACACAGCTCTGGGGAATGATATAAGAAACCGCGAAGTTAGGCAAAGTTATGAAACATACCGAATATAGAGAAATATGGTGCTGAGAGCCAAAGCTCCCAGCATGAGTAAAGATTTTCCACGTTCATGACGCCGCGAGAGTAAACGGGCTTCATGAAGCCACATCGACCTGGCTATTGGCCGTACGGGAGGCGATAGGACGATCCTTGACGTATCGTACAAGAAATTCGGCTGCGCAAATAACATAGACCGTGATCACAACTGCAAGGAGCTGTATCAGTTATCAACTATGATATACACAAGCACTTTACTAACTCAGCTGGAACACAATGCCTCCAAGCATGACTATTTCCACCCTATGCAATAAGAACACTTAAAATTAAAACATTCCCCGGCGGAGAATGATCTACTAACCTTGTTGGCGGCTGGCAGAGTATCAGCTGCTGATGCGATGCCGCCTCCGAACACCCTGGATAATCAAGGCAACAACATCCTGCGGTATACAATTGTGGTGAGTGGGTTAAGGATGCAGAAACAGACTGTACTTACGCAGGTACAGAAGATGATGGAATCTGAAAACAACTACGTAAGGTAAATGCCTAGTACTGGGAGCCGCGCCACTCACACATCCGGGGAGTGAGCCTACTATATGCAGACCCTAATCTCTTGATCAATACACCGAGGATCACGAAATTAGCCGCAACCAAAGGCGTCGGCGCGAGGAATAGTCGTAACAATTCTAATTGAAGTAAGTGAGCAATTCATCACCTAAAACATAATTCTGAAACATACTGGATTTGAAACGGGTTATTAAGACTTGGGGAGTAACTTGACCACAAACGTCCGCTCCAGCCAAGTACCTCCATGATTCCGGCGAGGCATATGGTGGGGAAAACCCACCACATCCGATAATAGATGCCTTGACCTACATGGAGGACTACCAGGGTCCCGTCAGACAGTCCAATACGATAATGACTCGAAGGGCACCCACTTGTAGAGACAGAGTACAATACCACGAATATTATTGCGATTGTCGTTGACGGAATATAGTTGTACGGGGAATCGGCGGGATCCATACTTCCCGACCGTAAGACCAGAGGCATAACTAAGAAGAAATGAAAGTATAAGAGAAGGAAAGGGCGAGAATAATTTGAAACGGCATACTAGTGGAACTCATCGTTAGTGATACTGGTCTTGGAGCTTGAGTCTGGAGGGGAACCACGATTTATGAAAGACAAAGACTACTACCCTGGCCTTAAGTATCATTCCCTGAATACGGGAATACGCATCACAACACCAAGAACTCGCGTATAAAAATAAGAAATCATAATGTCGATGACAAGAAATGGAAATATGCTGTGCAGCGGCAACAAGCTCGAACTCGGCTGTCCGGTAAACCATCGACGAATGCAGTAAAAGGATATCCGAGTCGACTTGCAGCTGGTGGTCAGTGTCCTCGATGCGTGCCAGTGTCAATGACATGCACCATTATCCTGCTTGTCTCGGAATTGGAGATACTGAAGGTATCAGTCGACTTGGCAACCGACCTCGGAAAAGTTTTTGACTAACGAGGAAGTTCGGGCCGGTTGAAGGTACCACGATCACGTTACTTGATGACTCAACCAATCTAAGCTTCTCGCGATCATCGCCATAACATCTTTCATCAACTCCAGGACTTTGACAAAATGCCTTGGGACCCTGTGAAGCTCAATAGCGGTACGCCCAGCTGCTGAAGTCGCACTATTGGCTATTCCCATTCTCAATCTGAATCTACTATGACAGGCTACTCTATGCCTAGCATAGCTTTCGGAACGTGGAAACTTGGAAACGGTGATGGCCCTATATCCCAGGTCGACCAAGCAATCTCTGTCGGATTCAGCCACTTTGGTTGGTATATTTCACAATATTTCCAATCGTAACTCTCCTACGTCTTGCTCTAGATACGGCTCAAAGCTACAGAAACGAAACTGAGGCTGGGATAGCCATTCGTGAGAGCGGCTTAGCAAGAAATGAATTATTCATCACTACCAAGTACTCTGGGCTTGATGGACTGGATATCAAGACGTCTATCCAGAATAGCTTGAAGAACGTGGGTGATTAGCTTACCTGTTTGTTTACAAAAGCATGACTTTGTATGCAGCTTGGAGTTTCATACGTGGACCTGTATCTCATCCATCACCCACGACTTGCTGTTCCCGACATCCCCACCGCGTGGAAGGAGATGGAAGCTCTCCAGGCACAAGGGCTGGCAAAGCGAGCTATTAATAGCACTTTCGCTCATCCCGTCTTCTAATTATAAACATTGGCTTTTAGGAGCATTGGCGTGAGCAACTTTGGGGTCAATGAACTTGCGGTGCTGCTGGCTTCTGCAAGTATCAAACCTGCAGCTAATCCAGGTAAGATCTGTCGCGTCGGGTATATTTGTTCATGGTTGAATATTTGTTCCTTAAGATATTGCTCCATCCATATGTCTATGCCCGGCAGAGCCCTATCATTGACTACTGCCAAAAGACCGGTATTGTCATTGAAGCATATAGCCCTCTTATGCATGTTTCTCTCCTATCGTACTTGCCTAACGAACTAACCATTAAGCTTCAGTCCGGTTACCAGCCTTCCGGGAGGCGCAGTCGACGTTCCAGTCAATGATCTCGCCAAAAAGTATAGTGTTACTCCCGACCAGATCCTTCTCGCATGGACCAAGTCGAAAGGTGCTGTCATCGTAACGTATGTTGCTTCCGCATTTTTACTCGAGCATTCTTCTCATGCGTTCTCCTTAAAGGACGAGTTCGAAGAAATCCAGGTTGGAAGGGTATCTGAATGCCGGGGACCTTGGTGTGTAATTCTCAGTCTTCATATGTCTCCGTTATAACGATGTTTATATCGACTTGTAGAACTCACTGCTGAAGAAATTGCTGCTATCGATTTGGCGGGTGCAGCTGGACCTGGGCACTTGAAGGTCGCGCGCCGTGTGGCCTTAACGTGTCTCGCATCTGCTGCTGTATGGGGCATCCTACACATGCAGGGATGCTGAGATGAACCGCCTCCAATGTATGTTGTGTATCATCCATTGTAAACCTATGTCGAAATCAAATCACTAGTCATAAGTGAGTAAAATTCGTTGAACTACCCAGGAAAGAGTGAGGCGTATTTACTGCGGGAGGTGAGTAGTAACCTCATAGTTATACAGACACTTCAGACAGCGTGTAGAGGCACTACTAGTAGACGCACAATGAAGATTTTTGAAAGTAGAACGACTGTGAGGCTATAGTGGCCCGTTGAAGCCACCTCACACGGGCTAAAATAATATAGGCAAACGCACACAGATGGTGAATATAGTCCTAGGAGCACACGAGTAGCGCAAACGCGTAAACAACGCATAGACGCGAGGTACAAGCTTGAACTCTAATGACTCGAAGTTTCAGATGTGGCTGTGTCTCGGTCCGAATACCGTAAACTTTCCACTAGACCTTCACTCCGAGACTAATCCTTGAAGCCGGCATTCTTGAGGCGCTTGAATTTTTCTCTATCAGATTCCTTCGCCGAATAAGAATTCTGTGCTGGTTCAACATGACTCAGTGCTGTGACCTGTCACCGCTTCAACTTTGACGACGATTTTCATGGCGCCTCAGCTCGTTTGGTTAATTACAGGTACTGTACAGTTTTTTTACCCATTCAGAATACCACCTCACACTTTCCAACTTGAAGGAACTACTTCAGGCCTCGGTCGGCGACTCGTAACGTCCGTCTTGGCCCGCGGTGACCGCGTAATAGCGACCGCACGCTCCCTGGAAAAATTACAAGCTCTTCATCCATCCAACAACTCTGAAAATCTCCACCTCGTTCAGCTGGATGTCACAGCAGGGTTCGATGGCGTCAAAACCGTGATCGATAACGCCGTTTCGAAATGGGGCAAGATCGATGTACTGGTGAACAATGCCGGTTCCGGATACCTTGGACTCGTAGAGGAGAGTGGGTGAGTGATAACGCAACGAGCTGAGAACGTTTGTCGGCTTACGGTTGAATAAGGACGAAGATGATGAGAGAGCAGTTCGAAACGAACGTTTTTGCTGTCGTCGATGTCACCAATGCTGTCCTCCCACACATGAGGGCACGAAAGGAAGGAACGATTGTCGTGATTGGCAGTCGCTCCGTATGGAGGGCAGATACTTCGGTAAGCTGCAGTAACCATCATCGTCAAGCCCCACTGACTGATCTTTAGGGTCTCGGCATGTACGCAGCATCAAAAGCAGCAATTCATGGCAAAACCTCTTTGTCTCTGTTATGATTTCCTTATACTTATCATTCCCTCAAATTATCTTTAGCTATAGCCGAGTCTCTCGTTCCCGAGGTAGCGCCATTCAACATCCGTGTGCTCGTCGTAGCACCGGGCGCCTTCCGCACAGAGGGGATGTATTCGATCCCTTTCAATGTCAAGAATCCCATCTCGGACTACGACGACATTCGCGCTTCTTCTATCGCACGTTTTGGTTCTGTTCCCGGGACCGAACCAGGTGACCCTGTGAAAGCGATGGAAAGACTGGTGGATACGGTAAGAGGCGAAGGTTCGGCAGAAGGGAAAGCTTGGCCTACTTGGTTGGTGTTGGGGCAAGATGCAGAGAAGGATTTGCGGACGAAGTGGGATAAATTGAGCACTATGTTGGAGGAATGGGGAAATGTTGTTCGGGGAGTGTGGTTTTGAAGATAGAAACGAGGCAAGTCCCTCTTTAAGTATTTGTAGTCCAATGAAATACCTTTGTTCCTCATTCCTCGTTTGTATCCGCCATTGCTACTCGCTATTGGTTGTCTTTCGATCTTCGAGAAATCCTATGCAAACAGTACCGAAGTACAGTGTTTATAACTTATTGTGTAAGTCGTCCGCAATGGTTCAAAAGCGTGACCTACCTCCGAGCCAGTCAACGGGGCAGCAAGGCAGGGGGCCGGTAATAAAAGTTGAGGAAGGAAATAATATTAGTCCGGCCCGGGCACATATGCATCCGAGTCCCCGAATAGAAGTGGCAACTGACCATGGTCGGAGCGCTCACTGCTGTAATGATGAATCCACTCTTTACACGGACTACATCCTTCGTTGCACAGTATTCCGCTTAATGTCCAGTACAACATCCCCGAAATGGCGCGTAGTCGTGGGCTGTGATGTACGTTTGACTTCGACTTGCTCTGTGACAAGGCTAATCCCACGACAGGAAGCTGGCGTCCAATACAAGAATACCCTAAAGGCCGACTTGGAGAAGGATCCTCGAGTTTCCGAGGTCATCGATGTCGGCGTCGTTGATTCGAATGAGAAGACTGCATACCCCCACGTAGCTGTCACAGCCGCAAAGAAGATCGTCACAGGTGAGGCTGACCGCGGGCTGTTGATATGTGGCACTGGCCTTGGTGCGTATCGAGCCCTCTAGTAAGAATCCGAGCTAACAAGACATACAGGTGTCGCAATTTCCGCTAACAAAGTCCCTGGTATCCGTGCGGTCACGGCTCACGACAGCTTTTCGGTAGAACGGAGTGTCTTGAGTAACAATGCTCAAGTTCTTTGCATGGGCCAGCGCGTCATCGGTATTGAGCTCGCCCGTCGTCTCGCCAAGGAATGGCTGGGCTATGTCTTTGATACCAAGTCTGCGTCGGCGGCAAAAGTCGACGCGATTTCTCAATACGAGACCGTCCCAGGCGGCTGTTCATGAAGGAGAGAGTGGTGCGCACGCATACAGCCCGCTGTAATAGTAACCAGAAGTTCAATGCAATCGTCTGTGGTATAAGACGGTGTCAATCATATGTAAGAAGAGAGAGGTATTCCCGTACCGTTATTTTGTTCCGCCGAATGGAATGTGTGGCGGTCTTCAGGGAGGTAAGCAAAAAAGGGAGGAATAGGTGTTCTTCCTCGAGAGAATACTTTGTCGATGACATGTTGGTTGAAAACAAGTGAGCGGACCGGCCTCGCCGGCGGGAATGTTATTGTTAATATTGACCAGGTGGTCCTAATACTTAAGTACAGTTGAAATATTTCCCAGGCTACTTAGACAAGCGTAACCGGGTGTAATACTTGAAAGGTTTCGAGTCAAATTGAAAATTTGACATTCGAACAAGACGCAAGTGAATCAAAAGTAAATATACAATTCAGGTATAACTGAAGGCAGCAGACTACAGACATCTCTCGCCTTGAGAGGCAGCACACCACAGAAACCTCTCGTCTTGAAAAACAGCGTACGGAAGACCGGGTAGAGCATGCTACTGAAATTTCTCGCCTTGAGGACCAGCAGGCCACAGAAATCGCTCGCCTTGAGAGGCAGCACGCAACAAAAATCTCTGGCCTCGAGAAGGCGAGTGAAGCTGCCAATTCATCGTGTTTAATATACTCATTTCTTTTTCACTTACCAGAAAAATCATGACCTCGAGATTAAAATCGCTGAGCATGTTTCGACGGTCGAAGAAGTGAAGCGCGCGTACGTGATATTCGGCTTATTTCAATCGTATACTTTCTCATGGCTTGTGCAGTTGACTCTCATGGTCGCCCCTCTGCATCTACGCGTCCTTCTAGACAATGCAAGGGAAATGATTGTAGGGAAATCTTCGTTCACATCATGGGAAGCCCTTTGGCGCAGCTTCGGAGATGACCATCACCTCACCCCGACATATGTCCACGGCATTGAACCGGCTCTGGCATTAGAAGCTTGCCGCCTTATCTGCTTTACCACTGATCTGCGCCTTCAGGGAAGCCAAAGCGCCCATACTGCATCGCCTGCTGATATTCGATCTGCCATCTTGCAGAGATCTTTGGGGAATGAGCGATCCATGTTACAGCAGATATTTCGCGTTGTCTACAATGAACAGATATGATGTATAATACCTAATGGCTGTCGTTTGTATACCTTCACCTTTCCTAGTTTAGTACGGATGCAACAAAATTGATATGGGATAACTTTCTTCCTTGATGGCCGCGAATTAGATGGCATTGATAACTGCACAAGAAAGGAATGGATTTAAATCAACAGCCGCACTGATATGAGCTTGGAACTTGATGAAAATTCAAAACCAACGCGAGAATGACATACCCAATCCTTCAGACCAATCGTTTCTGCATATGCCACTATCCTAGGTTCTGTGATGTGCATTCAATGTTGGCGAGATTAGGTGGAGCTTTAGGACTATCGAATTCAAAATGAAAGTTCAAGTCTATCTAGGCAAAAAATATACTTAGTTCACCGATATTTAGCGCCTCCCTACTGATCGTCCGATCGTTTCACAGAGTGACCGTCAATTTCTGACATAATCTGCAAAATATACTCAGAGATAATATGTCCATCAAGTGTGTCGTTGTCGAAGGGCGTAGAAGATTCTGGTGGTTTTAGATGAGATGGTAGATATGTCTGAGGGATCTTTGAATTTGCGAGCGCAAACAATCCTTGTATAAACAAAAATCGGATGGCGTTGAGCCACGGAAGGAGGTCAGATAATGATTTCGAGGAAAAAATTGGCTCAACACCGAAGAAGAAACCGAGTTTGACCTGCGCAAGTGTTTCCCATGATGTCGTTCTGTTATACCACTTCTCAAAAGGCAGGAGCTTCTTGTTCTCCGATAACTCCTTCATGACCTTTCCTTCTGCAGACCAAACAATCTCGTAACGGCAGCAGAGCATCAACTGAACGTAGTAGAATGCCTCGACATCATATCGATACAGATGTCCAACGTCGGACCGACCCAGGAGCTCATGAGCCATGTAAGGTGGTGTTCCTGTGCGATGAAGAGATGTCGCTTCTTGGAGAGGAATAACAGAGGAAACATCGAAATTATTGAAAACACCAAGAATGCGGATGTTCCTTTTGGATCTTTTTCGATACATCATGTTGTTGAGACTCATGTCGCGATGTAGAATTTGGACGTTTTCGTAAAGCCAATGGTGAGCTAGACTAAGGAATTTCAGAATTTGGGGATGAGACAGAAAGAAAGCTACATACATCGAAAAATATCAAAGAACACTTGGCCGATGTCCTTGACGTCAGTCAGGTCTGTTATAGGAAACAGACGTTCGGAGACAGTGATACGAAGAACGCGTTTCTCGTAGATGAACGTCTTCCCGTTTGCATATTTTGCCTTGATCAATAGCTCCGTCGGCCTTTTCTGTGGTGAATGTTCCTCGTCGAAGCGAAAGTCTTGGGAATGAAGGATCCCAGGAAGATGATCCAGGACCTAGGTGCCTCTCGTCCCCGGGGGACATCTCTTTGGCCTTGGCCTTCGCACGGTCCATCAATGTCTTCTCCAAGTCGCGATAGATAACTGACCAACTGCTTTTTCTTTAGCACACACCGTAGTGTTTCAGCTATTGCGACGAGTTCTTGGTTGTTCCATGTCTGCGAGCGAGCGAAGACAGCAAAGGTGTTCCGTCCACCGAGACCTCGCTGGCGATGAATGATATCTCCGAGCGTAAGAGTGATGTCTCCTCCTTTGGCATTCTGCAGCTTCATCTTCAGCCCTTCGGAGAGATTTACCGAATTTTTCCCTTCCATCCTCCCATGACTCTTGATGTACGGGTCTGGAAGGATGTCAAGAATACCGCGTGGTCGAAGTTTGAGACGGTGACAACCGATAAGCATCGCAATGTATGATCTCCTTTCTTTGTCCGCAATGTCGATGGCCTGAGAGACAACGATGAAAGACCGGTCGTAGTCAATCAGCTGAAGTCGATCACGGTCGATCAATGTCACCAGAGCATGCGACCGTAGGCCAGCACTAGAGAGTATCTGCATCGCGTATTGTGCACACCGGATCAGCGCTTCTTCACTGTTCAGAAGGGTTCTGGCAAGGCCACTCTGGATAATCGATAATCGTGCCTAGCGTCCGTTTCACAGAAGCGGGCGCCTCATTCTTATGACTTCAACGCGAGACCTTAAGTTGGAAGAAGACTGGCAAGTGGAAAATCAGCTTTCGATCAGAGTGAGTGGACCACGCCCGTACCTCGTCACCGCTTGTTATCCAATTTGCGCTTCTTGGTCGTCGAAGATGACGCGGTCGGTATTGATAGGGTACCATCTGCATCCTCCTCAATTGCGAAGGTCAGATTCTCCGAGACGGGTCTTGGCTGAACAACTCGCCTCTTATGCGGCACTGGTTTCAATGGGTCCTTGCCGTTTAACAAAGTCAATGAGAAAAGGGCAAACAAAGCGCCGTCAATTGATCATACCTGTTAATAATCGGATCACATTGATACCTTCGTCCAAGGCATTGTCGACAGCCTTCGTCTCCACGGTGCCGGTGAGCTGTGGCCACGCCGGAATATCGTCCTTTGACTAGCAGTCCTGCACTTCTGCATCTCAGCCGCGTTTTGAGCTTCTCCATATTTCTCCGAAGCCACTAAGCTGGCCTGCTCTGTTGCGGAGGCCAATATTTGAGTCAGCATGCCGACGATGTCCGGCTTCAACTGATCCGTAGATCCTCGTTTGGAGAGTGGATCAGAACGGATGTTGCGGACGGACGTCACTGTCAGATACCGTGGTCTCCGGATGAGTTTGGATTACATGGGGACGGTACAGCCTCTTCTCGCCGCCATGACCAACGCTCATGATATCGGCTTTCCTTCAAAGAGGTATCCAAGAGTTCCTTCAGTCATCCAGGAGGCTTGTTTCGTGGCATCGCTTTGGGGCAGAGTACGAGGCATTTCGACACAATCAGCCTGTGGAGAAGCAAACAAAGGGTCTGCATGATTCCCCAGAGCCTCGTCGTCTCTCGGTGAATGTTCAGAAGTAAACGACGCGTTCCTCTTAGTACGAGCACGGGACTGAGCGCGATATACCTTCGTAAGTGGATTTTTACTCGGGGGAAAGGGCTTCCATGAGGTATGGAGGAGGAGGAGCTCCGATAAAGTCTGAAAGCCATGGTGAACTTTTTGCGCTGTTACGGAAATCGAGCACATGGATTGCAGCCAAGTTGTTTATTTCACGTGATCGGGCAACGAGTGACCATTTCCCGATTTGATACACGCACTGGAGCACCCATGTGCGAGAGTAGGTTTCAGGTCGTTCAGGCAATCAATGGGCTCATTATAAAATATCGTGAAACGGGGGATCAGTTTGTTCCCAGTGTATACGCGCGGCGTCGAGCCAATAGTATTGCTCTTGGCTGAGCTCTGCAAACGCATGCAAATGTACGCAGTACCTATTTTTATACTAAAAGACTATTTACTAGAACTTTCCACGCTTTTCCTCACTTTTTGCCTTAATCAGTAAGATCAGCATGATGCCAGACTGCCAAATTCCAATATAGAACGGATTTGAGGATAAGTTCCCCTGCCATTCACGCCGGATTAATGAGAATTTTGGGCTCACCAGAATTCACACAATAAGGTAACGTTTTGGGTGGTAAATTGTGGCAGAGATTTTACATAAAATTTAGATGCACCCGAAATTCTTCTCTGGCGGGTAGCATGCGTTTTAGATCCTCCAAAACACATCATTTGTGGATCCCCGGATTACACTCCCAAAATTTTGCATTTAGGCGCAAAATTCGGGTTTGCTCAAAATTGTCATCTTCCCGGTGTGATTAGACGTCGCCATGGTGGCGATATTGTCGGAATTGCCGATCGCAAATCCAGCAGAGGCGAGTCACGTTGCTTCCCTCTTCGAGATCGGCAGCACTAAGATGATTCATTATGATCATTAACATTTTGCAGCGAGCCGTAGTTGTTCCGATGTGTTACTGCCGCTCTACTTCTGTTCCGTTTTTCAGCAACCATAGTCCGAGTAACCGAGTTTGAGCAGAACTTTACCCTACCATTCAATTATCTCGAAGGATATAGCGCCCATTGACCATGTATGACGTGACAACTCCACAATGCCCACACGATGCATACTCTATGCGCTAAATGTTCGACGTTGCAGTCACATGAGATCGCCAGCAGGCTACAGAACTCAGCAGAAACTGCCGATTCCCAAAGTCTAGATCACTTTTCTCCCCTGTTCCTCTGTGTTTTCTCGGATACGAGAGCGTATAAAAAACTAAGATCAGAATGGCTCAAACCCCCCAGACCACGAATAACATTCGATAGTCGTTCATCTCCATTATGGTTCGCATCACCTCCCTCCTCCTTGCTTCCTTCACCTTCGTCGGGGCTCTTGCTCTCCCAGGAAATTACACCGAGCTCGTCTCGCGGGCAGGAACCCCAAGCTCGACTGGTACCAGCAACGGCTACTATTATTCCTTCTGGACCGATGGTGCAGGTACTATTACCTACACTAACGAAGCAGGTGGTGAATACAGTGTCCAATGGACTGGTAATGCCGGTAACTTTGTTGCTGGAAAGGGATGGAATCCCGGATCTGCACAGTAAATCTTTTGTTCCTCGTCATATCGGTCAACCAGAATCGTTGAACGCTATGTAATTCCCAGGGCTATTACCTATAGTGGCACTTTCAGCCCTAACGGCAACGGCTACCTATCCGTCTACGGTTGGACGACCAGCCCGCTCATTGAATATTACATCGTCGAATCTTTCGGCACTTACAACCCCAGCACGGGTTCCCAGCTTCTGGGCACCGTCACCTCTGACGGAGGAAGCTACAATATCTACCGGACCCAACGTGTCAACCAGCCCTCCATCCAGGGTACCGCGACTTTCTACCAATACTGGTCCGTCCGTAACGAGCACCGCACTAGCGGAACAGTGACGACCGGGAACCATTTCAATGCGTGGAGCTCGCTCGGCCTGACTTTGGGCCAACATAACTACCAGATTGTCGCCACTGAAGGATACCAGAGCAGTGGATCTTCCGACATCACTGTTGGTTCCGGCACTGGTGCTCCTGTCACCCCTCCTACCTCAAGTACTTCCAGTTCTCCCCCTACCACGACCGGCGTATGTGATTTTGCGTTCTGTTCTGTTGTAAAGCGCATACTAATTGTTTATTTTTACAGGCTCCCGCCGGTACTCAGATCAAGTACGGTCAATGTGGTGGAACCGGATGGACCGGCCCCACCGTCTGCGCTTCTGGAAGCACTTGTACAGCTGTCTCGTATGTTTTCTTTCGTCCGTCGCTTACCTTCAGATGCTCAACTGTTGTTGTTCGTTTCACAGCGCTCCCTATTACTACCAGTGTCTATAAATCCACACACTTGTCTTTTTTCGGCCAATCCTTGGTGTCTGTCTCTGAGATGCTTATCCTGGTTGCACTCAGAGGTTTCCAGGATTCCTACAATCAGATAATAAAATACGGTAGTCGGTACTATGAATTGATTGTCCGCGAATCGATAATACAATCTATATCCTGAGCGCTCTTCTGTAGAAAACATTCTACTGGTATTGAATGGAATACTTGAGAGAGAACTTCGTTCCGTACGCCTTCATACATTACTGTGCAAGTTTGGTGGCTAACTTGGGCTGAACATTATTAAAGAATCTACGCGCATGCTAAAAATATGCTGTGAGATTGGCTGCTGGAGGATCCCATTTAGGGAGTATGCAAATGTTTCTATCACCAAGTGAGTAACCACCAATATGGCATATTCACAACACTGAACACCAAGTGGACACCACACGCCTACAACCCACCTCTCTCCCCATCGTTCAGATGCTCACCCCGAACTTCCTTTGGAAGAGCCCGCTCACAACCCTCACGTTGATCGGGTATCTGTTATGGTGGTACCGACGAAGACTCGTTTCTATCAAACCCTGAGACGGTCTTATATTGTGTTTTCGCTTGAACATGGAAATCAGAATTGTATGAAAACTGAACGTGATTCAACCCCCTCACTGACATGATTCTGTAATCTACTTCGGAGAAATTGTTTACAGGATGCTCACGAAACAACTACTAATCGCTCAGAGAGTGACCATCCAACGTCGATATGGTTTCCAAGATGCCCGTGGGGACGATGTATCCACCAAGTGTCTCCTTGTCAAAGGGCACTGTTGGGTCATCAGAAGGAGATTGCTGGCGCATCCGATGGGTCCACATTGTGCGTGCATGTATCCCTTCGGCGAACAAATATCGAAGCTCATTGAGCCACGGAAGGAAGGCAGAAAATGACTTCGACGGAGAAATTGGCTCAATACCGAAGAAGAAACTGAATTTGGCAGCCGCAAGTGTCTCCCATGACATCGTTCTGTCATACCACCTTCCAAAAGGCAGGTCCTTCCTGTTATGTGACAAGTCCTTCATGACCTTTCCTTCGGCAGATTGAACAATCTCGTGACGGCAGCAGAGCATCAATAAAACATAGTAGAATGCCTCGACGTCATGACGATACAAATGGCTAACGTCGGACTGATCCAGAAGTTCATGAGCCATATAAGGCGGTGTACCTATGCGTTGAAGGGATGTTGCTTCTTTGAGAGGAGAAGAACAGGAAAGATCGAAATCGTTGAGGACACCAAGAACTTTGAACTTCTGTTCGCTGTTGTCATATCTTTTTCGATACATCATGTTGTTGAGGCTCATGTCGCGGTGTAGAATCTTGGGGATTTCGTAGAGCCAATGATGGCCTAGAGCGAAGTATATTAGAACTTGGGGATTCCAGGTGGAAAAAATGAGGCTACAGACATCGAAATATATGATAGAACACTTGGGCGATATCCTTGACGTCGGTCAGGTCTGTCATAGGAAACAGGCGTTCAGAGACAGGGATACGAAGAAGATGCTCCTCGTATATGAATGGCTTCCCGTCCGCATATTCTGCCTTACTCAACAGTTCCACAAGCCTTCTCTGCGACGGATCTTCATCGTTGGATCTGAAGTTTTGGGATTGAAGAATTGAAGGAAGGTGATCCACAATCCAATGCCTCTTCCCCTCACCAGCGATTTCATCAGCTTTCGCCTTCGCGGCATCCATCAACTTCTTCTCCGAGTCGCGATGGATGCTTGGCCAACTGATCTTCACGACCAGGTCTCGATCAGGCCACGTCGACGAGCAAACGAGTACAACACAGGTGTCCCGCCCGATAAGACTCCTCTGGTGATGAATAATATCTCCGAGAGCGAGAATGGTCTTGGGTTTCTCAGAGGTCTCCAATGCCATCTTTAGCCCGTTGGAGAGATTAGTAGGATTTCCTTTATCCCATCCTTAATGGATCTGGAGGCGACGGTCGATGAGAGCATGCGAAGGTAGGGTAGCACTAGACAGTATCCGCATCGCGGAAGTCATACACTGGACCCGAGGTTTCTCGTCGTTTAGAGTATTTTTTGAGAAGCCATTCTCTTTTTTTTTTTTTTTTTTTTGTAGAGCGTTGTACAATGTACATAGCGCTCCTGCAAATAACTATGTTAATCCAGGG
Source organism: Armillaria novae-zelandiae (assembly GCA_030435655.1). Taxonomy (NCBI): domain Eukaryota; kingdom Fungi; phylum Basidiomycota; class Agaricomycetes; order Agaricales; family Physalacriaceae; genus Armillaria; species Armillaria novae-zelandiae. The sequence continues at coordinate 127,140 of JAUEPR010000022.1, forward strand.
CACTCGCTTGGGTGGAGGGCGCGCCTCGAGTATAAGGGGAATGGAGAGAATGTCCTAAACGATGTAAAGCTGGCCGAGGGGGTCTACACGGGGAAATGCGTTACGCACAGCGTTTCAGCTTAGTGTAGGACTCTGTGCCTACCACGGGGCCTTTTACGGCCTGGCACCCTACCCACTAAAACCCCGTTCTGGGTTATCCAGTCCGCCGGGAGAGCCTTCTCATCGTGTATGATTCCTTGCCAGGTTAAAAGGACCGTCCGTTTCTTTATCGCTTTTGTGCCGTACCTTCGTTCATTTGTGAGCAGACGGTCAATTGTCAATTGAGAAGCCATTCTCATCAATCGGCTCCGGGGAAACGGTCGCCTGACTCTCGTAAGTTCGACGTCAGACTTTCGAAGAAGACTGGGAATAGAAAAGTCAGCTTGCGGTTACAATGAGTATTTTATCCCCGTACCTTCGTTGTCACTACTATCCAATTTGCCCTTCATGGTCCTCGAAGAGGTGGTGCTCGGTGTCGAGGAAATGCCATTGGCATCCTCTGAGTCCTTATCTAGGGAGGTCCAATGTCAGTGGCATCCAGACCTCCACCAGTAAGGAACAAAAACTTTTACTTACGCGACACGGATTTCATTGGGTCTTGTCCAGCTAACATTGCCATTGACTTGGGGGCAAAAAACACATCATGAAGTGACTTGCCTCTAACTTTTAATAATCGAACCGCGTCCTTTCCGACGGTGTCCAAGACACCATCATTGGCCTTCATCTCCTTGAAAGCCGAGGCCGCGCTGGAATGTTCAAATCCTTGTGCCAGCGAGACTGATTTCTACTTGTTTTCTTTTCCAATGGATGATGAATGACACAGACAAGTCGCGTCAACCACGTGATCGGCTTGCAGGAATGCTCCCCGATTTGTATTGACCCCTATGTTGGTTCCGTCAAATCACATCTTCAATTTTTTTTTGTTTTTTGATGGTGCTTTTTGGATCCTCACAGCTAACAATTTTAGCTTGAGAATCCAACTGGTTGTGAGGAGTTTCACCTCTCACAGCTTCAATTTCCATGTACAGTGGCGCCATTCGATCCGACATATTTCGTCTTTCTACCTTCCCTTCCTACTATGAAAAACTCGTCACTAGGGAATTCATCGAGAAACCATTGGGACTTATTCAGAAGCACACATATGGCTACCCCAGATAGTAGCAGGAGATCTTCTGGGTCCAAATTCCCGTTGCGAGAAATGGCGCAAACTAGGACGGGGTTTGAATCCTAGTGTATGGCTTGCCCATGATCGCGCGTCGATGTCCGTCTTTACATTCACCTATCTAATTTTCCGAGTGCTTATTATTTCCCAGTGAGAATAAATTCGTTTTCGTTAACACTTTGGAAGGATACACGAGTGAAGTCGTCAATCACGATATCTCGCGCGTGAGCTCAAAGTTCTCCAACTAGTTACTGGTACGCAGGCGCTTACTGTATGGCCCCACAAATGTCCTAATCTACTCGACAGTTTTCACCATGCATGAAAATGTCTCCACCGACGGCGAACTTCTGTAAATCGTCACTGACCTAATAGGCGGAGATGTCAGATCCCTCGTTAAAGATGCCCACCACTGTTCGTCGACGTCGCTTCATATCCGATATCACGGCTCCTGTTCCAGAGATTTCTCATCTCTTGCCAGTTCTTTGTTCTGAGCAGCTTGGGCTCCTGCTAAGGAATTCTAAGATTGACGATATTAATGTCCTGGCAGCTTCATTCATCTGTGAGAACCCAAGTATTTACAGTGACGAACCAGTGTATGTAGCTCCTTTGGCACTACGGGCTGACAGATGTGTAATATAGGACTAGTAGTCCAATCATATCCGTATCATGTCCTTTCGAAGTTATTCAACTCCATGAGATACGTTTGGTCTGGAAAACTACCGATGTTAAAGGTTCTTGTCAGCGATGTCTGAGTTAACAATGGCCAGAAAACATTGGATGTTCTCTTGATAGGGTCCGTCGCCAATACTTGCTCCCACTATTACTATTAATTCTTCTTCACTTCATAGCTAAAACTGCCATTGGCATTTATTACTCTGTAAAAACGTTGCATCGTGGCAGCCATATGTCTTGGCCTCCGTTATCCCAGATTCACTCGGTCTCCGTATCACTTCGCTCACCAAGGTGTAGGCTGGAAGGATTCAGAGGGGAGTAATATTAGATGAGCGGAGTTGCAGTTACTTTAGACTTGTGTACTAGTTGAAAATAACGCCGCTACGAATATCATTAGTAATTCATTGCAATTTATCCTGAATCGCTAGGTTAGCGGAGATGGCCAATCGATCCAGTCGTCCGGTCTTCTATGTAGCTATAAATCAAAACCAAGGTGAGCGCGAATACTTTCCCGCTTTGGCGGTATAAATTTTACGATTGGCATTAGATTCGGTTGGAGAATGACAATGTCAATTTTCCAAGTCTACATTAGAATGCCATGGACACTGCCGTGTAATACTACCTATATACCAGCTTACATGCCTATCATGTCTATCTAAGTACGTAAGATGCAGGATGAGACAACTCCTGATCGCGCAGAGAGTGGCCATCCAATGTTGATATGGTTTCCAAGATGCCCGCGGGAATGATGTATCCACCAAGTGTCTCGTTGTCAAAGGGCACTGTTGGGTCATCAGAAGGAGATTGCTGGTGCATCAGATGGGTCCACATTGTGCGTGCATGTATCCCTTCGGCGAACAAATATTGAAGCTTATTGAGCCACGAAGGAAGGCAGAAAATGACTTCGACGGAGAAATTGCCTCAGAATCGGCGAGGAGCCTGAATTTGGCGTCGGCAAGTGTTTCCCATGACGTCGTTCTGTTATACCACTTCTCAAAAGCCAGGCCCTTCTTGTCCTCCGATAACTCCTTCATAACCTTTCCTTCTAGAGAACAAACGATCTTGTAATGGCAGCAGAGCATCAATAGAACGTAGTAGAATGCCTCGATGTCATGTCGATACAGATGGCCAACGTCGGACTGACCCAGGAGCTCATGAGCCATGTAAGGTGGTGTTCCTGTACGATGAAGAGATATCGCTTCTTGGAGAGGAAAAACAGAGGAAAGATCGAAATCGTTGAGGACACCAAGAATGCGGATGTTCCTTTTGGATCTTTTTCGATACATCATGTTGTTGAGACTCATGTCGCGATGTAGAATTTGGGCGTTTTCGTAAAGCCAGTAGTGAGCTAGACCAAGGAATTTCAGAATTTGGGGATGAGACAGAAAGAAAGCTACATACATCGAAAAATATCAAAGAACACTTGGCCGATATCCTTGACGTCGGCCGGATCTGTTATAGGAAACAGACGTTCGGAGAGAGATCTACAAAGATGCTCCTCGTATGTGAACACCTTTCTGTCAGCGTATTCTGCCTTGTTCAAGGCTTCCACTAGCCTTCTCTGCTGTGAAGAGTCTTGGGAATGAACGATATCGGAAAGGTGATTAGAGGCCCAATGCCTGTTGCGCTCGTCAGCCATCTTCTCACCCTTCGCATTCGGGACCTCCATCAGCGTCTTCTCCGAGTCGTGATGGATGCTTGGCCAACTAATCTTCACGACCCGTTCTTGATCAGGCCATGCCGACGAGCAAGCGAGGAGAACACATGTGTCTCGCCCGATGAGACCCCTCTGATGATGAAAGATATTCCTGAAAGCGAGAATGATCTTGGATTTCTCAGAGTTCTCCAATGCCATCTTTAACCCATTGAAGATATTCGCAGGATCCCTTTTATCCCATCCCTGACAGAGTTGAAGGCGGGCACGGTTGATCAGAACATGTGGCTGTAGGGTACTAGTACTAGACAGCGTCCGCATCGCGTTACTCGCACACTGAATTCGAGGTTTCCCATCGTTTGTAGGTTGTCTGGGGATGCCTTTCTCGCCTACCAGCTACCTGACTGTCATAGGTTCGACGCGAAGAAGACTGTAAATTACAAAGGTCAGCTTGCGATCACAGCGAGTAGACTACTAGCCGCGTGCATCATCGTCGCTATTGTCCAGTTTGCGCTTCATGGTCATCGAAGAAGCGGCGCTCGGTATCGAGGAGATGTCGTTGGCATCCTCTGCGTCCTTCTCTGGGGAGGTCCCGGAATATTCAGTGGCACTCAGACCTCGACTATTAAGGAACACTTACGCGACGCAGATTTCATTGTGTCTTGGCCAGCTAACATAGTCATTGAATTATGGGCAAAAGACACGTCGTCCAGTGACTTACCTACCTGTAAGTTTTAATAATCGAACCTCGTTCTTTCCGACGGTGTCCAAGACATCGTCGGGGACCTTCATCTCCTTGAAATTGATGAGCCGAGGCCGTACAGGAATGTTATACTTGTGTCAGCGAGGCTGACTTTTGCGTCCTGTGTTTTCCAATCGATGATGGATGACACAGACAAGTCGCGTCAACCACGTGATCGGTCAGAAAATTCAATTTATTAATTTAATTTAAATCTTTTTTTGATTCTAGATTTCTATACGGCTACCTAATCAAAGTACAGAGACGCGGCGGCGCTAGCTCGTGGCCAGCTCCATGCGCTGTACATCATTTGCATCCAAGTTATTTCAAGAAGGCAGAAGTTGCAGAACCTGCCTCTAATCCGGCAGCCGTCAGAGAGGTCATTGAGGAACTATACCAAGGTCCTCGGGGATGAAGACGTGCTCGTGATGCGAAGATGTATGTGTTTGAACCCAGATGATAGGCCTTCGGCGGAGCATCCCCTCAGTGACCCAGTGGAGAGTGTTTGAACGGAGCATTTATCATCATGTTTTTGTGATGAAGTCGAAGACGAGAATCTATGATTAGAGTCCAAAAACAATAAGTACATATCCTCTACTCTCCAAACAAAGCGCGATGAATTGGGATGATTGAAACGCGTGAAACGAATTTTCAACATCATGCTTCTCTTCATGTTCAGCTTATCTGACTATTCGGCGATGACATACAGAGCCAGTGTCGATGTCACAGTCCCCTTGCCGTGTTCTAACTTCAATTTTATCCGCCTAGAAGTTCTGTCACGAAAATCGCAGTCTCTCCCGAACGTGAAAAAAAATTGGTTAGTACTTAATGATTAATAGGATGGGCTTGTAGGATGCACCGTGATGAAAATTGTGTGCTAAACAAGTAAGCGCTGGACTGGTACACAGTGAATTTCACTAAAGCTGTGCATGAAGATTGTTGCACTCCATGGAACTGTGAACAGGGCATGGCTACTTCCTGTATTAGTAGTAAGCTTAGTTAGGTGATCCCTTCGACAAGGTGGTAAGTACTCGAGGGGAGATACGGACTTTGACTCGACTTAATTTCGACATAAAATGGACGACTTGGGCTAAGCCTATCTGCCTGTTATGCATATCATGCCTTCGATGAAGTTTCTAACAGCATGAGCTCTTGCCATTTTTTATACCGAAAGTCCAGGCCATCTACAGAGATCGCCGACATAAATCTCAAGAAATCGAAATATGTGATGTGCCCGCCAAGCGTCTCGTCATCAAAAGGTTCTGTGGTGATGTCAGGAGGAGGTTTGGATGGATAAGGTGTATATTTGGCAGGCAAAGCAGGTGCAGGTTCTTGGTCGACAGGTTGTGACTGTATGCGTGCGCTGATGCCCAACGCGAAGGAGCGACGAATATGTCTAAGACAGGGGAGAAAAGGAGAAAAAGACGGCGATATAGGAATTGGGTTTAGCTTTTCCGAGGTGTCAAGGAAGTTTTTCTTGACGGCAGACGGAAGTTTCCACATCAAGGATCGGTTGAATCATTCAGCGAACGGCGTCTCTGAGGGGTCCTTTTGCAACAGTCTCAATATCGACACCGTCTCGATCTCGACGATCTCGTAGCGGCAGTAGAGCATCAACAAGACATAGTAAAGTGCTTCAACATCGTGTCGATACAGATGGCCAATGTCTGACTGACCCAGAAGGTCATGCGCCATGTAAGGGGTGTACCTGTGCGGTGGAGGGATGCGGCTTCCAGCAGAGGTAAAAACGAGGAGAGGTCAAAGTCGTTGAGTACACCACAAACTTTGTTGTTGCTTGGTCTCTTTCAGTACATGGCATTCGCCATACTGATGTCTTGATGAATAATTTTTGCGTGGTCATAAAGCCATCTATGACCTAAATTGATGAACATTACACTGTGATATCCAAAGATAATAACGAAAACGACGTACATTGCAGTATATCGAGAAACACTTGAGCGATGACCTGGACATTGGCCAAGTCCGTGATGGGAAACAAACGTTCGGAGACTGTCATACGCAGAAGACGTTCCTCGTACATGAATGTCTTGTCATCTGCATATTCTGCCTCTATCAACAGCTGGATCAGCCTTTTCTATGGACAGTCTTCTTGGTCGAAGTGGAAGTCTTGGGAATGAAGGATCTCGGGAAGGTGATCCAAGACCCGAAGCATCTTGCCTTCACCAGCAAGCTCTTTGGCCTCGGCCCTCGCATATCCTCGTACGGCTAGTGGACCAAAATGGACGATGTCACTGTCGGATGCTGTGGTCTTCGGACTAGTTTTCAGGAGGTCGATAGCCCTATTATGCAACTTCGCATGGGGACGGTACAGCCTCTTCTCGCAATCATAATCAACGCTCAAGACATTGGCTTTCGTCAGATAGGCGTCCAAAAGTTGGGCAAACTCTTTGTCGGTGAGAAACTCGTCAATCGCAGATTTGTACTCAGTACCCCAGTTTCGGGGAAGGAGAAGAATCGTTTGGAGAAACGTGTCAAATCGCATGAACACACAGTGATCTTCTTGCAGGTACTCCTCTACGGAACCAACGCTTTTTGAGGACACAACGATTTGTATACTGTTTGCACCGCGGCTGTAGGGAGTTCGTCCAGTTATCCAGGAGGCTTGTTTCGTGACATCGTTTTGGGCCGGAGTACAAGACATTTCGGCACCATCAACCCACGCAGAAGGTAGCAAAGGGTTTGCATGATTCTGCAGCGCCTCGTGGTCACCCGGCGACTATTCAGAGGTAACCGACGCGTTCTTCTTACAAGCACGGGACTGAGCGCGATATACCTTCGTAAGTGGCTTTTTGCGTGGGGTAAAGGGCTCCATGAGTAGGTGTGGAGGAGGAGGGGGGGCTCTGATAAGAATCATGACAGCCATGGTGAACTTTTCGCGCTGTTACGGAAATCGAGCACATGTATTGCAGCCAAGTTGTGTAATTCACGTGATCGAATGACGAGGGGCCATCTCCCGATTTGGTACTGACCGCTCAGCCAAGTAGTGATTGATTCGCCGAAATCAATCATACAAGCCCCAGATACAATACCAGGTAACTTCAGTCAGGCTCCTTCTAGTTTTCAGCATTGTATAGAACTACCGGGTCCCGAAGACTTTACTAATAAGTATGCCTACAAGCGAAGACTCCGAGTCTTCTGATTGCGCACAAGTTTAAATACACACTCTCGGGGCCGGAAGACCCCGGCTCATCAACGTGCCGAGAACAACGCCATTGGCGTGTCTCTCCACTGGAGGGAGAGACCCCCGCAGGGCGGGGTGTGCGAAGCTAATATAAACGTTCCACAAAAAAAAAGTTTAAATACACCCCGAGGTTTCCACTAAACTTCTTGCCGCCAAAGGCTCAGAGCCTTCGACGCTGCTGCATCGATGAACCCCTCACCTTTGGTGGATCTACGAAACGCAGCTTGAAGGAGATATGGGCCAATGATAGTATGTTTAGACATTGACAAGTTTCACGATGTTGTTTGCTAGATTAATGCTTCCCCTTTCGCTCCTTTCGCTTCCTTCCAATCAATGAACCCAGCGATCCCCCAGGGCCCTTCTTCCCAGTTTCCTCTGTACGAACTTTCTTTGCTGGCGGCTCTTCCGCATCAGCCGTTGCCTTCTCCTTTTTCTCCTTCTTCCCTTTCTTCTCCCTATCAGGATTCTACACCACACATTGAGAAAGGCTACACAACAAGAAATAAAGCACTCACAGTCGCCCGCTCCCGTTGCTGGGTACTCCTTCTCTGCACAACTTGTACGTTTTCAATCGAGAACTCTACGATGAGCGTTCCCTTGACTGCTGGAGCCTTCCCCTGCTCATCCTGTAACCGCTTGAATCTCGCTTCGTCCTTCTCTTTACCCTTCCCTTTCTCGGCTTTGATGAGGTCCTTCAGCTCATCCTTGTACCACTCCTGTAAGAGTTTCCCAACACTGGGGTTATTGTTCGCCCAGCGCAACACCCGTAAAGAATCGGCGTGCGTATGCATCTCCACAAAGCCGTATCCCTTGCTCCGGCCCTTTCCGGTGATCACATCTACCCGCTCGTGCTGACGGATGATCTTGGCTTGCTTGACGCGACTATCAGGCTTTTTCTTGTTCTTCTTGCTACTGGTTTCGTCCTCGTCAGGCTGACCCTTCCGATCCACCTCAACAGCAAGTTCATCGGCAGTAAGCCCATTCCTCTCGCCTTTTTTGACATCGCTCTCGAATTCTCGGGCGGCGTATAAGGCAAGGCGTTTTAGGACCCGCTCAGAGACAAAGATGGGGATCTGTCGTATGCTGAGTCGTGTTTTTGAGACGTACAGCGAGGGGTTGGAGTTGAGTAGGGCCTTGCGAGCGCCGAAGGAGGCATTGCGCCGTTCTAGCTCTGCTGGAACCATTACCTGCGCAGCTGGTGAGTTCGGTAAAATGACTACAGGAATTTCAGTATTCAGAATACATATATATCAGGGGAAAAGAACACATACCACCCTCACGCAAAAGATACATATTGCGTTTGTCCGCTTTTTCGCGTCTTCGCTCGCCCTCTTCTTTGAGTTTGCCAGCTTCGTCTCGGGTTACCGCTCGCACGGCGTCCAAGGTACGTCCGTGAAGAACGAGGCTTTGCGCCAACGAAGAGGACGGATCGGGGGTGAGAATGGATGGCATGCTGAACGGGTTCTTCTTCGGCGCCGACTCAGCACCTGTCGTCTCCGCCTTCAGAAGGTCGCTCTGTTCTACCACCTTGTCGGCATCCTCCTTGTTCCAAAAACATGCAAATCCAGTACCGCGAGATCGCCCTGTCGAGCCATCCAAAGTAATGCGAGCATATCGTAGAGGCCCAAATGCACGGAATCTAGCAGAGAAGAATAAATGAGCAGTTAATTTGGCCTAATAAGCAGCCGTACAATGTTCGTAGTTCATCTTCAGTCGCAGTAAAGGGCACGTTCCGAACGAAAAGTGTGGTACCAGTTTCGGGAGGGGGAAGTTGAGGTTTCACAGGTTCTTCGTCGTTCTCGTCTTCATCAGAAGAGTCATCCGCATCCTCGTCGGTGCCAACGTGGACACCTAGTTGTTCCTCTTCATCGCTTTCTTCGTCTTCTCCACTGGAGGCATCTTCCATTTCAACATCTTCGTCCTCCGCCACCCGCGTCTTCTCCTCCTCCCATTTGTCCTTGCTCAGAGCCCAATCCACAGCAATTGTTCGCTCTGAAGACTTTTCCGCTTCCTGTGCTTCATCATTATCGTCGTCGTCATTCGCGCCTTCACCCTGCTGCATCTTCTTCTCCAGCCTCCGCTGCTTTTTCTTCTTTTGCTTATCCGACACCAGTCCTTCCGCCATTCCAGCCCGTATTACTTTCCCATTACACGACTCCATAGCTTTTTCAGCATCCTTCTTACTGAGCATCCAGACAAACGCGAAACCACGGGATCGACCGTTGTCTTTGCCCTTGGGGATATGTACCGAGTGTATCGGGCCATACGGAAGGAAGAGAGCTCGTAAATCTTGCTCGGTAATGTTGAAGGGGGTATTTCGAATGATAAGTCTGCTGGAGTGATTCGGCACAACGGTCTTTGTATCTGCTTTGGATGCCTTTGCCAGACTGTCCAGACGTTTTTTCAGCGTTACGGAAAGGAGAGAACCCTTGTATACATGGGCATGAAGTTTGTCGACAGCTTCATGCGCCGCTGAAGGAGTTGAAAAAAGTACATGCGCTATATTTGAGATAGGTAAATGGGATGGCAGGAACATGAAAGATAAACGCACCTGCACCCTCATCTACTGGCCATTCCACGCTCTCTGCGCCCTTATATTTTCGAAACTTTTTCCATAGTAAAGATTTAGACTCTACTGAGGAGGGTAGCCCGGTTACTACGATGGTGCGTATCGCTAGTGGATCTTGGGGCGCGCGTGGGCGAGGAGTAGGTATTTGCTTGACCTTTGGTTCCACCTTTACTTTTTCGGTCTTGTCTTTGGGCTGAGAAATATGTTATAGCAGTGCTACTTAGATACACAAGATGATGACACACTTTATTTTCTGCCCATTGAACTCGTAGATTTCTTCCGACGAGAGCGATACCATCCGTCGAAATTGTGTCTAATGCTGCCTGGGCATCTTCTTTTACCGCGAAGGATACATATCCCACACCCTTGGAGACACCTGTTCCGGCTTCCGTTACCACGAACGCTGAGCGAACTGGAGCGATGTCGGAGAAGAGAGTCTGCAAATCGACAGAGGTCGCGGTGTATGGAAGATTGGAAACGAAGAGTGTTGACCTGGTCCTAAATATTAGTACGAAGCTGTTCTAGAGAGCTCGTGGAACCGTACCCATGTCCAGCAGGTTCTTCGTCGCGCTCTTTGCGTTTGCCGAGCGTCGACATTGGTCGGATATTGGAAAGAAAAAATGGTCTGTTTGGCTACCCGTCGGCGTTGTTTGGCAGAGCGCGGGAACACGGTCACGACACTTTTCTTCATTTACCACCACTCGGTCTCAACTCATGTCTTCGGAAAGTTTGCGAGAGGAAGGGAAGGAGTACTTCAGGCAGAAAAACTATACTCAGGCGAAAGAAATTTTCACCGAGGCTCTTAAAGTTGACAAACAAAATGCCATTCTGTACGCTAATCGTTCAGCATGTAGCTATGCTTTACGAGAGTACGTTCTTGTTCATTTATACTTTGGGATGCTGATGCCACTGATTAGGTATGAGGATGCTATCTCTGACGCTCGAAAAGTAACTCTGTAGATGGCCACAGTGTGCTCAGAGCTCATCGATTATCAGGCGACTATGATTGACCCAAAATATATCAAGGGGTGGCATCGCCTAGGGACCGCTTGCGAGGTTGGCTTTGTATCTTCATATCAGCGTCAAGTTTTACGCATGAATTTACGCTAGGCCGTTGATGACCACGCTGACAGTATTGAAGCGTGGGAGAAAGCCTTGAAACTTCTCTCTGACTTGCCATCCTTGACAGCCGAGCAGAAACAGCAGAAGGCTCGATGGGAGTATGACATTAACACTGCAATATCAAGGGTTCTTGACCCCGAACATATGTAAGATGGCTTTGACCTTTTGGTGAGTCGGTCTTTGACGAGTACACAATCTAGCTCTTTGGAGACAGCAATTGCCATGGCGAACGCACACGACATTAGTATCCCTCTCCCTCACACCTATGATCGCCTGCCTGAAATAATAATGACATATCGACGTCATCCAAAAGCAGGAGAAGACCCACCTTTGCATTTCCTAGTGATTCCCGAATCAGTCAGACAGCCTATACATCAAGTGACCATACCAAAAGACGACACTATACAAACCAAAATTTCCGAGTTGATTGGGTGTCAATATGCGGATAGTGTGGTACTTCACTCGGAAGATCAAGTTGCATATGTGCGTCCGTCATTTTCAATATGCATGGAGAATTAGTCTCATGACTGAAAATACAGAAAATTGGAAAGCCAAATGGTGTTGGCGTAGGCAGGCTGCACAGAAGCTATGAAGTCTTCATGGATGACATGGCACTGAGTAAGCGCCAGCGCAACGAGAGGGCAAGCGTGCTTCTGCACGCGACTGCAGAGCAGCCACTACATGGCCCCATTCTTCTGATGAGATCTGTGTTCATCAAAACCAACCCCGATATGCTTGGGCGAAGTACTGATATTATCGGATGGGAGCGTGTCGACGAATCATATTTGAAGAGCCCGGAATGGAGGGCTCTGCGAATGGAGTGGATTGGATTAGGTGGCACTTAGTGTTCTCATAGGGAAAACACATGTATATCAAATTGAAAACGTTTTCATTATTCATTGCAGGACCTGTAGTTTGGAGTTGCGCGAGTTTCTCATAATTTCAGTAAGTGTACCCGCCAGTAGCAAATATTTTATTTACAATAATTTCCGTTTGCGGTACGAATTCCGGGCCGGAGCGGAACGTGTCCTTCAACGACGACTGTCATGGCCAAAGCAACCAACATAGTCGACACTCGCTCTGGCGACAAGGTCTAATGTCCGAGGGAGGGGGGAGTTGTCGTCGATTCGGGTAGGTTTTGATGGTGATAGTGATCCAGTGTAAATGCTACTCCCACGGTCGACATTTCAGACTTTTGGACTGCGAACTTCTGGGAACGACGAGTCAAGCATTCTAATGACATTGGTAGCTCTCTTAGATGTCTCTACCCTCTTCTTCGCATCCTTCGGCCCCTCTTTTCTCATATTCGCCGATAATGAGAACGACGTCTATATATCTAGGTCCACGCGGAACCTTGACTACAATCACGTCCCGTTACACATCTCGCCCTGTGCTTGATGGTAACTTACTGGAGAAATCGGCCATCTATCGAATGAATGGTGGCGATTTGGCGGTTGTCTGTTGTGCTAAAGCCCAGAACGCCGAAGGGTGAAGGCGATGTTAGCGTACGACATCGTTTAGATCTTCTGCAAGTGCATAGTGGTCGTAATTGAAAGAGAGGCAATGAAGGTGATTTGTGGTATCCAAAGGAGGTCGAAGGTGCACGACGTAGGTCTGTTCGCCATCTAGGATCAACCGTCATACTCTCGAATATTCTGCACTTTTGGTTTTCGTCTCCACCTCGAAAGGCTGACGGTCTTGGCTCGGAAGTCGACAACGAATCGTGGATGAAAGGTGGTGTTGTCGAATCCTATCAATGTCAGTTTTTGCGTCTATTGGGCTCAAGGCGACGTTGGCATCCGAAATCGGCCTTTACTCATCTCCAGTAGCCTAGACCCCGAGATGTCGACACAACTGCAATCATAGTGTCGGCAGCGGGTACCTGGAAATGAATGAGTACCAGACGAGCCACTACGCCGCCACGGTTCGTCTTCCCTCATTGTCGAATAAATTTACAAGCTAATGCAAGATGAGAAGACGTGCTTGTGTTGACTTGGCGTCACACTATGAGCGAGGTAACCTTTCTCGGAAGAGATTACGAAGAGGTCGGACGAGATGCAGTCGTGTGCAGGTCATATAACATTCCCACGTTTCATGGTGACAGGACCTTCATTTTCTGTGTTAGGAAGGATCATTCAGCGTACCAATGGGACTGGATTTCCATACACGTGTCACCTTTCCTTTTACCTCGTACCACCACCATCTCTACAGCGGTTAGCACCAAGAGAACTATGGCCAACGAAGAACGGTTAGTTTCGCTTTCACTCTTTCTTTCTTCCTTGATTTCTGTACTGACATGTCGTTGCGTAGTCGGATGCTTTTTATTCGTGGTTCGTACTACATTCGAATGCTTGGTGCAGCCTTAATGTGCTATATAGAGCTCGAAATCGTCAAGATCGTGCCTACAAAAGAGTCAAGGTTTCGCTTCGAAATCACTTCTGGCGACAAAAAGCAAAAAACAGAAGTGATAAAAATCGGCGGGGTCGGTTTCTTGCCAAAATGGACCCAAAATCTGACGCTGTGAGTTGTATGCGCACCTATTTCATCTTGGTAGATGTCTCACGATTTGACAAGTGACTTCGACCCGCAAGCTCTAGTTTTATGGGAGCTTCACGGTCGTCAGCGCTTCAGCCCACGTTTCAAGGTCCTTGCCAGCGTCGAGAAAACACTTGGAGAGCTGTTTGAAGGGAATAATGATACGAGTATGCGTTATATTTTTTTCTATATCCTAATCAATGCTGATTTTCAGTAGGTGCTGATATACATCTATACAGCGGATCTTCCGAGGTTGCGGTCCTCAAAGTATTCGTCCAGTTGGATAGTCCCAGTAATGTCGCGATAGCCATCGTCCCAGATATCGAGGAACCCTCAGAAAGCTCCAACTTTCTGGATCCCAGTACTCAGCAGACGGTATTCGATGATGAAACAGCATTCGATGCTACGAAGGCGATGATCGATACTCTCGCGGGGGTAGGTGACGTTTTACAAGTTAATACAATATACATTCCTTGACGAGTCTCTTCCCAAGGTCCACCCGGCGGCTACCGTCGCTCGGGGATTTCTGTCTATTGGATTTGAGGTGGGTGTCAACGGCGTTCCCATGCACAGTATTTTCATATCATAGAAACAGGTCCTGAAGAATCAGCGAGACATGCAAGATGTGATGCGGAATCTTTACAAGGACATGATATCGGTGTATGAAGAGTTCGGCAAGGTCAAGGATGATATCTTAAGCGAGCGTGATGGGTTGCAGGGAATTTATGATTTCCTGTTCAAGCAGACCATCGAGTGTGCCCTTTTTATCGAAGGCTATGGAAACGAGAGCGTAATAGGTATGCACGAGAGTCACAATCATCTTATGATACCTCACCGCTTTCTCAGGGCGTCTTGTCACGATGGACATATCGGACCAAGCTGAAAAATTCAGTCATGCGTTCGCTGACCTAAAAAACCAGCTAAGCAGGGGCCACGCAAGGGACGCAGCCATTGTCACCCTGGGTGTCCAGAAAAGTGTGGATCTTCTGAGTGCGCTTTTTTCAACTGCAGTCCGTTGTCAGTACTGATCGTGTCGTCATCAGTTATGAGGGATCAGCTACGTGATCTCCAACCGCCTAAAGAGCTACGCCCCAAATTGAGGTGTACGGAAGGAACACGCGTTGCGACGATTAACAATATCGTGTCATGGATTGCCCAATGTGATAGCAAGATGATGTGGTGCAATGGATTAGGAGGGACAGGGAAGAGCTCGTTGATGGGAACGCTCCACAACTTACTCACAACGGATTTTGGGGGACGCTGTCGGCTTGCGGCATACATTCGCTACGACCGTATGGAGTATTCGAGAGCTAGCAAGTTAATCACCAGCATCGCGTATTCCTTGGGGATGTTTGATGACCGGATCGGGATGGCCATCTCTCAAGTTATAAAGTCATCACCAATGGTCGTGACCATGTCAGACCCTTCTGCTCAGTTTCGGCTTCTCCTTCGGAATCCACTCGAAGGCATCCCTGATCTTGTTAAAGAAGGACCCCTGGTTGTCATTGTTGATGGACTAGATGAGTGCGAGGCGTCTAAGGAGCTGCTGGTTGCCCTCGCTGAGGGATTCGGTCCAACACTTCCTTTTATGCGTCTCATTGTTACCAGCCGACCGGTTCTTAGCATAGCTACGGCATTCGAGCGACAAGACTGTGTATGCCCACTCCAGTTGGATACCTCCTCGAAGGCTGTAAACGATGATATCCATTTCTATTTGGAGCGAGAGTTTGCAACAATGCATGATGATACATTCCTGGAGAAGTGCACCGAGCTAGATGCTATCAATGGACTGACTGCACGAGCAAGTGGTTTATTCATTTGGGCAGCAACTGTTGTGAAATTTGTCCATGCATCTTTGGGGATATTGAGACTGCAGGCTCTCCTACATACAAAACCTCCTAAAGACGCCACCGAGGCTCTAACAACCTTATACTGCACCTCCCTTGATACTCTTGTGTCTGAACCAGGTGCCAATGCAGAGATCAAGAAGTATGTGCAAAGTGTCCTAGGTGCTGTCTTGGCAGTGCACATGCCTCCAGGGATGACAGAGGATATCCTTGATAAGATTGTCCTACTGGGTGAAGGCAGCCCTCCTTCACATCACATCCTGTCTATGCTAGGAAGTCTACTTCGTCCTGAAACTGAGGATGAGTCAATCCAATTCATGCACAAGTCCTTTGAGGATTTCTTGCAGGATCAGAGTCAATGTGAGGATGACTGGTTTGTGGATGTCCGTCTTCACCATAAGGCAATAGCCAAACAGTGTCAGATTGCATCAAAATCATTTCTGAAGACATGGTCTCCCACAAGTGACATGGACATTAGAGATGTACCAGCATACATTTCCAAATATGCATTGTTTGGAAGATTCTGGTATTCTGATTTTGACATGACTGATATAGAGCTATTCACTTCCTTTTTCCACCCTTACTTTCTTCCATGGTTGGATATTGTTGTCAAGGATGGTGACAAGCTCCATTTTGAAACCAAGGACACAGTCTGTCAACAACATGGGCTAACCCACTCATTATTCATGTGCAATATTGATTACTCAGAGTTAATCCATCATGTTCTTCAAGGTTCCACTGGGTTTCATCATCACCTTCACTATTCTAGTGAAGGGAGCACAGCCCTTGCTGGAAAGGTCACACTTGAGTGGAAGAAACTCAAAACCCCATCCTCCTCCTGGAACCCTATCCATAATGATTTGAACTCCAAAGATGTGATATTCCTTGATGTTGATGATATGGCAAAATATGGATTCAAAATTACCAATACCACATGGGTGCCTCTTTATGTTTCAATCTTCTACTTTAATGTCAACAAGTTGAGCATTGGTATGTAGTCCTATCAATCTTCATTCTCTGTCCAACTAAGCAGATTCTGCCTTTTCTAGAATCACTCTATCAGCCTCAGAAGAGTGTGGAAGGTGTCAAAAATGTCCCCCTTCCCCCTGGCAAATCATTGACCATTGGTGATGGCACAGATCCCAGATCAGAGGGCTTCATCCTGGGAGAGTCACAAACCCTCAATATTGGCTACTTGAAGCTTTTCTTCTCAATAGAGTATCTAGACTTGTCAGCCATCACCCAGACATCAGTCTGGGCCAGCCTTCACCAGGGTGTTTCACCTCCAGTAAGGGTGATGCCTTCTGGCATATGTCATACAATGTGTGTTCCAATTGTTCAGAAAAGGGGAGGGGGTGCCTTGTGATGTTGAGGCAAGTTACAGTTCAAGTTGCCCAGGTGGCTAGTATGATTTCCATTTTGCAATTTCCATGTTCACTCCACTAGTATATATTGTATTGGGTGTACTTCACAGTCCAAAGTTATTACTCATACAAAGTTCTGCTTCCTTTGACAGTACCTCATCCCTTGTCTTCACTAGGAGCAAAAATCTGAGCATATATCTCTTGAGGACCTGTCTTTCTAGAGAATAAGGTACACATTACAAGGGGGCTTTGTACCGATAACGTTCGATTATGCAGAGGAAACCGCGCTCTCCTGGTCGCAAGGGCCAAATTCATGCAGATCTTTCAGCAGTATCACTCGAATATGTTGCTGAAAAGAGGCATGCACAGGACACGTGCCGCCTTTTCTCTGAACTTGCGATGCTAGCGTCGCCTCTGGAGTTGCGCACCAGAAATGGGGCGTGTTTGGGAGGTCGTCATTTGTCAAGGTGAGTGCATAGTTGCTGATGAACAGATATTCTTCATGGTCGTGCGTTGCAGGTCGGTGGCAGCGTCCGATGCTAAGGTGAGTATGGTCGATGAGGGAATGGGCAATGAATACGATCTGACAACATAGACGCCGTTGATTAGTTTCAAAATGAAAACATCCAGAGGAGAATCAACGCACCCCCAATCCACCAGATGATGTCCTTCCGTACCGCATGCTAACCGAGTGCGAATTCTGTGTAGTACGCCAGTCGATGCTGACTTCTTGAAGTATTTCATAATACATAGTCTCTTGCATAGATTATCCAGTGAGAAAATGCCGAGTATATAAAAAGAGAGCAGACCTTCCATGGTCGTAAGTCTTACGGATTCCAATCTTCCCTGCACGCCAAAAACAATGAGATCGAGAATGAAGCACACGGGCGAGCACTATCGAATGTCATATGAACACAAATGCTAACGGAAGGAGGAATTATGAGGCAAGCAGAAACCGCCTGCAAATGGCTCAATGGAAATATAACCTCTGAATGTTTCCGCTACTCAGTCATTCCCGCGTCATCCATAATCGTGTACAATCTTTCTCCGTGTTTGCTTCAAGTAAAATAGCACCGTGCGTTAAGTCCATCATCGATTATCCTCGTTTGATTGACGCGTGCTCGATTTCCTCTGATAGGAGCCAGAAGACTCGGTGCTGAGAGAAGCCTCGCAATGGGATCCACCAAGTGTGGCTGATGTGCAGGGAACAAAAAGCCAGGTGCCTACTCGAGCTGCCACCTCCATTGAAATTGCTTTTCCCGGATTGCAAACAAATACAGACTCTCGTCCTGTATGAGTCTCCCCCGACGTCACATTCACACGTGTGATATTGGGAAATATCACACGCATGGATGTTTGAGGAGGAGTCAATGAGGCAGGAGTGCATTAAAGGCAACCATGATGGGCGTAGAGAAGAAGATCGAACGACCACCGCAGACTCTTGAACCGGGCTTTAAAGATTCCGGCCCGCGAACCGTTTCCCTGGGAAAACTTGCATTTCTTTCGCTTCGGCTGATGACAAGCCTTTGAAGGACTCCCCCAGCATATTTCTATCATTCCTAGGATAAAAAGGCACCCACAACAGGACGACAGCGAAAATCTGCTCGAAACTTCAACCGACATTACCAACTCTGGAGGCACCTTCCTTCCAGTGTACACCATTCCTTCGTCCATCTTTTTTTGGGGTTTGCTTTCGCATAATGTTGGGTGTTTCCATCTATACTCGGGGCTACAAGGAGAAAGGCGGGTTCTGGTCACGACTAGCATTTACATAAACAAACCACCACGGCGATATGAAACCAGCGACATTGGAAGTACTCGGCTCTGTTGGCATATCACTAAACCGCAGGCTGCGATGGACGAGTTTGACTCCCGGATGGAGAGATCGGAGCGTGCCCCCTCCTGTGCGTTGCGGAAATTTGCTTGGAAACTCCACGTCCTCCCAGATTCGACGCTCGGACGGAGGTTTTACTCTTTTTTCACTAGTACCTTACAGATTCTCGTTATTCACATCTTTTTGTGAATCTGAACTCCCCTTCAGCTCTAGTATACAGACTCCCACTTCCTAAGTGGTCCCTCAAGAAATCAGCGGAACTCAATGGCGGCCACTCTGGCCCAATAAGCTGCGTACGGTTTGCATAATTGATAGGCGGCTCACAGTGAGACTCCCTATTGCGATAACAACTCTCGTATGGCTTACCGGGGGAGCGTCTACGTCGCTTTCCCGTGGTTGGTTCGATTCCCACCGAGAAGGATTGCTACATACGCCCTCCTGGCGGCAGGAGGGCGTATGTCGTGTTTTTTCTTTATTTCATAGATGCCTGCCAATCGTTTGCGTTATTATGCTTCCGGTACACCTGCTTTGGGGTTCCAATGACCATGTATACGTCCAAGTCTAGCCGTCACTCGAGTGGTATCGTCGAATGTGACTTCGTTGAGTCGTAATATATTGGCGATCCGGGTTAACGAGGCTCAAAAAACATGGTTATTAAATTCCAATGGCGTTACAGAGTGACAAATGCCAATGGGGTTGGACTTTTGCCAGGATGCATGGAACGAGAGGGATAAACTGCTGTGGCTCATGGCTTCAGTAACGACTTGCAAGGTAAGACAACCTTCAATGTGTAATGTAAAACACGGTCACGATCCCTTTCTTAATTACCACCACTTGGTTTCAGCACATGTCGTCGGAAAGTCTACGAGAAGAAGGAAAGGAGTACTTCAGGCAGCATAAGTATGCTCTGGCAAAAGCGAAATTTACGGATGCTCTCGAAGTTGACGGAGAAAACGCCATTCTGTACGCTAACCGTTCGGCATGTAACTATGCCTTACAACGGTACGCTCTTGTTCATCTATACTGTATGATGGCTGATATTACAGAATAGATATGAGGATGCGATCTCCGACGCTCGAAAGGTAATCGCATCTATGGCTTCAGTGTACTCGTAGCTCATTGATATTCAGGCGACAGTGATTGACCCAAATTATGTCAAGGGCTGGCATCGTCTGGCGACAGCTTGCGAGGTCAGTTTTGTCTCCCTATATAAGGAACTGGTTTCATAAAGTATGCTAGGCTGTTGAAGACCACGGTGACAGTATTGAAGCATGGGAGAAAGCCTTAGGACTTCTTTCTGAATTGTCACCCTTGACGGTCGAACAGCAGCAGCAGAAGGCTAGATTCGAACATGACATAAAAACCGCAATATCAAAAGTTCTTGACCCCCAGCACATGTAAGATTGTTCGACTTTATGATTGCCTCGTCGAGTATTGGGCTAACACACCAATTAAGCTCTTTGGAGACCGTTATTGCGATGGCGAATGCACACAGCATTAGCATCCCTCCCCCTCACACTCATGCTCGTCTGCCTGAAATAAAACTGGCATATCGTCGTCATCCAAAAGCAGGAGAAGAGCCACCTACGCATTTCCTAATGATTCCCGAATCAGACAAGAAGCCGATACGCCAAGTGACCATACAAAGAAATGACAATTTTCAAGCTAAAATCGCCAAGTTGATCGGTTGTCGATACACGGATTGTGCGACACTTTACTCCGAAGATCTAGTTGCATATGTGTGTCTTCATCTTCTCTTTTGTTCGGGAATTTATATCATGCTTAAATCTGCAGAAATCCGGGAAGCCAAATGGTGTTGGCGTGGGGAGATTGCACAGGAGCTATACAATCTACATGGATGACAACGCACTGAGTAAGCGTCAACGCAACGAGAGGGCAAGCGCCCTTCTGCACGCGACTGCGAGGCAGCCACTGCACGGCACCATTTTGTTGAAGAAAAGTGTCTTAATTAGAAGCAACACCAGTAAGCTCAAGACCTCCGCTGATATTATCGGATGCGAGCGTGTCGACGAGTCGTATTTGAGGAGCCCGGAGTGGAGGGATCTGCGAATGCAGTGGATTGGCCTAGGTGGTTGTTAGCAAATATTTTCGCGGATGAAAAAAGCATGTACATATACGCGATGATCGATGAAGATGAAAACGTTGTTACTCATTCGTCGTATGGCCCGTGTTGGGAGTTCTGCGAGTTTCTCATCAAATTTCAGCGTACTTGAAAAGGATCTTATTTAAATAACTTACAATTTCCGTTTACGGTATGCGCCATGCCGAAGCAAACGTGCCCTTCAAGCGACGACCGTCACGACCATACCGACACCATCTCAGGCTCGTATCGTCGGTACTATGTACTTCCTTCACGCTGTCAGACGATTCTCAACAAAGCCGACCGAAAACTCGAGCTCAATGCTGGGCACAATGCCACCACACCTTTGTTACATCTTCTTGCAGTCACCACAGCCAATATCGCGCTTCCCGTCGCGGATTATGGTCCCTATCCAGCGTGCTCTTCAGCTCAAAGTGACGAAATGGGGTGCACTGGTCAATTGGGCGTTCTATGGTGGTCCAGTGAGTGAAAACTTCGACGAAGTATCAGCCAAAGCGTTTTTTGCGAATGGGAGGACGCTGGATATATCGCGTCTGACAATGGCAAACTTGGATACGGTAGCTGAGCAGATGAGAGACTGTCTGTCTGGAAATGCTCCAGGTTCACTCGATGATGACCCTCATCTCTATGTTTGCACGCACGGAAGCAGGGATTGTCGATGTGGGACCTTAGGAAAGGATGTCATAGAGGCTCTTCGTCGCGAGATTTCTGCTCGTGCTGAAGCTGATCCAACAGGAGTGGCGAGTCGTTGCACAATAGGGGAGGTCGGACACGTAGGAGGCCATCAGTACGTTCCCTTTTTCTGCTTACTTCAATCACTAATACGAAACAGATATGCTGCCAATCTTCTCGTCTATCCTCATGGAGAATGGTATGGTTTTCATTCGTTTTGTTTCAATATTAGATGTAACCTGGATGCTCAGGTTGGGCTCGTTGACACCAGAACGTATACCGACCACTGTGGACAAGGTCATCGAACTGGCTTCGAACCCTTTCTCGATACGCAGCCCCCCTCTCCTGCCTTTAAATTGGCGAGGCCGCATGGGACTTTCCAAGGAGGCACAGCAAGAACTTGTTGATTACAATGCTCTAGTCAAATCTTCGTGACGAACGACCCAGCCGTCTTTCGGGAATCCTGGCGCATTCCCTTCACTGCCATCCCATCCGCCCGTCATCATCGCAATAGCATACAAGAGCGCGCCTGAGCCCGGAAAATATGGCGTAGGCACACGTACCCCCCCCACCGGCATCCCTACATCGTCAAAATTGAAAAGAGGATCTAACAGCCATTCGATAGCCTGCTCGGCATCCCCATTGCGTGCCGATGACATCGCGAGCATCGGGAAATCCCATCTATAAAACCTTGAGTTACGAAAACAAAATTGAATGTGAACCTGGCGCACCCCCAGCAGTTCGTCACATTCCAATCCTCTCGCACCTTGTCAGCTGTTGCTTTTGCAATGGCGAGGTTCAATCCTTCTGTCTCCGGAAGCCATCCATATAGTCCCACTAACGCGGGGTGATCGTTGGTATATGCTGGATCCGTCCAAAAGTCGTCTTCAAGTGTTTCGTACACCTTGTACGTGCCGTTGTTCACAGGGAGTGCCGCCAGATTGTCCTTGACCACCGTCCAGTTCTTTGGGACCTCTGCACCGAGCTTCTCCATCCATTCTTCGGCGTAGCCCAATCCCAAACGCCAGTACGCCAATTCGAATGCGGGATTCACAGTCACGTTGGGACTGGTATCCTCGCTGACGACGAACATGGGTGGTCCAAGGTCATAGACACGTGTAGAGTCGTTGTACCACGCGAACGCAGCCATCCAATTGGCCGTTTCACGAACCACATCCTCCCACTTACGGAGCGCCTCTATCGTCGGCGATGCCCGATATTCATACTGTGCAAACATGAGCGGGTGCGGCTGCTCCCAGATTAACAGATTGTTTATCTCGCCTGGGGATGAACGGCCTGAAGGGTCCGTCATCTTTGGCCACCGTGCACCGGAGGGCCAGTGTTGTTGCTCCTGGGACTTGGCTATTGAAGATGGGAGGAAATTTGCATAGGTATTCGTGGATCGGTTGAGCAGCTCCCAGTTATTCCAGAGGGCCCAGTGTGCCTCGTGCCAAAAGTACATCTCCATGTGAAACTTTCTGTATTTCCGGGTGGTGAACTCAGAGTAATTAATATGCGATATATCTTGAAGAGGCTTACCCGTACTGTAAAAAGGTTTGTGATTGCTTTACTGTAAGATAGGGTGAAGTCACTCACCCAGCCATTATTCACTAGCCCGGACTGGCAATCTGCGTGAACATCGACTATTCCATGTGCAATTTAAAACACACTTACCTCCTGCGGCGGCGTGTTTCCTGCCTCGTTGACCCGCATCAAATATCGCGACAGGATAATCCTCCTTTGCAGTTCGTCTGCTCTAGGATCCAAGGATTCTGTAAACACATCGACAAAACCACTTTGGGACCAAAATGTATCCCATGTTGTTCGTGATGAGATGTCCGTGGCCTTGTAACTTGTCTTCTCGCCTGGACTGACGATGCCATAGGTGACTGCCATTTGGAAAGCTGACGCGGAATTTCTAGGTAGGATGGTGTAGCGATGAGCATCGGGAGAATCTCGGGATATGGCGAAGGCATCACCATCGAAGGAAGTGATGAACGAAGCTTCGACGAGCGTGTGGGTGATCTCTGCGTTGTGGTCATCGACACCCGTACTGATCGAAGTCGTGTGGTTGGCTGGAACGTTCCAGTTTCCGACAAAGGGTGCGCTGAACTTTGCCGAACCATCGTTCCACGGATAATCCACGAACACGCCCAACTGGCCGTCACTCAATAGTGCAGACTCGATGCTTATCCCAACGGTGTCCCGATCCTGTGCACATGTCGTTATTACAGTAATCGGTTCCCCTCCGAAGGAGAATCCGCTTGTAATCGTTCCTGTCCAGAGGTCGAGTTCCTGGTGAATGTCTGTCAAGTTACGCTCCGTCACGTTGAGCACCTCCCCCTCTGCTGACCGGAACACCAACCCCACCCGTCCCAGATTAACACGGTTAGGATTCGAGATGAGCCATTGCTCAATCAGTGCATCCCCGCCCCCAAAATCATATTCGACAAGTCGTCCGTGGTTATACCAGCTCACACCGTGATAGTCATTCAAATCTTCCATTGTCTTGCCTTGAGGCAAACTGTCATTTTTCCATCCCCACGAAGAAAGGATGGCAAAGGGCTGGAACGTTTGAAGACCTGTGACGTCGGCGCCGAAAGCAAAGTTTCCATTGCCTACTTGCATTGGCGTACTGAGGCTGGATGCATTACGGATGGGATTATACCGTGATACTATTGCGTCTCGGTCGATTTGTGCCAGCGTCTGGCGCGACAGGAAGAGCAGGAGGAAGAAGAACATTGGGTTCTGACTACTCTGAAGATTGGGTATTTAATTTTGTGCGCCCTCCCGGCCCGTCATACGCGACCTTGTGACAAGAATCCATCCGCTTGACAGCCGTGAATGTGTTCTTCCGCTACCAAAGGACATCACTGCACGAGGTCTGTTTTCAATACCTGTAACCATTATTTTCGCACTCATTAGCAAGCAACGATGACGTCAGCAGTAGTCCATTTCTCATTTTGTTCCACCTGATGAACTGGAAGCAGCTGTTCGTCCCCATGATTCGTTGCAACCGCTCTAGACGCGTAGGTTTAACCAATGGCAGCGAACTCATACACACTCAGAACACCTGATAGGCGCTTTACCCTGCTGCGTTAGCCAGGCATTTGCGAGCCCGTCCCACACCAAAGTCAGGTTAGCAAGCCTGACGTCACTTATGATGCTTCTCCCGTTCCCCATATAATACACAACGGTCTAAAACATCGTCTCACAGGTATCACCATGTCTGCAACTACACTCGAGCTTTTCCCGGCACCGTCCCCCTCCCCTTCCAAGCATACCCCAACGATCCTCCCCGGAGCTGACGCAGACTCTACTGTCGCGCTGCAGAATGTCCTTCGAGATAATCATGAGAGGTGGCATATCTTTTTTAATGACAGAAGATTTCACAAGTAAGGCAAGCAAGGGGTTGTTTCCTGGCCGTGGCTTACCTCAAAGGGCAGCCATACTACCCACCATGCTCTGGCCATCTGGGCTCTCGGCGCCAATAAAGAAACCATTGATGCTGCGTATCGCGAGGATGCTGGCATGCAAAAGCCCGCCATCCCGTCGCCGAGCCCCATCACCTCTGGAAACTTCACCAGTCATCTAGGGGACGACAAGTACGTTTTGCTTCTCAGCCATCTTTCCAGGCCTTGATGAATCTCTTCAGATATTTTGACGCCTACATGGATTTCTTCAAGGCAAAGATCCAGGAGAAAGGCACTGCTTCGGTGTTGGAGGAGTTCATTTTCTCTGACTATGCCAACGTTGATAAGACAGCGGGCAAGAGCAAACAGCCTGCACTACTCAACCGATTGATTAATGGTCTGGTGCATCCCCTGATTCATACGGGGTATGGACTTGAATTTGGTCTCCCTGGAATGGTCGTCGAAGGTTGTATATCTTGTCACGGTGTCTATTTTATTTATTCATAATACGGTAATTAAGGTCTCGCGCAGGCGGCAGTACACCACGACAGACTGCAGCCTCTCTTTCCTCCATCGTTTTTCACGTCGTCACCAGCGATAGATACACTCACAGAAAAGACTTCCTCCGAACTAGCTCTCGACGAGGTTCCACATACACAGACCGAGAAGAAGGGAATTCATGCTTTTGACATTCTAGCACGGATCCTCGCAGACGACACGATCGAAGTTCCCTATGGCGATGAGGATGCCTTCGCGAAAACGTTGGAAGCAAACGGAGAAGCTCTGTCTAGATATGCAAGCCAGTGGACATTGGATTTGTCCGATCCCAAGGAAGTAAATCGCAAAGTCGAGGAATTGCAATGGATGAACACCATCATATACGCTATAGGTGGTTCTCAGTCGGGTAAAAAGTTCAACAGCGATTTCTTCCTGTATGCAACTTATACTGCAGCGCGTTAAATGTCTTACCGTTATCTTTTCTTAGCATGCATCTTGTCACGTCCTCGTTATTCCTGCCATCTTTCGTAGCATACCTCACCCCGCCCTCCCAAGCGCTCCTTCTCCGCCACTACATGACTGTCTCTATCGCGTGGTGGGTCTCTCGAGGACGTCCTGGCTTTGACATACCAAAGTTCTTCGGGGCGGATACCCCGCTAGTTCCCCCCACTTCCCCGGCTACGAAAACCCCAAGCTGGAAACTGACGTCGACGCATAATCCCTGGTTCAAGATCATTCAGCATGCTGTCGTCCACCCAGACGACCACCTGTGCAAGATCCAAAGGGCATTCGTGCATTACGCGACGCTTTACGGGATGCATCCTAGCGGCGAACCTGGATTTTCGCGGACGGAGCTTCCGGGCGCAGAGAAACTCGATGGGACGCTCTTTCTTCGAGCCGCATATCTGACGGCGAAACATTTTGAGCCGCGTGAAGGAGAAAAGTCTAACGGCGAAAATTCATTTAAATGGGACCGAAGCGGGTTCTATTAGCACGGTATCTTACCATCCAGCTGCGGCTTTGTAATATTAGCAATCATCACATCCGATGGACTAGGTCGAGCGATGCTTGAAGATTGTAACTTGAGATGAATGTCCGCGCGGCCCGCCGGGCCGCCATCCTTTTTTTCTTGGCTTTCGTGAAATGGTAAGAGTCTTGAGAGTGACAGATACGCGTATGTGCTGTCCTTTTGAATAGTGAATAAGTAACGATGATAAGCGGACAAGCAGGCGCCGGGTATTGTTTACTATCCCTTAATATTTAGCACGTGTAGTGCGCGTGGCAGTCACGTGCTCTTCCTTTATCTTTTTCCTTCCCCAGAATTGCAGAATCCGAATCGCTCTGTTTCTATCCAACACAGGAAAGACGACATCTCCCGTCTTTCGTACTGTAGCGTTACGCGTCGGACACACGGGCATGGAGGATATCCGAGTGGCGGTCGCCAAATAAATAACGTGCGCTGTGGCGCCGTCCTAGGCGGCCCCTTGCCCTTGACCTCAGGCTCCTCCAATCAGTTTTCACGAGCAATAATGTCGCAGCAACGTAAATTCATCCCCTTGCATCCGCGTCCTTTCTCTGGGTAAGATCCGTATTTGTTTTTGAATGTTGTAGCGCTCAACATTGCGCCTGTCATCCCCAGGTGATCCGGATGCTTGCAGGGCAATTACGGACGACGCGCCGAATTCGTGCAGTTGACTGGCTTGTCCTGGTAATATCTTCGCCGACACAGAGGGTGCAACGTCTATGAATAACAGCTATCATGTGCCTACAACCTCCGACTACGAACCTGCATGTTAACGGCGACAATGTGCCATCCTGTGGGCCTGTGCCATCCCTGTTTACCCGGGCCGCAGCGAGGATAACGCTACGAGAACCTGTGTATGGCATGATGCCTCTCAGGTTTTCTTCTACGCCGGTCGTATCCCCATTCCCGTGATCTTGGCGTTACCCAAGAGGCGTGGATATATGTCGCTTCTGCACGTCAGGCAGCGGGCGCGGACATTCTGAGTTCGATAAGCAACCCGGCATCGTGACGGATGTAGGATAATGCCTTCCTACCTTACCCGCTCGCGAGCGGCCACCTCTCTTCATCGTGATGCCGCAGTTTAAATTCGCAAAAAAAAACCTTCCCGCGAACTTCCTTTGGCATAAATCACTTCCTTTCGGGAAATACCGTGATCCGGATCTTCAACATAACGGCATTTTTAGCTCAACCCCAGATGACCCCGCAATATGTCTCCGAATGTTTCAGATAAGTTTCGGAGACATAGAAACGAATAGTCTGTATTTTCCCGGATCTCACGCGACCCCAGCACGGTGGTGCTTTCAGTACTGTCCACTTCTCTGTAGGCCATCTCCTTCGTCTATCTTGTGTGTTTGTCGATCTCTTTCACCGATGAAGACAGATCCGCGGGATTATAATGAACTGGAAGCTATCGGTGCTTTGATCAAATAAATGCCGTCGGTAATTTGTTTGAGCAGGCGGACCGAGACCGGGGTCGGACCGCTCGTTTTGAGATTTCCAAACTCTTAACTTAAACCATGCCACCTCACATTCAGGCCCATCTGTCTTTCCCTCTTGCTTTCGCTCCACGTCTACCACTGTCTCCTCCTCAATGTCCCTCCGCTACCTGAGGTCGGCTCCAATATCTATCTCTCGACGCGCTTTCGCCAAGCGTACCTTCACTTCCACGGTCCTAGCGAGGTGTCCTCCTAATACGAAGAACGTCGTCACCGAGAAACTCTTCCAGTCGCCGTCCAAGTACATCCAAGGCCCATCTGCCATCAAGAACGCCCCTATCTATCTAGGGTCGTTAGGAAAGACAGCTCTGCTGACTGCCGATGATGTTGTATACAAGATCGGTTCGTCATGTTGGAGACCGCTCCATGATCTCCACTCTAATTATTCTGCACAGCTGGCGCGGCGCTGACGAGTTCACTGGAGCAAGCCGGTATGAAGGTGATATACGTCCGCTTCAACGGTGAGGCTTCATCGGCCGAAGTCGCAAGGGTTCAGGACATTGGCGCACAGAACAAAGTAAGGGTCTTGTATCATGTGCCCGCCGTGAATATAATCCCTGACATCAGCCCTAGGTCGAGTATGTAATTGCTCTCGGCGGTGGGAAGACAATAGATACAGCAAAAGCAGTCGCAGACAAACTTGGTATCCCTTCAGCGGTTCTCCCTACGACAGCCTCTACAGACGCGCCTTGTTCTGCGCTCAGCGTTCTGTACACGCCTCACGGAGAGTTTGACCGTTATTCCTTCTTCAACAAGAACCCCACCGTCGTGCTAGTGGATACGTCGATAGTTGCAAAGGCACCAGCTCGATTCTTGTCTGCCGGCATTGGCGATGCTCTGGCCACGCACATCGAAGCACGCGAGGTTAGGAACGCAGCCAATTTCGGTGGTAAGCGTCGATCAGTCGAATTCCTTTCTCTGAAGAATGCTGATTGGTCGCAGGAGGGCTTCCCACTCTATTAGCAAGCGCAATATCGTCAAAATGCGAAGAAATCCTTTTCAAGTATGGCAAACTCGCGTACGAGTCTAACAAGGTCGGCGCCATTACCCCGGCCTTGGAGGCTGTGGTTGAAGCGAATACGCTACTATCGGGCCTGGGTTTCGAGAGCGGCGGACTAGCCGCTGCGCATGCAATTCATGATGGTTTGACTGCCCTGGAGCCCACGCACAAAATGATGCACGGTGAAAAAGGTACGGATGTATGAACGTGTTATCACATGTCTGATGCTTACGCTGCGGTCCGTCTAGTCAATTTTGGAACCATCTGCCAGCTCTTACTTTCCAACGCGTCAATTGAGGAGATGGACCGGTATATGGAGCTTATGACCTCTGTCGATCTTCCGATTACCTTGGCGCAGCTTGGTGTTACGAGTACTACAGACGCGGAGCTTCGCCATGTTGCAGAGTTGGCCTGTGCGCCGAACGAGACGATATGGAACCTTGACTATGTCATCAACGTCGATGTTGTCTTCAACGCCATCAAGGGCGCCGACGCTGCCAGTCGCAGCTTTCTCCTCAAGAAGGGGCTGCTGTAAATGTTGACTTGAAGTAGATTTCTCTGGGTTTATTGGGATTTTATTGTACAACTTATCTTACAATTTCATGTAATAGTACGGCATACCACTTTTTCGAAAATCTTCTCAATTTCACAGCTTGCTTCTTTCCTTCTTGGAGCTGATATCAGATGAAATTGTGGTCGATCAATGATTCTCAGGCTGCCGGTGGGGAATTAGACTCGGTTCCGGCGATCCATAACCGTGGTGACTCCGTTATACCTGAGGGTAACTTTTCACCTTGAACTCTGCTCCCATGGAGGGTCAACCTCTGATTGGTGATGGACGAGGTCTATACAAAATACATATCTTGGGAAACAGCGGTACGTCAATTCATGAATACACACGTCCTTACTCTGATTGTTCCCAGGTAGCGGCAAGGCAAGACTAGTGTCCCTTTGTATTATTCCTTCATTTAGCGTCGAATAGAGCACCCTCGCTACGCGCCTCTCACTGATCCTCGGGATTCCACATATCTCCCTCGACCAGTTGTTCTGGGAACCCAACTGGAAAATAGCTTCCGAGGATGAGTTTCGCGCCAAGATAAGAGTTGCTATGGAACAGAGTCCCAATGGATGGATCATCGACGGGGATTACCAGCGGCGCGGAGGAGTGATAGTCCAGGAGGAGGCCACGGATGTCATATGTTGGTCTACACCAAATAAACTGACGTTGGCAGCTGACCTTGCACAGGGCTCAATCCTCCCCTCATCTTGTACTTTCCCCGTATCATCACTCGTACGTTCCTCCGTCTTGTGGGATTTCTTCCGCCATGCAGTCCTGGATGCCCAGATACTTTCCGTGAGGTCTTCTTCAGCCGGAACAGTATTCTCCTGTGGTGTTTAACCCAGCACGGGGTGAATAGGCAACGAGGGGAAAGTCGCATGAGGGAGATCGGTGTTGGAGTTGGAACCCAGCTTGATAACCGAAAGATGCGTAGAATTGGTGGGTGGGGAGGTGCGCTCGAGAGGTGGATTAAGAGCGTGAAGGATATGGATCAAGAAAAATAGATCATAGATTCTTGTATCGTATCGACTGGGTAATTATTAGTATCAAGTAGTCGCGGCCGCCCTCTCATTCTCTTTGCGGATTTTCTCGACATATATGAAAGTAAAGAAGATGTCATCGACCATATGTTCTCCTTCGGGAAAGATTTCCAAGTAAGCCGGCTTAGCCTTGGCAGGGTTAAACAGACCGCGGTTTCTTATGTGCCACTTGGCAATGGGTGTATCTGACCCGTCATTTCGGAACAGCTTGATTCCTGTGTCAGTATGATATATAACATGATTATATCTACTCACTTTGGAAGTACTGGTCATTTTCCATGTATACTCTTTGCCATCGGGACCCTCGAATACACGATTCCTGACGAAGCGGTTTGAGTGATGTGACATAGATAGAAGATAGCACTGGACAGCTCACTTTGTATACCATCCCCAGCCCTTCTTCTTCAGATAGTCACTCGCCTTGATCTCCTTCCCTTTATATCGCATTATAGATGAAGTCTTCACCTTCCAATCGATAACACCCAGTATCGCGAAACGATCTCTAAAGTCTACTTCTTCTGACTGCGCACCCCCAAGATCTGTATCTTCCTCGCGAGGGGGCTCGCGATCTGATGGAATGATGTGCGAAATAGTCGTGACGCGATCGGTGTACTTGTTTGGGGTAGAGACTTTATAGATGACTTGCCCCGCTTCATTAGCGTAGGAGTTGTCGAGTAGCCCAGTGCCTGTTTGATAGAAGTTCATGGCGATTTCAGGTGGGTATTATCATAATGCTCGCAGCCAGGTCGTGGTGTTTATATGAGTGTCGGCAGTGGAGCTAGGAGGAAATGAGGCAGTGCTTCAGCTGTGCTACTGACAACGGAAGATGCTCTATCACTGGTAGGGTGAGGTACGGTCCAATCATCCCGAAAACAGTGGAGAGTTTCCGATGACCAGGGACTGATCCTGAAACTACTAGCATGGCTATGTGCCCTGATCTGGGCAGGATACGCCCCGTCTAATTTCGTGATCAGTTTCTAACAGTCAGAATCTCTGGAAAATTTACTCTTTAGAGTGTAGTCACGATCGGTAGGCTGGTGGAGCGAGACTGCCGCCGTCGTGGAACCTTACTTCAATAGGGGAGAGATAGGAAAGGGCATTATTCTGTACAGAAACTTGTTTTTACTACACGGGTATGAAACGTTACACTTCCCCGAGTAGGTGACGTATTTGAGAGAACACGTTGAAGAAGGGTTATGGCGAGCAGCCGAAGTGTTCATTGAGATAACTCGCGTGCCTAAGGGCATTCACAGCGAAATCATCAGTTGAAGCTATGAAGAGCGGTAAGTGGCTGCGTGAGCTCCATGCAATGACAATAAATTACCGTATAAACCATACACTCTGGTAGCACTGGTAGTAAGCAGATGGAAGCACCGATGGTGTCTTGAACCCTGATTCAGAACCTAAAGAAGACATAACAGAGAACTGAGATCCTGAACAATTGTTTTTTGCAGAACAACAAACTTCAGTGGGACTGTTGCCGAAACATCGGCATAATTCAGCAAGATGCCGGAGGAGTTTGCCGTTCGTGCCGACACCTACTTCCAAACTCCGAAACCATGCCGAGAAGCAGCGGCAGCTTCTTGACGGCTCCCGGTCTTGACCATGATGTGAATAACCGCTTTGCTCCTTGAGGACCATTTGAATGACAGCTCACTTTCATTTCTCTGCTTGAGGGCATCGGACGGGTCTTGAATTATCGCCTTAAGCATACAATATAGTAGCCATGATACAAAGCATTGTATCATAGAAGCTGAGGAAGGCCACTACATCTATCACAGAGAATGCACGACTGGGTGATAAGACGAGCACTTACGTGTTCTTACAAGATGGTCGCCTCCCAGTTCTGGTCGTAGAACCCCGATAACAAGGCTATTCGCTTCCAATTAGCCCCCCAAAAGGCGTGAAGGGAGGCCGTGTCAGGAAGCCTGAAATCTGGCCAAAAGTGTCGTACACGAAACGGGAAGGTAAAAATCTCCTAGAAATTTTTGGCTAGATAACATTCTCAGACTGATTCAAGCCTAGGGTAGGGACCTAGGGATAATCTGCCTGGCCGCCTTGCAGCACACCAAGGCCCAGCATTGTCGCTGCGCCACGTTGTGTGGCCATGCCGTCCGGACGAAATGGCTTGGAATTTTGTCCGGATGGCAACACGGCTTCCCCCCTTATAATGGGGTGACTATCGTTCCCATCTGATGGTTGTTTGACTGGTAGACGGCCTTCTGTATGTGAAATGTGGCGTAGGTAACAGGCAACCACGATGTGTGAAGGAGAGTCGAAAATAGACAGGTCGTTGTCGATCTCTTGGGCGAACCTGTACAGAAGTGCTTCTGCTCAGTGGGTTCTAGAACTGCTGTGCTTGGGTGCTTCGTGCCTATCCATTGAATCGGAAGACGAAGCGGAAGAACGTTGATTATCCGCCAAAGCTGAGCTGATGCGAATGGACTCAAGGTGTTCGTAGAGACCAAAATAAATTTACATTGTATATGCAAGCCAGGAGGATGAATGTGATACTGAGCCACCGGAAGGATAGATAGAGTAACCTCGCAAGCTATTGCCTAGTCTGACGAGGTAGATACAGAAGAGCCATGCAAAGTGTGAAAGAACCAAGGAACGTCGAGATACAGTAAGCCGCCGATGGAGGAAACAGATAGCAGAGGACACTGGATATCCCTGCATGAATTATACGCTGGTCAAATATCTGATTGTGATCTAAACGAATCCGACAAATTATCGCGTCCAACACAGCCAACATAAGCGCCACCATAAAGAACGACGATGAGCAAGTTCCCTGGTCCGGATTAGCACTGGATACAGCATTTTTGTACTCGACTGTGCAGTGCATCAGCCAGCGCTCCACGTCGCCTTTGAATGAATCATCCGAGGGTATGGAACTGTGCAAAGCGCCGCCGCTGTAAAGGATGGTGACAAAGCGTGACCTTACCGTCACCGCCTCTCTCTCATCATCCCTCATCATCCAGTTTCTCTACCGGCGACGACGACGCCACCGCTCTACTTCTACTTCCATCTAATTCTCTTTACTCAAGGACAGTGTAGCACATCGGAATTGACACTTTTCTCTTCGTCGCTGGGCGCTTTCAATACAAACTCTTCTTACAGATTCCATGGGGCAAACGACTTCCAGGAGCCGAAGTCCTCTACCATCGTCTGATACAAATGCCTCTAACAATGTCAATGACCCTCCCAGCACCCCGGAAACACAGTCTGACGATGCTGCAGACAGCAATCAGTCATCCGCGCCATCTCACATCTCTCCGACATCCAGAGCGTCTCGTCGTTCAGCTCGCTCTACCGTTCGCAAGAGTATCCTGAACCTCGTCAAGCCACGTTCATCACAGCCAGATGAACCCAATGGACGCCCAAGCTCTCATACACGCAAGTCATGGCGGGCGTCTAGGCGCTGGTCAAAAACAGCACCATCTCTGACTCCGGATATCGAATCCTCTCCGACTGCGTCGGCCAGCGGTACGCTAGCTGCCGTAGATGAGAAGAACGGTGAGCATGACTCGCTAGCGTCTGACGCGGCGACGTCGCACGCTTTCGATTCGCCAGCAGGAGCTGGAAGTTCCAATGCACCGGATCCGGATCGGGAGGACAGGCACAACACTATGTCTCCACCCGTGTACAACAATGCACCGGAAGACGAAGTCGTTAGCAGCCCTGACCATTTCACTTCCTCGCAAGACGCTCCGGACGTTCCGCAGGATGTATCGCCTCCACCCACTATCGGTCCCGCAGATCAATCATCATCTGGACAGCCCTCACCATCACCTCCACGACAGTTCCCCCCTCCAGGGACGCTTGTTGTCGTACAGGGTGTCGTCCATACGACCGATGTACCTAGACCCGATGCGACCCCATCCACCGTCCCTCCCGATCTTCCTGAAGCACCGATGATGATTCGCCAAGGAGCATCGTTGTCTCGTTCACCGACTCCCGTCAATGCGGAGCGTCCAGTGAGGAACAGATTATCTGCGCTTCTTAGGTCGCGGCCTCCCAGTATGGTGTCCACCGCTTCGCACTCTGCTCCTCCAAGAGATGGCGAGACACATCCACATTCCGTAGAAGTATCAACACCAACCCCCGAACCTACGGCTACGGATGATGCTCTTCCTCTTCCTGAAGCAGAACCTCTGGAACAACGTCCCTCCGGCGCTATCTCATCAAGTAGCATTGATGTACTCGGTACTCTTCTAAGGTAAATTCCTTCTATTTAAATGAGTAAATCATGCTTACATTCGTTTCTAGTGTCGCAGCTGCCGCTACGGCTGCTTCCTTGCTCACAGGGTCTTCAGAACCTATACTCTCCTCAGGCCTTACCCCTCCGACACCGACTGCTCCGAGTGCACCACCAGTAGACTTAGACGCGTCCCTCCGGCCCAACTCACCCACTCCAACCGCCGGAATGGCTGACGTTACGACCGGCCGGTCTGAACGCATGAGGCAAGCCTGGGCCAACATTCGGGAACGGCTTGGTCTTCGTACGCCGGCTCCGTCTCCAGGGCCTCAGTTACCAGATCGAAATGAGGAGAGAGATGAGGCGTCGCAAGCATTGCCCGATTCTTCACCTGTAGATGCCAGAGAGCGAATGTTTGCAGAGATGGCGCGCGCCTTCAACACGGGATTGGGTATGCCCTCAGATTCTCCACAGCATACGGCCGAAGGTTCACTGCCGACTGAAGACACGGAGCGCCCTGCTATCAGTTTCACGCCCCGGTTGCCAGCCGAAGGTACCTTTGAGCGCTTTTTGATTGATTTGCAAACCGACCTACGGACCACATTGACGCAGCAAGCGCGACAGGTACCAGAGGGAAACCCTACTGCCGATTCGGCGCCGCCGCCTTTGGAACCACTAGGGATGGAGCATGAACCCATCCCTGCTAGCAACTCGGAACCCTTACCTGTTGCTGCTGGCACGAATGCAGAAGCGCCTCAAGTACACAACGGCACAGGCGCAGGAGAGAGTGAAAACGACAATGATAACATGCCTGAACTGCAAGACGTCTCTGACTCGGATTCTGAATTCAGTAACGATTCCGATTCCGATATTTCACGTCTCCCTCGTCGTTCACCTTCGATCACCGCTTCTCCTTCACATCGGCCCCAACTTCCCACGCAAAGTGACAACTGGACAATGCCCGCCTTACCAAGCACCGCCGGGTCTGCCGCTGAAGCCTCACGGCCAGAGGGTCCTTCTGGCCGAATTAACTGGTGGAGACTATACCGCTTTCCTCCAATTCTCGCTCCTCGTGGTACCGGTGCTGTAGAGCTCAACCTTCGGCCGCAGCCAAACCCCCTACTTGCCTCTACACCGTCTGTCCAAGTTCCAATGCCAGAAACGACCCCCCGCCCTGTCTCATCAACGATGACCCCCGACGCTACAGCCTCACCCTCACCTGCAGACACAAGACCAAACATTGTCGTGCCTGTCATTGTGGTTGGTTTGCAGTCCGTCCACATGAACTGGCGGCATAATACGCAAGTACCGCCTACAGCAACAGAGCCTGCCTGATCCTGCAGACTTTGATGTTTTCCAGCAGCAGGGCGATATCAACGAGAACATGCCTGAGCGGGTATGGACGGTTTGAATATGGGTGCGGGCGGGCCTCCACTACCGTCAGATACCGCTCGTGGTCGGCGATGGCATGCTCGTGCAGCTCATGCGTTGCGAAACTTGCGTCCGGGACGTAGGACGCATGTGCATGGGCTTGCCTTCCGATGTTGACGCTACAGGCTCTCGCACTTTCCTGATTTATGTTATTGGAGGTAAGGGTGTTCGATGATACCTTGTGTTGGTTTGCTGACGCTCACTTTTACTTGTAGGATATTATCCTCCAGATCACTAGTATCGTGACCTGGTGAACCCAACTAACTTTGATTCCTTCGAGGCGTTGTTGTGCGTTTATGATTATTGTTATGCGATATATGATGTGCTCATTGTGTTCCAAGGGATCTGGCAGAACTTCTGGGTCAAGTAAAACCACCAACAGTTTCAAAGGAGGAAATCGACAAGTCCGGCTTGGAGGTTATCAAGTCGGTTAGCCTCGCTGAATATGAGCGAGGTGGCAAAATATCATCCAACTGTGT
Source organism: Armillaria novae-zelandiae (assembly GCA_030435655.1). Taxonomy (NCBI): domain Eukaryota; kingdom Fungi; phylum Basidiomycota; class Agaricomycetes; order Agaricales; family Physalacriaceae; genus Armillaria; species Armillaria novae-zelandiae. Next base: position 163,811 of record JAUEPR010000022.1, read on the forward strand.
AGACAGGGTATGTCTACATTCTTGAAGAAAGAGTCCTTGCTGACAGTTTTTTCTAGCAGTGCCTTATCTGTCTGGATGACTATGAACCCGAAGATGATGTGCGAGTCATGACATGCCGACATGCTTTCCATCAGAAGTGTGTCGATACGTGGCTACAGACGGGTAAGAATAATTGCCCAGCATGCCGTGGCACGGTGAGTTTTCTCTATCAGTACTCGAATATACTCGCTAGACTTACCTTCCGTTCCTAGGGTGTGTCCACGGAAGCCCCGGCATCCTCAACCAGATATGACGACCCAGTAATCCTGCACTCTCGTTCCGCGATGTATCTCTCACACCATGCCTGCATATCCTCTTAGTATAGTCCTCGTCCTTGCTTTCTGTTCATATTTGCTTGACAATTGTACCGTAATACAAACCAAAGAAAAATCAATACATAGAATGGACCATTCGTTACTTGGGGTTGGATTAGTGCCTCTAGTGTTCGTGGGTATGTATTCTTTACTTTTGCGTGATGGAATAACTGATCTGTTGAAGACGAATGGGTTATAGTTCTATAATACCGTTTCCGCTGTTCAATGGGGACCATTTAACCATTCCCGTGTCTTCTTTAGCGTGAACACTCGTAGTGTCTCCTAGGTTTCGGGTAACCCGCGTACCCTACATGTGAATCTTCCGAGGGGCCCACTTTAGAAGGGACTTCTTCGTCATTCGACGCCGCACGACCTACCAATGTCCTACCAGGAATCTTCTTCAAATAGCGTCTTTATCAAAGTGTCTTTTAGAAATCGGAGAAGGAGTTGGCTGATGTCGCGACTGACAAACTGACTGGCGACTTCGATATCATGACTCGGCTGGATCATCTTCCTGCCACTCAAGAAGATCTCATGGCCTTCAAAGACGCAGGATTCTTCGCGTTACTCTGTCTTACTACCTCTCGGTCATCACGAATCTCACGGAAGTCAAGGACGTAGCTCAGGTCTCTCCCGATGTACTGCAAAGTAATCAGTTCTCGCCTCCAGATATCTACTTTACCTTACTTTCACAAGTGCCACCTCCACTCATGTGATGTTTCGAGGGAGAGACGGTCAAGTATACGGTTTCCTCGGTGACTCTAATTTGCACTCCTCGGTTGTTTCTCTCGTGGAAGCTTCGTCTCTCCGGCGCAAGTATGACATGACTCATAGCTTCTACCCTGGTGGCGAGAGTCTGTATCGTCATGATGCCGAAACCCCTCTGCTATATCATATCGAAGCTCTTCCGCTGTTACGACATCCTTCGGTCTACGAGGGCACCAGTCGCCCAAGAGCTCAAATTCAAGGATGAAACAACAGACTTCAACCGGTGGTTCGGTACGAGATGTATATCATAACCCCATTCATCGCGCATTTCTGTGGGAAGATTGAAAGATTTCTACGTCGGTGTCGTTTTCTATAATATGCGTGGCTGTGTTGATTCTTCGCCCAACACCAACATTTCCTCTCAAATAGGTTCCGCGGGACGAGTGACATTACTGGGCGATCAGATCCAGTAGCAACTGAGCCGTTTGACAACAAGAGACTTGGTGGACATATTATATTGTCCACTTAAGTAGACCTTTTGGCAATCATGTCAAAGAACGAAGTGTACTCCATAGCATACTTTGTCGGAACGTCTTAACTTCGAGTCTCGGTGCTCTGGTATAAGAACGAAATCCAGAAATAGCCTGACTGCGGTTACCTGGTATCACATCCAGGACCTGTTTATTTTAATAAGCCATTGTAAGAATGTCGTAAATTTCTCGACAGGAATTTCAATGAAAGAGGACAATGAGCAGCCTAAATCGAGTTGAAGAACAGGGCTCTGTCTTCTTCTTACGAAAATGTACCAAAGAAATTAGATCAGAAGGGCGGTTTCCTTTGTCCGAACCACGGTGTTTTAAGGTATCAAAACACGATGAATCATGATCACCACGTTTTTAGGGCAAGATAGCAACCGACTCCAAAATAATCTGTGAACTTGGACATTGGTCCGCAGGACCACTGACCAGATTATCGCCTCAGCTTTATTGTTCTGATTGCCATCGTACTTGCGCGAAATTTCACTGTAAATAACGCTCAGATAATTTGAAGTGTGTTCACTTGGGGGATATAAGTAGCCGAAATTTGTTTTTTTCAAATTTCTTTGTGGAGAAATCAGCCTTGTTTTCTGGAAGCAATCAAGTCTTTGCCAACTCTTCGATGTGACAGCGACGAACGTCCAATTCCGTACTTAGAAGAACGGTCTTTTTTGTTTGTTAAAATACAATGTACAAGTTCCGCGAAGCATTTTGAATTTGCTAAGCGGATATCAAATCGGGAAATCGCCACTCGTTACCCGATCACGTGAAACACACAACTTGGGTGCATCCATTGTCCTCGATTTCTATAACAGCGCGAAAAACTCGCCATGATTTTCATAATTTTTATTGGAGCCCCCCCTCCTCCATACCTACTCATGGCACCCATTTTCCCATCCCCAAAACCTCCACCCAAACATGTATATCGCTCTCAGTCCCGTCGTATAAGGGATGCGTTGCATGCCTCTGAACAGTCACCGGGCGACGACGAGGCGCTGGAGAATCACGCAGACCCTTTGTCACCTTCTCCACAGCCTGATGGCGCCGAACCGCCTAGGCCTCGTACTCCGCCTCCAAACGATGCCACGAAACCAGCCTCTTGGATAATTGGACAAACTCCCTACAGCCGCGGAACCAACAGTCTACAAATTGTTGAGCTTTCAGAAAAGATGGGTCATGTAGACGAGTACCTGCAAGAGGACCTGCGCCACCGTGTGTTCATGCATTTCGACACGTTTCTCAGAACGATTTTTCTCCTCCCCAAAGCGTGGCGCAAGGAGTACAAGTCTGCGATTGACCACGTTCTCGCCGACGAAGAATTTGGCCAGCTTTTGGACGTCTATTTAAAGAAAGCCGATATCTTGAGCGTTGCTCATGACCGCGAGAAGAGGCTGTACCGTCCCTATGCGAAAATGCAAAATAGGGCTATTGACGTCCTCCAAACTCATCCGAAGACCACGGTATTAGACAGTCACGTCGTCCACATCATCCGTGCTGATCCACTCACCGTACGAGGATCGAAGGATAAGTTGAAGCCGGACATCGTCGGCATGTTGACTCAGATATTCGCCTCCGTGACAGATAGGGCGAGCTTAGCGGCTTTGGAGAAGTATGGAGAGGCTCAAGACGCGGCTAAGACGGTCGCACAGGAGGAAAAGTGCGAGTTGCAGTCAAAGAGTGATATTCCGGCTTGGCCGCAGCTCATCAACGTTGTGGAGATGAAGGCTGTCGACAATGCCCTGGACGAAGGTACTCATGCCATTCGATTATTAAACAAAGGTATGATCAATTGACGACGCGTAGTTTGCGCTTTGCTCATCAACTTTGTTAGCCCGCGAGGACCCGTTGAAACCGGTGCCACACAAGAACCGAAAGGCGAGAGCTGTCGCGGAGAATCTCACCTCGCAAGTTGAGAAGGATGCAGATGGTACCCCATCGATACCGAGCGAGGCCTCTTCAATGACTAATAAGCGCAAATTGGATAGTACTGGTGACGAGGTACGGGGCCTAGTCCACTCACACCGATCTCAAGCTAATTTTTCACTTTCCAGTCTTCTTCCAAGGTCTCGCGTCGAAGTAAAAGTCAGGCAACCGTTTCTGTGAGACGGACGTATGCCGTATATGACAAGCACGGCCACCCTAGAACCCTTCCGAACGACGAAGCAGCGCGGATCCAGTGTGCGCAATACGCAACGCAGATGCTCTCTAGTGCTGGCCTACGGTCGCATGCTCTGGTGACATTGGTTGATCGCGACCGTCTTCAGCTCCAGTACTACGACCGGTCCTCTATTGTTGTCTCTCAGGCCATCGACATAGCAGACAAAGAAGAAAGGAGATTATACATTGCGATGCTTATAGGTTGCCACCGTCTCAAACCTCCTCAACACGGTATTCTTGACATCTTTCCAGACCCGTACATCGAGAGCTATGGGCAGATGAAAGGGAAAAGTCCGGTAAATCTCTTCAATGGGTTGAAGATGAAGCTGCAGGATGCCAAAGGAAAAGACATCATTCTTACGCTCGGAGATATCATTCATCGCCAGCGGGGTCTCGGTGGACGGAACACCTGTGTTGTCTGCGCTCGCTCGGATACATGGAACGAGGTCGTCGTAAAGATCAGTTGGCCAGGCATCTATCGCGACTCGGAGAAGAAGTTGATGGACCGTGCCAAGGCTAAGGCCGAAGAAATGTGCCCCGGAGACGAGACGCATTGGGTCCTGGGACATCTTCCCGAGATCCTTCATTCCCAAGACTTTCGCTTCGACAAGGAAGATTCACCACAGAAACGGCTGATGGAGCTGTTGATAAAGGCAAACTATGCAGACGGGAAGACTTTCATCTACGAGGAGCGCGTTCTTCGTATCACTGTCTCCGAACGTCTGTTTCCTATAACGGACCTAACCAATGTCAAGGATATCGCCCAAGTGTTCTTTGATATTTTTCGATGTATGTAGCTTTCTCTCTATCTCATCCCCAAATTCTGAAATTCCTTGGTCTAGCTCACCACTGGCTTTACGAAAACGCCCAAATTCTACATCGCGACATGAGTCTCAACAACATGATGTATCGAAAAAGATCCAAAAGGAACATCCGCATACGCGGTGTCCTCAACGATTTCGATCTTTCCTCTGTTATTCCTCTCCAAGAAGCGACATCTCTTCATCGCACAGGAACACCACCTTACATGGCTCATGAGCTCCTGGGCCAGTCCGACATTGGCCATCTGTATCGACATGATGTCGAGGCATTCTACTACGTTCTATTGATGCTCTGCTGCCGTTACGAGATTGTCTGGTCTCCAGAAGGAAATGCCATGAAGGAGTTATCGGAGGACAAGAAGGACCTGCCTTTTGAGAAGTGGTATGACAGAACAACGTCATGGGAAACACTTGCGGATGCCAAACATCACTTCCTCACCAGTGTTAAGCCAATTCCTCTATCGAAGTCATTTTCTGCCTTCCTTCCGTGGCTCAACGCCATTCGATTTCTGTTCAGAAAAGGACTGGCTGCATGCATGGATTCGCAGACTGATCTCTCTCAGGCATATCCACTACCATCTCGTTTAAAGCCGCCAGGAACTATGCAATCTTCTACGCCCTTTGACAACGAGACACTTGGTGGTTACATCATTCCCGCGGAAATTTTGATAATGATATCGAAATTAGGCGGTCACTCTCTGAGCGATCAGTAGTTATCTCATCCTGCATCTTACATACCTAGATAGACATGGTAGGTAAGTGAACTAGTATGTAGGTAGTAAGTAGTACATGGCAGTGTCCATGGCATTCTAATGTAGACTTTGAAATTTGACATTGACATTCTCCAACCGAATCTAATGCCAATTGTGAAATTTATACCGCCAACGCGGGAAAGGATTCGTGCTCACCATGGTTTCGATTTATAGCTACATAGAAGACCAGACGACTGAATCGATTGGCCATCTCCGCTAACCTAGAGATCCAGGATAAATTGCAATGAATTACTAATAATGGTATTCGTAGCGGCGTTATTTTTAACTAGTACACAAGTCTAATGTAACTGCAACTCCGCTCATCTAATGTTACTCCCCTCCGAATCCTTCTAGACTATGCCTCGGTGAGCGAGGTGATACGGAGACCGAGTGGATCCAGGATAACGGAGGCCAAGACATATGGCTGCCACGATGCAACGTCTTTACAGTGTAATAAATGGCAACAGCGGTTTTAGCGATGAAGTGAAGAGGAATTCATAGTGATAGTGGGAGCAAGTACTATCAAGGGAACACCCAATGTTTTCTGGCCACTGTTAACTCGGAGATTGCTGACACAAAGAGCCCTTAACATTGTTATTGTCCCGGACTGAACGTATCTCATGGTTTGAACTTGAAGGGACATGATACAGATATGATTGAACTACTAGTCCTATATTTCACCTCTGTCAGCCCATAATGTCAAAGGAGCTAAATACACTGGTTCATCACCGTAAATATTTGGGTTCTCACGGATGAATGAAGCTGCCAGGACATTAATATCGTCAATCTTAGAAATCCTGAGCAGGAGCCCAAGTTTCTCAGAGCAAAGGACCGGCGAGAGATGAGCATTCTCTGGAACAGTAGCCGTGATATTGTAAGCATGGCTTACAACGACGGACCTTCATAGTCCCACAGGACGATCCGGCATGATCGAGGTGCGGTATGATCGATGATATAATTAGATTATATATATATGTACGTACATAGTTAGGGTTTCCTTCTTCTCTCTCGCTTCCTTCCTTTTCCCCCTACCTTTATGCTGCACCCTTACCTTACTCACTGCTTATGCTTGTCTTCTCCAATAAACCCCGTTCCTGTTCCCTTGTGTCTCGTAAGTGAACTCCCAGTGAGGCTGACTCTTCATGAGCAGCCTTTCACTTTTTTTTTGAACATCGAACGGGGCGCTAAATCGAACATAGAACATTTGAACTCGCTCTTCGCTATCCTTCAAACTTGAACACGTTATCACCCTTGAACATTTGAACATTGAACTTCAAACTTATTTGATTGTGATTACTCTCTTGTTTCTCCCATTTGTCGAGAAATAAACCGCATATACTCAGCTATCATTGAAACCAATGTGGATTCCTCACTGAAACTCACTCGTCTGCCTGGGCGATTACCTCCACCGTCCAATAGGAACGGCCGTTTGACCTCAGACCCGACATCACCCATCCGCAGTACCCCACGAACAACGCCTCCACCACGAACATCACCCCCCCCCTGCTCATACCCCCGCTCACATTGACCACTCAGACTCCGATTCGGACGATTATAACATGTCGGCACCATACCTATCTGCTGCACAGAATGGCGAGGCTCATGTAACGGCAGGAACATCTTCGAAAAACGGCCCTAGGATCTCTGCCGGGGAAGTAACCCATGGGACATTGCATTGTTTCTTGACCGCCGCCCAGAACTGGAGGACGACCTACCACCCTACAGTAGCAGAGAAAGCGATCATGCCATACCTTGCCCCTGGCTTCAGCGACAACGCAAAGATCGATGGATTCTATTATCAAAATTCGGACCGTTACAACGAATACACTCCCACTGAGTTCAGAGCGGCCGCTCGTCAACGTTTCTTCATGACAACTTGGCATTTGGATGTCCGCTGTACTCTAGACTGCTTAGTGCAAGGAGACGGTGCCTTCGTCGACTTCCATGACGCTGTGCTCACACAAAATCGTTATTTGGAAGGTAACCCCGAACATGTCGAAGATGCGTTGCTCGTATCTACACTAAAGAAGGGAATGCACATCGACCTCTCCGAGCGTTGTTCTGACCCAGACACGGATCTGGCCAAGATCTTCATGGCTATCTCGAATGGCACTGCTGATGCGGCAAAAGAACAGACCGTAGCCCAATGGGTCAAGCTGGTGGAAATAGAGGATGAAAAATTACGTTGTGAACATGTTCGAAACCAGCGAGATGCGCATAACGCCGTCAACGACTTGGGGTTGAAACGTCTACACACGAACACATTTCAGTCCAACTCCGCTTTCGCAGCCCCTACTCAGACACTCCCCACGTCCATTCCGTCATATAACGGTACTAATGCATACAACCATCCTGGACATAATGTTGGCGCCGTAGGACCTTCCAATCAATATGCGGCGCTTGGCCCATCTAACCAGTTCGGCTCCAGATCGTACATTCAGAACTCGCACCTCGCTCCCCGCTATAACGAAAACGAAAAATGGATTATGTTCTACCTCGCACACTTTTGTATTAACTGCAGACTCCCATTCCAGAACCATAAAAAATGTGATAATGTTTGCGACCCTTGCCCAGCCAACAACTACGAAATTCGTGATGTTCATTTCATCAATCGCTGGGTACACGCGCACCCTAATGGCTTCGAAAACTGCAGGATCCCGGACCCTAACGTGACCATTTGTGCTCCCAAAATCATTGGAACGAGCGACGTTGTGAATGCAGTTGAGCATGTACAACACGATAGCCTGAGTGTTGTCATCCCTCACTTCTTTCTGTCTCTGGCCCAGAATAATGCTTCGAACCCCACCTCGTCCTCGAATTCCATTCCCATTGGCCAACCCTCACACGTCGCTCCCCTTCAGAACCTCCCGCATAATTACGTGGTGCCTATTTTACATTCTCATGTGTTCCCTGCGTCTGATCCCTCCTATGACCGCCCAAACTCTCAGAGCAGTAATCTCGACCGCTCTGGATCCTATTCTCGCTCTCGGCCTGCATCTCGACCTTCGTCTCGGCCCTCTTCACGCACTGCATTGATGCCACCTTTTTCGAACTGTGCAGTTGTCGGCATCGACAACGATGATGATGATTACTTCAATGTTGACTCTGGTGATTACGACGACCCCTCTCCCCCTCGGAAAGAAAACCATTTGTCCCCCCCCGCACGTAATGTTCATGCTTGCCACGAACATCTTGACGACCGTGGACGTCGTGCTAACACTGAACCTTTGCTGTCTCATTTCCTGCCCCTTCCCTTAGGCTCTGGCCCTCGCGCCACTTCCTTGCGCAGATCTCGCTCTCGGTCTATCGAGCTGGAGGACCGTGTGGACTTCGACGGTGTCACAGATTGCGCACCTGAGGACATTGAGCCTGCTGTCTCTGATAAGGAGATTGCTTCCGCTTCTGTGAGTGCTCCTGCTATTCATGTTGGCGCGACCTTCCCTGGATTGGAGGAGGATTGTTCACCCTTGGCAGAGCCGCATTTGCTGTGGAACTGCACGCTCTCTGACCTTAACACGGCGTCTGAACTCCCTCGTGTTCCCGTCTCGACAATGTTGGATATTGGCTCACCTTTTGTACTGATTAGGCCGGAGATTGTTGAAAAATCTGGACTGCATCGTCGGCGTCTTCACTCTCTGATCACGATTGACACTGCTCTTCCTTCTCAGTCCTCAAAATCTGCCTTGACCGAGTATGTCTTGATACAATTGCATGACCCTCTTAATCTCTTTTCAGCTCGTTCGACCCGTGCCATCATTACACCGGGACTTTGCACCAATATTATACTTGGCCTACCCTTCCTTTCACATAATAATATTACAATCAGCTCTTCCCGCAGATCAACGATCCACGAACCTTCTGGTTTCGATTTGTTACATCCTGTATCACCACCTCCTCCGCCACCACCTCGTCCTCGTCTCAAAGAAACACTTTTAGCTACTCGTAGAAACTTCTCCACCTTTCGTACCCAGCTCATCACACATTGTAATTCCTTACGCGACTCCATCGACGCTCGATGTGAGCCTTTGAAACCTTTTGACGTGATTGCTGCCATGTGTGAGCATATTGAGTGCCTCGCGTTGGTGGACCATTGCTCTAAGCTCGAGATCGATGCAAAACTCGCCTACAAGGACATCTTCCAACCTTTGCCCCACGTGGATGAGATGCCGGACAAAGTAACTTGTAAGATTGAATTAAAGAATGCAGAGAAAACCATCACTTCTCGTTCTTATGCGTGCCCCTGCAAATTTTGAGCAGCTTGGCAGACCCTGATCAAACAGCACCTCAATGCTGGTCGCATACGAGAATCTTCTTCGCCGCACGCTTCTCCCGCATTCCTTATTCCTAAGCCTGATAACACTGTGCTCCCGTGGTGGGTTAACGACTATCGAGAACTTAACGCTAACATTGTAATGGACAAATACCCTCTCCATCGTATCGACGACATCCTCGCTGATGCTGGCAACGGCAAAATTTGGAGCAAGCTCGACATGACAGATAGCTTTTTTCATACCCACATGCACCCAGATAGCATTCCCTTGACTGCCGTCTCCACACCGTTTGGTTTATATGAGTGGACCGTCATGCCCCAAGGGATGAAGAATTCCCCTTCTGTACATCAACAATGTGTAAACGATGCCCTTCGCGACCACATCGGAAAGATTTGTCACATCTACCTTGATGATATCATTATTTGGTCTCAATCACTCGAGGAACATCAAGAGCATGTGCGACTCATTCTTGATTGCCTTCACAAGGAGAAACTCTATTGCAATGCGAAGAAATCTGAATTCTTCCGTTATGAACTCAAATTCCTCGGCCACAAGATTTCCACAAAAGGAATTGAACCTGACAATTCTAAAGTCGTCCGTATCCTGAACTGGGCCGTCCCTAAAACTGCTGGGGACGTCAGAGCTTTCCTTGGTCTCGTCCGATACCTCACATCTTTCCTTCAGAACCTCGCAGAATTCACCGCTATCTTGACACCTCTCACCAGCGTTAAGAACTCCGTGGCTATTAAATGGATGGAAGAACATCAGTCAGCTTTTGATTCAATTAAGAAGCTCATCATCTCTGCAGACTGTTTGACCGTCATCGATCACCTTAATCCTGGGGATAATAAGATCTTCGTGACCACTGATGCTAGCGACCGAAGAACTGGTGCCGTGCTTTCTTGGGGACCCACTTGGGAGACCGCTTGTCCCGTCACATACAACTCAATGCAGCTCAAAGGCGCCCAACTGCATTATCCCGTGCATGAAAAAGAGCTCCTGGGTATTGTTCGTGCTCTTAAGAAATGGCATGCCAATTTGCTCAGAAATCAGTTCGAGGTCTTTACTGATCACCGAACCCTCGAGAATTTTCAGACTCAGAAAGCACTCTCCAGACGACAGGCTCGCTGGATGGAAGAAATGGTGCAATTTGACATGACGATCAATTATATTCGAGGGGAGGACAATACTGTCACTGACACACTGTCTTGCCTACCAGACAATCCTGAAGAGGTTGTACCTGATGTCGATCCTAACAAGGTCAATTGTTGGAAGTCGTGGTTGGAAGCTGGTCGCATGCCTCTGAACGTTGCTTCTGTCACTCAGACCTCCCTCCTGATTGCGGCTGATGAAAAGATTCTTAAGGAAATACGCGCAGGTTATTTGACGGACGAGTTTTGTAAGAAGTTTGTCCTCGGTGAAACTATTTTACCCAACGTAAAGAATGTCAATGACTTATGGTATATTGGCAACCGACTTCTTGTACCACGCACCGGGTCCATTCGTGAACAACTCTTCCATCTCGCTCACGACACCCTCGGTCACTTTGGGGCAGACAAAGCTTATGGTGCCCTTCGTGATAGCTACTACTGGCCGAACATGCGGCGTGACCTTGAAGTGTCTTACATTCCGTCGTGCGAGGCCTGCCAATGGAATAAATCTCGAACTTCTAAGATCCCTGGCCCACTGCACCCTTTGCCTGTACCCGATAATTGTGGTGATTGCGTGGCTATCGATTTCATCGGTCCCCTTCCTGAGGACTCCAGTTTTAATTGCTTGGCGACGTTTACTGACTGTATTGGTGCCGACGTCTGCTGATGAACCTTTTCTTCCGTGGCAATGGCAAACCAAAACTCAAAGAGTAATGATTAATGACAGTGTAGACCGGAGATAAAGGTACTGTGTTGTGCGAGTTGTTCGGGGCACCTCCGTGCGACCTAATCACTTCCTCTAGACGCGAGTTTATACTGCGACTTTTCAGTCAAGCAAGTAGCACTCAAGCGATCGAGTACTAAAAGGTATTGGCTGTAGGCCGGTGATAATCTCAATGATGAGATTGAATGGTTTTGGGTATGACGTGAATACCGCAAATCCGGTGTAATGAGGAGAAACGAATAGACGAGATCTCTAGACGTTGGTCCTATGAAAATAATGGTGAAAATGAAGCTAGGTGTGCGGCAGTTGGTTTATAACCGGTGGAGTGTCAATGTACTGAGTGGCGATCCTAATAATGCTGGTTAATGTGGGCAAAAGTGTGAAAGTACGTTTATATCCGGTGGGGCATGGAGATAATGAGTGTTGATCCTATATGAGACAAAATATACTGAAGTCAATGTCGAAAGCTGAGTCTACTCGGAGACTTTCCTATCCTATGTCAATGTCAAACCTATGAGTCCTCTCGAGGGACTATCCTATCCTATCCTATAACGGTCCTAAACGGTGTTGAGTCCAAAGCGATCCTATGTTGATGATGTTGATTCCTATAAGTCTGCCAGAGACTACCCAAGGGGGCTGCGATAAACAATGTTGAAAATAAAGCCGAATGAAACTCCTATGGTACGAAGATGAAGACGATCCAATCCTATAAAACAAAAGAGGTGGTGTACGACATGAACGCCGGTGTTATGCGCTAGACGCGAGTATCAATCACGAATGACGGGGTGCAAGCTAACATGCGATGTACAACGCCGGAGATAATTCCTAAAACCGGTCGATCACGGTTTAGAGCGTTTCTCAAGGAGAGCGTGAAGGAGTACGAAGCTCAGACGGTGGAAAACCGGTCTCTGGCTTATAGCGAGCGTATGGAGTGCAAACAATTGTTATTGTTCGTATACTGCGCTATGCGTGGGGTATGATTCATGTAAAACCGGTGCTAATGACTGTAGAAAGTGTGTAGAGACGAGATTATATCCGGTGACAAGCGTATAGCAAGGCTAATGGCAGAGTAACGGGTGGTAGTTGATTAACTCCTGTACTACGATTTTCTATCCACTCTTATACTACCGGAGATAATTATTAATAGCGGTACTTAGTAAAGCTACAAGGCTGCGGCTTTGTAAAGATCCTAGCGTCCATATGTATCTCTGTAGTCACTTGTAACAGCCAATCCTCTGCGTTACTGAAGAAAGGTAAATTCTTTAGGTCATGAGTCTTCTCCAGCGTGGTTATGGAGGTGCTGTTTAGCTGCGGACTGTGAGGGTATGGTTGATAACCTGAGGTGTATGAAAGGAGTATTGAGCGCTAGTGGCCTTGGCACGGTTTTATTGGTAAAACTGGGCGTCGAGCTGACAAAAACCCGGTGATTATTGAAGCGGAATAACGGTCGACGAGTATGACCTCATATAATTAAAGGATCAATACCGGGGTTTTATGCCGTGATGCGCTAGTGATGCGCTCTGATGCGTCGTATGATTTATCTCCGGTGGTCGACTAATTGGTCGATATTGGTGCCTAGCCGTGATGGCATACGAGTTGAGCCATGAAACAAGTTGAGATGGATATTCTCCATTATATCCGGTCGTTGAAGTGTCAAGAAGGTCCTATAGTAGTGTGTGCACACCGGAGATAATGTTATATCCGGTGCTAAGTCTTTTGTCACTTAGAAATGACAAAGTTCGCGAATTCTGAGCGTACAGAGCCCTGAGGCTCATCACCGCATTGTCCCATGCTGCTCTAATCTTTCCACAGAAGGCATGGCTCAATTGTTCTTTGACAATTGGTACTGTGAAAATGGCCTCCCGCTTGAAATTGTCTCTGACCGCGACAAGCTCTTCATCTCTAAATTTTGGAGAGCCCTACACAAGCTCACCGGCGTCAAACTAGCAATGTCTTCCTCATTCCACCCTGAAATGGATGGTGCCTCCGAACACTCCAACAAGACCATTGTACAATGTATTCATTACCATGTCAACAGAGCTCAGAAAGGCTGGGTTGTGGCACTACCTCGGATTCGGTTTAACATGATGAATACTATTAACTCTTCGACAGGCTTCTCTGGTTTCCATCTCCACTTAGGTCGATCCCCTCGTGTGATCCCACCTCTCGTACCCTCCGCCTTCGCTACTGATATGCCCCCCGATGACGTTCGTGCTGCAGAGTTTATTGAACGCCTTCTTCTTGACACTCACACTGCGGCGGACAACCTTATTGCTTCAAAGGTAAACATGGCACATCAGGCCAATCGGCATCGTGCACCTGATTTTCACCCTTCGGTTGGAGATCGCGTCCTGCTCAACACCTTCCATAGGAGACGTGATTATGCTCAGAGTGGCTCCGATCGTGTTGCAAAATTTATGCCCGCTTCGATGGTCCATACTATGTTACACATGCTAATCACGCATTGTCATCCTATACCCTCGATATGCCTAATTTGCCAAGTCGGTTCAACATGTTTCACATATCAAAACTGTGCCAGTTTGTCACTAACGATGCCGGACTCTTCCCTAACCACGAAACTAGCCGCCCCGCTCCTATCGTGACTGAAGATGGTATGGAAGAACAACTTATCAACAGGATCGTGGACGAACGGCGCAGAGGTCGAGGCTTCCAGTATCTCGTACATTGGGTTGGGTTCCCAGACTCCCACGACGAATGGCTTCCCCATTGTGAACTTGAAGATTGTGAGGCGCTTGACATTTGGCTTGCTAGGAACTCCACCAGTATGACTGCTGTTCTCGGGGGTGGGGAGAGTGTAAGCATGGCTTACAACGACGGACCTTCATAGTCCTGTGGGACAATCCGGCATGATCGAGGCGTGGTATGATCGATGATATAATTAGATTATATATATATGTATGTACATAGTTAGGGTTTCCTTCTTCTCTCTCGCTTCCTTCCTTTTCCCCCTACCTTTACGCTGCACCCTTACCTTACTCACTGCTTATGCTTGTCTTCTCCAATAAACCCCGTTCCTGTTCCCTTGTGTCTCATAAGTGAACTCCCAGTGAGGCTGACTCTTCATGAGCAGCCTTTCAGATATCGGATATGAAGTGACATCGACGAGCAGTGGTGGGCATCTTTAACGAGGGATCTGATATCTCCACCTATCAGGTCAGTGATGATTCATAGATATTCGCCGTCAGTGGAGACATTTTCATGCATGTTAAAAATGTCGAGTAGATCGAGACATTGGTGGGGCCATACAGTAAGCGCCTGCGTACCAGTAACTAGTTGGAGAACTTTGAGCTCACGTGAGGTATCGTGATTGACGGCTTCATTCATGTACCCTTGCAAGGACTTAACGAAAACGAACTTATTTCACTGGGAAATAATCGGCACTCAGAACATTAGATAGGTGAATGTAAAGACGAAGATCATGGGCAAGCCATACAGGGGAATTCAAACCCCATCCTAGTTTGCGCAATTTCTCGTAACGGGTATTTGGACCTAGAAGATCTCCTGCGACTATCCTGGGATAGCCATACATTTTCTTTTGAGTAAGTCCCAATGCTTCTGCCAGAAATTCCGGTCTTCCAGGTTGATGGCGGTGTTTCTGTCAGCATCCACCGAAACATGGCTTGTTGGCTACTAGTGACGAGTTTTCATAGTAGGAAGAAAGACGAATATTTCGGATCGACCGGCACCACTGTACATGGAAATTGAAGATGTGATTTGACGGAACTGACATAGGGGTCAATACAAAATCGGGGAGCATTCCTGCAAGCCGATCACATGGTTGATGCAACTTGTCTGCGTCATTCATCATCCATTGGAAAAGAAAACTAGTAGAAGTCAGTCTCGCTGGCACCATGATTTGAACATTCCAGTATGGCCTCGGCTTCAAGGAGATGAAGGCTACTGGTGGTGCCTTGGACACTGTCAGAAAGAACGTGGTTCAATTATCAAAAGTTCCGAGATAAGATAAGATAGTGATGTAGTGAAGACCTCACAACGAATACACGTGTGATGTCGCAGCGTCCCCAATGATTTGTGTGTCCCCAGTGACACGTCATCTGACTCGCTTGTTCCTTCACCCAACTCGCTCACAGCAAGGTCAATTCTCCACTTTTTTTTGTGCTCATCATGACAGACACTCCAACGAGCCCTCCTCAGCAATGTCGTACACATATATCGAGCACGATCATCAAGGCTTTGAAGGTTTGGTCTTTGGCGGCCAAGCTCGAGAAGAATTGCAAAATCGAAGTGGAGAACATGACCTGAGAGTCTGTGATGATGAAGCACATGGATGATCCCATCCTGTATCCAGACCCAGGCTCTGAAGCGGCGTCTTTTGTCACAATTGAACAGGAGGAGTTGCAGGCACTTTGCACACCTTCCTTCGCTGAGAAGTTCCCGGAGCTGCCGATGTTCGTGCAGAGGATCCTCACCAGTTTCGAATCCAAGGACAGCGACACAAAGAAGAGGGATGCTAACAATGCGAGACTCCCACCAGAGGCCACACTCGAGGCCAAGCGCCGATGCAGGGACATCACAGCTGCACGGCCATACATACCTGGTGAAAGACACAATGTTGAGTTTGCTGACATCCTCTATGATACAGACAATGCATACTTCATCCCCCTCACATTTTTCCTGAACAAGAACCTGCAGTATATCATCGACGAAGTCTCCTCCCTCGCTGTCACCAAGACTAACCCTCTACCAGGTGAGGCAAAGGGCATGAACGTCATTGACATTCCAAAATGCTTTCCGCGTCTCCCTATTCCTATCAAGAAGAAGGATTTTTCGTATGGTCAATGGGATGAGGCGGCAGAGAACAGATATCGTTTCGATGCTAGCCGGGACAAGGATGGGGACGAGGGACCTTATGCTGCGTTCTGGGCTCTCCACTTTGGGTTCTTCAATGGACTACAGGATAAGATCAAGGATTTCCCAGCCTGGCAACCTCTAGAAGAACGGCGATGAAAAAAAATATCGGAGTCAACCAACAACCTTCAATCGCGAACACTACACAGAGGACCTGTGCATAGCAGAGGTCGAATTTAGATTTCAGCAGAGGATGGAACAAGAGAGGGTAGAGCGGGCAGCTGCTGAAGCTGTGGAGACACGTAGAGTTAAGTCTGTCCCTGCTCATAGAACAAACAACTACTCCCGCCCTCGTTCGCAGTCGCCCTTTCCAATGGGCAGCAAGAAAGATTCAAGCTCCCAGTCTTGCTGCATCGCATGTGCGGAGCGTGGCCACAATCTGCACGACCACTACTCCCCTGCCAACACTAGACCCAAACCTATCTGGGCTGACGTACGAGACAACAATATCCACCATCCCAGCCTGGCCAAGTGTATCTGCATCAAATACAGTATATTCAGAGCCACATCTAGATGCACCCATGACACCGACATCCTCCACATCTGCTCGTTCTGTGGCAAAGACCATTCGGCTTTCTCCTGGACCTGTCGAGCAGCTCCGTCAGGTGGTGCTTGAGGAATTCCTCAAGTCGGCCACCCCCCACAAACTAGCATACCTGAACCTCGCAGCTTTCATAATCCCACAACCCTTATTGCACCACAACCTGCTATCATGCTCCGACATTTTCTCCCACGTTATTCACCCATACAATGCAGACACCTTCGAACACTTATTGGACAAGCACAAACTCACATCAACTTACCCTCGCTTGGTCCACAATCTTTGCCACGGCTTTCCCCTCGGCAATATGCTGGTCATCTCAGAGACCATCATCTTTCCTAATCACCCTTCCTGCCATGTATACCCAGAAGCAGTCAAAGAATACCTTGCAACCAAAGTTGCCGCTGGCCATATGTCTGGACCTTACTCGAAATCAGAGACCGAACGTATACTGCGGGGCCCATTCCAGTCTTCCCCCCTAATTGGAGCTGTGCAATCTCAACAACTGGGGATGCCGGACAAACTAAGGGTCTGTCGCCACCTCTCAAAGGGCTCGAACCTACACCCATCGGTGAACTCATTTGTTGACAAGGTGGACTATCCCACACATTTCGACACCGCCATGAAGGTGGCAGAGATGGTGAGTTCTGCATATGCATACTTTTATTGGGTGCCACAAGACACCCTAGGACATGACAAGATATTCCTGATATTTATGGTGACCGACGCATGATATTCGCGGCACCAGATCGGACATACTTGATATTTCATGACATCAATATTTCCTATCCCTCAAGATATACACATATATTGATATAACTGCACCTAGATATCCCTCGCACCTCCTGGGACACAGGCATGTACCCTCGATATAGCCAAATTCCACCGCACATGCCTGGTAAATCCGAATCACAAACCATTTCTCATGGTCCAGGGCAACGACAGTGAATTCTACATCGATCATGATCATCCATTTGGTGCAGCGTCTGCCAGCAGTAACTCTGGCATGATAGCTAATGCCGTCGTAGACATCTGGCATGCCAAAGACGTCAAGCCAATCTTGAAATACGAGGACGACTTGAAAAATTTCTGTTTCCCTATCATTAACGGTCCCTTCAGCGATGGGAATTATACCTATGCCTACGACCGTGATTCTATGATGAGTAAGATAGCACCCCTGGCAGTCCCATGGCATGCCGACAAGGGCGATAAATTTTTTGTATTTGTCACCACATTCATTGGATTTCTCTGGGACATTCCTGAGAAGCGGGTCAGCTTGCCTGAGGAGAAGTGTCTGAAATTCCAAGAACGAGTATGACAATTCCTCGACGCCTTCAATGGTCGCCCTTGCCTATTGATAGACATCGACAAGATTCATGGCTCTTTATGTCATGTCGCCTTCGTGCATCTGGAGGGCAATTCTCGTCTTCCTTCCTTATCCAACTTTGCAGCCTCCTTCAAGGGGAACGAGCATATCACCCGATACCCACCCCGATCAATGATGACGGACTTGAAGTGGTGGTTGGACCAGCTTTCCACCCCTCACCTGATGAGATCACTGCACCCTAGGGGACCGGCGAGAGACCTCGGTATCTTTGTCGATGCCTTGACATCTTGGGGGATCGGGATCCTGATCGGTTCACAATGGGCTGCTTTCAGACTTCAACGAGACTGGAAACAACCAGGCAGAGATATCTGCTGGTTGGAGATGCTTGCCATCGAAATATTGACCTACTACCTCAGAGAAATGGGGATCTCTGACACAAGTCTGATCATTCACTCAGACAACAAGGGTCAGCCATATATAAAGATATCTTCTCACTGACAAGATACTGATACAAGCATACTTAGGAGCCATGGGAGCGAATGAGAAAGGCCATTGTCCAAACTGGCACATCAACTTGTCCATACGCTGCACTTATGCAACTCTTTCCAAACATTCTATATCCCCCACATACATATACATTGAATCGGCCAGGAACCCAGCAGACCCAATCTCATGTGGGATTTTGGGTCTCCCAGGGGACCGTTTACCTTACATGGTTGCTCTCTCAGAAGAGGTACAGACATCCTTGGCATATGCCTAACCCATTCCAGAAACCGTACTCAGTAGCAGTCACTCCCGAGAGGCAAAGGGAGAGAGAAGTCCCAACAGCGACTTCTTTCCCACAATCCCTTTCAGCTTCGAAAACCCCTTCCCATCCCGTAAAAGCTCACAATCCTTTCCAATGTTCCTTCTCACTCAATAATGATACCACTCAAGAATCCTCCTCGACCATCCGTGCTCCTCTAGCTCAATATGAACGTAACAAACAGCCTCGTAATCCCCGTACCAGAGATCGCATACAACACAATGAATACAGACCGGTGGTGGCTGCAGTAGACCGCCTATTTTGCTGGACAGCCCCTTACGCTATCAAACGACATCACAAACTTTTCGCTGACCTTCCTGAGCAGCTGGCAGACAGCGCCCACTCATCTATAAGAGGTGCTCTTGCCCCCAATACGAAAGCTTCATACGCGGCAGGACTCTTGCGCTTCAACCAATTCTGTGACAAATGGGACATACCCGAACCTCAGCGCATGCCAGCCTCTTACCCTCTATTATGCGCATTCATCGGCGAGCACAAAGGTACGATCAGTGGTAAGGCCATCAAGAACTGGATGAGCAGCCTAAAAGCTTGGCATGACATCAGTGATGCACCATGGTGTGGAGATCACAGATGGGTCCAGATGGCACGCATTTCGGCAAACAAAGAAGGGATGGCTTTCAAGTGCCCACTTCGTTCACCAGTATTGATTGAGCATCTCACAGCTTTGCAGGCAGGACTTGACACAACGAAACCCCTGCATGCAGTGGTATGGGCAGCTGCAATGTCTGCTTTCTTTGGCTGCTGCCATCTGGGTGAAATTGTGGTGGCGAAGCCTTCAGCATTCGATCCGAGATACAATGTTTGCCGGGGCACCAGTATGGTCTAGCATATTATCCGAAACTCCTGCTCACCTTGTATTCCAGATGTCAAATTCCAAGAACTCTGGGGAGAAACAAGATCCGTGCACTTCAGATTGCCCTGGATGAAGACTACCAAAGAAGAAGGTGCATCTGTCATCCTCACCGCACGGCCAGATTCCCTATGTCTACATGATGCCCTGCAAAATCACCTCAATGTCAACAAAGGTGCTCCCTCAGACACCTCTTTATTCGCATACTGGGATGGTTCTACATGGATGCACCTCTCCAAGCATGAATTCCTTGAAATTTGCACTGCCATTTGGAACAGACATTCACTTGCACACATACACGGCCATAGTTTTCGCATCGGCGGGGCAGTTGAACTCCTGCTAGCAGGTGTACCCCCTGAGATCGTAGCAGCGACAGGAGGTTGGACATTGCTGGCATTTCTGCTGTACTGGCGGTGCATGGAGGAGATACTTCCACTCAGTATGTCCAGAGCATATAGGAAGTCCCATTTTGATGATTTGGCACGTATCTTTGAACAGTTTCGCCTGGACAATTGTATACCTCATAGCCTCGTTGCAGTACCTGATGGCAACCTAGAACTTTTGTAACGACGCTTCACATACTTTAAATTCATTACATCGACGGTCACTAGAAAATGTTAGCATAGCATAAGATTCAGAGCTGCGCTCGGCTGGTTGACCAGAATTGGGCTCACCCTCATCCATCCATTGTGAGCTTCGCTCTGACCGGTGTTTCTGGATTCGGTTGTCCCGTTTTCTGGCCCACCGTGCGCTCCAGACTTGACATGCGACATGTCGGTATCCTGACTGTTCCCAAGGTGTTGGCTTCTCTCGGTACTCCCCTGGTACCACACATTATCTCTCAGCCGACTTCTTCCTTCCCTCGTGGTGTCAAGTCTCAGACAAACCACACCAATATACAGTAGTATATCGGTGTTCATTCATTCATACTTTACAAGACTAATTACATCCTGAACAGAACGACAGTTAGCTTATCAGAGGCAAGTCCTTTCATGATGTGTTTTTTGCCCCCAGCTCAATCACTATGTTAGCTGGTCAAGACACAATGAAATCTGTGTCACGTAAGTGTTCCTTAATGTTGGAGGTCTGAGTGCCACTGAATATTCTGGGACCTCCCTAGAAAAGGACTCAGAGGATGCCAACAACATCTCCTCGACACTGAGTGTCACTTCAGCTATGACCATGAAGCGCACACTGGATAATAGCGACGATGAGGCATGCGGCTATTCTACTTGCTGTGACTGCAGGCTGACTTTTTTAATTTACAGTCTTCTTTGGAAGTCTCATGTTGAACTTATGACAGTCAGGTAGCTGGTTCTGTGAGACGAGCGCTAGACCCGATAGGCAAGAGAGGCATCTCTGGAAAACCTCCAAATGACGACAAATGTCGGATTCAGTGTGCGAGTGATGCGATGCAGATGCCAATGATGTCTAGTACTGTCCTACCACCACATGCTCTGATTGACCGTGCCCGCCTTCAGCTCTATCAGGGATGGGATCAAAGGGATCCTAAAAATATCCTCCTCAATGGGTTAAATATGACATCGGAGAACTCTGAGAAATCTAAGATCATTCTCACTTTCGTGAATATTTTTCATTCCGAGTCCTATAATGTATATTATAGGTAATCGGTCTTTATGCCAGTTTTGACCATGGGAATGATGCTATTCGGGAGTTGCCATGGGCTTTTGTATTGATTCGGCATTTGCCGGTCATTGCATGAGAAATATTGTGGGAAGAAAAAGCCTGGGAATATATTTCCTTTCATCGCCTTGTCCCTTATGCATGGGTACCGGCAACCCCCACCAAATTTTGGGCTCCGAGCGATCTCGATATGGCCTGGAAATATGGCACTTTCATGGATGCACCTACTGCAGGTCGAATGAGGAAGATTCATGACTACTTTTGCAGGAACAATTTGTTCAGAGTGTAATTCTACATGTATTCTTTGAAGCACATCTTTTTTAATACCTTGTTTTACTATAGTTTCAGCACATTTATAGCCTTTAAAAGGTGTTTTTTAAAAATGTGCTAAAAAAAATTGCATGTATTTTATTTTAAAAAGATTTCCTGTAAAATTTCCAAAGCAATATGAGTGCTGTGGAAGCCTGCATCAGGTGCATTTGGATCAGCAGTCTGGGCTACCCATAGATTTTGTGATTTAAATACAAATTAATGCAAACTATGAGCCATACTGAGGACTAGAGTGGAGACTTCACACAGCTAGTCAGTCATCTAGATCAATGTGTGGGCACTTAAACAGTAGCAAAAGAGGAAGTAGAGATGACATCTAGACAAGTCAACTCTCCTGGCCTTTCGAGACTACCTACTATTCCCTGTTAAACAGACTGTATCCAGTCAATACAACAGGGCCCCACTATATCTAGACGAGTCCAAACCAGAAGTAAAAGAGAGAACTAGATTAACTTGTCATACTCAATGGTCTGAAGCCCACCTTGAATATTTACTAAGTCTTGATGGAATCAGATTCCTCCATGGACTTAGCCTAGGAATGAATAAAACCCTGAACCCTGAAAAGAAAGGATAGCCTAGTTAGGATCCAAGATACCCATCTAGATCATGCAAGTGATTGTGACAAATACAATCTTGCTATCTTGATTGATCAACAATCAGTGGTTACATCCACAAAGTACTATGCAATTAAACAAGTATTGAATGAATAGCCATGCGGCCCTATAGGAAATGGAACAAGGAGTGCCTATGAACCAGTATGGCACACCTAGGTAATAGAAAAACCCGGTGCTCATCTGCACAACTGAATGAATATCTCAGAATCATGCAATCCTTGTAAATTAATTACTCATCATTTGTATTGCTCCATATAATCATACTATCAGTCATCTAGATAAGCGACTCCTATACCTAGACATGAAATACTATAAAATACCATCATCTAGACACACAGCAGAAAAGCATTGCCCCTGCATTTGTGCTAGTGGCCGATAGCTACCTAATCAAATAACAGATTTAAGTGCCTGTCCTCGACAGAGTAATTCGTTGCTAAGTCACTCAATATGAAAGAACAAGATTAGTTGAAGTGAAATAAGCCCTAGAATGCTTTGAGTTTGAACAATTGAAGAGTCTGTGTGCTCTTTGCAAGTCTGTGAACTTGAAGCAGGATCTGTGCATCCTTTGTAGAAGTCTGTGTACTTCTCTGTCTCAAGTCTGCAAACTTGTGTTGAGAGTTAGTGAACTCTAGAGCCTGTGCACTCTTTGCAGAACCTGTGTGTTCTTTGATTGTTTGAGTTAAGAAGTATTCTAGATCAGCTATTGCTCACCTAGATGACATTTGTTCCCTGAACTAGGCCAGTTCCTACCTACTTACTAAAAACCCCATGTCATTATAACTCGTTATCTCAACTAGTGTATCTTATGTAAACATCTTCTAGATCAGAATCAAAAGTTGTTTTTGAATGTGTTCCATTAATTATCAGAGTCTAAGATTGTACATGAGTGCTTCTACTGTACTCAAGTTTGAACTTACATACATTGGTGATAGTGTGAGTGTGTTGGAGTGATAGTTAGTCTCTAGATTATCCATCTAGAGTTAGTTTTCTTTTGAGCACTGTCCATTACTGAGCACATCACCAGCAACCCCAAGAGCCCTGTGGATAGCGACCCTATCTCGTGCGTAAGTCCTCATGTGAGGCAGCGATGTATATGATGTGCATCTCACATTGAAGGCTGTCAACTGGGATGATGACAATGATGACCTTGCCCAACTAATACCCCAACAACTGCTGCTATTCCACCAACACCTCTCTTATATTCCCTACATCGACAATGGGGCCAATCACTTGTGCATGGTGAATCTGCACACATCAACAACTACGGATGCTGTTGAGGATCTCACATTGCACACTATGTGCAAGACCATTGCCCTCCAAGTCCACGATGTTATTGTCACTGTCTGGCCATTTCTAGCCAGTTCAAACAGGATGCCATCAAGTTTCCTCCTCTCATCTGCATGGCCACTTTTAACTCTGAAATGATGGTTGGCAAGCAAGATCCTTGGTAGAAGGGCACACAGGTTGCTTGGGCCTTGAAGAGCTGTAGAATGATGAGCCTTGTGGATGCCTCTTTTACCTCACCACCAGTTGCTCATCCCGAGTCAACTTCAAAAGAAAGTGAGCCTTACAGATATCACAGTGAAGTGCATGCCACTTCCTTGTCATCCAGCAAAAGGCCTGTGCTACCATCAATGACCTTACTGATCACAAATGGCTTATGCATTGTGGAAAGAGGTATGCTTTATTCCCATCTCCAAAACCTTTCTCATTGCCAACCAGGTTCCAACGCTGTCCATGCCAAAAGTAGCTTCATGCTCATCCAGCTATAGGCCATAGGACATACAGCTGTGCTTTCTGACCTCAAAGACAAAGACCCCTTGCTTGAATTTGTCATGCCCTCCACTTTTAAGCTCTCCAAATCCTCCATGCTCCCTGACCTGCTGACCATTGGTGAGATCCACAAGTACCCTGAGCTCTTGCCCAGGTGACAACCAATGCTGTGTTCAGAGCAGGAGATCCACAGTGCAAATGGGTCAGCCTTGGCACCCCCAGCTCCCTTGCAAAATCATTCAACTCCTGTGCACCCATATTATTGCGTGTCACCATTCTCTAAACAGAGTATTGACCAGCATCATGCAAGGAGCTTCTCCATTGCTCAGCCTCTCTTTCTGTTGCAAGTTCTCCAAGGACACATCCACCTCAACAGCTCATGCCTTCCATCCCTGAGTGTATGGGTGAACCTGAGGCAAGTCCATATATCTATCTGTACACAGTGTCATGCACTAGTTCAAACATTTCTGGCTGCAATGGCAGAAATTTGACCTCACTGGCCATTCCTTGTGATGATACACAGATGGTGACATTCCTAATACATGACCAGCATGTCAGAAGAACCATCCAATGTGGTCACATTTTCTTCTCTCCTCTGCTTGTCCAGACTTTCTCCCTCAAATAGTGTTCCTCCTGCACTCTGAGGTATCTGCCAATCTTTTTGCCACTCTTGAGAACAAAAACCATGCTCTTTCAGATACAATTATGGAGCTGTGCAGTGAGTCACATTCAGTTCCTTCCCCCATTTTAATAACATGTTACTTTCTTAGACTCAAAGACCCACTTCAATGAGAAACACCAAAAGGCAAGCATGGCTGAGTACATGTACATCCATCTTTGGCCATTCCAACTTCAGCACTCCATTGCCAATTTTGAGTGCCACAAGATCTCGGCAGAGAAGCTGGTGGATATATTCAAGCAGCATTTGCATGAATTAGAAAACATCGGGAACATGTTTTTAGAGGATCTTCCAGAAATTGTATGGAATTCGATGAGATATTTTTGAGTGTAATGAGGGAGCAAGTCCATTGACATTGAGTTGGAGGCCCCCCCCCCCTAGCCAAAAAATTCAGACCTGTAGGTTACATATCCAAGGGTGCACAAGCATAATAAATGTGTGTATCTTATCTGCTATGTCTTGACATAAATATTACTGTATTACACATATTAAGCATAAAATATGATCTCTATTCTCATTCTGTCCAATTGTATGCAAAGTACTCCTACAATGGGTTATCCTGGGTATTCAAATCTAATCATAAGGTCTTAACAATGCATGCACAATGTATCATAATTGAGATCACTCAATGTATACTTCATTCCTGTTCCAAATATCTCTTGGCCTGTAGTTTAGTGACCTTGTGAAGGTTGAACCTTCATGAGTAAATCCTGTTGATGTCAACCTATGTGGTATCCTCCAACCCTGCATGTTATATATTGATTATATTGATGGTCTATTTTTTGGTTTTGATTATCTTTTTGTTTTATTTTTATTCATGTTGAGCTGCACAGGGGAAAAAAGATATAGGACTCGGTCCTGCCACACAGATGTGATGGCCCACACCTGCTAGTGTGAGGTTCCCCGATTCTTTCCGAGATAAGGACGAAACGAGTTACGAGAGAGAGTTGAGTAAGAACGATAACGACCATCCTCCTGCCAACTCGTGAAACTAGGAGTCAAATTGTATTTGTTCAGTGGCTAGTCACCTGCATCGGCACGGACGAATATTCTGGCACATCATTGAAACATTGGGCCTTGAAGCGTCTAAGTCTACGTGTCTGGATTTATGCTTTTGGTCCCAGGCCGTTAGAGCGATTATCCAGCGTATCCTGGCATGCTTCCATTCGGTGATGTAACGAAGTGGGAAGCTAACTTCGATTACGACCAGCATGAGCGTCGCGTCAGCACTGCCAGTGTTTCAAGATCGTTCAGGTCCTTGTTTGTTTTCCTTTACTTGCCTAGGGTCTGGCCGGCTTCTCTGGTAGGACCTGCAGAGAGGGTCCGTCCGACTACGCTTTGTGTCCTTTTGTTGCTCCTCGGGACCTTTGTTTTCCGACTAGGAATCCATTTGTTTTATGATGGGGATTTTGAAAGCTGATTCGAATTTTGACCAGGTAGGTGATTACTGCAATATACATGCGATGAGCGGTTCACATATTGACTTCGAAATGACGATGTACGGCCGTTTGAAACAAAAAATACGTGATGAAGCCCTTTGTATTAACATACACGAATCCTAGGGACAGTAAAGCAAAACATGTAGGTCACAACGGGATAATTGAAATAATATATTATTGAATGGCTTGCTCGGTGACAATGTATTGCAGGATTGTTCATGTTGACGACTTCTGGGCTTTTTTGGAAGGATTTCGGGGGGTTGGAACTTGGGATTTGCGTTGTTAGAGTTATTGGGTTGACCGCTCGCAGCAGTGCGACTTTGAGACATCGGAGAGAATAGAAGTTGTAGAAGTTATATTTGAAGCAGTAAACAAGTCATAGACTTCGTCCTAGTAGCTGAGATTTTGCCATGGCGATTGCAAGCGTGAGTCCCCGGGCCGCTCGCTTAGTCAGCACATTATGTGCGCTGCCCTGGCAAGCTTGGTCTGTCCACAACGTTCAACTACTTAAACACGACTCTACTCATGTTTTTCTCTAACGCGCATGATGCGTTCCCTCTGAAATGAACTCCTTTCCCGTGAAAATGCAACCAATATCTGGAGTCGTCCCAAAATTATAGATTAGCTGCGCTGGCTTCTCGTTGTCTTCTGGAATCTGGCAACGGTGGTGTGGAGATGGAAGGCCAGAAAACGGTCAGCTTGTCGACCTGACAATTAGTAATCTTCAATTAAACAAGCCCGTCGGCAGCTCCTGGATGTCAGGTTTCGATGTCGCATGGCTCGGAATACTGCACCTATTAGCTCGGGCGGGGGTAAACAGCCTATTCTGCTTGTCTCCTGCACATTCACGGTACGATGTTCTTCTACTGCATGCATACATATGAAAAAAGGGCCTACGTCCGGTTCTTTGTGAATGCTGAACTTCTTGTGGCAGTTTCTTCTTCGGTACATGGCCACTACTTCAGTTGCTGTCCGAAGTTTGGGGTCCTTCGCTCCGGAAGAACAGCATATTGCATGCTCCTGCAACACTGCCAATGTCACGGATATTCTGTGAAGAGCCTAGAACTTCAATATATTAGTCTGGGCGCTTGTTTCCACTATATTAAGGTTCTCCTCTCCTCAGTAATGGTCCGTATTTTTGTTGTGCTTGAATGTTGATTACATATTTGTGCTCAGGAAATGCTATCTTCAACATGCATCTGAACAAGAATGTCTACGACAGTCGCTTCAACTCGCATTCACAGAAGACTGTCCCGGAATTGAATCAGGTTCCTGCATGCTGAATGAAGACGAGTTTGGTCCACATTCACAGTATTATGAGACGCCGTCATTCTTCCTGTCATGTCTTTTAACGCTCACACACAAAAATAGGACACCCGCGTCTGTGTGTGCATTGTCGGAGAAAAGAAGATGTTTCAGTCCCTGTATCTTCTTGCTCAAGACGTCTCTTGTACGGTACTTTTTTAATCCTCTTCGACTTCGACATCAGCAAGGTCATACTCCACCGTAGCCACCTTTTCGAACTCGTTCCTTCACACTAGCGCCCGTGGTGGGAAACGGGTCAGTAAACGTGCGCTCACCATGCATCTGTGCCTTCAAAAAATGGCACGACCGCATGTCGTCGATTATTTAACGTCGTCTTTACTCTACCGTTCTTTGAGAACAACATGAGCGACGCAGACCCTGATGCTATTGCATCACCTCCCTCTGATACCTCTGATGCGAACACAACATCCTCTACGACCACCGTCGAATCTGGACTCCATAATGGTCGAATGTGCGAATGTCAATGCGATCCCCTCTGCAATTGTCTATGTCCATGTCTTGACCACTGCATCTGCCTCTCGAAACACGGAGACAATCACACGTGCAACAAAGAGTGCGGCAAAGACTGCAAGCGTAGATGCAAGGGGGAATGCGGCTCACGCAACGGTTACCGAAATCTGGTTGTATGTCTTGACGGAACATCCAATCAGTTTGGCCATCGGGTCTGCATTCTGATTCGTCGCCTCGTCCCTGCTGACACACTCCTCCAGAACACGAATGTTGTGGAGTTGCACAATCGCATACTAAAGGATGACCCAGACGTCCCCCAGCTTACCTTCTACAGCAGCGGTATCGGGACCTATGTTCCTCCAAGTAGACTTACCATAGCTCACTGGCTCCACAATTTCGACAAAGCATTTGCTTGGTGATTACATTGTCGGCGCTTCTTTTCTGATCCCACTGATCATGATTTCGTTAGGAGTTTTAAGCGCCTAGTTGAAGAAGCATATAGGTGGATAGCGGATCATTATCAGCCCGGGGATCGATTATTTCTGTTCGGTAAGTTGTTTCTTGCGCGGATAGAGGCAAATCGTTATAACGCACCCTGAAGGATTTTCACGCGGGGCTTACCAAGTTCGTGCGTTGGCAGGAATGATTGAGAAAGTTCGTATTCCTTTGTTGCTATACACCGCCTTTGATAGTTATCGGCGTGATTTAGCTCGGTCTCGTTTTCTCCGGAAATAAAGGCTTAATCCCGTTGTAAGATTTTTCTGTAATTCCTTTCGTTCCGGGCTTACGTACTTTTAGTGCCTATGAGTTATACTCTGACAGACACAAGGGCATAAGTGAGATAGATATTTCTATAATATGTGCTTCAGATGAGATCTGATGTACCTCAATTAGAAATCAAGAGCGAAGCAGAAGCAGAAGCCCTGGCATTGAACTTCAAACGTACGTTTGCGAGACCGGTCAAGGTTCACTTTGTGGGTGTCTGGTACGTTCTGTGACCAGTTTTCTCGCAAATATTGTTCAGTCCTGTTTCAGGGACACCGTATCTTCAGTGGGAATTGCGCAAACGCAGCCTTTACCATTAACAAAATCTGCTTCTCATATTTGTTTCTTCCGGCATGGACTAGCCTTGGACGAGCGTCGTGTGAAGTTCCTGCCCGAATACCTGGGTGGTGGCCGGTCACCTCTCACTGGGAACGAACACTATGATGAGGAGCCTCCCAATGCGAAGGAGGTTTGGTTTCCAGGAAGACACTCTGACATGTATGCTCGTTCGATTCCAACCTTGGTCGATGTTAAATTTGTTCCTTTAGCGGTGGGAGTTGCCAACGAGGGCATACCATCGATCTTTCCCGAGTTCCTCTTCTGTGGATGGAGAATGAAGCCGGTGCAGCGGGCCTTAAGCTCGCACCACGTCGTGGCGGAGTTGAGTGGAGATGGGACGAACACCATGGAGACACGCCAAAGAACACATTGAGTTGGTTATGGTGGTTAATCGAGTTTCTGCCGGTCAAGCATCTGCGATATAATGACAAGGAGAGCACTACACGGTACTTCTGCTTCCAGGCTAGTTATATAGTCTGACTCACAAAATTGGCATTTACTAGGAGACCTCATTTGGGTCGAGGGCGTTTAATTGTTCCGTCACAACTTATTCACGCATCCTTGGCGTTCAAACAAAACTATACTCCCTCGGCTGTGTTTTTCGGCACCACAAAAGCGGCTTGGAAGCCTCTTATTGGGATAGGTAATGTAGAAGATCTATCCTGGGCTGACGAATGGGAAGATTCTTTTGAGATGGATCTCTTTGACCATTCTGTTGCTCAGGATGCGATGCGAGAACTCCAATCATTGAGGTCCAATCATGCCGACAAACGCGATACAGTTCGACAATTGGTCCTTCTGAAACGCTTATCATTTATGGCATTATCCAGTTAGTAGTCTACGTCTCGTGCTGAATCATCATTTACTCACTTTCAAATTAGGGCAAGGTTCTCACAAAATCTCTGAAATTATAAAGGATTTTGTGGCTATGCTGTCGGATGAGGATGACAAAATTACAGCTGGAAGTGCCTCTTGTCTTTTCCAGCTTGCGAAGCATTGTATGTCTTTCCCCCAAAATTAGGCCTTGCTTATGGTCGACCGCATGACAGGGCATCACCGTCAGATCTTAGAGAACTCAGACGTTGTCCAATATCTAAAATCGATGCTGCATGGTCCATCGGAAGGAGCACGTCTTGCCAGTATTCAGTGTCTCTCCCAGTTGATCCTGAAACCCGAAAACGGTGACAAACATGAAGCGGATCAGACTAACGTCCACCGTGATGACACTGAACCTTGGGAGAAGCATCTATCCGAGGCTCGAGATATTTTGTCGGAACGGCCAGTAGACATTTGGATCCAGACTATCGGTAACCTGTTTGATACGAAAGACAAGAGCAAAGAAACTCTGGGTACATCTTGTATTTCTCGCCTGGTTAAAATAGGTATGTTTTGTTCACAAAGTGCCACACCAGCATATCGAATCGCCATGTCTAGTTTCTATTCGAGACGAGTTTTTGAAGTACGATGGTGCGTCCTCTATCTTGACATGGATGTCGTGCAAGTGAATTTAACATGCTGTCAGGACTGCCTCTCAGTGGGAAGTTCATAGAGAGGTTAGTACGCCTCCTGGAGACGCAACACGCTCAAGCGCATGCGGCGTCGTCGCTTGGAAGCATGGCAGCATGTTTAAAGGGTATGTTCGTTCACTGTGTAATCATAATTTGTTCACAAAAGGTGTCGTGCTAGATGGAATTGCTCCCCACCGGAGTCGGATGGTGTCCTACCTGATGTTGATGATCAAGCATAAAAATTCTAAATCAAAGGGAGCTGGTGTGGCATGTCTTAGTGAATATTTCGTTAACGGTAGGTCCCATTCTTTACTCGAGTTTCAACATGTCGCTTACCGAATCCCAAAGACAGTGCAATGCGGGAACTCATTCTACAACGAGAGAGCAACTTGTTCGTGGACTTGATGGAAAGCCTGTTCGGAGAGCATAATCATTGCCACTACAACGACAAGAGCGCTGTCGTGAATGCCTTTACATCCATAGCCACACATAGTAACATCATCTTTTTTCGGTGTGCATTATCTAACTTTCTGTTAGGTGATAGCTCCACGCAGCTCAACCAAAGTAGGATGATCCGGGTTCTGGTCTACACCCTGTGCGTAGACCGATGGCTCAACGTGGACGAGTGCGTTACCCTTCTGCAAAAGATAAATTCGGGTGGTTAGTAAGCTTGCATTTAAGCCAAGGCTATCATCGTTGACATGTTCCCACTTCAGATTCCCGCATGAAAATGATCAACGAATTCATCGAAGCACTTGTGACCATCGGCACCAACGGCGCCAGTCTATACAGAACTCAGTGCTTTTTCCGCGCAATATATGGACCTGTTCATATCTTTGAAGCCAATCCGGTCTTAACTCCAGACGCCTCTGTCATGAAAACGATAGTAAAAGCCATGGAGCATCCACATTCCCGTATGAAGGCGGTGGAGTTCCTTAAATCGGTCGCAATGAGAGGTGCGGACGTTCATCGGTGGTGTCAACTGAAACTGATTAAGTGTTGTTTACTTAGCTGAGATCTACCCAATTATGCGAGAAACTCGTCTACTTGAAAGGATCATCGAACTTGGTGATGGTGGCGACTATGATGCACTATTTTCTGTCAGGACGGCCTTGGAGGATTTTGTTCAGCTTAACGGTATGTACCTCCACCATCCTACTCGCTGCACTAGTGGTCACCCTATTCGTGATAGGCCCGTTTGTTGAACTGCTTCTAAAACCGAACGCTTTTGCAATACTTACCAAGAATATTGACTGGGATGTCACTCATATCTTTGATGAACGGCACAATCTCAGACAGAGTGTCAAAGCCCAAGAGTCCGGTGTCCGTTGTATACAAAAGCTTATCACGATCGGTGAGTAGAGTCCCTCCATTCTGACATCGCCATATTCTAAGATTATCACAAGAGAAAGCACGGACGATGTTATTTGACCAGCAGATAGTAGATAAACTCTTGAATATCCTTGCAGCATTCAAGGACGAGCCAGAATCTGGAGAGCGGTTGCGGTTATATTCTCCAAAGTACGATGATTTACTTATGAAGACTTTATCACGTTTGGTAACCTTTGGTGTGTATGATAAGTTCAATTTATGTCGCACTACGCTAATATTGATACGTAGATGACTCTCGGGAGCGGATACATGATAACAAGGACCTTCAGGAAAAGCTTCGACGGTTTATCACAGTGCCCGGGCCGGACCCGGTTCAAGTTCCTTAGCTACCTCTCCGTAGTGCTCAATGAAGATCCTGTAACAAATGATGTGTTGAAGCGCATGCCTTTGAAAGCAGAGAAACTATATGACCGTGTTGATTCCATACTTAGACTGTCTCAAGTGAGGTTGGGGTTCCAGATCAATTCCGGGTCATCATTAATATTTGACGTTCATCTCATCGGTGAAACAACATCTCTCAATGCTTTGTTTTGATACGACGTGCCCAGGATTTCTTGAAAGGTCATAGCTTCTAGCTGGGTTTTTTTCGTGGTCCCATACTCAAAGCTACATAGTGCTGGCACCATATTTCTTCTCTACCGTAACGCTGTGATCTGGCCTGTCAAAAAATGGGGGTAATCACGCGACAAACCTCGCCGTTTCTGTCAACCCAGATAAACGCGCCCACCTACTTGCACAAACACTTGGGGAATGCACGAAATCATCCTGGTCGTGAAAAACGAAAGATCGAAAACTATTCGGACCAGCGTTGAAAGATCTAAAGCAGCTGCACGCTTATTTGCATATAGTGATTTACCGGCATCTCAAAAGGAAAATGATGGTAGTTTGTCGGACATTCTGCATTTCCCTTTTAAGGCAACATTAGGCCCCAAAAGGCGATATAAGGCCAAAAGGCAGTCGAGCCGATAATTAGCCCTTACTACCCGAGAGTCAGGTCTGGTAAGGCCGCTTATCAGATGCCTAATAAGAGCACCTTCTTATCTAATAAAGTCCCTTATAAGAAACGGGTTGCGACCTTATTATAGCATTAAAATATTCTGCCCTCCCTTTAAATGTACCTAATAACGAAGCTTAAATTCATCTGATTTTCCTTATAACAGGCCTTACAGTCATACACCGGTCACTTAGACCCCAAAACACTAATTGATGGCTGGAATATTTTTTTGATGAAATGGCTAGAACTTTTTTTAATCAATGAATACTAGTACAATCTATTGAGTCTGAAAAAAAGGGCCAAAGCTATACATAGAGAAATGATCGTTACAGAGGATGAGTTTGGTGAGTGTCCAAAAAAGGCAATCCCAGTCATCTTAGACCCCAGTCCAAAATCAGGCCACATCATCTCTCTTTATAGGTATCATCATTATTCAAGCTGCTATAACTGTGAACCTGTTCTGGAGATTCACTGGAGGGTTTATTGGCTGTTGGAATATGTTTTTTATGCATGAATATTGTTAACTTGATTACATTATGTAACATATCCTAATAAGGAAATTGATATTGATTGAAGCGAGAATGCCTCAGAACCTGGTAAAACACTTCATAAAACACAGACCAAGCATCAAGAAAGTAATTAAATATTATAAACTATTTTTAAGAATTTTTTGAGGCTTAGAAAATGCATGGAAGACGAGTTTCAGGCCAGGGTCTAACATGACTGGGGGGGTCTAAGTGACCGGTGTATGACTGTACTGTGAACAGAGGAAGCTTATTTGCCAACTTAAAAGACTTAAAAAAAGGTAGGGCAAGCGAATAAAAAAAACTCATTTTTTTCTCAGTACCCTCGGAAGCTATTATTATTTAATTTTTCTTGGTCTTTAAGTTCTAATTCTAATACATTATTAACAATTGAGACTATTAACAATTTACTTCCACCAGAGATTGAACAGACGACGGAACGATAAAGAAAGACTTACATAATATATGATGATACAAAATTTCCACTACACTAAAAGGTCATACCTATGTAAGTGCTCTGGGTTTATAGATAGTCGCGGTATGATTATTGTACCTACCTGTTCCCAATCCTCCAGACCAATTAAACTTGCATTCACACATCATGGTTTGGATGGTGAGGCACCGAAAGTCATGAGAGGGGGATGAACATGGGTTTTGGGTAATTTTAACATAGCATGACATAAATTCTATGACTCCTACTCTGATTCCTCGTCCTCCTCCTCCTCTTCATCATCCTCATCATCCTCGTCATCCTGATTCTCATTCTCACCATCGTTGACTGAATTGGCAAAGTGTACTCCAGGGGTGATTGCGTGAGTGGTAGTGGGGGTCGCTGTATCTGCTGGAACATTGATCGGCGAGATCGATGGTTGTGCAGCAACACCGGCCTTTTTTGCTTGGCCCTTTCGCTTGGATGCTAGATCAGTAGCAGCATCGGTACTGCTGCTCTCTGCTACACCGTGTGCTTGACCTCTGCGGCTGCGGGTGACCCTACTCGGCACTGTTGGTGTTGTTTTTACCACCTTTTTTCCCTTTTTCTTGCTGCGACTTGCCTTCCCGATGTCTACATCTGTGCCTGCAGGACCAGGGGACGTATTGATGGTAACCGAACTGTTATTGGTGGCAGGTGGTTCATTTGGAGGGGAAACGGTGGCCTCGTGAGATGATATAGGGGGGGTGCTAGCAATGCTGGCAATTTCCGATTCTGGATCCGGCTCGTCAAGTTCTTCGAGCGATTTCCAGATTGCTTCTTCCTCCTCGCTAGCAGATACAGGGACCCTAGTAGGAACGACTGATTGGAGGGTTCTTGATGGAGTGAAGACATGGTCATTATAGAACTGGAAAGTGTCGGTGATAGACTGTGTGCCTTTTCTGACGAGCTCATCAATCCTCGCAACGTAATGGTCGAAGTCCACAATATAGTCGATCCCAGTCTTATTGCCCGGGGATGCAAACTTGGTGTCCCCAGACAGCATCCAGCATGTCTGTGAGAGCTCATTAATATGGGAGGATGGCCGAATCGTCATTACGACTCACCATCACCCCAACAAAGGCAAGCGCCGATGTATTTACCTCCTTTATGTGCCATAGATTGCCGTTCGTCCTCTTTGTAGACATATTTGGGGCATCGAGAGCACTTTCGCCCCATAGAAGACAATTTAGAATCTTTTTGATGTCAGTAATACAATCTCAAGTCTGAAGACAGTGTTGATCACGAACCTTAACTCCAACAAGTGTCCTGAACATAGTAGTTCCTGTAGTAAAGCCATTAGAGAACAAGCAAGGAGGAAGTCTAGTGTATTCATCCTTTTCGGGCTTATACCCCATCAGGCACTGGCACAACGGATCTGTGGATTGGTCGAAGTCTTTGCGAAAATGCCCTGCAGGCACAATGTCCTCGAAGATTGTTGCCGCGACATGTTTTAATCGGTTGATGAGGTTTGAACGATTGTCGGTCGCTGCTTTTTTCATCTACATAGGCAGTCAGCATCAATAAAGTAGATATTCTGAGACACTTACAATTTTTTCGAGCTTGTGATACTCTCCCATAATTGTTCTGCCCACAAGCAGATGGTAGGCTGCTGGAAGGTGTTTGTAGAGAAGCAGAACAAGTTGCAACTGGACGATCCACTCAGGCGATGGTTTCGTGATGCCGGTATCAATGGCATTCGTGAGTGTGGCGGCATTGAGCTCATGAATGGCCAGGTCATGCTGAACACCAAAAAGATGTTTCCTTTCCCACCAAATATGGCCGAACATGACCATTTTCATAGCGCCGTACTGCAACTCCTTTTGACTATCCTTTGAGTCAAGGAGAGACTTTGGGTTCTCCTTTGATGCTGGGTTGTTGGCGAAGACATCCATTGTCCCAATGTCGCATGAGTCGCTGGATTGTGAGATGAAAGACGTGGGTTCAGAAGATGTCGTCCCAGAAGGTAACGAGGTAGTTGGAGGAGCGGCAGTCTTCAGTCTGCGGTTTTCCTCTTGAAGGTTTTGCATCAACAATTGCGAGTCCTTCAGTGCCTGCCATCAGGATTGGTGAGAGAACTAGACAGATAAAAATACAACATACCTTCAAGACATCTTGCATGGACATGTTGCCAAATAACTGAGATAACTGATCTGGATCCATCGTAAAAGAGTGTCGAAGAGATTCCTGCAGACCACTGAAATTTTCAGTAACTGTTGCTTTGCTGAGTCATCATACTCACCAAGCTTAATTCACCAATGTGGTGTTAAGGAATGCGAGTCATTCCAGCACATGTAGACAGACATTTAATTACTTGACCTGGCACGGGAAGCGGAGCAGCTCCTAGAATAATGTTAGGCTGCAAGCATGAGGAGATCATTGTTCACGAGACCTTCTACAAGGACGAGAGGCCCTCCTACTGTGAGGCGAGCGAGACATCATCACCACAGGTGGAGGCAGGGGTAAGCAAGTGCGAAGAGGAATGCAATCGTCGTGATCGGATCCAGGTGTGGGAACGAGATCGCGTTGAGCAGGGAAACGAGATGGAGGACTCGACGATGATGAAGAATCAGTGAATAATAAGCGCTCACTGAATTCCATGGCATAAGAGAGTCCGCCCTTTCTGTTGGAGGAAAGCGGAGGCTGTACTTTAAGCTGAAGATGAGTTTGAAGCAGACAATGCCGTACTGGACAACGACGTTCTCTGTGTTGTATCCCTTCGAGGCATAAATAGACTGACCGAAGGCGAGATGCCGGTTGTTATGCATACTGAAGGTGTTGGAAAAGAGGGCATTGGGATCGATGGCATTAAGCCTGATGGTGTTGGAACAGGTGGCACCGAGGCAGAAGGTGCAGATACTGGAGGCGAAGATACTGGCAGCAGGCGAGGTGGCGGGAGACATTGAGGGAAGGGGCGATAGTGCTGACGGTGTTCGTGCAGACGGAGATCGCTCAGATATCGCTCGTGATGACAGAGGATGTGGCAAGGGAGTATGTGTCGACAAAGGCTGTGTTGATGGAGAAGGCGTCGAGGGTGCTTGCTCAGAACGAGTCCACACCAATGGTGTTCGTTCCGATGGTGTTTGCCTCGATGGTGCTGGCACAGGCGATGTCTGCAGCCTGCGAGGACGCATCAGAAGAGGAGTGCCCTGGATATATTGATTAACAAAAGGTATGACACACCAAAAGATAGTGGACTTACAGATCTCAAAGATGACACTACAGATGGTACCGCCGATGCTGCAACCGAAGGCACTACAGAGGGCACAATAGAGAGAACAGTAGAAGGTGCCATGGATGACATAGCTGATGGTGCGCCAGATGTAATCGGAGTCATCAACAAACTAGGATATGTCAAGGCAAGGGAGTGGGGAGCTGTTACCCTCGCCACTTCTTCCATTTCCCATTCATTGATGACAGAACTTGAATTGAGGAAGGAGTTATGGTCCTATCAGAGCTATATGAGCTAGTCGAGGCACTGGAAGGAGTCCGTGTGAAGCTGGTAGGTCCGGGGGGACTCAGGTACAGGACAGAAGGAGACTCAGGCCCGGGAGTCGAAGAGGAAGGAGACAATGTCGGTGGAAACTCATGAGGCGTGATGGTCGACTGCATCTCAGGGGTGGTATTCATCCTATCAAGGTGACGGTCCTAGCTGCGATGAATCCCGGGTAGTGTCTGTCTCTACAGCAAACCGACCCGTAGTCGAGGGCATGATGGACGTCGACATCATAGAAGAGTCAACGGAGACCTCGAGACGCTAGGCGACACTTCTGCTAACGCTGAGACTAATAAGACTGGACTTCATTAGTTGAAGCTCGTTATCGACATCAAATTTACGCACCTTACAACCTTTTGTAACGAGAGCGATCCTAGCTAGAGTCCTTTGGACATCCACGTCTTGCAAAACGATTCGAAGGGCGTCAATGGAGATACCGGGATGGCGGTGATAGCGATAGAGATGGTGGTCGAATTCAGAGGTTAGCGATCAACGACGAACATCGGATCAAATATCATTAATTACTGTTGGACATAGATATCAGCTCATTTCAAATTTGGCATCATTCTGCATCTGCTCGAAGCAATGATGACGGCTCTGACCATTCAGGCGAGCAAACACCAGACTCTCCTGTCAAATTGACAGTAACCGAGGAGGAGCTAGACAGCCGGATTCAAGAAAGAATAACAGAGCAAAGGAATTTCGAGAAGGTCGTGTTTGGAGACTATGTCATAAGGACATGGTGAGCACATTCTACCGCCTCTTATTGGTTTACCTATCATGCATTTAGGTATTTCTCGCCCTATGTGACGAGCGAAAAACCTGATCCACCAGGCGACCAGGAGTCTCAACAGGACCCTCTGATAGACCATGTGAGAACTCATATTGTGCAGCGTTCGACGCTTCCGACTCAAGGACGAGCGGTAGATTTCGCTTGTGGTACGGCCAAGGCCGCTGGGCTCGAAAAATCTGTGTTGTATGTCTGTGATATGTGCTTCAAGTATACGACGGACGGTATGACCTGGGAGCTCCACAAAGTGTGTATGTTATTGCTGCGGTGTAGAAAGATTGCCTGATTTGACTACAGAAACACTGCACAATGTCGTTCCCACCGGGTCGAAAGTCTACCAGCGTGGAGCACACACCATCTGGGAGGTGGACAGGGCCGCTGCAAAGGTACAAGGAACTCATACCTGGGTATCCGGCTGCTCACCACTACATGCAGCTGTACTGCCAGAATTTATCATTATTCGGAAAACTCTTCATCGACACCAAGACCATCTTCTTTGATAATAAAAGTTGTACGTAAAACTTCTGCGATCATGTTCATAGCTCACAGTATGCATCCAGTCATGTTCTACATTCTTACCGAGGGGACATCAGGCACTGACCATGTTATCGGATATTTTTCTAAGGTGAGTAGGACCAACACTTTCTCTCGTGCTACTTCTCATATTCCAGACAAGGAAAAAATCTCATTCAATGACTACAACTTGGCGTGTATCATCACATTCCCACCCTGGCAACGCAAAGGCTTCGGCATGCTGGTGATTGAATTCAGTAGGTGCAGGTCGCTCCTCCATAAACGTCACTGATCATTCACAGGTTACGAGTTATCTCGTCGTGATGGCAAGATTGGTTTGCCTGAACGGCCTCTGTCGGACTTGGGCCTAAGAAGTTATCTAGCGTACTGGGTAGCCACCCTTGTTAGGTTTTTCAGGTATGTGGTCAATTTATTCTGTCTGAGGCATCTTTTTCATCATTTTTAGACGCCTGTTGACTGTTATGCCCATCGGCAGCCCGGAAATTGTAACTAGAGGCCATCCTCCCGATCTGCAATCTCCATCTACAGAGGCTTCTGAAGATGGGATTGGGGTGAAGCGGAAGAAGAAGCACATAGGCTGGGATGGCGAGCTTCATGCAAACGGGATGCTCAACTCGGTCGATGGTATGGTTTTACCTTCCCTTTTGACTGATCTGACTATCCGCTCCCAGACGAACTGTTCTCATCCCTTCAGACGTTCGTGACGAGACTGCTCCCAAGTGGAGGGGCGGCTACAGACACAGTGCTACGGCCATTCTTTCAATATAAATAAGATGTTATTATTAGTAGTATTTATATTGTGCTACATGTATACCTGGGCTTTAGTAATGTCATATAATATCTGGGATCAATTTCCTCGACGACCAATGTATTTAAGGGATTTCATCCTAAGAAACAGATCATCGTCGACACAGTCGACAACCAGATACTCTTTCATCCCATCGGCCGACTTGAATCCATAATCCTCGACTAGAAGTGCGCCACGAATAATGTTATAAATGGAAACGAATGTCGAGTTTTTTCTCTGTCGTGCCCAAACTCTGTAAAATCCTAAATCCTTGTCTAGCTTCGCATTTGAAGCACCAACAGGCTCATTAAACGGATGAACGAGCGCAAGGGGGAACGATTCCCCGCCAATCGTACAAGAGAAGAGCATTATTGTCTCAGCGAAGAAATGTCCTTCAAGGCCCTCGACAATGACACAATCATACCGAGGATGATTGTAGAAATCCAGGCTACACTGTAAATAGTCAGTGCACATATTCCAATCTATGGTGTTTTTGTAGTTGATTTTTAGAAGGCCATACAGCCGGATCTATATGCAGGAAGATAGGTTATTGAGCTGGCTTGCATGTATGACCACCCACACACCTCATCATTGTCCTTGAATGCCTTGAATGATATCTTTTCTCCAGAAACTAGTGGAACGATTTTGGGATGCTTTGCGAACTGCCCTACCATGAAGGCCGATAGACGATCTTTGAACTTTCCGTATGCTGCATCGTGAGCCCTCGAAATTGGCAACTCCTTCATCTTGTAAGTCCCACCACCCTTGCCACGATGACCGTGTAGTGTCGCTTTGCCAGATTTTTCTACCGTTACTTTGTCCTTGTCCTCATCCTCATCCTCATCCTCATCTTCAGATGTCGCCTGGTGCAACAATTCCTCTTGCAAATCTATCTGCTGGCGAATGAAGGATGCGGCGTTACACCACGAATCCACACGCAAAATCTATGATAAGGTAGATAAGGAAATTATTATAAAGGAGCATTTGATAGTACCTGTTCCGCAACTTCCTTGAAATTGGTCCACAGCTGATATGCATCTTTTTGTTCGGTTTGGTGTTGTAGTTTCGTGTAACACCCTTTGCCATGATATCGTCGACAAGATGCTTGTGTGAGTGTATTTTTGGAAAGTTCCACGACTTTGCCTTTGGCTTGACCGACATGGTGAGTTGTTCATATTCCTGCAGGGTCATTTAATACTATCACATTACTTTTAGATGTCTGCTTACCTTGATAAGTTCAGAGAATTTAATAAGTTCATCTTGGATGGCTTGCATAGTTGTTTCTGTGTGGAGGTTGAAGGCTGCATATGTATTGAGCTCTAGATAGCTTCGCATACACTTCAGTAAGTGATAGCCATGTTTGTCGCATGTCTCGGTAAGGATGTTCTGAGTGACAAAGAGGATATGCTAAAATAAATAGAGTCAGTCTCCGCAAACGTTGAAAGGCTGACTTTGGGTTTTTACCTTGGCCAGATCTTCGTACTTCATTCCGTCAGTGAAGTTGACCCCCATGAAACCACTATCGAAGTGATAGAAGTCCTTCCAGCATGGAAAGAGCTTTATCCTGTTATTGTAATGTCAGGGTATACTTGTGAGCACGGTCAGCACAGGAAAACACTCACTGATCATCTGCCTGACCGGTAAATTGCATGCCCAGAGCTGCTACACGTGCAACGATTTCACCCCTTAGATGTTTCCCAAATAGTCCATCGTTGTGAGCATGAAGGCGATCCCAAGAAAGGGAGCGAAAGGGATCGCAGTCGGTCACATTCCAAAATGCGTTCTTCAAAGATTTGTCAGTTTAAATGCAAGCTTGATAGAAGGGTAACCGACCTGGATGTTACGCAATCCGAAACCAGAAAGGAATTTATTCTGCGCACCCTTCGTTGGAAGTCCAGCAGTATCCCCAAGTATTTCTCGAGTTTGCACCGATGTTCGAAGTTCATAGTTAATGTGAAGGTTGTACTGCTCCATCTTGGGAACAAGACAAATGACACATGGTTTGAGACCGTTGGTACCTCGGGTCAACACCACATAGCAGCTATCGTGTTTGGTAAGCTGCCGTCTCCAAATCCTGTGAATTATTCTGACTCACGCTTCTTCAAAAACACAGCTGATGATTGGAACCTGAGGGAACGTTTGAAGGTCTTCGTCACACAACTGAAGGTGAACCCAGCTTCCTACCTTACTGGGCTCCTCAAGCGGCTCTAGGATGTATTTCATCGCAGCATGCCATACCGACCGCTTGAAATCCACATAGTAGGTTTTCTTCTTGTATCTCGGATCGTCTTTTATCTGATATACTATTTAACAAAGTCAAAGACGAGCCCTAACATGAGAAATGGGTACCACTGGAAGCCAGCCAATGACTCGTCCACCTCCTACACCATTCCCATTTCATATTTCAGCTCTCAAATTTGTGCAACATGCAACAACTGGGTATCCTTGTGCAGTGCCAAATGAAGACAACCGGGTTTTATCAGCATACAGAATGAAGCAAAGTGGTTTTGCGCCCTTTGGGAGTGGGGTCTACAGCAATTGAACAGATGATTTAAATTAATCAATTCATAGAAACAGCAATGATAGTACCACATACCTGTAGATCCCAGAATGCTTGCGCTGTCCATGGCTCATCAATAAACCTTTCAAACGCCTTTCCATTCCACTTGGACAGCTGGACAGCGTCCCAGAAGAAATGTGGTTCCAGTGTTGGATTCTG
The DNA here is from genome assembly GCA_030435655.1 of Armillaria novae-zelandiae. NCBI lineage: Eukaryota > Fungi > Basidiomycota > Agaricomycetes > Agaricales > Physalacriaceae > Armillaria > Armillaria novae-zelandiae. Next base: position 206,290 of record JAUEPR010000022.1, read on the forward strand.
GATCAGTTCTAGCGCCCATGTCCATAAATTCCGTCGATAAACATCAAATGTTTGGTCTCTGCCATGAAGAGGTATGGTTATTGTTGACTTTTCGAACTAAAGAATACATGTTTAGAATATATACTCAACAACAGAAAGATCACATACCGGAGTAATAAGATTAGCTGCTTGGTCCCAGTGTTCCTGGAAGTCTCTCAGACTTTTGATGGTTGAAGCAAGGCCTTGGGTGCTCTCGGAGTTGGGAGTTAATAATTCAAATAGTGTAGTCATCTGTTTTCTGGTGAGTGCCACATCTAGAATGAATTCTCCCAGCTTAAAGTCATGATGCATAGCAAAGGGCCGCCATGGACAAGGGTCAATAGGTGGATCGGCAGCTTGAAATGTAGGATTGGATCGATAGTCTTCAAAATGGTCGACTCGAGCTGGGATACTGCTAGCTGGATGGTAGACTGTTCGAATGTCATCAATATTGTATACCGATTCAGAAGCTGATATGTCATCAGTATGTTGATCTGGAGCTTCAGGAGATCCAGAGTTAGTTTCGTCGACTGCAGCAGCACCGAGAAATGGTTGGAGCGCTTGCAGAGAAAGTATGAGCCAAAATATCTCCTTCAAAAAGTTTCCACTCACGGTCTGGACTTGATTCGCCTTCAGCTGAAACGAGATTTGATACAATGAGGCCAACAGCTATACAACAACGCACCATAATGAGCAGAAGCGATATCTAGTTCTTCAAAATTGTTTGGTGAAGCTGTATCCACTATAGATAGAGGCAAAAATCATCAGAATGTCAGCGAAAATACATCAATTGCTATGCATACCCGTTTGAAGTAATTCTCTCTCATACAAAGCATCAGCCTGTTGCTCATCGAAATTGCGCTTGCAGGAAGTTGTGTGTTGCTTCAGCCCACGTCGTGCGAAAAGACGTGAACAGTAGGGACATTGCTCTTGGCGAGAGGGGGCTGGCATTGAAGGATGAAGATGAAATGATACTAGTGAAAGTTGTGCCCTTTTTAAAGGTATTGGGTGCCACAACTATCACGAAATGGTCCTCAGCTCTTGGGGAGACTACACCTCAGTGGGCCATGGATGCAGGCACCGTATTGCACTGTGGTTTCGATTGAAGATGTGAATCACATTGCAAGGTCCACCTCCATTTACAATGCACTGCTAACAGACTGTAGACGATGTTCAGAAGAGGTATATATATTTCGAAGTATCAGAAGAACTCTTTTTACATGCATCAGGCATGTGGAAAGAACGCTCCGTCGTCGACTCGAAGCTGAACGATGATGATTATATTTAAGGATCGGCACAAGAATATATGGATTTATCTTATCTTATCTGACATATACATTTCTAATATTTTCAATTTTAATCTTATCGATCACATTATTTGCCGAATTTCCTAATAAGGTCAGTGCAGAATCTCCGACATTGCGGCGCAATCTATATCTTCCATTCCATTCAGTTCCGATTCTCGGTGAACATACCTTCCGCTATAGTGTGAATTATGCTCACGTATTGTTTCAGATAAGACTTGCAAAGCTGGACCCCCCGTGCAGCATCGTTAATAAGACCACTGTTGAGTCCGCTAGTCGGCTCGACATGAGGTGCGCGCTTTAATGCCCCATTTCAATCCCCCTGGAGACGCCGTCAAACAATATTCTCTTCTAAAGAAACACTTAATAGCAAATTTGGGGTGTTGAGGTGTCATCAACGTCGCGGTCAGTCTAAACTCGGACATTTCTTCCAAGGATGGAGATCATATCTCAGAGAAGCACGGACACGATCTCTCGCGATTGAGTACGTTAGCCCCCGTCAAGTCTTTTATGAGATAAGCGTACACATACCCTCTTCCGCAAACAGCCACCTACCCTCATGAGTCCGACTGTTATCGACGATAGGGACAGTTCCGTGTCCCGTATTGGCACCTGGACAGACGGCGGGACCCCACACGAGTACGATAGCACAGTGTCAAGCTCCAAGTCTGATGGGGACCACCTTATGGTCACTTTCACTGGTGTGTTCACCTTGCGCCTGCGATATATATATATGACCAACGGTCTTATAAATATAGGAACTCAAATCGCAGTTTATGGAACCTACGACTATAGCTCTTCGGGGGTTATCACCTCTTATGCTGTCGACGGTGGTAATGCAACACCAGTTACTCATTCGTCTGGTAGCGGAGATACCTACAATGAAATGTTTTGGAAGTCGGATCCGTTGGAGCTCCAGCAACAGTGAGTTGTTAACGCGTCTCTGCTTTATCAAGGACGTTCACACTTTATGCAGTCAACTGGTCGTGACGATGGTGCACGTCAACACTGGTTATGGCGATCTCGAAGGGACTGTATGGTTTGATTATTTCAATGTCTACAATGAAACGACCTCGACATCAGCTTCCACACTTACCGGTTCCGCGACACTTTCATCGTCACCTTCGAGTTCTACGGCAAATCCCTCTGATGCTGCCGCTTCCTTGGCTTCCTCCGATACATCATCCGCAAATATAGGCGCCATTGTGGGAGGTATCGTTGGCGGGGTCTTCGTCTTTCTGGTCGTCGCCGTTGTATTTGTCTGGTATCGGTCTAGGCAAAAGCGACGGGATGTGCACACCCGTGCAATCGGTGATCCCCCGCCACCATTTCCGGGTAGGCCCACATCCATTTTCTTCTCGTGTGACATTCTTCAATTGCAATTTCTCAGGTTCTAATGGTCCTAGACCGCTTCGCACTTCTGGGTTCGCAGAACCCTCTATCCCGACGCGACAGATACCGGTCTTCCCTGTTGTCTCGTACAGGGGTAGTGCGAGAGACAGCGTGGATACTTCCTCTTTCACAGAACCCATCTTTGCTGGTCCGACTTCTAGCATGTCTTCCAAGTTGTCACACCAACAGACGGTTTTGTCATACGTACCGGCGGCACCAGGGTCGTCCACAGCGCCGATGTCATCCTCGTCCGCTAGTCGGTTTGCCGGTGATAGCGTAGCGGAGATGAAGCAGCGCCAAGGGGAGGCCGTGGCTGGATACTTCGAACCTATCCAGCATGTAGACAGTGGGGTTCGCACACGTCCGCAAGCAGAAGATGATTTGCCCCCCGTCTATAGTGCTAGCTAGGCGCTGCGTCTATGCCCTTGCCTCATTTATGGACTATTTTTGGCTTGGCGCCATATCAGCGACACCTTCACGCCACCATGATGTTTTCTACATCGTGTACTGCGCGCCGGCCTCCTTGTGGCATCATCCAGATCAGTACTGTGTCCAATGCTACTAGTTCCGAGTGTTTTATACTACTATTTCTTGGGGTATACTATTGGCAAGTATAGGAGATGTTAGATGTTTTATACCTTGTACGTTGCAGTCGTTTTGCATCATAAAATTGGACCCGTCTCTGCTACAAAGAAAATCCGATTTGCTGTCATTCTGCTCCTTTTGCCGCAGAAATGGCAAGGCGATCCATTCTTCCTAAGTCCAGGCCAGAATCTGGATGGCAAGATATGTGACCAAGCGACAGATGTAAGTGTCATGCGTTAGTAGCCAAGAGCTCCATGCCTACAACAGTCTAGAACGGCTCATCTTGTTTAAAAAATCACTAATTTCCTTATTAATGGGCCAAACATAATGAGGGGAGTTAAATTCAAAAACTACTATACGATTACATTGTGCGGATCATACATGGTCCTCAGGGAGCCGATGATGGTCCCAGAGAGGAAGCTCGGCGGTGCCAACCTTTCCTCGACAAAGTTCAAAGTGCTTTGCCGTGAGCTGAGCAGCCCGAAGGAAGAATGCGCCATCGAGTTTCTCTGCTCCCGGAAGCTCTGTCTGCGAAAAATCGGGGAGCCCACCAACGCGTGTGCCATACAAAGCCGCAAAATATGCTAATGCCCTCTGCATCTTACACAGATGATCGTCCTGGTGGAATAAGGCTTGCTGGATTATCGCAAACCATGGATTGGGTGTCGATGACAAGTCCCCCTGGGGTGTTGTCGTAGAAGAAGACGAGTCAGGGCGTACGGACTCGTTGTAGTTGTGTGATTCGAGGAATTTTGGTATATCGATGCTAGGACGGCCGCGAGAAATCCACCAAGCGAAAGATACAGCCATATAGCTGCGGAGAAGTAACGCTTGGGAGGTGATGGAAAGGAAGTTCGCCAAAGATGGCAAAAACAAGGACGATGTGACAAGATGCATACTAATAAGATGATTAGCCGCTGTTTCCTTGATGAGTGAGTACGCACAGAAAGAAGTCTGCATGAAATCTTTTTCCAGGCCTAGATCCGCTTCCTGCGTAGATGATCGTGTTCATCCACTGCAGCTCCTCAATTTTCCGGCGCAGTTCTTTGGGGTTGGATAGATTCAACGTCCACTGATTCGAATACCGGAATAACGCCTCTCCCGTTGCGCTGATCGTTGTCTTATAATTAGCGATTTCGTCGTTAACGAGAGGGATTCTCAGCGCGTCATCTTTTAGAATACGCGCTAGAACATCGAAAGCGTGAGTTCCTTTCTTTCCGTTGGGAATGTGGGGCGTTTCGAGACTAGAAGCGTCTTCCGCACGCGCATCTATTGCCGCGGCGGAAGTCAAGGCAGAATAAGGTAGGAGATTTTGAAGATTGTCGTGATGGACCGCTGCCTGGGCGAGACCTATGTGGACTATCGTAAGTACGCGTGTACGCCCAAGAAGACTCAAGACATGCCTTCGATGACGATTCCCGGCAATCCAAATTCAAGACCATACGCAGTGTGTATGAGAGGGTGAATCAAGCCGTCCATGAACCGATTGAGCATGCCCGGCTGCTGATTACCCTTCGTCCTCACATCGACGTTCGCAGACTCGGAAAAGATAAACTCTTCCAGTACGGAAGCGCTTCCGTGTTCAGATATTTTCTCCTTGAAGAAGGTCATGTACGCGCCGAAATACCTAAAGTGTCCGTTAGACTTTTTGAGAACATGTTGGGAACTTGAATGCCGTACGAACTTCCCGTCTCCCAGATGAGCGTTGAAATTTGCAGATGATATCGGGCCGGGAGGCTTGATGGCAGGCTTTTGAGCAGGAGTATTTTCGCGGTATACGGCTTCGATTATTTCTCTGCTGGCTCCGAGAGTCCAAATAGCCAATACATGGTGAGCAATATGACTGTCGAAAGTGGTGAGCCCAAGCCTGGTAGCAATACAAGTGCGACTGACTTATGGAACCCCCTGTCGTTGAAGAATATATGCCACTTGTCGTGGTTGTCGCGAAGGACGCGCTGCATAGCGAGAGTGGAGTCCGCGTCGGCCCCGGGAAGAAAGACCGGGGTCAGACTAGAGGCGGCGCTGGATGGCGCTGGGAAAAGCTCGAGTATGTTGGAAGACATGGTCGGTAAAGAGAGGAAATGCTGATGTACCAGTAGACCAATCAAGCGCAGTGCATTATATATGCACCCAGAGCTCCCAGTATCCCAGTTAATACTTGTTGAAGGTCACGGTATTGGAATTGTTTGCATGAGAAAGACAGATGAATGCCGAGGAGCTTCGTCGCTTTTTATCCTATTACCCGTCCGTCTATGTAGTAATAGGAATGTAAGCGCTCGTCATTTTAAGGGCTTTTAACTTCCAAGATGGAAGTAAGTACGGCAGGGAGATCAAACACAAGGCTGCGATCCATTCAGTCTTACGGGACGCATTGACCAAAGATTCAAAGAGCTCGAGTTGACTTCCGTCGAAGACGATGTAAGCAGTCAGTTAGACGGTGATGCTTAGTCGGAAACAAAGCCCAAAGTTCTCGGGCAGACGCCGGATTACCATTTTAAGAACTCCAAACTTTATACTATCCTCATTATCGCAATAGTTTCATCCACAAACCGAGTTTGCTGCATACCACAGTTTCAGCAGAGCTATAGATTTATATTGCATGTAAGGGTATCTAACTAGTCCATCATCTGTCAAATTGCTACCTTCAGTTCTCATGAAATGGAGGAAATCACCAGAAATTGTTGTATACGGCTCTGCAAACGCACGAAATCCGCGTCATCTCCCTCGAACCATATCTTCGACACGCCTAATCCATGCACCCAACTCCGTGCCCCATCCACCCAGTCGCCGCATCCGCCGATGTTCGACGTCAGAGCCTACTCCAAGCCCGATTTCTTTCATGCGGTTCCCACCGCGCTCGCGCAGAACCCGATGATCACACCAGCACCAGCACAGAATGCTGTTGCGCGAGAAAAGCGCCTCTCGGAAGGATTCTTTGCAGCCTGGGCTGCAGGGGGCTCCGAGACCGATGAGTCGGAGGAATGTGCGCACGAGGACACGGGGGAAGTAGAGGAGGAAGGGGGGGTCGAGCCCTGTGAAGGTTGGGTCACGAGTTCGACGGCTAGCGGTTTACTCACAGATGATATCGGTGGCGGTGTCTTGCACGAGCTCTCCGACGTGCCGTTGGTAATTACCGTCGATGATCCATCCATTTGGATTGTCATTCATCGTTTTGCGCACTAGAGCTTTGAATTCTGCATCGGGGGTCTGTTCCCAGTTTGGGCGCCAGAATATAGTGTCGAGCGAGATGTGGGGGATGTCGAGGAGTTGGGATAGTTTCTCCGCAACCATGCTCTGTTCAATTAACGTCTGGTTGGTAAAGAATTGTGGAAGAAATGTCGTTTCTCGCCTTCCCAGTACCTGTGAGATATTCAGCTTTCCAAGTCGTGCTTTGTACTCGTGTGACACGACTCGCCGGAATTCCCTACTATGTGGATTCGGTATCGTCCTTGGGAGTCGCCGAGCAAGGGTCGTTCCATCTGTAAGGGATTAATTTCCGGAAGAAGAGTGCGACCCCAATACTCGGCCTATAATACTGAAAGCGTGGTAGTCAAATGATAGTGAAGCAGCAAGCAAGCTTACCACTACGTGATACCGACACAGCAAATCTACGCAATGTCTACAAGGACCGCAGCTGTGGGACGGAAAAGATCAGCAGCGCCTGAGATTCAGTATAGAATCCACGCACGGTCTCTTCACCGTACACTGCAAAGTTGACGTGTCGGGCCCGGGCCGCGGGGTTAATGAATATCGGATGACATAATTCTGGTCATACGATGAGGCTGTGCTTCGCGCCTATCTAATGACAGCGGGCTCGTCTCTTTACATCCGACCACGACGACGATTCTCCGGCGGCGTCTCGGTGTATACTACTTGCGACTGGCTGCGCCTTGCAACGTCTGGAAATTCCCGCCATGTTCAAAACCGCAACAACGAGGCTTGCGCATAATTCGACGTTGCCGGCCTTAGCCGGTCATAGCAATATACGTCCTCTGCAGGATCTTATCACGGCGGAGAAGGCGGTGCTGATATCGTATGTACTCTACCCACTTATGCGGTGGATCATCGCTTAGTGAGGGTTAGGCTTCAGAGACTCAGTGTGGACTTGACGAAGGCTGCGGAAGCCCTGCGCGCGTGGGGTATAGGAGAAGGCGAGGACCTTGGGGTGGGCTTTACTTGCCTACATGTCTGAAATCCTCACCCGAACCCTGCTAGGACACACTCGGGGCATCAACGTCAATCATGGCCCACTTCACCCATGCGCTCACCTCATACGCCACGCACGAGCACGCAATCCGGGACCACATGAAGTCCATCCGCGCGCGCGAAGAGGCCCTCGACGACCTCAAGCGCAAGCGGAAGGTCATCGTCGGGAGGGCCGAGGCCGCGGAGCGCAAGCTCAGCAAGATGAGCCCCGAGCACAAGAACCTCGCGCTGCAGACGGACACCCTCAATCAGCTCCGCGATCAGATCCGGTCCCTGGACTCGGATATCATGACGGAGGAGGCGGCGCTGGGGGACTTCAAGCGGGCTACGACGCGGTCCATGATGGGCTTGAAATTTGGGGGTTTGCTCGAGTTGAGTGAGAAGGGAGTGGTACGTTGGCTCGTTTCTGTCCTAATTGGCCTTTGCTGTGGGTATACGAGGCATTTGCGTGCTTGGTCTGGTTAATTCCTTCCGCGGAGGTCGCGTGCGCCTGCGGATTGCCAAGCCAAGGATTCGAAATGGCGGTCTCCTGCAGATGTCCCTTTTCCTCCAAGCTGACACAACTTCATTTCCACCTCTTCCACCATTCATTTTGTAATTCATGTCCTAATCTATCTTTCAGATTGTAGGAGACTATGGAAAACTGATTATCTCGGAGATTCCAGAGGATGTGACGCAGCCTGGGATGCCTAGGTTAATGTACATCGGCCATCCCAAGGTGGAGATGCTCGTCTCAGAAACGTACAAGGCCGTTAACCAGGTTGGGTTTTCCACTGTTGCTTCTGAGCCCCGGGAGCAGCTGCAGCGACCTCCAATACCTTCCCTCCCCGGCTCCCCGGCCCGACCAGCGGATGAAACAATGTCGAGCTATTTGTCTACACCACAAGGCGTAAGCTATTTCCTCGACGCCTCAGACGCGCCAGGCCAAGCCAATGCTCCTTCAACGCCTGTGACCCGGAGGGACTCGCTTCCTATACAGGGCCGCAACGGAGACATCTTTGGCCCACGGAGCAGAGAACCGGAAAAGTTCGGGTATTCTGGCTCGGTACCACCTAGTTCTTTCCCAGTAAAATCACCTTTCAGCATCGAACCTCCTCTGCTCAAGAGTCATGAAGCCGAACCGTCGTTCTCGTCATCTATAGCTGAGGCGCTGAGAGTCCCGGGTCTCGAGGGCCCCATCGATGATCCTGCACCGTCTTACGAGGTATCTCATTCACATCTGTATGCCCCGCCTCCGGGTCCGCCGCCTGGCGCTGCGGTGCTGCTCGGTTCTGAACCAGGTTCGCATCGGGTATCGACTGCCTTGTCTGATGACGCCGAGCTCGCTTACATGGCGGGCGAAGAAGACGCTGCGAATGAGCACGGAGACGACAAGCATGTCCGATTCGGGCGTGTCGACGAGGAGGTGGAGAGGCCCCAGGCCCCAGTGGAGCCGGAGCCTAAGAAAGACTCTCCTCCAGGACGTTCGCCTCGCCGGATTCCTGTGCCTCCGGTGTCAGCAGAGGATGAGGAGCGAGAGCTGAATGCAGCAGCTGCTAGGGAAGTCAGTCGAGAATTAGACGCATTGACATTTAACCCTCCTCTACCGCCTCCTTCTCCACGGAAAGAGCCAGAAGAATCGCCCGAGCGCGGGCGCCCACTAGTCTCTACGCCTTCTTCGCTTGGTTACGGCCCACCTCCAAACCGCGAACCGTCTCCTCTTGCTCCGCCGCTAGCCCCCTTCGCGCATCGCTCGATCTCCAATATCGAGATCACCGCGCCTACTCCCGCGCAGTCGTATGCGCAAGCGCACCGCTCGTCGAGCTCGTTTGGATCGCGCAGTGAAGCCCCGAGCAGCCCGCTAGTCGAGAGCCGGCCGCTCCCGCCCACCATCCACCTCGCAGGCGGCCGGTCGTCTCCGGGGCCCTCTCTGAACTCGCCTTACCGCACCAACCCCCCCGAGTTCCCGGTTCCCCGGCCAGCTTTCGCGGGGCGCGTGAGGTCCTCGTCGTCTAGTTCCTCGTCGGCGCAGGTCCCTGCTGGGGCGCGGACGATCTCTGCAGCTGCGTTCCGGCGACCGCCGCCGAGAGTGAACAATGGGAGCACGGCTGAGTTTAGTGTTAGTCCTACTGCGAGTTTGGGCGCGGGGGGGTCGCCTCCTCTGCCCCCCGTCCCCGTCCCGGTCCCTGGACCTGCTGATACGAGCCCGCTGTCGTTCAACAAGAAACGGTCGGTTGTTGCGAGTTCGCCTTTGCCGCCCAACAGGGGAAGCGTAGCAGATGGCAAAGGGGACACATTTGCAGAGAGGGAAAGGTCGGATTCACCGGTATCGGATGATTATGATTATCTAGACGCGTATGTGGATGAACACGACGCGAAGAGGAAGTCGTTCCCCCCCGCCGCGGACGGGAGCCCGATGCAGCAAGACTTTGGGTCGTTGGGGAACGTGAAGGTTGTGAATGACGCGGACGGGTCGTCGAGCAAGGGAGGGTATGGAGAGGGCAGGTTTGCTACGGATCTGGAGGGGGGATTACGCTGAAACGTGTGTTCGGTTTTCGTGTTCTTTTTTTGTTTTTGTTTTTGGCGGGTTCAACTCACTTTTTTATTTTTTTCTTCGGGAGCACTTTTTTCGAATGATCTACGGATTTCCATTTTTCCCGTCATAATGACTATCTAACTGTAACTGATATGCTATGCTACTGTACTGCATCTGTGACTATTTGATCAAGTTCTCCGTCCTATCTTGGGTACACGCGTATACTCACGTCAAAGCGTCATGGAAGTTCTATTTAGGTGTTTACGTGGTCTAAATATGCTTTGGCTTCATGCTTTTGTTCTCCGAACAATAAGGTAAGTGGTTACGTGCCTAGTGTGGAAAATAACTCCGTGGGTTGACAATAAGATGGATGGGCTGTCTAGGTCATTTCGGGTCCGCCTTCTTTTTGTTGATGCACGGTGCCAGTGGGGGAGGGGTGTATAAGTACTTGGTGATAGTTGATGGATGTCGGTCTTAACGGTTCCCATGTTTGCTACGACGAAAATCGTGTTCCCTGCCCCTCCGCCGACGACGAACTGCCTCTCGTCCGTCGAGCGCTCGCGGCTCCTCCGCAAGACGAAGAAACTCGAGCGCGTATTAGGTTCTGCGCCCCATTTCATTGACGATCCTCTCAGTAAGCCCCCTCCCACCAAATACCAAATACCAAATACGAACCAAAAAACTGACATCTGATACGCACAGTCGTGGATCTTCCATTCGCGGGGGACTCCGAGTCGATCCCTTCGAGACCGTCGACGTCGTCGCGCAGCAGCGTGGACTCTTCGCGTTCGCTGTACCGCGTGACGTCCATTGACAGGCCGCGGTCGCGGTCCACGCCAGCGCGGCGGTTGAGCGCTAGCGTCTGGCCCAGCTCGAAGCCCCCGCTTATGAAGCTGTCAAAGACTCTGCCCCTCGCTGCAGACGCGTCCTCGCCCTCCGTTATGACACCCCCAGACTCCCCGATGGCCCCTGCCATTCCGTCGCACAGCAGTCTGCGGCGCCAGAAGATGGACCGGTTACGAAGGAAGCTCGGGGACGGCGTACCCGTGGACCTTGTGTTCCCGAAGCAGCGGGAGGAGAAGACGTTCGTGCCGGTGCTGCTTTCGCCTCCACCTGTGCCTCCCAAGCCTCTTCACTCGCGGGACTCCATGTCGTATCCCTCGCCCCATCGCGCGGTGCGCAAGGTGAAGCGCAAGCCCGTACCATATTTCGATCTTTCCGAACTCGATGCACCTCTTCCGCCATCCCGACGGAGGACTCTGAGCTTGAGCTCGAGTTCCTCGGAGTGCAATTCACCCGCGTCGGAGTATTCGGAGAAGAGCTTCCTGTGGGACATCCCTGAAGAGTCAGCGGGACGTCAGCGAAGCTTCTGGACTAGCGCGAAGCGCGAGGAAGACTCGGAGTGGCTGGAAGTGACGTACTCCAAAGAATTGGGGTTGACCGTGTCTTCGCCCCCGTGATTTTGCTTACAGTCAGCATTCGGCTGATTTTCGTTTCGATTCGATTCGTTTGCTTTGCTCTTAATCTACGCACCTAATTTTTCGATACTTACTTGGTACCGTCTTGATGATGATGTATCCTTCCGCTGTTGATCGACGCCATGCTTATCTTACTATTCATTACAGTAGCCTCGCACTCGTATTTTAATGGTTACATGGCATGAGTACAAGACTGAATAATCCTAGGCCCTGAAATGAATGTTGGAGTCCAAAAATATGTTGTCGAGAGATTGCCGCCGAACTGCCTTTTGTGACGCATCCCGAGTTGACCTATCTTGGACTTGCCTTCTGACCACTGCCTGGCCCGGGTCGATCAGCATCATTATGATGGCTCCCTAGCCTGCTGGCAACCATGGGATGTATGTTGTTGAAAGATCCGCATGACTGGGTCAGCCTCTCGGTACGTGCCCGTAGGTCTGGGACTGCTCTCCCTTGGCTTCCCCATGTTGGACTGGTAGTGAATCCCCTCACTTCCAGTAAACGAAGCTTATTGCTCACACGAGTCTTGTCGATTAATTACTGATAAACGCATTCCGATTCCTTCAGGAAATACTTTAATTTATATCCTTCAATTTGGGCTGTCAGTCATTGTGATGATACGCCTCCTCCGTCATCATGCCCCCAAGGTCAGCTGCAACTTCCGAGCGGATGTTCTTTATGCCCTACTTCGTATAAGTATGCAAGTCATAGACCTTTCTTCGACTTGGAATTAATCACGATGTCTTCCCCTACACTCGACTGGTTCCCACCCCCCACCCTCCTTCCTTCATACTCGTAGTTTAATGGTTACTTATATAGCATGAGTACAAGACTATGAATAATCCTAGGCCCTTGAAGTAAGGTAGGGCTAAAAAATCGGGAATTATTACCATCGGCATGAGTCCGAACCCGCATCTGATGATGTCACCAATCTCCCACGTGAAAGGTTGCTTGGCTATTACATAAGTGTTCATTGACAAATTTTACCAGAAGGAAGGTAAATCAAAAGTAAGGTAGGGCTAATAATTCCCGGTGGTGTTAATAACATATTATTTAACATTGGTTCGCGGAGGGTATTTATTCACTAGGTTATTAACTGTTAATAAATCCTGTGTGAAATAATATTAATAATACGTGAAAATTTGACTTTTTAACAGGTTATTAACAAAAGAGCGGTTAAAAAAATCAAGAACTGATTAAATCATGTCCCAATCAATCTCGTTCACATCCTTTTCAGCTCCATCAACATTGCTAGCAGGCCCCGGTGCTGTCGGTGACTCAACAAGTGCTGCAAAGACCACTGCAGCACTGGCCTCTGAGGCTGATGTAGGAAGGACATTCCTTAGACATGGAGCTTTGAGATTGATGTCGGGATCGAGTTCAAGTACGTCCAAGGTATTCCCTACTTTTAACAGGTAAATCTGGGAGCTGGATTGTTATTCAGTATACTAACATCGATCACTGAAAGAAAGGATGTTTACCGGTTTATGGTGAGTATGATAGATTTTCACACAACCAGCAGATAAATCCTCTACCCATTTGACCAGAACAGCATTGGGACTCCCCTTTTTATCCCTATATTTTTTTGAGATAACCCTCAAGAAGGTCAGCAACAGCGCCAATGCCATGCTTCCCATGTTCTTCGATGTCAAGGATGCCATCGCCTGTTGTACGTGTTCTCCAGCCAAATATTGCCTTGAAGGACTCGTTAATAGCTCTAACTTCACCCTCAGTGCATTCAAGAATAGCTTGATCGATGCAAAATGTAGCAAATGGATAGCGAGTGAATTCTCCCTTCTTGGGGGCATGCAAATCTGTTGGCAAGTTTGACAGTAATACACGAAGCCAAGCAAGCTTTCACATGGGAGATTGCACAGGATCAGATGCCATGGGTTTGGATTCTTGCAGTCTATAGCGCACAAAGAGTCCGAGCCTGAGAAAAATGAGGAGAGCCAATTTTTTGTGCCTTGCGGAGTGTCAACAGACAGCATAATCCCGACAAAGTGTTTGGTATTTATTCACATTTATTAACATTTATTAACTAGGGGTTTTGGGTGCTCTGTTAATAATTTGTTATTAACAGGTTAATAACAAGGTTAAAAAACCGATGTTAATAATTCCCCATTTTTTAGCCCTACCTTAATCAAAAGTACCGCCAAACATGAAGTTCCGAAACTGAACAATGATCTGAATAAGAAGAGAACCACTCCAGCAAGGCCTGGTACATCTTTATCAGGAGAAGCATTACAAACTGTGCATCTCGTGGATACGATCAAAAGCGAGGATGAGGATGTCTGATGATGAAGCAGTAACCGATACTGATGACATTGGGAATACTCCAGACGTACTTAAACTGAATCCCAACATCGATCTCAATGCTTCATGTCCAAGGAAAGTCCTTCCCACATCAGCCTCGGAAGCCAGTGCTGCAGCGGTCTTTGCAGCACTTGTTGAGTTGCCTACAGCACCAAGGCCTGCTAGCAATGTTAATGGAGCCAAAATGGATGTGAACGAGATTCATTGGGACATAATCTAGTCAGTCCTTGATGTTTTAACCGCTCTTTTCTTAATTATTAGTTAAAAAGTCAAAATTTCACTTATTATCAGCATTATTTTACACAGTATTTATTAACAGTTAATAACCTAGTGAATAAATACCCTGCCATGACCAATGTTAAATAATATGTTATTAACACCACCGGGAATTATTAGCCCTACCTTACAGGCTTGAAGTCCAAAAATATCTCGTCGAGAGATTGTCGCCGAACTGCCTTTTGTGACGCATCCCGAGTTGACCTATCTTGGACTTGCCTTCTGACCACCTGCCTGGCCCGGTCGATCAGCATCATTATGATGGCTCCCTAGCCTGCTGGCAACCATGGGATGTATGTTGTTGAAAGATCCGCATGACTGGGTCAGCCTCTCGGTGCGTGCCCATAGGTCTGGGACTGCTCTCTCTTGGCTTTCCCATGTTGAATCTCCTCACCCCCAGTAATTACGACGAAACTCGTGCGAGCGATAAATATAGGCTTCGTTTACTGATAAACGCATTCCGATTCCCTCAGGAAATACTTTAATTTATATCCTTCAATTTGGGCTGTCAGTCATTGGGGATGATACGCCTCCTCCGTCATCATGCTCAAGGTCAGCTGCAACTTCCGAGCGGATGTTCTTTACGCCCTACTTCGTATAAGTATACAACTCATAGACCTTTCTTCGACTCGGAATCCTGACAGGAATCACGATGTCCTCCCCTACACTCGACTGGTTCCCACCACCCACCTTCCTTCCTTCCGAGCTCACCCCGAACACCATCCCGGGCATCGACGCAGAATCCACGCTCTCGCTCCAGAATATTCTCCGAGATAACCATGAGAAATGGCATGTCTTTTTCAATCACATAAGGTTTCACAAGTGAGTTCAGAGCCTCGTGGCGGACGCTGCTTCGATTACGGAGTTTACAACCGACCACAGCCATATCACTCACCACGTTCTCGCAATTTGGGCTCTTGGGGCGAACAAGAAGACCATTGAGGCCGTTTATCGGGAGTATGTTCCCATGCAAAGGCCCGCCATCAAGTCTCCGAATAACATCACATCAGAGAATTTCACTACCCACTTGGGAGATGATCAGTATGTACGGGGGTGTCATCGAATGCAACCAACGCTGAAGAGTGTTCTAGGTATTACGAGGCATACAAGACCTTTTTCAAAGAGAACATCAAGGACAAAGGTGTCGCGACGGTGCTCGAGGAGCTTGTCTTCTCCCCGTCTGCTAATGTCGGCCCGCCTGGGGAGAAACAGCCGGCTATGCTCAAACGTCTCCTCAGTGGCCTGGTGCACCCCATCATCCACACTGGATACGGCCTTGAATTTGGCTTACCGGGTATGGTCGTCGAAGGTACTAGTACAACATCAGAGTCGCCTCGAGCATATAAATAATCTTATCGTCGGATGCAGGTCTCGCACAGGCATCAGTCCACCACGACCACCTCGAACTCCTCCTCCCCCCTTCCTTCTTCGACCCCCTCGCAGAACAACTCTCTGCGAATCTCACGCTGCACCCGGAGCCGAAACCAAACTCGGAGACCCACGCATTCGATATCCTCGCACGCGTCCTCAAAGACTCCACGCTAAAGTTTCCGGATACCAGTGATCCCGAATTTTTCGCATATACACTTCGGGACAACGGAAAGACTCTACTTGGGTATACGAACCAGTGGACGCTCGGTCCCAAGGATGTCGATCGTAAGATCGAAGAACTGCAGTGGATGAACACCATCCTATACGCTATCGTGGGTTTTCGCCCTGGAAAGAAGTTTTATGCTGATTTCTTCCAGTGAGTACTAAGAATTCTAGTTCTCATCGAATGACCCAACGCATTGACTTTTTATATAGCATGCATCTCGTCACCTCCTCGCTATTTTTACCCTCTTTTGCAGCATACCTCACTCCTCCTTCACAGGTGCTCCTCCTCCGAAGTTACATGGCCGTGTCCCTCGCCTGGTGGGTCGCCCGTGGCCGGCCCGGCTTCGACATACCCAGATTCTTCGACGCTCCGCTGGCATACCACGACCCGGAGCCCACGCCAACCCCGTGGGACCTCCCCTCCATGCCCAACCCGTGGTTTGCAATCATCCAACAAGCAGTTGTCCACCCAGACGACCACTTGTGCAAGATCCAAAGAGCGCTTGTGCACTATGCGACGCGCTATGGGGGGCGTGCGCACGGGAGGCCGGATTTTTCACGGACGGAATTGGGGGGAGCGGGGGAACTTGATGGGACGCTGTTTCTGCGCGCGGCGCAGTTGACGGCGAGGCATTTCGAGTATGTTGAAGGGAAGGGGGAGAGGTATCCGGCTGCGCAGACTTTGTGGGACTTTAGTTAGACGATGCGGTGGGGAATGCCACTTGTACGAGGACATAAAAACGAGTTTACCTATGGTCCCGAAGGTGGTGCCAGTCATTCTTTCTTCTCGCCTCGGCTTGATTTCACAAAACTTGTCATGAAGAAACAGTACCTTGAAGTCCGGGCCTTCATTTCTCTTCCGTTTTGAAAGAAGGTGATACGGAGCCAATAAGTAAAAAAAAAAAACGTTCGACGCCTTCTCAAATAGCTATGACAGCGGAAGCCCTTCGATTCGTACACAGTGAGAAAATCCCGGTCTCGTGGCTCTCGTCTGAAGTGGTGGTGGTACCGGCGCAAGGTCCGAATAAGGAACGGCCGGGTCCGCAGCCCTGACATGGCGAGCCATGCGCTGTGGCCACAAAGGCTCACGCCGTTGTAATCACACTGTTGAGTGCGTCTCACGGGTTAGAGTATCTTTGTGTGGTACGAAATATAAACAAGCTCAATGTGTGCCTCCTAAATGATAGTACTAGTACTAACGAAGCAGTGGAACCTCTGCAAACACAAGGAATATATCATGAACATATTTATCGAAACGATATATCAAGTCGACGTTCTCACGAACAAACGTGCGACAGTAGCTGTGGACGGCACTGTTTTCAAGTGGGACCAAAAATTGTCTGGAGCAAGGGCAAACACGTCGTGAAAAAACTGAGTACGCAAGCCACAGGTCTTCGGCGATGCAACACAGTGCCACAGAGCATGAAGTTCATCCTCGATGTGTATTTGACAGTAGCGGCAAAATCGTAGATTTGGAGGCACTGGAGGTTGACGCCGTTCAGACCATCGAAGGACCTCAACGGCGAGCGGATGGGCAGAGGTTAGCAGTCGAACAATGGCTTTCCTATGCTCTGCAATCGTAATCCTAGTATTGGTACCAATGTCACACAGTGAAACAAATGAGGACTGTAAGACAATGCAAACAATCATACACAATAATGTAAGTGCACGGACCAGGGGCACTGAGGGTGCGGAGCAGAGACAATGGGTACGGTGACATGGACAACAGTGTAGAAATACAGCCAACCGTCCTGATGCTGAAGCGGAGGTTGGAGGTGTTTTTACCGCAGTCATTGAGATGAACCCGGGGCGCAAGCAGTGAGACCTTCCTCCGTCGCAGCGCCGTAGCGGCGGCTCGAGGTGTTCTCGCCACCACCATCGAAACAAGACAGGAAGACTGATACGATGAAGAGAGAGTGGTGTTGGTATTTTTGCATAAGATCCCAATCGGGGACGGCCCGCTCGACGGGCAAGCCATATAGACGTCATGGGTAGTGAGTACTTGCTTGACCGTTTCTGAAACGCATCGCGTAGACGAGCAGGGGCCTAACTGAAACAGGGAAGAGAAAGACGTTAAATAAAATAGTACATGATGGGAATTGGGAGAGAGAGAAAGTACGCAATTGGCGAGCGTCATCGTGCTCTTTACCGTACGTCGAAGTTGTATTAGAGACATTAGACAGACACCAATGCAGCATCACGGCTCTTCCGTCGACGCTCTCGACAAACGGGACCAACTTTAACCTCCAAAAATACCAAAGGAAGCATAAGAGCACAGATCACTCCCAATATCGTGTAGGTCCATCCATAGCCGAGGCTCGAGATAGCCTTGTCCTGTACCGAGATTAGGATCGCAGCAAGCGACGACCTCATGAAATTGACCTGTCGGTATATCAGATCTGGGAGACAAAGACATCGGGGTATAGCAGGATACGTACGCAGGCGATTACTGACGAACTTTGAGTAGGTATGAGATCTACCATGAGGGTCATGATGGTGTTGATTATAGACATGCATGCGAAGCCAACTGCGGTGTGCGTAAGTGCGGATAATAGAGGTCGCAAAGTGGTTGAAGCGGACGTACGGGCTGCTTGTAGAATCAGAGGTCCTACGAGGGGCACTGACTTTTCTATACACCAGCCCCAGCCTATCACACATGCCGCATACATGATAACGAAGTAGGGACTCCACCGAAGCCGCACGGATTCCAGCGGAAAGGTCTCATTGCTTCGTATATCTTCATCTATTGTCTTGTCTTGAGCAGAACGCACGAGTTTCTCGCGCGCTCGACGATAATCAAAATCAAGAAGCCTGCCATTACTGAATGCACCCAGAATCATGCCTCCTCCATTGGCCAAATAACAGAGACCGACGTTGACGCTGTTGAGCGATGGGTAGTGCACTTTGTATGCATTTGCCAGGGTTCCGGAAATGCTGAATTGTACGGCAAATGAGATGCTTGCGTAAAACAGGCCGATGAGAATATCGGGGTGTACAATCAGTGAAAAGGGATTGCAGAAGGGCTTGGGAGGTGGTCGGTGTGCGTTTATCGAGCTCTGGGGACTTTTGTCTCGGCGGAAGATCATGATCCAAGGTCGGTAGATGTATGACGGCCGTATGCTCCCGTCTCCAACGATACAAGGTAAAGTTTCTGGGAGGAATCTGTCCGAAACAAACATGATGATGAGTGAGATACGCCGAACCAAAGCTATAGAAGCACATACATGACCAACAGTGCCAGTGATACTGCCGAGAAAATTGCCAGAAACCAAAAGATGGAGCTGGGTACTTCAGCAACGGAGATTTGTTTGAAGATAGTCACTTACCGCCAACCGAGATATTGAGCAAGTAGACCGCCGACTACGGGGCCGATACAGGGACCAACCATCGGACCGACGTTAAAAGCCCCGAAATAACCGCCTCGATTGGCGCGCGTCGTGATATCAGCGATGGCACCGGCACCTAAGCATTCACAGCCGAATTCATCAAAACATATCATCACAGAGAAGAACTTAATTCAACGAACCTAAAGCAACAGTGCCGGTACATCCCGCAGACTGGAGGAATCGAAGAAGCATTAGTAACCAAAAGGCGTTGGTTGGTACGAGTGCGAGAGCGATGCAGGTGCAGGTCAAAATGGCGAGGCTGGCGATGATGCAG
The DNA here is from genome assembly GCA_030435655.1 of Armillaria novae-zelandiae. Taxonomy (NCBI): domain Eukaryota; kingdom Fungi; phylum Basidiomycota; class Agaricomycetes; order Agaricales; family Physalacriaceae; genus Armillaria; species Armillaria novae-zelandiae. Next base: position 225,636 of record JAUEPR010000022.1, read on the forward strand.
GGTCGACGACCCCATCTGTCTGATAGCGGGCCCCATATCATCGGGACTGTCGATCCGATATGAGATCTGGCGGAGTATACGGATATGAAAGTATCTCACAGACGGCCATGGGCACCATGAACATAGTAAGGGTCAGATTCAGATGTTCAGTCGTCTCGTGAAACACCTGTGTCAAGACGGGGAGAGCGGGATAGTATATCGTTGAGGGGAATGGGCTGGGGAGTGGTTTAATTCTTGAGCGCGTTTGGATGGGTTGCGAGGCGATGGAGGACGAACCTTGCAAGACCGGCGAGGGAGACGAGGGTGACGACAAACCAGATGTTTCCGCGTGTATATGGGGTTGGTACTGCATTTGGCACAGTAGCTGAAGTACTGTCGAATGCTTCAATGGAAGGGTCTTCCCAGACCGTGGATTCTCCGATACTTTTCGCTGTGGAGCGTGGTGAAGAATCAGACATGAAGCTGAAGATGGACAGCTAGTACGAGGCGAGGCTCACAGGTGTATCATGAGGGTTTTTAAGTAGTTTCATGACTGACCATCGTACTAAAGCGTGGACTTGATTCTGTGGAGATCTCGCAGTGCCATAGGCATAGTACAGCAATAGATGATCAATCAAGATACTCACAGAGATAATACTTCCCGGATCACGGTTCGAATCAGAGCGTCATGAAAACATCAGATAGGTGTTCAGGACGGGATAGCGATGGCTATTCTTTCGCGTTTCCGGCGCCTGGGCGATATACGTCTCCACGAGATACGAAGGCAGCAGGAGAACGCATATGCCACCCAAAATCCTATTGATCTACAGTTGATCGTGGGTATAGAGCTGTCTTCTACAGAGACTGGAATAGCAGCATCATCAAATTGTCCATACGAACGTTAGCTAGGAGCAAACAGAGACTTCCGCGGGTAAAAATATGCACAAGAGGTTATGGATGAAACCTTACCATGTATCATGATTCACGAGCGTCGCCGTCGTATTTGTGTAGACGTAGAGGCGAGACCGACTGTCAGCGAGTCTCCGTCGGCACCACTAAGAAGACCGGATGACGAAGAGACATACGGCGAACTTGAAACCCGAATCTTTGGACGCAACATCCTCAACTTGTCAAGCACGCCAAATACATGACAAATGAGACAAGAAGATCTTCAAAGTTGCACGTATTTTAGCGGAAGGATCTTGTCATTGAATTTGCAGGTATCCTGTTCAGGCATGCCCGTTTCTTCAACATTACGGGTAAGTTACTCAAAAACTCCACGAAAATCAGAATCAGATAACTTCCCGTTCGAAAGAGGGCCTAATGCTTGTTCCGGTGACCAGAAAACAGAGTCCAATATTGCTAGTTGGGAAACTGGCAGCAAAACTTGGCACGCACTGCTCGTCAACATTCCTGGAATAGTGTACTGATGGTAAACCTCCGAAGGACTGGGCTGATCAGCACGTGAGCAAAGTCCAACAACGCCACTGTTGAGGAAGCTGTGGTGCACGCTCGCCAACATTACTGAATGCTGTGCTGATGGCAGATGGTAAGCCTTCGAAGAATAGGATGATCAGCACCTGAACAATCAAGATGGCTTGCTGAGTTTCGGAGCTGGTAATATCAATGAGTATTGAGCTCTCTCATAGATGCTTTGATGCCGGATTGATGAATGAACGATACCCGAGGCGACCCCAGGTATACAAGATAGCGTTTCTGGGAGAAAACTATCAGCGTATATGCACATCATTACAAATCCCAGATAAGAAGTAGATAGACAAGTATCAAGACAAAAGACCCAGTCGAAAAGATCGCTAGAAACCAGAATATGGAGCTGCGCAATTTCATTTGACTAAAGACTGGCAAGAGAAGAGAAACGACGTACCGCTAACCGACGTCCCAGCAAGTTCTCGGACTTGATGCAATATGACATTACCAATACCAATACCATTAGATATGCGACGTGAGCATGGACCACGAATAAACGAACGCATATGGTATCACAGACTACAGGGTATTGGCAACAAAAGTGGAAGGAAACGCAGGCGTCAGGCGAACATCGCCGATGACGACCTTCATTATAGGGCCATACTCAAAACTTAGCCTATGAAAACAAAAAAAAAACACAGGGTTGAGGCAACCACAACTCGAAGCATGCCATTTGCATAGTAAATAGAAGACCTGCAGCGTGTCCGAGCCTATGACTACAGGTCTCAGGGTATTGCAGAGAAGTAGAGAAGCAGATACACGATTTGGAGTTAAGCGACGCGCCTGTCGCAACATAAGAGCATGCGACTACAGTGGAACGTCGCTACTGCTACAAAGCTGGGTTTAGACCACAGAACAGAAAGATGAGACTCGCCATATGCATGCACCCTGTCCCCGTTCGAAAGCGAGAACTTATGCACCCAACTCCTCTTCAGAGCACACCTCTAGTGGTGAAAGGGAGTGAAAGGTATCACTGAAAGACTACCAGAGGCTTAAAGAAATCTATTTTATGTATGCGAGATGATATGCAGAGAGGTATTACATATGAATGGGCTTGCCACACGCAGCCATGGCAGCCTCCTTGAAAGCTTCGCTGAGCGTAGGCTGGATACATCATCAGAATTTGATGAAAAGATTCAAGAAGAGTATGAAAACGTACATGAGCATGCGTCGTGCGCGCTATATCCTCAGCGCTAGCACCGTACTCAATAGCAAGGACACCTTCCGAGATCATTTCTCCGGCATTAGGTCCTACACCCCAGGTATGAGCTGCAGGACGGATGGATGTGAAGACAGAAACGTACCGATAATATGGACACCGAGGATCCTGTCAGTCTCCTTCTCAGTGATGATCTTGACGAAGCCATCCGTGTCGAGGTTGGTCTTGGCGCGCGAGTTGGCAGTGAAGCTGAACTTGCCGATATTGTATTGTACACCAGCGGCTTTAAGTTCCTGTTCTGTCTTTCCAACCCATGCTACTTCCGGGTGGGTGTACACAACGGACGGAATAGCATTGTAGTTGACGTGTCCGTGTCCGGTCTTCATGAACTCGACGGCAGCAATGCCCTCTTCCTCGGCCTTGTGGGCGAGCATAGGTCCAAAGGTAACATCACCAATGCATTTGATGTTGGGTATCGAGGTATTGAACTGGTCGTCGATGACAATACGGCCCTTGGGGTCTAATTCCACGCCGATAGCCTCAAGATTCAGACCCTCGACATACGGTCGGCGTCCAACAGCGACGAGAACAACATCCGCTTCGAATGATTCCTCCTTTCCACCTTTAGCGGCCTCCGTCTTGATGACAACCTTGCCGTTTTCTTTGTCCGCGGACAAAACTTTGGTGTTGGTCTTGAACTTCATGCCTTGTTTAGCCAATAATCGTTGGAATTGTTTACTGATAATAGTCAGTAGTAGATAAGGCAGGAAGTAGATCAACTTACGCAACTTCCTCGTCAATACCAGCACCACCGATTGCACCTAAAAACTCGACTACAGTGACCTCAGCTCCGAGACGACTCCAAACACTACCCAACTCGAGACCGATGACACCACCACCAATGACGACCATCTTTTCAGGAACTTTCGGTAGTGAGAGGGCTCCGGTAGAGCTAACAATCTGCTCCTCATCAATCTGAATACCACCGCCTGGGAAAGGCGCGACTTCGGAGCCGGTAGCAATGATGACACTTTTTGCCTCGAGCGAATTCTCGGATCCGTCGTTGAGCTTTACTGCAATCTGTGTAGGAGAAACAAACGAAGCCGCGCCCTTGAAGTAGTCGACCTTGTTCTGCTTGAACAGAAATTCGATACCGTTTGTAAGACCAGTCACGGATTGTTCCTTGGCCTTGAGCATCTGTGGAAGGTTTAGGCTGACACCACTAACTAAAAACATGATTAATGACACGTTATTCGGCGCACGCAGAAGACGCACCATCGATACCCCGTCGTTGCAAGTCATGTTGCGTTTGGTGGTAAATGTGAGAGTTATTCAGCATGGCCTTTGATGGTATACATCCGACATTCAGGCAAGTTCCACCTGGAGGACCGCGTTTGTCGATGCAGGCGGTCTGCGAACTACGTTAGTAAACCAAAAATTTTCGGAGACGATGTGGAGAGCACCTTGAGACCCAATTGACCAGCCTTTATGGCAGCGACGTAGCCTCCGGGACCTGAAAGTGATGAGTTTCGAGGTTGCCGCTACCTGTAGCGCTCTACTCACCAGCGCCAATGACAACAACGTCATAGAGCTCGGTCGGGGTCGCCAGTCCTCGCTGACTCGTCCATCGACCAGCCTGCTGTCGAAGCCGACGCGCGGCGGTCTGTTGCAGAGCATTAGAGAGAAGAAAACCAGATCTTGCGCACGTACCCGCTGCACCGTTCGTGAAAGCATGAGAGTTGAGAATGAAATTGCGACCCGACGTCGACCGCGATGACGAAGAGTTGTGACTTCACGTGATATGTCACATAGCGCCCCAAAGAAATTCCCGGTTTCGGACCGGACGTCCAGGACCCTTCACAGACATTCACCGAGATGTGTTCGATTTCATCTTTACGATAACCACTTTGATTGATTGTAGGTTTTCATTTAATTGCGAGTGTACCGATGTTGGATTGAAATCGTCACACAGGCTTCCGTTCACTCTCCGCCTATTTAGCAAGAGCTCACTGTCAAGTATCAATCTAGCCATGGGATCTGAGCAATCCTCATCTCAAAATCACAATTTTTTGACGAGGACCGATGGCACGAATGAGCACGAAGATTACGCCCCATCTGGCGACGATGTCATCTCTGTCAAACGTATTTTGAACAGCTACCTCCCCCTCGAAGTCATCGATGATATACTCGACTTTGCTCAGTACTGGCCCCGTATTCGCGAACTGCGACGAATAAAAATGGGAGCCCCAGCAATTCCCACAACAGGAACATTTCCAAAGGCCGAGTGGTGTTATTTCGTCTCTCCTCCTATTCCCCAAGACGCCAAAGTGCGCTCGGTGAAGTTCGTAATCGAGAGTTGCGACCAGGGTTCTGGAGGTGAACCGGAGCACCGAGGTATGCTTGCTGCTTCTCGTATCACTTCTTCGAATCTCATAATTACCCATCAACAGGGACTTACGAGGGGTCATGGACGTGGTTTGAGGCAGCAATAATACGCGGAGACCCGTGGTGGATCAGTGAAGTCCTAAGAATGCCTGTAGATCTGTACCGGGAGGGATTAGAGCTCCCAGACGATGTACGCAGCGCGGCACAAGCTACTGAAGTACGGTCCCACGAGGAGGAGGATGACAGCAGATGGCATGTCGGAGTCAATGTTACTGCCCAAGGCGTATACAAGGAACATACGATTGTATGGCCACGCACGGATGAAGGGATCAAGCAACGATCCATGAAAGGTCTGGTTGGCCTCTCACACGAGTTCGTGCGGCTACTTAAGCCGGGGGACAGGGTTGCGCTGATGGCCATGGCCATGGTAAGTCCTCCTTCACATCACAAATACCTTTTCTAAATCAGTCCAGTTTCCCGGTTGGGTTAATAAAGTCAAACGGGCCTCGATAGATGTGTACTACTAGACTATATGACTATGTCGGAGCCCACTACCCCGAGCAAGTGCTTATCAGCAGTCCCCTGAGGCGACAGTCAAATTGATCGATCGATGTATGGCATCGAGACGAAAAACCACTTCCTTGGTGTCAACAGCTCTTGGATAGTATAGTACTTGGCGGGTATGTTTCAGAAAATTTGTCAAATACTGTTACTTTGACTACTCTCCGGACCAGACGGTGAAGACTTCGGCTGTCACACGACTTGAATTCCACACGCGAACTGTTGAAATTCCCGTTCAACTATTGGCTCCTCGTAGCGTGGCTTCTCATGATCTGGGAGTGCGGGGTCTAACTCAAGTATATATTCTGACATCGGAAAACTCAACAGGAACGCATTCACCGCTTATCTTACCACCGGTTCTCCTGATGTCAAAATAGGCTTCATTCATATTCAATGGACCAGGGCTGACTTGTGCACGACGTCTTTGCATGCAGAACGAGATTAACAGAATAGGCCTAATTCGTCTTTCTGGGTGCTTATACCGCTATCACCTAACGCATCAAGACACATAGCCCCATCATTTATTCCAAAATTAATAACGGAAAACTCAACTGCGAAGTTGATTGTCATCAAATAGCTGTAGCCCCACATTCCGCTTTTGCTGTACTCGTTGGAGCTTCTCGTTATCTGTGACCATGCTTAGTGTCTTGACAGCACTCGGAGCGCGTGCAACACGAATGCTCACGAACACTGCCTGGGCCGTCTACAATGCAGACTAGTACTGATCGATCGTATCCTATTCCGCCTGACCGACGGCTTCACGTGGAAGGCGGATTCGCTTTGTGGCGCATCTATGTCCCCCACAAATGAATTAGAAGACAAAGTATAAGTCCAACGCCGCGGTACAGCATACCCTTGCGGATCTCTATTCGCAGCGGCCTGCGTTGTTACGCGACCAATGCCCCCATCAACCGAAGGCGATTCGATTGATCTATAATTCCACATGGGGCTCCAACTATTCCAAGAGCTGCGTAAAATTGGTTTTGAAAAAGGTTCCCTTTTGTGGTCCGAGCTCAGGATAAGTGCCGGGTTACATAGTCCCTGTTCGTGTTTCAAAGCACACGCACTTAATGTTGTTTTAAGGTCCAGGTTGTGTGCATCTTCCGAGGACATTCTAGCCCTTACGTTCATCACATGGCGCTTCGGGTCTTGAGACTTGAGCTGTAAAGTACAGCCAGTTCACTGGAGGAATGTGATGACTGGTGGATACTCGAAACAGAAAGAAAGTGGGGAATTGAGGGTCCAGGTGGATACTACAGTAAATTGTTCAAATTAGGAAGGAAGCCCTTATCGGTACGCGACCGTATGGGACCCTTCCATGAGCATCAGTTTCTTATCATGCGGACTCTTGATCCAGGCAACATAACGCGGGCTGTATAAACGCTGGTTCTATTTGATCCGTAAATGCCTGTACCCCTCCCTCGCCCTCTACCACCATGGAGCACAAAGAAAAGTTGGATGCAATTTCCAGCAGCAGCGATGTGCACCCAGTCGACCATTCCGCCTTTTACGATCCTTCAAATGAGAGCATATGGACACGTCTTGGACTCAGTTTCGAGAGTTTCAAGCGTGCACCAGGTGTTACCGGGTGCGTCGTTCTTTTCTCGTTGTTTGAAGCGCGAAACTGACTTGGCGTTCCAGTCAACAAGTGGTGGCTGGAGACCATGTCGACGCCGAGCACCTAAAGGCTGACGCGCCGATGCTTCAGCCCAAGATGAAAAAGCGCCATCTCAATATGATTGCTGTTGGTGGAAGTATCGGTACAGGTCTCTTCGTCGGTTCTGGCTCTGCCCTCCACACAGGTGGTCCAGCTGGTGTCTTGATCGCATGGATCCTCATCGGCATAATGTTGATAAATGTTACTCAGGTGAGGCCCTTTTTTCTCTCGGTCGTGGTGCTGTTCTCACGTTCCTACGTACACAGGCGATTGGTGAGATGTCCATCTTGTACCCCGTGTCTGGTGGTTTCTATACACTTGCGGACCGGTTTCTTGACCCTTCATTCGCTTTCGCCATGGGTTGGAACTACGTTTTCCAATGGTTCGCCACTTTGCCTCTGGAAATCACCGTCGCTGGTACAACGGTACAGTACTGGACAGACGCCGTTCCTATCGCCGCCTGGATCACCATTTTCTGGGTAGTCATCAGTACGTTCTATAGAAATTACCCCCATTCATGAATTCTGAAAACGTAACAGTGATTGCCAGCATCTTTGGTACTCTCGGTTTTGCAGAAGAAGAATTCTGGTCTTCATGTTTGAAGCTACTGGTCGTTGTTATGTTCATTTTCATCGGCATGTGCGTCTTCTACGGTTATTCGGTTTGAATTTGTGAGTGACTGAGTCCTTAATAAGCATCTGCCTTGCCGGTGGGGGACCACAGAGTGGAGAGTTTGGTTCATACGTCGGTGGAAAAAACTGGTCTGACCCAGGTGCATTCGCCAATGGATTCAAAGGTGTTTGTGCAGTGTTTGTTACCGGTAAGTGTTTCATTACCGAAAGTTGTACGTACTTCTTACCCTTTTATCCGCAGCCGCGTTTTCCTTTGGTATGCCTTAACCGGTGAATCTCCGCCGAAATTACTGACAGCCAGTCAGCTGGTACTGAATTGGTCGGTCTCGCAGCTTCAGAGACCCCCAACCCTCGGGAAACCATGCCGGGTAAGTTAGCTTGGTTTCCTTGGCATAGCCATCAACTGATTTCCTGTGCACAGGTGCTGTTAAGGGCACTTTCTGGCGTATTGTACGTCTTCCACTTTTGTGGATGTCAAATCGTGGTCTGATATGCTTCTAGACAATTATCTACATTACCTCCCTGACGATCATTGGATTGATGCTTCCTTACAACGAGGACCGCCTTATTGGCGGCAGTGGTGCCTCTGCGTCACCATTTGTTATTGCCTTAGATTTGGCTCATATCGGTGGATTGAATCGTAAGTGTCACGCTCCAATACGTCTTTGTAATATTAACTTGTTGCATCAGATCTTGTCAACGCCACCATCTGTGTTTCCGTTCTTTCTATCGGTCTCTCCTGTGTGTACGGGGGCTCTCGAACCCTAACCGCGTTGGCAGAGCAAGGCTATGCTCCTAAGATCTTTACATACAGTATGCCGTTTACTTCCGTTGGAGTATCCTTATCTTACATCTTGTTCTAGTCGACAAATCGAGTCGGCCTCTTGCCTCTGTCGTCTGCCTGCTCCTCTTTGCTCCCATCGCATACGTCAATGTGGTTGCTGCCGGTGACACCGTGTGTGGGTGCCATTTCTCTTCATTACCATGATATGATAATGCTGACAACTGGGTAGTCACATGGCTTTTGGCTATCTCGGGTCTTTCGACTCTTTTCACATGGCTAGCCATCTGTTTATGCCAGTGCGTCGTAAATCTAGCCTCTTCTCGCAGAAACCGCTCATTTTCGCGTGTAGCATCCGATTCCGGGCTGCGTGGAAAGCACAGGGTCATTCCCTTGAGGAGCTACCCTATCAGGCCATGGGCGGTGTCTATGGATCATGGTTCGGAGTCATCCTCATCTGCCTCATCCTCATCGCACAATTCTACGTCGTAAGTGGTTGCCTTTGGAGTCATCCGATCATGTATCTTATTCTTGCATGTAGGCTCTATTCCCTGTTGGTGAGTCAGTCAGCGGGAGAGCCGCCGCCGAAGCCTTTTTCGGTAAGTACTCCTACCAGTGATGGCTTATGGTTTTCTGATGATTTATTCTCAGAGGTGTATCTTGCCGCACCTGTGTTGATTCTCTTCTGTGTGATCGGCTATGCATGGAAACGAAAATTGCCCAAACGAGCCTCCGAGATCGATCTCGACGTACGTGTTCTCCGTTTGATCTGCCAATCGACACGTTTAACTTCGTTCATCTATCTAGTCTGGACGAAAATCTTGGCTAACAGTGGAGGAAATGAGGGCATACCGCGCAGAGCGCGCAAAAGCTCCTCTACGTGTCAAGATTTACCGCGCCTTGTTCTCGAATTAAAGCATTGGTATTTTTATACGCATAATTTTAGTCTCCTGCAATAATATAGTAGACTGTTCATAATACGGTACCCGAAGAAAAACGCCGTGATCAATGATCATGATGTACCTGCAAGTAATAAGAAATGAAATGTTGTAATAAAGATGCTGTAAAAGATCAATACGAAAGTCATCAGTAAGAAGCCGTGGTATAGACATGATAGAATCGTAGAGTTTATGGTCATATAATAAATATAAACCTGCAACAGAAAAGACGTACCCTCATGTCGAACCGCGGGGACCTATGAGTGAAGAATTCTTGCGAGGGGTGTTTCTTGGTTGTCGAGGCTGATTAAGCGCCGAACTGAGTCCATCACTGCTCGAACTTAGAACCCCATCGCTTCCACTCCCAACGTCACTCCTACTCCTTGCATCTGAAGGAGAAGGATCTGATCCATCGGCATATCGTGGGGGTAGCTCCACCACCTGCGCGCCATCCTCATGATACACAGTAATGGGCGCTCTCCCACCATCATGGTGTACCACATACACTTGACCTGCCTGCCGCGTTGACGGAGGCGAAGAAGTGGACGAGGCCACTCCGAACTCGGTGGTACTCGGCGTTGTGCGCAGCTCATTGTTCCGGACCTCTCCTCCCATCCTGAAGGGTTCGATCTGATATGAGTCATTTTGCAGTGGTGAAAGTTGCTGAACAGGGGACGTAGTGGGCGCCGGTCGATAAGACGCAATATTATCGAGGCTAGACGAAGATGAGGGGTAGTCTTTGCGTGGCCGGCGTCGGAAGAAAAAGAAGGCGGCGAGAATACCGGCGAGTAGACCGACGACTAGGCCGCCTATGCCGACGCCCACAGCTCCCCCGGTTGACAGACCATTCGATGAACTAGTAGGGATATTGAGATAACCCTCCCCGAGGGGTATCAATGCGTCACTCACCTAGATTGTACATCGCCTTGCGCAAGACATGCGGTGGGTCCAACACCACCACTGTGAAGAGGTCCATGTGACCAATAATTAAACTGAGAATCGACGACGCTGATGAAGAATGGCGATGCCCATGAGAGATCGACGGTCCAGTTCGTAGTGCTCATGTCATTAATTGTAATGTTACGTGGTGGATGAAGTGTAGGTGCTATAGTCAGGGTATATGGGGGAGTACCATTCTTTGGTGTAATTGCGATATCAGTGCACTGTGACTTTTGGGTGAGCGAACTTCAGATTGGTTGGTCGTGCATTGTTCACCTGATTCACCCAGCCGTACTGAGATAGCGGGCCATCTTCCACCTCCGCGTCAACGTCTAAAGGCCCGAGAGGGAAGGAGGCGTTTGAACATGACGGAGTACTGGTGGTGGTATTGGCGATCATCGTGTAAATCTCTTGACATCCTCCAGTGTAGCCGTTCTTGTCGAACATACACACCTGATACTGTGCAAGCAATGTCAGAAAGAGCCAGACGCGTAATTAGCCTTTATCATCCTTACTAGTGTCCCGGGCCCGAAAGGTACTTGCCAATCCTACAATTTGTTCAAGGTTGAGCGCTTAGCAAAAGCGGATCAGGTCGAAGCAACAACTTACGAAAGTTAGATCACTGCCAGCGGAGATGATAAACGGAAACACGAAGGCTCTGTAACAGAATAAATATGTGCATCGGTTACGAGAGGTGTGTCTCTTACGAAGTGTACACTTGAAGAAAGTACGGGGCAGAAGGACTTGGTCTGCCAACACCGCGTTGATCAGCTGAGCAAAAAGATGGAAGATCGATGATAAAACGCAACGCACCCTGTAGATGATGCTGTTCGTTGCCATTCAATATGTATCGTCTCACATTGGGCTGGATCGACACTTGATGAGAAAACTTTTTTGATCTTCAATGAAGATGCAGAGGCTTACCCGTCACGGGAACAGCTATTGCTTCTGAGGATGGGGTATAGTCGAAATAGAACGACTACGGAAGGTCAAAACACGTATTCTCAAAGAGGAAACCGAAGTGAAACCTCACCTGATCCATGTAATTGGATGCCGCTTGAACTGCTTGGCAGAGCGCTACGACGAGCCACAACGACGAAGACGACCTGAGGGGGTATCCATCACGAACAACCATAGCCGAGAATTTAGGACGATAATGGGTGAAGAACAAGTAGCAGTCTGTGATCGAATGAGCATCTTCATGTCTCAATAGTGTATAGCACAGCTTACGCGGCACTGGCAGTTCACGTGGGGGTGAAGATCCAAGTGTCCAACGCTTCCCCCTAGCGTTGGCCTAGCGATTTACTTGCGATAATGGAGAGGAAAGTAAAGGGAAGGCGCAACGGTGATTTTGGGTAACTTCGAAGCAAGAGGCAAGGTTGCAAGAGCGTTCTCCGTTTGAACCGCTTTCGCAGGCGCCCGCTCTCTCGCCTTCAGGGCTCATCAGGGTCGACGGCATGGCCCGCAGTATTTATACATGGAACCATGAGTATCTCCACAGAGAGTTGATACGGATGGAAGGGGATTATGATATCATTGAGTTCTCCGAGACCGGCGCGCGTATAGATAGATGTATGGTCAATAATTAGTCCTTGCAAAAAAGGAATCATGAAGGATTCTCGACTCGACGATAAAGATATTTAGCACTCACCTATGCGATATTTCGTAAGGTTGCTTGTGCTCACCGGATGCTCGGAAAGTGGAATATCTATATAATTTGTAATTTCCAATCCGACCTTCGGTACCGGTGTCATAACTCTGGTCCTTACAACGTTTTGATCGAATCTCTATCCCGGCAACGCTCAAGACACTCGGGCAGGCAAATGAACTAACTTTTGAATTTGGACGCTAGAACTTCAAGAGGATCAACATGGGAACCCAAGGTAGTACAAAGACACAGGTCAGACTTTTCTCAACAAGTGAAGCAGAACTGCTGCAGCAATCGCACAGTCGGGTACTGAAACAATCACTGGTACTGCCAGTACATCAAGCACCACTAGCTTTCCTTCTATTAGATCGGCTTTCTCATGATCGCTTGCCGGAAGGGCTGGAAAAACTTTGTGATATCCGTCATGTTCTTGTTGATAGTCACAGAACACGACATTCCTAACTTCTCACTGATCTACAGGTCGTCGGACCCATTGAGCTGCCTCCGTTCAGCACTACGCGTGTTCCCAGTGCATCGGTCACCTTACCGCCCTCTTCTCCGCTATGTTACGTGTCAGAGAACGCATTCGACGCGATCTGAACACCATTTCACTGTATTTCGTAGGGACGGGTCTCACTTTTTTAGCATTGCACGATAAGACTCGACTCGACTTCATCACACCAATATGATATCCTCGAACGGCGTCTATTAAGTCAGACATCACGGTTGCCGGGGAGTGCTGAAAGTCATCCTGTCCAGTTATCGAGGTACGGATGATTGACCTTTCTGTTCAGGATCAAATTTATAATGTCCACACTAACAAACTGACACCACGGTTAAGACAGTAATTGGCTGGGAGAGTTGACGCCCTGAGGTACATCTCCTTGCAAAGCTACATTCACGCTTTCGTGCCGTTGTGATGATAGAAAAACTGACTTGGCTATAAAGAGGTTTGGTGCAAGTATAACGTGCAACCTGCAACGATGGAAAAGTAGAACCGATTGCAATAAACTGAGAAGCGTAGACCTGGTTTGAAATTTGAATTCGCCTTTCAACGAAAATAAACTGGCTACATCATACTATGACATTCAGTCTTGAAGGTGCGACCCAAAGAATTCCGCTGTTCATGCTCGTAAGTTTTGCACTCATTTGAAGGCAACCTAAAACTCACCCAAGGACAACGCCGATCGCTTGTAAGTCCGCTCCAATGTTGTGTAATCGACATGCTGAATACCGTATCTACATTCATGTTAAGACTAGACAATCTTACAACCGAGAAGAATGGGTATGCACCTGACGCTGGTCCCACCTACCCATTCGGAGTCGTCCATCATTCCTACAAACGAGTGAACGGTGTTATTTTATGTTCGTTTTTGTAAGGACTGACCCCAAGCAAAAGCACCCTCTATCGGAACGCCGTCTTCATGGATGGACAACAACATCTGGCCAAGGTATGTGAGGAGGTAGTCTGGAATCACAGTTGAATATCCAATTGGCCAAGCCGGAATGAGTCGTGGTGCTCACTTGTTCGGCCCACATCCTCCTTTACTTGCGAAATATCCGCATTCTCGTATGCGAACGGCTCAAAGGTGCCGAACTCGGAAACATACTATCCGCTAGTGATGAGAAACAGCCATGGAAAAAACCCCACACCCACCAATTTAGAACTCGGCCATCGCGTGTGGAGGTCCTTCAGCAACGAACGAATGGCCAACGGTGTTGCTTGAGAGGCGGTGGCTACGGGGTCAAAGGCAGGACCTGCGGGCCAGCCATAGTCCGAGTCAAAAGATATAGGTTCGTTACAGACGGGCCACAAGGGGTGGGAAGGATTTGCTACACATGCGTCGATTCCTTCGTCCGGAGCCTTTATCCACAACGAGCGGTAGGAAGTAATGGCGAAGAAGTCAGCAGAGCCAAGAAGGTCCTTCTTTTCCTGTTCAGTAAAGCGTGGAAGATACTCCACCGGGAGGGTGTCTTTGACTATATCGGGCCAATCACCGGTGGTGTACACAGGGTTCGAGAACAGACCTATTTGGAAGGCTGCATGGCGCTCCACCGCGAGGAAGTCCTCAGTAGAGTTGCTTCTCCATGGTGTGCCTCTGGAGGATATTCAAGCTGCATAAACGACGGGAGAAAGGGACATAGTTACATGTAATCAGAGTTTTTGAAGCCAATCTCTCCTGATATATTCATTTCTCGAAACGCTGAGACGAACAGATGAGTAAGTGTTGCTTTATAGAGGTACGCCGACAGACCCTTGACGGCCCCTGCATGGGCTTTTACTGTGACAATGTATCAGGATCAGAGGCAGGTGGGAAATGCGTACGGAACGTACATAGATTGTATGCACAATGATAAGGAGCAGTAGAGGAGTTGACGCCGGTGGCAAGTGTGACATCTAGACTCGGTGTAAGTTTGTCGACAGACTTTGATGGATAGAATGTTTACTGAAAGGATAGGATGAGATCTGGCTACAGAAATTACCTGGTTCATTAAAAGTAAACCTGAAGTACTTGAGAAAGTTGCAGTGACAGGGAATCACGGACACGAACCAAGTTTTAACACGGCCGTTATACGCCCTGAACACGGTCTTGGCATAGCTGAAAGTTGGGTTATGGGTATAAGAACTGATGTATTGTTCAAACACTCACGTAACAAAGTCGTCCACTATCTGAGGCGATGTGAAACCCCCATAATAAACCTGAAGGGCGACAGGCGTATCCCAGTGGACTATTTGTCGGGATGTAACAATGGCATATGATCACAGCAACGACAGCCTTACACAGTGATACAACAGGCTCCACATTATGAGCCAAGTGATAATCAATAACTGCAGCGAAAATTATCAGCATCGCTGACGATACTGTAATGATGAAATCGTACCATTGGAGTAGTGATCAATACCAGCAGTGTTAATGGGCGAGTCAGCAGCGCCAAACGGGTAGATCCTAGCCCACGAAATACTACAAAGGGTTGTTCAGGGAAGTCAAGTCAGATGTATTTTTTTGCACATACGAGAACGAATGTGCTGTCACACCCAGAGCAGCAGACCGTTCGACGTCTTCTTTATATAGAAAATAATGAAGATTGACAACATCACCTGCCATAACCTCAATCGCATGAAATTAAGGTATCAAAGTATGCTCACCAGTTGTGTTATCGATCGTACCGCCAGGTTGTCTCGGAGCCCAGTCCCACATCGTCGGTCCCTTACCTTCATTCTTCGTGGCCCCCTCGACTTGATACGCGGAAGTAGCAACTCCTGATTTGAAGCCTTTAGGGTACTTCAAGTCTGGCAAGATGTCCTTCGGTGCCGGCGCATAGAAAGATGGATACAGAGGCGGCGGGGGAGGCGGTAAGGTGACCGCTGCGCTAGGAACACGGGTAGTGGTAAAGGGAGGCAGCTCGACGGGCCCGATCTATAGATCAAGCATAAGTTAGGAACCAGAGCAATCAGCGAGACTACGAACGATATCCCAAAGTTGTTCCAATCCTTCCGGCGTGTAATCGCGAGGAATTGATCCGATGGAAGGAAAGGTAGCCGTGCTTGTGGGGATACTTGTGGGAACCGGTGTACTAGTACTGTTGGATACCAAAGAGCATGTTCCTGTGAACGACTGTGCGAGTACTACAGAAATTCCATTCCAACTACTGGGAAAGGCAAAGGGGAGTAACAGAATCTGGGGAAGCATTTTGGGGCAAGAAAATGAAACCATCGCAGACAGTCTATATAACCCCTTCGCGTAAGTATTACTTTTCCTTTTGTTTTCCTTGGTTGCACGGACAGTTCGGAGAAATAAATCGAAAACAGATGGGGTCCGATACTAGGATAGAGAAGTCTATGATATCGACTTTCTTTAGGAATTTGTTGTCAGAGGTCTAGAAGATTACACAGGAATTGCTGCAGCACATCAGAGGGACCACATGGTGTGTTGAGTGCATCAGAGGAAGCCTACCGCCGTTCGAGCTCACTAAAACCACCTCCCAGTCACCATTCAGTCAGATGATGTACTTGAGAAGATGCTTACAATATTATATTGAAGCATCTCCAACTTGGTCGAATTTTACGCGACTGCACGCGCTCTAACATCGCTACGTGATAATCCTATAAACGGTCGGACAAATTCTTTGCCATTGAGTCGTCAGCGAGGGGCGACGACACGCTTCGAAGGGAGGCGCAATAGGATCCCACAAAATATTCGACGCATGCCCGACAATTGTGCGGCCAAATCGCCTTCAATTGAATGACTTTACTCATTGCTGTCGGATTCGGATTCGGGTTCGGACTCGTTGCCAGCCGTTGTCGCATGGCACGTTATTCTGGAATCTTGCACAATGTAGCTTGCAACACGAAACAGAAAGAATCGTAATAGTGAAGCAGGACGTGAGATAATCCACTAGCGACGCTGCTAGTAAAAATCGGTTTCAACTTCGGCGGGGGCAGTGCATTAACTTGTCGGTCTTTGTCGGAGATTCGATATTGTCCTTACGGCGGTCCGGCTCCATTTTCGGCATCCTCTCGGTTCAGCATGCCGATGTTTCCTTGGCGCAGAGAATTCGCCGCTAGTGTCAGGGGTTTAAATTCAACTGCCTCCTCTTGCACCTCGTCCGACTCATCCCTCATGACAAACATTGGATAAGAGCTCATCAAGTAAGTAGGTGCCTAACGACAGAGCTCACTGCCGAGAGAATGCATCGAGGAGGACTTCTGGATAAATGGCCTCTGCAGGCGGTGTTAGCCAATCTTGAGAAAATTATGGCGACTGTGCGCGAGAAGGAGAGTGAAGACTCTGGCGCCTGATATTCCTCTTACAGACTTCCTATATTCACAGTGCTTCAGATGCGTATGAAAAAGCTTTGCCAACACGAGGAAAGATACCGTTCACTGCTCGCCAACATCCCTTGACTTCGTTTTTTCACTACGCCATCATCCTCGAGTACTGTTTCCTGCCTAGCGATCACTTTCGTCTCATGTCTCACCCATCTTTCTGGCACGTAACCCTTGATCGTGTTTTCTGCCGTCCATTTTGGGTCCCCTTCTAGTTATCGGTCCGTTTCATCTAATTACGAAGGTCCCATCAAATGTTTCAACGCAGTGTTTCTTTGGCTTCGTCTCTCTATATTTGAGCTGTACTTCACACACTGCAAATTCATCATGGAATATTCTCTGTACAATCCTACTAATCTGTGCTTTTCAAGGATATCCTGACTGTAGAATGTCTCTGCAAGGCTCTAAGCGTATATTTATCGTGCCCTGGAGGCTGGCTTGTGGGCATACGTTTGTTGTTCAGACTGTACATGTCGCCGTTGCTTGATGGCGTTCTCAACTGATAACGTAGTCACGAGCTAGGTGATGCTCAAGCAGCGCCACCAAATTGAAGACAGTCATGACTGGGAGCGGCCTGGCGAACTTTTGGAAAGTTTATCGCCGTCGGCCTCTTTGTCTTTGGGGGAAGTTTGCACTGTTTCTGGCCGTTTTCTGTTCCATCTTTCCGCAACATCTGTCCATCTTGCCATTAGATTCTACTCTAACATGGAGGTGAATTCCTGAAGAGGAATGGTCTGACAAAAGCTTTTCCGGCCAAATGTCCGATGGAATCTGGATAACGATTGAGACTGATATATCCATGATTCAACCACATACTCCCTCCCGCAACAACTTACTTTCAAGTGCATAGCTATTACATTCTCGCAATCTTCAACTGATCACGAAATACTTCCAGGCAAGACAATGAATAGCCCGAATGAACGCCCAGATCACATCCCATCTGACAGCGATGTCCTCTCTGTCAAGCGTCTACTGAACAATTGCGGCCTCCCCGTCGAGATCATCGACGATACGCTCGACGATGCTCAATACTGGCCCAGTATCCACACAGGGCGTAGCCAGGTGGAGCGCGCTGCAGCCTATCACCATGTTGGACAGAGATTTTTCAACGCCGACTGGTGCTACGTCATCTCCCCTCCTATTCCCCAAGATGTTAAAGTGCGGGCGGTGAAGTTCGTAACCGAGAGTTGCGACCAGGGTTGGGGAGGCGAGCCGGGGCACCAAGGTATGCTTGATGTTTTTTGGATCACCTTCTTGCATTCTTACATGCCGCAGGGACCTACGAAGGATCCTGGACCTGGTTCGAGGCCGCAATAATACGCGGAGACCCATGGTGGCTCAATGAAGTCTTGGAGAGGCCTATAGATCTGTATGGCACGCGTCTAGCGGAGGACGTCCGCAATGCAGTACGAGCTGCTGAAGTACAATCCCACGAGGAAGAGGGCAGCAGATGGCACGTCGGAGTAAATGTTACTGCCGATGGCTCATACAAGAAACATACGAACGTCTGGCTACCTACCGATGAGGGGATCAAGCAACAATCGTTGAGAGGTCTTTTGGGCCTCTCGCACGAGTTCGTGAGGCTCCTTGAGCCGGGAGATAGGGTAGCGCTGATGGCTAGGGCCATGGTGAGTCTTCCCTCTCAGCACAAATCACTCCTTCTAAATCAACCCAGTTTCCTGGCTGGAGTAATAAAGTCAAAAGTGCCTCGATAGATATATTCTATGCTTGATGACGATTTCGGAAGCCTTTACCCCGAACCCATGCTCATGTCCGCGGATTGCTTTATATCATCTATGGTTACAGTCGAAATATGGTACTCTGACCCTTGTTCGAAACCGTTAATTACCGTTGCGTTTTTCACTATTAGAGACAAAGGCTCATTTACAGAAAGAGAGAGTGGGAAGAAGTGTTAAAGAATAGGTGCAGACGCACAGAAGGACGTATTATTGTTGGCCGTGAGAGTTCTGGAAGGTGACAGTCTGGCACTGTCCAACTTGGTCATTTGCAAGGCGGGCAGAGGTGTCGAGAGATGCTGTAGGCACCGCACGTATGGAGATTTGAAGCAAGATGACGGAACGAACGAGAATATATTGCCATGAACGCATTGTTAAAGGGCGGAGAAACCCCACCAAAGCGGGAGTGCAGCGCATTGGTAATGATAAGCTTATTGTGATACAAGAACAATAAACACAGGTACAATGGGCGGTAAAGTCACCTCATTGTTGAAGGTGAGACTCAAAGAATTCCGCTATTCGTACTTGTAAAAATTAGTACTCATCAAAGGTGTAGTAAAACTCACCTAAAGACAGTGCCGAACGCTTGTACGTCCGCTCCAGTGTCGTGTAATCGACGTGCTGGATACCGAACCTACAGCCACGCTTAGACCAGAAAACATTTAAACCCGGAACAACGAGCACGCACCTAGCCGCTGTTCCAAGTGTCCATTCCGCATTATCAACCATTGCTACAAGTGAGTCAGAAGCGATCTATATGACCGATTTTGCAACAACTGACACCAAGCGAAAGCACCCTGGATCGGGACACCGTCCTCGTGGATAGATAACAACATCTCACCGAGGTACGTGAGGAAGTAGTCTGGAAATGGTAAATACGTCGTCAAATAGCTTAGAATGAGTCTCGATGCGCACTTGTTCTGAGTATATCGTTCTTTACTAACGATATATCTGTGCCCAGGTAGTCGAAAGGCTCTACGGCACCGAACTCGGAAACATACTGCCCCCGGATATCAGAAACAGCGATCATAAAATCATGAGACACACCATCTTATTACTCGGCCATCGAGACTGGATATCCTTGAACATGATACGGATGAGCACCGGTGTTGCTTCGACGGAGTAGCTTTGTGGTCCAGCAGCGGGACCCGCAGCAAAGCCGTAACCAGAGTCAAAGTATACATGTTCATTGCAGCTGGGCCATAAGGGGTGGGAAGTATTAGTCACACAAGCATCGATCCCATCGTCCGGGGCTTTTACCCAAACTGTGTGGTAGGCATCGATGGCATAGAAATCCGCAGAGCCGAGAAGGTCCTTCTTTTCTTCATCAGTAAAGCGTGGGAGATAGTCGGCTGGGAGGGTGTCTTTGGCAATTTCGGGCCAATCACCTGTTGTGTAAATAGGATTGGAGAAAAGGCCCAGATCGAATGCTACGTTGCGTTCGACCGCAAGGGTGTCATCGGTAGAGTTACTTCTCCAAGGTGTACCTCTGGAGAACATTTAATAGAGGCTAGCAGGAGGAAGGGATATAGTTACATGTCACCGCTGCTCTTTAAGGCGATCTCTCCTGATATGTTCATTTCACGAAACGCTAGGAAGGAAACCGTTAGGTGAGCATAGATTATCAATCATGGCACATCGACAGACCCTTGACGGCGCCTGCGTGGGCCCTTACTGTGATAAAGTATCAGGGTCAATGGTACGAAGAAGGATGTAAACCGTACATAGATTGTATGCACAGTGATAAAAAGCGGTGGACGAATTCACATCAGGGGCGAGCGCGGCATCTAGTCAAAATGTTAAGCTTGCGGAAGGAGACTTTAATACACAGAATGTTTTACCAAAAGGATAGTCTGTGATCTTGCTGCAATAAGCGCTTGGTTCATTGAAAGTATACCTGAAGTGGTTCAGCTTATTGCGATGTCAATAAATTGCAGGCACCCACCAAGTTTTAACACGGCCGTTGTACGCCTGGAATACGGTCTTGGCATAGCTGAAATTTGCGTGAGTACACGGACAGCGAGGTCTTTCTAGCACTCACTTTACAAAGTCGTTGACTATCTCTGCCGACGTGAAACCTCCGTAGTAAGCCTGAAGAGCGAGAGGCGTATCCCAATGGACTGTGTCAATGATGGTAAGTAAAAACGGTGTATTGGATAATACAGACATCTTACACAATGTCACGACAGGCTCCACACCATGAGCCGAGTGGTAATCGATGACTGCAGCGGAAGGTATCAACATCGCTTGCGATACTAACACAATGAAATTGTACCATCAGAATAGTGATCAATGCCAGCCGTGTTAACGGGAGAATCGGCAGCACCAAACGGGTAGATCCTCGCCCAAGAGATACTAAGAAACATGACTTAGAGAAGTTCCCATCGACTAGGTTTCAACACATACGAGAAAGAATGGGCATTGACACCAAGAGCAGTAATACGTTGAACGTCTTCTTTGTACAGGAAATATTGAAGATCGACGACATCGGCTGAAATGACCTCAGTCGTATGATTAACATCCATTCTCGTGCCACGGTTACTCACCAGTCGTGTTATCGTATACAGCGTCAGGCTGTCTCGTCGCCCAATCCCATATGCTCGGACCCTTTCCCTCACTCTTCGCAGCTCCTTCGACTTGGTACGCTGCAGTGGCGACTCCGAATTTGAAACCTTTGGGGTACTTCAAGTCTGGCAAGATATCTTTCGGTGCACGAGCATAGAAGGACGGATACAAAGGTGTGGGAGACGGCGGTAGGGTCACGGCTGCACTGGGAACACGGGTAGTGGTGAATGGAGGCGGTTCGACAGACCCGACCTGCAGATTGGTTAGGAATGTCACTTTTTGAGAGGACAGCAACTTGAATACTACGAACGAAGTCCCAAAGCTTTTCCAGTCCTTCTGGTGTGTATTCGCGACGGACCGATCCGATTGAAGGAAAGCTGGCCGTGCCGGTCGCGGTACTTGTGGGATTCGGTATACTGGTAATGGTGGGCACTACCGAAGAGCTTGCTACCGTAGCCGATTGTGCGAATGCTTCAGATATTCCGTTCCACCCATTGGGAAGCGCGAATGAGAACAACAATACTTGGATAAGCATATTGGCGGTAGATACGAAGAACCATGGCCGCTGTATATATATACCCCTCGCGTACATATGCATATAAAGCCATATGGTTGTTTTGCCATTCTGTTTTCCTCGGCTACCTGGGCATTTCGGAGAAATGAATCGGGAGCAGATGCTATCCGATACTAGGACAAAGAACACCAACCTTCCTTTACGCAAGGAGTTCGTTAACAGAAGCCTGGACAATTTACCCCAAACTTGCTGCAATGCACTGGTGGGACTACACACTGTTGAGCGCGTGTCTCACAGGAACATTGCTACCATCGAAGCTCACTAAAACCACCTTCAAGTCACTGTGGTGTCAGATGATATATACATTAATACTTACAATTTTATACAAAAAGATGTCAGCGAGTCGGCCTCTACGCGACTGCCCGCGCTCTGTGACGACAGGGCAGCCGTCTCCTAGAACGGTTAAGCCATAGTCACCGTCGATTTAGCCACAAGAGGTAGCGCTCTGACAGAGTGGCGACAGGCCGCGAAAGGAGGCGTAAGTGCCGGACGATGTGCATGCGGTAATTGCCGGCTTACCATGATTCGAGTTCATCGATGTCATCGCTCTCGGATTCGGACTCGTTGTCGGATTCGTTCCTTGAATGCCGACCACTGTACTCGCCTGGCATATCGTTCTGGAATCCTGATCGCCGAACAGAAGATGTAATGGTGTAGGAAGAGGCGTCTGATGCAGTATTGGAATCGTGAACCTGGAACGTGACAAGTAATAAGAGACTTAGTCGACTAGAACACAAAAAAGAAGCGCACGATGGTACGGTATCTCTAGGACGGAAGAGTCATACGCACGGAAAACCCAGTGGTTCGACCATGACGCTGCCTTCATTCCTAGTGCAGCGGATAGAGTTGGCTAACATCTGAGATACCAGTCCGGTGCAGTGTACCCGAACACTGCAAACGTACAAATGTTACGGTCCCCGATAAAATGAAAAATTTCGGCTTCGTCCTTGTCGTTTCGATCATTCGATGGGCCGTATTTCTCGTCGCATCGTTTTGAGACTGACATTGGTTTACGTGTATACAGAATTTTTTTGTCGGTTTTCTACCAGTAAATATGTTATGTTATCGCCTTTCTATTTGCCTGCTGCTAGTATTATTCGTCCTCAACTGGTCCATCAGAGGTCCTGCCAAAAAGTCAAGTACATGCGCTTGTCTGCGTTCGCAAAATGCGGGTACTCCCACGGTCCATATTCTGCTCGCAGTGGTAGAGATATACAGATGAATCGTGGCCAGTTGAGAGTCTGGATATCCTGCGTCCTTGGCCATGACATTCGACATGGATAGTGATGAAACCAGACAAGGTGACGTCAAATTGGGAACGGGCAAACAACGCGTCATCATAGCCAAACATTCCTTTCTTGGAATTTCCTCTCATCTCTCAACATCCGCTCACAGACTACCAAAACACGATGTTTATGGATTTACGAACTCTAGCCTTACTCTCACGATCCAGATAGTGGCCTTACTCATACACGGCTGGATATTTACCAAGAAAACTTCGGGAAGATTCTCCCTGTCGAAGGCTAGAAGTGTTCTTGTGCTGTTGTTCACATTCCCGTGCGTTGCTCATGGATCCCAGCTCTGCTGCTGCTACTGCACTGTTTCTAAAACGGGGTGTCAGTGTTGCACTTACTCGGTGCTTCTGTTTGTTATTTCCCTGGCCCCGAGTCCCGGTGCTCCTGCTGCCGTGCTTTCTTGGTGCTTTCATTCCGTTGGCTTCGTCTCACAGACCCTCTGCTCTACCACGCTATTGAAATACTGTACTGCAACGTGACACGTCCTCGTGCTTTCGTTTGGTTTCGGTCGTCCCTGCTATGCCAACTTTTCTGTGTTCCTTATTTTCACACCATCTCGCCTTACATACGACATCCACCTTCACCAGTGGTTCTTTCACTAGCTCACGCTATCTTCAATGTATTCTACAAAGGGTCTGTACTCCGCGAGATGCACTCATTAATGTGACTACAACGGTATAACCCTTCATGGACACATCACGTAGCTTGTGATATCAGAGCGGTGGTACCGGCTGTTCCTTTGAGCCTTGTGTCGATACCAATACCAATACTGTCATGGTATACTTCGCATCTACCCTTCGTCGTCTTCTTTTTCATTCTCCTCCGCTTTGATTCAAGCTATGATATCGTTGCACCTGACATTTACCCATCTCTGTAAGATTTCTTGATGATTTATTCTGGACTCTGCGCTAAATTTCGTTGAATGGTATACCAGCTGGGGTTTACACACTTAACCACAATCAAACGGCTATAGGTTGAGGTCGATACGGACGTGAGATGTCCTCATTGAAGCCGTTATAATAAGTGGAAATTTGTGGAGTACTGTCGTCCTGGTAGACTACGAGCTTCGACAGCAAAAAATTCAATGGCTTGTTGATTACAAAGCTTTACTCAACTTTTCATAGCGAACGACCCAACCGTCTTTCGGAAATCCCGGCGCATCCCCTTCGGTACCGTCCCACCCTACATGCCATCATCGCGACAACATACAAGAGCCCACCTGAGCCCGGAAAATATGGCGGATGGCGCACTGGTGCCAATGGCATCCCAACGTCGTCGAAATCGAAAACAGGGTCTAACAGCCATTCGACAGCTCCCTCGGCATCTCCATTCCGTGCAGACGACATTGCAAGCATCGGGAAATCCCACCTGTAAGCCCTTCAGTTACCGAGCAAAAAAAAACAAGATTCCATGCACCCCCAGAAGTACGTCACATTCCAGTGCTCTCGCACCTTGTCAGCCGTTGCTTTCGCGATCGTAAGGTTCAATCCCTCCGTCTCCGGAAGCCATCCATAAAGTCCCACTAATGTGGGGTGATCGAAAATAAAATTTGGATCCGTCCAAAAGTCGTTTTCAACTGTTTCGCATATCTTGTACGTGCCGTCGTCGATAGGAAGTGCTGCCAGGTTGTCCCTGACAGTCGTCCAATTCTCTGGGACCTCTACGCCGAGCTTCTCCATCCATTCTTGTGCATACCCCAACCCCAAACGCCAATACGCCAACTCAAATGCGGGATTCACAGTCACATTTGGGCTGGTATCCTCACTGACAATGTACATGGGTGGCCCAAGGTCGTAGACGCATGTAGACGCGTTATACCACGCGAACGCAGCCATCCAGTCAGCCGTTTCACGAACCACAGCCTCCCACTTACGCAGCGTCTCTATCGTTGGTGATGCACGATAATCATACTGCGCAAATACGAGCGGGTGCGGTTGCTGCCAGATCAGGAGATTGTTTATCTCCCCTGGGGACGACCGACCGGAAGGATCGGTCATCTTCGGCCACCGCGCACCGGAGGGCCAATGTTGCTGCTCCTGCGACCTGGCTATAGAGGATGGCAGGAACTTGTCGTAGGTACTGATCGACCGGTTGAGGAGGTCCCAATTATTCCAGAGAGCCCAATGTGCCGAGTGCCAAAAGTACATTTCCATGTGGAACTTCCTATATTATCCCGGAATTCGAAGTGATGTATATGCAACATATCTCGAGGATGCTTACCCGTACTGTAAAAAGGTTTCTCAGTCTTTTTCTGTGGAATAGTGTGAAGCCACTTACCCAGCCATTATTCACTAGCCCGGACTGGCAGCATTCATGAGAATTGACTTGTATACACAATCCGAAATTAACCTACCTCCTGCGGCGGCATGTCACCCGCCTCATTGATGCGCATCAAATATCGCGACAGAGTGATCCTCCTTTGCAGTTCATCTGCTCTCGGATCCGAAGATTCTGTGACCACGTCGACAAAACCATTTTGTGACCAAAAGATATCCCAAATCATTTGCGATGAAAGATCTGTAGCTTCATAACTCGTTCTGTCTACAGGGCTGGCAGTGCCATATGTGGCTGCGATTCGGAAGGTCGACACAGTGTCTCCTGGTAAGATGGTGTAGCGATGAGCCTCGGGAGAATTACGGGATATGGTGAAGGTATCACCGTCGAAAGAAGTGATGAACGAGGCTTCGTCGAGTGTGTGGGTAATCTCTGCGTGGTGGCCATCGACGTCAGTGCTGATCGAAGTTGTGTGATTGGAAGGAACGTCCCAATTTCCAACAAACGGGACGCTGAACGAGGCTGAGCCATCGTTCCACGGATAATCTACGAACATGCCCAACTGGCCGTCGCTCAGAAGTGTAGATTCGATACTGACCCCAATGGTGTCTCGAACCTGTGAGCATGTCGTTGTCACAGTAATTGGCTCTCCCCCAAAAGTGAATCCGCTTGTAATCGTTCCTGTCCAGAGGTCGAGTACCTAGTGAATATCTGTCAAATTACTTTCCGTCACGTTGAGTACCTCTCCCTCAACCGACCGGAACACTAGCCCTACCCGTCCCAGATTAACGCGGTTAGGATTTGCAGTGAGCCATTGCTCGATCACCTCGTCTCTGCCCCCAAAATCATACTCAACAAGTCGTCCATGATTATACCAGCTTGCACCATGATAGTCATTCACGTCGGCCATCGTTTTACCTTGAGGCAAACTGTCGTTTTTCCATCCCCAGGAAGACATGATGGCGAATGGCTGGAACGTTTGGAGACCTGTGACATCAGCCCCGAAAGCGAAGTTTCCATTTCCTACTTGCATTGGTGTAGTGAGGCTGGATGCATTGCGGGTAGGATTGTACTGGGAAACTAACGTGTACCGATCGATTGCCACTGCAAGCGTTTGGGTCGACGAGAGGAGTAAGAGGAGGGAGATCATTAGGTTTCTGATCTGTATTTCGCAAGAATAACAAGAGGAAGAAGAACATGCACAAATCTTCGAGGATGACGACTGAAAGTTAACAGTTTGACCCCACCTCGCTGATATCCAAATTTATCGTGGCTTGTTTATCGCTTTCGGACTCGCCTTCGGACATGCGCTGCGCTCGGACTCATAACCATTGTGTCGGACTGTCGTAATTGTTCCGGTGCTGAGCCTAACCTGCTTGGGCAAAGTGAAAGTATGTGCTTTTTTATGACGGTCAGATGGGACAAGCCAATCCGAGTCTCAGTAATGATCATTGACCATATGATGACGGTAGAATTTGCACCTATTGGTTGATATATGAATTACTGAGGTATCTTCCAGGGAAACAGTCGTCCTGGCGAAGACTCCATGCCGTGTCCTATCGCCGACATTCCGGAATAGGTCTTGAAAATGCAACGTCAGGATTCCGAGTCCTCATGTACTTCAATTCGCATTCGACGGAAACACTACGAAAATCAGCTGACTATATCAATGATCGTACTATAACATGCACCTCAGTCTTGTAAGTACCTGTTAAACCTAGTACTCGTGGAAACCATTGTACAACTCACCCAAGGACAGCACCGAATGATTCTACATTCCCTCTAGTGTCGTGTAATCGACGTGCTAAATACCGAACCTACACCGTGCACAAGGCAGGAGGTGACCAGGTTACAATAATCGCAGGGTTCATTGTAAGTAAATCTGGAGAATGTATGTTCAATCAACTTTAATGCAGCGTCAAAAGACTATGGACACGAACCCAGTTTTAATAGGGCCCTTGTATGCCTTGAATGCCGTCTTGGCATAGCTGAAGGTTGTATAAGCACGCGAACTGTCGCGTTCTAGCACTCGCTCTGTGAAATAGTCGACGAATCATGGTGACGAGAAACCCCCTAGTAAGCTCGAAGAGAATGAGAGGCGTGTCAAGATGGACTATGTTAATGACTGCAACGGAAACGGTCAGCATTAACTAGCGATACTGTCTGGATGAAATTATACCATTGGAATAGAGAGCAATGCCAGTCGCATTGATGAGAGGATCGGCGGAACCAAACGGATAGATCACCGCCCAGGAGATACTATGGAACATGCATACTCCAAATTCTTTGATGACCGTGACATTCCAGTTGTTCTCATTCTCGGACTGCTATCTACTCGCCTGCCACATTATCCAAGCGATTTTCAGCTCGCGAGTTGCCAAAGCGGAAGACAATGCAGGAAAGCCGTCGGAATTCCTTGGCAAACCAGAACATGGAGATCTCTTCGACACTCCTCCAGAGTCAGAGATGAAAGGCCACCGGACTCCGGCTTGTAGGAGGGGAGAAGTTCAGACACCACCAAATATACAAGGAAAATTGCTGCCGGAGGTTATTTGCGGAAATGTCGGATAAGTGGTAAAATTGCAAAACGAAGATTTTCGATTCCAACTTCGATTTTCGGTTCTTCGAACGAGTAGGCCGACTCTTGAACTGGACAGAACGGATGTCCTCCCAGTTAATGGTCTCTAAGTTTGCCCAGGAACAGTTGTAGTACATCAGAAGGACTGTTGGGCGCGTGCCTAAGAGGTTCCTGGACTGCCGACTGCTGTGTACACTGTACTCGCTCGGCGTATTATTCTGGAATCATGGATCGCCACTGAACAGAAGATGCAGGGAGGGGCTTTAGATGCGACATAGGAAATAGGAACTAGGAAATCATAGAAGCTCCTCGAAACTCCGGATCCCCTGACAGAAATCCAGTCGTATATGAGTGAAGCCATCTGGATCGTGTGTGAGGGATAAATCTAAGTTCATGTATCCAAAACATCGCTCTTTGGTTGTCTGTGAGCACGTCGTGGCGATGTCGAGGACGTGGTAGGAAGTGAATTCCAGAAAAGGAATCATGATAGTTGGCAATTTGCCAATGATGATGCATGATGCGTTGCCGCCGCCGTTTCAAGATTTAGCAACTTCGCATTTTCCTTCACTGTCTTCTTCCTTGCTCTCCTTCGCCTTGACAAAAGCTATGTCATGACTCCACCTCACATCTATATATTCTCTGTAGCATTTTCTGACAATCTTTTCTCGACACTTTCCTTGACTGTAGATATAAGTTATTGTATAACATTTAACCCCAACCAAAAGTCCGTAGGTTGAGGTTGATACAGATGCGAGATGTTCGTCGTCGAAGCCGTTATGATGGTTGGAGACTTGAAGAGTGCTGGCACCATCGTAAACTATGAGCTTCTCCGGTAAAACACACAAAAAGCTTGTTGATCACTACAATTTACAACGCTTTACTCAATCCTTCGTAGCGAACGACCCAGCCGTCTTTCGGAAATCCCGGCGCATCCCCTTCGCTACCGTCCCACCCACTTGCCATCATCG
Source organism: Armillaria novae-zelandiae (assembly GCA_030435655.1). NCBI lineage: Eukaryota > Fungi > Basidiomycota > Agaricomycetes > Agaricales > Physalacriaceae > Armillaria > Armillaria novae-zelandiae. The sequence continues at coordinate 254,621 of JAUEPR010000022.1, forward strand.
CCACAGAGTACAAGAGTCCACCTGAGCCCGGAAAATACGGCGGAGGTATAGGTATGTTTGTCGATGGCATCCCAACGTCGTCGAAATTGAAAAGGGGGTCTAACAACCAATCCACGGCGTCCTCAGCATCTCCATTACGTGCGGACGACATTGCAAGCATCGGGAAATCCCACCTGTAAGTTCTTCAGTTACCGAGCAAAGATGATTTAGATCGGCTCACCCCCAGAAGCTGTTTGCATTCCAATCCTCCCGTACCTTCTGAGCCGTTGCTTTCGCAATCGTGAGGTTCAAACCCTCTGTCTCCGGAAGCCATCCATATAGTCCCACTAATGAAGGGTGACCGTTGGTATATGCTGGATCCGTCCAGAAGTCGTCTTCAAGTGTTTCGTATATCTTGTACGTGCCATTGTTCACAGGGAATACTGCAAGATTGTCCTTGACCACGGTCCAATTCTTTGGGACCTCTGCGCCCAGCTTCTCCATCCATTCTTGCGCAAAGCCCAATCCCAGACGCCAATACGCCAACTCGAACGCTGGATTCACAGTCACATTGGGACTGGTATCTTCGTTGACGACGTGCATGGGTGGGCCAAGGTCATATACGCCTGTAGACTCGTTGTACCACGCGAATGCAGCCATCCAGTTAGCCGTTTCACGAACAACATCCTCCCACTTATGCAGAGTCTCCATTGTTGGTGATGCCCGATATGCATACTGCGCAAATACGAGCGGGTGCGGCTGTTGCCAGATCAAGAGATTGTTTATCTCGCCCGGGGATGAACGACCTGAAGGGTCGGTCATCTTTGGCCACCGTGCGCCGGAGGGCCAGTGTTGCTGCTCTTGCGACCTGACTATAGAGGATGGCAGGAATTTGGCGTAGGTACCGGTAGACCGGTTGACCAGTTCCCAATTGTTCCAGAGAGCCCAGTGTGCCGAGTGCCAAAAGAACATCTCCATGTGGAACTTCCTACATTATCCGGATAGTGAATTCAAAGCGATGCATACAACATATTTCGAAAATGCTTACCCGTACTATGAAAGGATTTGTGAGTCCTTTTTTTTAGAATGGTGCAAAGTGACTCACCCAGCCATTATTCACTAGCCCGGACTGGCAACGTGCGTGAGGATTGACTTGTATACAGTCCGAAATCGACTTACCTCCTGCGGCGGCGTGTCACCCGCCTCATTGACGCGCATCAAATATCGGGACAGAATAATCCTCCTTTGTAGTTCATCTGCTCTCGGATCTGAAGATTCGGTAAACACGTCGACGAAACCATTTTGTGACCAAAATGTGTCCCAAGTCGTTCGCGATGAAGCGTCTGTAGCCTCATAACTCGTTCTGTTAATAGGACTGGCGATGCCATATGTGGCTGCGATTCGGAATGTTCCAGTCGTAGAGTCTCTGGGTAGGATGGTGTAACGATGGGCATCGGGAGAATCGCGGGATATGGTGAAGGTATCGCCGTCAAAAGAAGTGATGAACGAGGCTTCATCGAGTGTGTGGACAATCTCTGCCTTGTGGCCCTCAACGCCAGTACTGATCGAGGTTGTGTGGTTGGCAGGAGCGCTCCAGTTTCCAACAAACGCCCCGCTGAACATGGCCGAACCATCATTCCACGGATAGTCTACGAACACGCCCAACTGGCCGTCGCTCAGTAATGTGGATTCGATACTGATCCCAATGGTGTCTCGATCCTGTGCGCATGTCGTTGTGACAATAATTGGCTCTCCTCCAAAAGAGAATCCGCTTGTAATTGTTCCTATCCAGAGGTTGAGCTCCTGATGAATATCCGTCAAATTACTTTCCGTCACGCTGAGTACCTCTCCTTCGGCTGACCGGAACACTAGCCCCACCCGTCCCAGATTGACACGATTGGGGTTCGCGGTGAGCCATTGCTCGATCAGCTCATCACTGCCCCCAAAATCATACTCGACAAGTCGTCCATGATTATACCAGCTTGCACCATGATAGTCATTCACGTCGTCCATCGTTTTACCTGGAGGCAAACTGTCGTTTTTCCATCCCCAGGAAGACATGATGGCGAATGGCTGGAACGTTTGGAGACCTGTCACGTCGGCGCCGAAAGCGAAGTTTCCATTTCCTACTTGCATCGGTGTAGTGAGGCTGGATGCATTGCGGGTAGGATTGTACCGGGAAACTAACGTGTACCGGTCGATTGCCGCAAGCGTTCGGGTCGACAAGAGGAGTAGCGAGAGGCAGAGCATTAGGTTTTGGATCTGTATTTCGAAAGAATAACAAGAGGAAGAAGAACATGCGCAAAACCTGGAGAATGACGACTGAACGTCAACAATTTGACCCCGTTTCGCTGATATCCAAATTTATCGTAGTTTGTTCATCGCATTCGGACTCGCATTCGGATATTTGCTCGGACTTCTGACTATTGTGCTGGCATGGCACAACTGTTTGGGTGCTGAGCCCAGAGTGAGATTCTCACTGTGCCGACGGGGAATTTGTGCTCATTTCTTTGGTCATAGGACCATAGTCCGAGCGATGATCGCAGGCAATGGCTGGATGGTTTCTTTACCCCTGGGCTCGCAGCGACTGTCAGGGACCTGACAATGCAATGGTAGGCTACGAAAGGAGTTTAAGATAAGCGTAGGGTCGCCTAAAAGACCAAAATGATGTGTGCGTGGCAGTTGCTTGACTCGCCTACGTTCGGATATTCTACGCTGAAACTTGATATTCCGAATTTATTGCCTCCATGCCAATTCGTCGCACTCGGACTCGTGTTCGAACTCCTTCACAGATTGCTGTCCATTGTTCTCGCCTGGCACACTGTTCGGGCCAATGTAGATTCTCAGCTCAAGACTCGCGAGTCGCCAAAGCCGAAGCGGGTGCATTTGCTTTGGGCATGGGATGAGCCACGGGCCGGTTGATGATTATAGGATGAGAGAATGAGCAGGATTTTCAGTATTCAGTAAACATGCAGATTATTGAAGTATTCCCGGAAGAAGCTTGTCTTGTTTCTGTACTGATGATTCCATATATATATCTCCAAACAAAAATATCAGTGCAAGAAAAAGCTGTCGCAATCTCTTGGCACGAACCAGAAATGATGGACGACACTCCTCTGTACTTGGGACTCCGACTGATGGGAGAAGCTATAGTCTAGTAAGGACCGCCATTGACCAAGTATGTGTCGCACGAGAAAAAGCACTGTAGAATAGGAGAAACTAGATCAAAAGGCACTACCAGGGTTCGAACCTGGGTTATGGGAAATGACCAATGTTCACCTGAAATCAGAATCCCATGTGCTGCCACTACACCATAGCGCCTCGACGGTGCGCGTGTGGTTTCCATTTCCTGATTCAGTAGACTGAAAAGTAAATGTTTACCCATCCGCCTCAGCCTCTACTAAGTATGAATGTCGACTGGAAAGTAAGGCTTGAGTAAGGCTCGCTCGCCAAAGAACTGATGGCCCTCAAAGCTGTTGAACGTATCGCCGTTTGTTCAATTGAAGATTATGCAACGAGTGCCAGAAGTTGCCAGTGCCAGTGGTTGAGGCGGAACTTTGTATATGGTATGTGCACCGCCGCACTCGACCCACAAACTGAGACGGATAACTTCGGAAACACTAGGGTTCCCTCATAGATTTATTCAACTTGTCTACTATTGGGTGTGAGCGAAGCATGCGAGCACTTTGCAAATGAGAGATACTCACTGACACCATCGCATGAAAAGCGGCCTCCGAGTTCCGACATCCCCACTGCTAGTTAAAGCATGCATTATTTGAAAATATTCCGCCATATGGCAAGATCGTCCAGATTTGAGCTGGGCATCTGTGTACATTGCAAATAGTCGCGCGCGCGAGCTAGGATGGGCAGTTCGCATGGACATGTTTCTGCTCGAGTAGTGCAACTACTGCCTTTCCTATCTTGACCAATACAGGACCGAATGGTGCCCTATCACCGTAACTTGATAAAGCATCCACCCAAGTGGCCCAACCGAAGACGTAAAAATAACCAAAGTCCGTTACTTTACTGCACATCACATGCCGATTATCCAGGGGAATCCAAATGAAGGATCAGAGGGATTAGAACAAGAGGAAAGAGAAGAGCTGAGGACCGCGGTTGACGAAGTGCAGAATCCAAAAAAAGGTGGGCTCGGTTGACCCGGTCCTAGCTTAGGTGATCACAAAGCGTGTACCTTAGTAAGCATTTGGAGCAGGTGACCGCGTTTGAGACAGGAACCCGGGGTTCAAATTTGTTCAACGTTAACGCAGTCTGACTAGTATTCTCTCCGATAATCACCCAAAGAAGCGCCCTTTTGATGTACGCTCGCCGCCTGGCGATCCTGAATTCCCCAAGAACATCATCATATTGAAAGGGTCTACACTCTTGAATACTATACGACCAGTGGAGATAGGCCTTCAGAGTTTTCAAACCTCGAAGCTTGCCAACTGTTTTGCATGTTGTAGCAGGTATCTCCTGTGCCTGCTCACATAGCTGACCACATGAGCAGATTTGCACTCATAGTTGTAGTGACAAGGACAACGGCCATACATTGAATGTAAGTATCAGCGGTAATTATATGGAGCATCAAGTTCAGTGTTCACTTACTGCTTAGGTGTGATTTAGCGATGTGTCATCTCTTCCATGAATTTGTACCAATGATTAATAATCAATGCCGGTAAGTCAACAGATACTAGCGTTGCGTATTCAATTTCAACCAACTTTTGCCTTGTCTACGACGGTGAGTTTTAACGGACGAATCTCCTTACTCACAGTGGTTTGGCTACCTCACATAGCACTATGTGCGAGGTCGTTTCCAGGCAGTAGCTGTATCATGATCGAGAGGTGTCACGTCCTTGCAGGATATTACCACGATAATCTGGGAAGGCTATCGCCGTCTGCAGCCTTGGCCATGACCCAGTGCCGAAAAGAAGCGTCACGCTGTCACAATGGTTAGCAGTCCGAGTCCGAGAGCGAGAGTGATGGAGAAAAGAAAGACGTGTGACTCTCCATGCATATGTATACGGAAAGAGGCCATATATAGGTGCGATATTTTACGGTTGCTTCTAGCTTTCTTTAACCCTCTTTCCCCCAGATGCTTCTTTGGGTACTATTATTCTCATTCGCCTTCCTCATCAGATGGAGCTGTATTTCTGTAGTATTCGCACAGTCGGATAGTATGAGAACAAGCTCTTCGGTAGTATCCACCACTACTAGTACACCGATTCCCACAAGTATCCCAACGGGCACGGCTAGTTTTCCTCCAGTCGGATCAATTCCTCGTGATTACTCGTCAGAAGGGTTGGAACGACTTTGGGATATCGTTCGTATTCTCGCTGATCGTCCTACAACGTGACATTCCTAGCTCTACAGATCGGACCTGTCGAGGCGCCTCCGTTCACTACTACCCGTGTGCCCAGCGCTGCGGTGACCCTGCCACCCTCTCCCCCACCTTTGTATCCATCCTTCTATGCTCCCATCCCGAAGGACGTCTTACCGGATGTGAAATTCCCGAAGGGCTTCAAGTTCGGAGTCGCTACTTCCGCATACCAAGTCGAGGGTGCAACGAAGAATGAAGGAAAGGGTCCGACAACGTGGGACTGGGCTTCCAGACAACCAAACGGTGTGTACGATAACACGACTGGTGAGTATGCGAGATAATCACACGAAATCAATGTGGCTGAGAGTATTGCAGCTGATGTCACCGATCTTCATTACTTCCTGTACAAAGAAGATGTCCAGCGCATTGTTGCTCTTGGTGTTACCGCACATTCTTTCTCGTACGTGCCAGCACCCCCATTGACTCGACCTATCTGAACAATACTTCTTAGGATTTCGTGGGCGAGGATCTACCCGTTTGGTGCCGCCGATTCTCCCATTAATACGGCTGGCATTGATCATTATTCTGATGGTACAGTTTCGTCCTAACAGCATCGTAAGTGATGCTGATCATTTCTGCTGCAGTTATTGATTACCATTTGGCTCATGGTGTGGAGCCCGTTGTGACATTGTGTAAGATTTTCTTTGTGTTCGTGAGCCGGACCTCGGTGTTGAATACTTATGAATAGTCCACTGGGATACTCCTCTCGCCATTCAGACCTACTACGGAGGTTTCACATCGCCAGAAATAGTCGACGACTTTGTAAAGTGGGTGCTAGAAGGATACGACGGTTTGTGTACTTATACGATTTTTAGCTACGCCAAGACGGTATTCAAGGCATACAATGGCCGTGTTAAAACTTGGTTGGTGGCCATAGCTTCTTGTCGTGGGAAATATGCTCAACTGCTGTAGGTATACTTTCAATGAGCCGAGGATTTATTGTGGCCAGGTTGCCTACTATCCATTCGGTAAACTTTCTGTACATCAAGACCTACCTTTACGAGCTTATTGTTGAGACCAGACGTCACGTTTGCCCCTGGTGTAAACTCGTCCACCGCCCCTTATCACTGCGCGCACAATATATGTACGTTTTGCATCCTTTCTTCCCCATGACCTCCCCTTGTCCTGATTCTTTATCATAGTAAAGGCTCATGCAGGAGCTGTGAAGGGTTTGTCAACGCACCTCCATAACGCGCTACTGATTTATCTATTTTATCCCTAGCATTTCGCGCAATGAATATATCTGGAGAGATCGGCTTCAAGAACAGCGATTACATGTGACTATGTCCCTCCTTCTCTTGCTAGCATCCGCTGGACATCCTACAGAGGCACGCCATGGAGAAGCAACTCCACTGAGGACGCGCTTGCTGTCGAACGCCATGCAGCGTTCGAAATCGGCCTCTTCTCAAACCCTGTACACACAACTGGCGATTGGCCCGACATCGTCAAAGACACTCTCCCAGCCGAGTATCTCCCGCGCTTTACGGATCAGGAAAAGATTGATATTCTCGGCTCCGCGGATTTCTTTTCTATTGATTCCTACTTCTCATTATGGGTAAAGGCTCCGGACACAGGGATCGACGCATGCGTGGCTAATCTTTCCCACCCTTTGTGGCCCGTCTGTAACGAACCTACATATTTCGATTCGGATTACGGCTGGCCTTCAGGTCCTGTTGGTGACCCAGTAACCATCCCCCTCCAAGCGGCACCGGTAGCCATTCGTGCTTTGCTGAAAGGCCTCCACTCTCGATGGCCAAGTAATAAATTGGTGCGTACGTGACAATTTTATACGGGTAATTTCTGACTGCTGGTGGCCAGTACGTTTCCGAGTTCGGCTTCATCGAGCCTTTCGCCTACGCGAACGCGGATATATCGCAAATAAAGGAGGATGTGCTTCGAACGAGTTCGCATTCAGTCACATTTCTGACTATCTAATTAACACATCTGTTATATTCAGACTCTTTACTCACGTACCTCGGCGAAATGTTGCTATCCATCCACGAAGACAATGTCCCGATCCAGGGTGCTTTCACTTGGTGTCAGTTCTAGCAAAGTTGTACGTAAAGATTTGCCACTGACGAGTCGTTGTAGCAATGCTTGACAATTCAGAATGGATGATTGGAAAATCCATGAAGTGCGTGGTCATTATCTTGGGTTGAGAGATTCTCTCGTCTGACCACAAGTGTAGATATGGTATTCAGCACGTGGATTACACGACACTGGAGCGGACCTACAAGCGCTCGGCGTTATCCTTGGGTGAGTCCTACAATGCTTTTCAATGGCCGCCAAAGTTTTACGAGGACAAATAGCGGAATTCTTTGGGTCGCACCTTCAAGACTGAGGTAAATGTTCTGGTGTGATACTCGCTTAGTTTCTGTCGAATGTGAATCCAAGAAAGGGAGTATGCTTTTTCTATTGCAGCGTGAAAGCAATCCAAAACACCCGCTGTCAATAAAGCATCCCATTTGGCGAGAACGGAGATTACAAGTTGATCACAACCAAGATGTAGAGGGGCTCTCTTGTCTTGTTTTGAAGCGTCCGTGAAGTCGCGGATCAATCGACCAAATATGAAAACGTTTTCGCCAGCATAATGTCCCCATCAAAGGTGACTTAGTGGACGATGACCTGGGAAGGGAAGTGACCTGTGAAGAAGATGGACGCTGGCAAAGGTAAGATTTGTTCTTGGAGTTTGGTGACGTCCAAGAATGAACCCTTCCAGTTCGAAACTTTTGTTGTGGATTGGTTGTGGAAGACGTTCAGACTGCCGGTTACTTTCACCGTGGTAGATTTAGATGACGGATCGTAGAGACCGGCGGTGATCACTGGAAAGTATGTGAATAGTCCGTCCCGATCTGACACACATAAGTACAGTTGACTAGATGTTATTCTGAATTCAGTGGGAACCCATGAAAAGAATAGCAGAAACGGCGTTCAAGGACTCAATACGCATCCAGCCGTCATTTGCTAGAATAGACGTACTGGCTGCATCGTCTACACCAAAAGACTCGATATGGAAAATCCTCCATGTTGTACGGACTCAGTAGCTTGGAACTGTTTGAAAAAGTGTTAGAAAACGTTAGTTGTATCATCTGGGCCAGAGCATGTTATGAGCCGTGTTCGACCTTTTCCCATGAGGAGACGAAATACTATTTGACAGCATACAACGCAAGGCGACGGTCGTCGATCACTGTGGCTATATCGGCCGATGAACCTGATACCGTATATCGAAAGTTTCGACTTCGTTTCCTTCTGAACTAGGGTCACACGAAACGCAATGCTTCATCTACCTTGATACTTACATGACGCTCAATGTATAAAAATCCTATTAGGCCCGACTGGCGATCTGAACATGAAGTAGCCGTGATTACTCCGTGAAGCAATGCATGGCGACCCATTGATTACGGTATTTTTCGACCTTCAATACTTCACAGATTGAACCCGAATGATTGATGGTCTCTGATTCATCGCGTCAATGATATATGCTGCAGCCACAGGCTGGTGTGAATTAAAATAACACGCACTGGACGGAGATATCCGCGATGCTATCCAACCCTCTGCCCATAGCATGGATCTAATACGTAGACGACACCCTTGGCCACAGTCAACGTTGGTATGGTGTCAGAAATGCGGCGCAGGGCACTCTGGGTTTGTGAACGCAAACTTGATTTGGCTGTACCGGTTGCAACGTTGACTTCTGTAAACTTTTACACCTTGATATAGCTCGAAGCAATGTGACATTATAAACAAGATATTAGTAAGTAGCGTCGTGCTATATAAGTACGGATTGTATCATGTATGTACATGTAATTAAGCTGTTTTAGTTATTTCAATAACGAGAATGGAGGGCAGAGCGTAGGAGGGATGATTATCAAAATCAAAAGCAAAGAAAAACCGCGTAAGATATAAGCAGACCAGCTAACAAACACTCCGGACATTGCAAAAATAGCCCAACTCTAACTGCTCCGCAGGCGTCAGAATTAAGGAACGCCGGACGTCGAAGATATACTTACTGATCAGCACGAGGGCGGGTCCTGCCATATGGGCAATCGGGTCTGCACCTCCCGGGCGCAGAGAGAGGATTGTTATGGGGCGGAATGACGCGTGGGTCGCAGTGGTAGGGGACGTCAGTGATGCGGGCCATCCCTGCCTCGACGGCCTTCATCCACGCGGTATACTCTCTGCAGCGCGTGATCTGCTTCGAGGACGAGATGAGTTTTCCGCAGAGCTTATAGCGGTTGGAGGTGTAGCTGATGAAGCACATGATGGTAGAGTCGTATAGCGAGCAGATAGAGATGGGTGGTGGGGTAAGGCGCGAACCGGGTAGCTTGAAGCTGGAGTCCAATAATCGAAAAGAACGGTTTTTATATGACTCAAACGCGTTGCCCTAACCCTGATGATGATGTGAGTCAGATTGAAGGAAATCTTGCCTCGTGTACGACCTCCCTGTCAAGTCCAAAAAACACGCGCCTTGTCCAGCCAGCCAAGCCTAGACATATATATCGGGAAGTTACTGATGCAACACGTTTTGGAATTTTTGAAGACACCCAGATCTGATAAACATTGAACATAGGTCCAGGATTAGCCAGATGGGCGTGTAAGATGGAGGTTTGTAGACGTAAAAACATACGATTCACATACAGATGACAGATAGCCGAGAAAAGGTCCCAGCGCTTGGCGCCACAAATGATGGACAAGAAGTAAAGGGGACGTGATTCATTCTACTAACCCATCGAGAAGCGAGGTGTGCATTCCGATCAGCGAAACATGACGACTACTGAGGTCAGGAAATACCAGTCTTATTTCGAGCAAGTTGAAATGGAGATCCGAACAATTGAATAGTGGAGAACCTATGCACGCATGCGTGCTCAGCCCTGTTCAGCCACTAGAAAGCCAGGGTACCTGCAGTTTGTATACATAACGGACTAAGAGCGGGGCCTAAGTAGCCATGCTCCGGTGTGTAGAGTGATAGCCGCTCAAAGGGATGGCTCCACATCCGAAAACACATCCGAAGCGTCGTCCTCGTTACTTACCTTGTTTGAGCAATGAACGCCAACTGAATGAAGGTCCCAAAAATGACACCATAATCGACACGGATTGATAAACGTACTGAAATGAACCTGAACTCATCGAGTTTCCGGGACGATCCACTCTTCACATGTCGACGACATTTCAACGCCTATGATCGGGTATCGGTCAAACAAATAATGGTCAGCCACTAACCGAATTGCTTTCAGGAAGCGTGATAGGGCGCAAAATGCCGCACTTCAGTCTTGAGTAGGAGAGTTTTGCACTCACACCTTCCATTGATAGCCATTCCCGGAGAATAGGATCAGAAGGTGGCTATACTCGGAGACATGGATTTGACTTTCCATGGAAAGGTATTCAACGGCATTCCACAACTTTTCGATGCACTGTGAGAATAAAATGAACATTCGTGTTCCGTACATTGCCTATACTGAATGAGATCGAGTCCTTAGAAAAACACCGTAAGAGAACGGCTAAACTAACCTATAACATGGTCTGAGATCGTCTGAGATGTTTTTTTTAACAAGCCTATTGTCAAAAATGACATGCAACTCATGCTACAGATCGGCAAGTAACGAACAAAAACGAGTGCTGCCCTTCAGAAACGGTTCTTCACCAGAGGATCCAAAGGCGGTCTGCTGTACACGGGCTACAAAATGTCCGTCAGCATCTTCAGCGTCCCAGAACGAAGCGCAACGAAACCCACCAAAGGCGCCGGCTTGTTGTTTAGTACTTCCTCGATCCTCGCCAATACATCATCCGTCAATTTTGGCAGCACCTCCAAAGCCTTCAAGTTCTCTAGCAATTGTTCAGGTCTTGATGCGCCTAAAATAACCGTTCCTGTGTTCGTGTTCTTTGCTACCCACGCAAGGGCCAGAGCCGCGGTCGATGCTCCAAGCTCCTCAGCGATCTTGGTGAGCTCCTGTACCTTGCGGATCTTCTCTTGTCCTTCAGGCGCTGTCAAGCTGGCGCGTGTGTCCTTGAAAAAGTCGGCTTTGAGATCGAAACGCGAACCAGTTGGAATCCCGTTGTTGTACTGTAGTCCTTTTAGTGTGTACTGGAGGGTCAAGGAAAGTAACACACCTTTCCAGTTAGAAGTCCACTGGCAAGAGATGACCATGTGGTGGTGCTGATACCGTACTTCTTGTAAAGTGGGCTGCGGTCGTTATGAATGATAAAATGTCAATGGTTTGAAGATCTTTTAGAACACATACGCATATTCCTTTTCTGGTCGTTCACGATGAAGCATGCTTCAAACCAAGTTGAAAAGGTGCAGAACGACATAGAGAAAGAAAAAACGTACTGGTGCTGGCACTGCTCAGCTATGGGACCTTGTAGGCCGAGTCTATCAGCAACGTCTACATGGAGGTGAGATACAGAATCCAAAACAGTAACAAGGTATTACGCACGATACGCTTCCTCTATTTCGCGCGCACTCCATTCTGATGTTCCCCAATAAAAGGCCCAACCCTTGTCAATCACGAAGTTGAAGGCCCTAACGATCTCCTCCATTGGAACTAGAAGTACGTAGATTGGTGAATGATCATTGGTTGTAACCTAATACGCACCATTGGCATCGTGACGGTGAGCAAAGATCACGTCGACGTAGTCCATTTGAAGGCGAGCAAGACTCTCTTGTGTGCCCTCAATGATACTAAGGCTCAGGTCAATTTACGCTTCACACGAAAACTACATAGAACAAACTGTTTCCGCGACAGACCACCGTCATTAGGTCCGGAGCGTAGCCCGAAGAAAATCTTTGTCGATATCACAAGATCCGACCTGCGGTATCCGAGCTCTTTAATGGCCCGACCCCTACAAATTCAATTCAACGTTGAATGAGCGAGAGAGAAAATGGGGGACTCACATTTCTATTTCAGACTTGCCTTTCTCATACGCCTCTGCGGTATCAAACATGTTGATACCATTCTCAAATGCCGTCTTGATGATTTCCTGTGCATCATCAGGTCAGCAATGTAGCTACAGAGATCTGTCAGAAGAGAATATACCTTGACTGGGTCACCGACAACAGTGCCACCGTAGGTTAACCCTGTGAACAGTCAGTGCTTCAACAAAGAACATCAGAAATATCACTAACATCCGCCGAGAGAAAACAACGGCACTCTCAGCCCGCTGGGCCCCAGCCTCCGGAACAGCATGTTCTTAGGGTCAAAAGCTGGCGGTGTAGAGATCGTCGACATAGTAGCGATTCGCACACGTGAAGGTGATATCCGAACTGGGGGGAAAGCAATAAACTTCAGGACAGTCTAGAGAAGCGATGAGGACATACGTTGTCGTGGTAAGAATGGTGCAATCCTCAACAGAGATAGCATATGCCTTTTATACCGGCTAAGATTGCCCCCGGCCGATTTTAAATAGCAGGGGGGATTCTTGCTGAGTGAGCATACTGAACTGCTGCTGACCAAGTCAACTAGTAGTCGTACGCGTTTCCCATGCCGCCCCGAAAAGAAGTGACATGTGAGAACATGCGAAGAGAGTTCTGAGGAGAAGATGCGGCAAGGGAGCGGCAGACGATGGTGGTATAAATTAAGAACCAGTAGGAAAAAAATTTTGTTGTGGGAATGGCGGCCCGGGTCCATTGCGCGCCGAGTCCGCCGTTCGGTTGTTCTCGTCCACCATCATCAATGGACATGGACCCTTCATTTTGATTGCTCACTACCGTATATATCAAGGAACTAGGTTCGTCCCCTATTCGGTGTCTCGACTCGTAACTATCTCCCTAGCCACCTTTCGTTTCACTCTATACACTCAAAGTCGATCATCGGGGAAAGGCTTGCTATCTGTTACAAATCTACTTCTGCATTGCCATTGGTACCGTTCTGTTAGCGGAGTCATATGCGGCATCTGAAGTTCCAATATGAGTATCACAAATAGTATCATCACTAACTGGCCTTGCTTCCTCAATTGGATCGTGCTGGCAGTACGGGGATGATGTACTATTACATCCTCGACACAACAGACATTGCTCTTCCAGCCGCGCGGTCACCAGGTACAAGGAAAAGGCTGTTTAGGAACTAGTCATGATACTAAAGACATCCTTAGGAAAGTTAGCTTCCCTACAAGATACTCGCTTCAACGTGAATCGCGTCTGCTCTTGTGAAAGGTGTCATGTAAAACATGTGTACTCTGTTTCTTTCCCGCGAGGCCGCCAGATTATCTTGGACGGCACTACTACTAAAGTTGTGTGCTTCGAATTGTCGAGCTAACATGAATATACTTTACAGCCTCAGGGACTGACCCGAGTCGAGGCACAGTTGCCTTCGTTCCTTTCGGTACTCGTTCCGCGAAGTACGGCCGGAAGCTTTATTCCACGGCGCCTCGACTCTCGAGGTAGGATGACGTACCTTGGCGCTTAATGATAACATGAATCCTCTGCACTCCTCCTGCTACCATCATGGCATCCTCGAGTATTTTGACACGCTTACCTGCTACATCGGATTTCGAGATGATCTGGACCTATTTGGAGAGTGCAATAGATCTTATTATGACTTCGTCGGAGAGTTTCCCAGTCGGTTTGGTGCGTCAAGCTAAAGGCTCTATTTCATCATTTGACGATCAGATGTGCAGTATCCGACACTGAACGACGCTATATACAATTGTTGCAGGTCGGTGACGGTCCCATCTACTACACCTTGTAAGATTTGCTATAAATCAACGGAAACACGTTGAACTTTCTCCCAGCCAGAACTGGGGTCATACGATTAGGACTCGGAAGCCCCCACCTCTACGCCAAGATCGTCCGGTACTTTGTCGCATACCTCAATAACATCCGAGATGTCCGTTGATAAAAAACTCCTTCGCACCACTGTGTTGAGAATTTACAGTTTCATTACAGAAAGCTAACGACCTCCAAGAGGAGGAGTTGTTGAAGTACTATGCTGACGAATGGAAGCGATACACAGCAGGAACGCGGTTAATCGACCGGCAGTTCACACATTTAAACCGATATTGGGTCAAAATAGTAAGAGTCGAAGGGAGGAAAGACATTTACCCGGTGGGTATAGTATGTGTCACTCACCAATACCGGTATTCGTGTACTCAAGTCTCGTTGCAGCTTGCTCTGCTGAAATGGAAGGATTATCTGCTTGTTCCGATGCAGCAGAAGAATCACAGGCTGACCATCGCCCTACTGCACCTCGTTGAACGACAGCGTAATGGAGATATCATCGACCAAAATCTCTTCAGAAGGGTTGTCGAGTCTTTCGTAGCTCTTGGGTTGAATGGTGAGGATCTGAATATGCGATGTCTCAACGTATACAAAGATCATTTCGAGACTCCCTTCCTGATTGCTACAATAATGTATCACAAGAAGGAGCAGGAGGTCTTGTTACTCGAGAACAGCGCACCGGACAGTCAAACGACAACCACAGAGTGGCTACAAGAGGAGAAGAATATCATCGAGCGCTATCTCGCCATCGAAACACAGACCAGCGTCATTCCAATATGTGAAGCGGTCTTCATTCACTTACACGCCAAAGTTATGTGGGACACATTTCAAAGTCTTCCCGAGTTCCATCGAGACGTCGTTTTGCAGCACCCAGTGCCACTATTGCGCATTCGTGAGGAACTCGATCTTTCACGGAAGAAGTTCGAGGAGGACTTCAAGCAAGCCGGGCTGGATGCGGTCTCCACCTTTGTAGGAGACAATGGAGGGGCACCTGAGTTACAAGAATACATCGACGCGCTCTTGGAAATACGTTCCAAGTATTCGAAATTCGTGGCCCAACATCTCAAAGGAGACTCTGGATGCATGGCCTGTCTCGACAGGGCTTGCAGGGACATTGTGAACCAAACGGGAACTTCGACCAGCGTGTCTCCGGACCTGCTGGTTAAACACACAGATCTGTTACTGCGGAAAAACGGCAAGATAGTGAAGGAACAGGACTTGGAAGATGCCTTGAATCGTGTGGTGCGTATTTATTCCATCATGTTTCATTCCAGAAATATTCAGTACGTTGTCAGATGGTCATTTTCAACTACCTCGAGGATAAAGACATATTCCAGAGCTTTTATGCTGCCAGGTTGTCGAAGCGTCTCATCTATGGCGCATCGGTGTCGGATGAAAGCGAGGCTGGCATGGTCTCCAAGCTCGGGGAGGCTTGTGGACCTGAATACACCAGAAATTTGCAGCAGATGTTGACCGGTACGGTATTGACAATTCTTGGCTGTATGCATATCATTGATGACAACACTTGATCAGACATGAAGTTGAGCAAAGATCTGACAGATGGGTTCAACTTGGAGCGCAGGCAAGTTTCCGACACAGACCTGACATTCAGCGTCGCCGTCCTCGGTACGAACTCTTGGCCGTTAGACCCACCTTCACATAACTTCACCATCCCGAGGGACATATACTCCACATATCACTGCTTCCAACAGTATTATGAGGTGAAGCATTCGGGACGGAAATTAACATGGCTATGGAATTGCTCGAGGAACGAGCTCCGAACAAACTACCTCGACCAGAAGTACATTCTGATGACAAGTTCGTTCCAGATGGCTATCTTGGTCATGTATAACAGCCACAACACTTTTTCTCTCACCGAACTCGTCACAGCGACGTCGATTCCGAAGGAAGTTATCACTCCGATCCTCGCTATCCTCGTCAAGGCCAGGATCCTCGTTAACGAAGAGTCTGAGCAGTATGATCTCAACCCTAGTGCGTCTGTGTCGAAGAGAAGATCTTAGTCTTGATTCCTCTGACCGATGGTGATTTTAGACTTCAAGTCAAAAAAGATACGAATCAACTTGAATCGGCTGATTAAAACTGAAGAACTGGGCGAGGTGAAGAACGTCGAGGAAGACCGAAAATATGTCATCCAGGCCAGCATCATCCGGTTTGTGTTCTACTAGATGTATGTTTACGTGGGGTTTTTTATGATCGTCCTGTTCGGCAGGGTCATGAAAGCTCGGCAGTCAATGATGAACCAACAACTCATGCAAGAGGTCATTTCGCAGCTCTCCCAACGGTTTACGCCGAATGTTGCTGATATTAAAAAGGTTTGTGTTCTAGGGTGAATTTCAGGCATCCTTCTCAACTTCATATAGGCGATTGACATTCTACTTGAGAAAGAATACATCGAGCGGGTTCAAGGTACCAAAAACACATTCGCCTACGTGGCGTGATCATGTCGCCTTTGCACTGGTTGAGTCTTCTCAGTTATGACTTTCGTGTCGCGTACTGTATTGTAGTAGAACTCCCCCCCCCTGGGCCGAAATTGAATTTTCTGGTTGCTATGCCTTTCGTCTGTTCTCAAATGATTATTCCGAAGTGTTGTAGCACCAATCTCCTTCAGAACTAATATTAAACAATGATGCGTCCGAAACAAATCAAGTTGGGGGCAATAGAAATACAGGATGCGAAGACGCCTTAGAATCATACATAACGAGGAGGAAACCTTTTCTCCCTCTCTGCAACATCTGCCACTCGCTTCTCTTCCAGGTCTCGTTGGATGCGCCGGTCTGCGAGTTTCTATAGCAAAAGCAAAGATCAGTCTTTCGTTCCGTGGAAAAAAGGGAAGGTGTTCCATACATTCTTCGCCGCCAAGATGGTCGACATGAGTGTGTCCAGGGTAGCTTCAGATAATTCAGACATCTACGACGCAATCAGAACAAAGGAGATGAAGTCAACAGAGTTGAACGTACATCATCGCCTGCCTGTCGGCTGAGTTCTCGGATACGCTCCTTATCTGGAGATGGTGGAGGCTCTGAATATGCCTGCCTCTCTGTGGTGTATCCCTGTTGCTCCATTACAGGAGGCTGCGTAGGAGCAGGAGAAGGAGAAGGAGCAGGAGTCGCGTCGTCGCGGCGGCTGTCACGTTGAGGATTCTGATTCTGCCCATCGAACCGGCCATGCCATCCATGTCCCCACGGCCCAAATCCTCTCCGTTCGTATCCTCCTTCCGTATACTCCGTCCGTCCACAGAACCCAGGTTGGTTCCGGTGGTGGTTGTGGGTCCAGATGGTAGCCGTACCAGCGCCGATGAGGAACCAGAAGAAACCGCCCATGATGATGTATATGAGAATTAAGTTGGAAGTGTTGAAGATAGGTGATTGTTGGGATTGAAGGCCTTGGATGCCATTATTTAAATGGTGAGTGGACGACGCGAATCGACTCGGCCGCAGACGACATTGACGTGCCCGGATAAGCGGTACACGACGACGCGTGGTCCGCGGCCGGCATGACTTTCTGAGTTGCCGCGGCACGCAGCAGTGACGAACCAGCTTCTTGACATTTAACTCCTGAGGACACGCCGACCTACAAAGTCATAAAACGAAGGAATCGAGCACGATTGGACCAGTAATTCATTTTTTCAACGTCTCATTGTCTCTCTCGACATCTTTGACACCGACAGACCGTACTTCGAAGGACCTATGGGTACCCAAGTCTGGCGAAGACCTCAAATCCGTTCCAGAGGAGCAAATTGTCAACAAACTAGACCCCAAGCATCCTTTTGCAAAGTACCTTCGCGTTGTCAGCTCGTCTCCAGGAGTCATTATCAAGTTGAGGGGCGAAGAGTCGTCGCCCAGCGTTTTGCCTACGAGAAACTCGGTGTAATTGTTCCTCAAATCCGTATCATCCCCATCTCATATATGATACTCTGGCACCACCATTCAAAGGGGGAATCCGCTATGGTTGCTGATATATCGCCATGCAACGTTGCCTTGCGCGACGTCGTCGATATGATGTCCTCATCCGAGCTCGACCACATCACCGAGCAGCTCAATGCCTTTCCCGCACGCATGAAAACCGTCATGTCCCCAACCAACGCGATGGGCTCAGTCACTCGTGGTTTCTATCACAACAGTCTCTACCCTGACGGTCTCGCCCCAGAGAAATCTTTCGCAGCTCTCGAAGAGTTCATCGCGTAGTATCGATGGATGATCCTGTTCGGGTGTCCCCAGGCGTGGGTTGAATCTGTCCTTGCTCAGTTGTCTACGGAAGCTACGATACGCTTCGCGCAAGCCGACCTCGTCCCCAAGAATATCACCCTGAAAATTCGACGATCACTGGTTTCGTGGATCGGGCACTGTCGGTGTTCTTTTCGAGTACGACCGTATGCACGATCTAGTGGCGATGTCGCCTGGACTACGTGCTCCAGAAGATATTTCCCGGTCCTCGACGCGAGGCGGAGATCAACTCTCTTCGACAATTAATCCGCATTCTGTTCACTGTGTTTGAGTGTTGTTTTCTCATGAACTTCATAACACAATCACACGAAATTCGACGTTGTTGTGGATTTGTGTGTAGCCTCAGCGACAAAGAACGGTAACGACGTCGAATCCTATATGCTGTCCCGCCCATAGCATCGGGAATGTTTACTGCTGACAAGTTAGTTTCGTCGTCCTATGCTTGGCTTGGTCGTGAAGATCGTCATCGAAAGTTTCTATCCGTTTTGTTGATCGTGTCATTTACCACGGACCTTTCATATGCCAAAAAGGATGTGGATCTACTACTATGGTACTACAACTACAATTATGACGACCCCACGCAAAGCTCGTCGGACAGATATGAAATTTCATGAAGAACTCCGTCATCACCTCCATCGTGATATCTGTCAACACCAAGTGTGCTAGGCTTCCGAATGCACTGCCCATCTGAAAATGAAGAAAGAACGTTGGGTCTGTGCATATTCCTCAGGCGATGCCTCTGATTTAATTTCGGCCTTACGAAACTCCCTTGGCCAACCAACAGCGGCTGGTACCTTGCATACGACGCTCGCTTCGCGAGTATCTGTAAACTGCACTTCTGAGGAACTAGAACAACCTTGAATGATTAACGTGAATCAACTGCGTTCATTCGGTGGTACCGTGAAACTAGTAATGTAAAAACCTCTGAGGCTTTCTCGCGCGATCGGACTATATGCTTCGTTTTTTTCTCACAACTCTAGCAGGAATCAATGAACGCGGGTGTGCCTATACCACCACCTGAAGGGTCACCATCAGCTCTTGCGCGTCCTCAACGGCTTAGAACAGCATTTCTTTAGATCATTTGAACAGATGCACCTAGGTCACTTCATTGTACACACTGCGTCTACGTTCACTCATAGCCTCACACAGGTTATGATTCTTTGTTTTAATCAGAAGGTCATCAACTTCCACCGTTCAATCATTTCTTCAATCTGATTGAACTTGTTAGAACGCCACCGCAGGTTATGCTGCCGTAGCTGCGAAGAAATTAATACCTGTCATAGCCTTATGATCAATACGTTATCCTACCCCCTTCTGTAGACGGACGTGGCCCGTGAGTCTTGTGCGACGAATCCGGGCGGTATGTACATTTCGAGCGCACGACGCTATGGCACTCCGAACTGGTATTGATAACATGGGTCCTAGCAGGGATGAACTTCGCGTTGGAGCATGGAACATTCCAGCCTTTGGCATTCGAATCATGACGGCGTATCAAGGCACTTAGCTGTTGTCTTTTTCCCGGATGGATTAGCGTCAACTTCGTCCCACAGCATGCACATACAATACATAGACCTCGTTCTTTCGCTTACAGCTTTCGCAGGAATCAATGAACGTGGTTGTACACAGCACGCACTGAATAATCATGATGAAAAGGAGCATGGAATCGACATACCACGATCTGAAGGGTAGTTATCATCTCTTGTACATGCCCTCCACAGCTCGCAACAGCAATTCTCTGACCAGTGCTGTCCAATCATTTGAACAAACATAGTACGTAGATAGTTTATGTACATGCTGCCGCCAGTCCTTCATAGCCCTCGCAAATATTTCACTTCTTTTGTTCTGATTCGATGATATCAAACTGCTGATCGGGGTGGTGCCAGCATTATGAAAAATTTACCATCTCTTTTTCTAAGTACTCAAGTCGAAATTCTCGGATTCGACTGTTGAAAATCCTGTCGAAGCTTAGGCAAGCTACGCCGAGTCGGCACCGTATTGTAACTCTGCCGCAATTGCTCGGCAACAGCGGTGCGACGTTTGGCTTGACTGGCGTGGCGTGCGGCTCTAAACATTGAAACACCCCAGAAAGTACTCCAAGCGAAAAAAAACCGTACAAATTTACATGCTGTGAGTCATGTGACCGTCTAACAACCGGTGCGCCTTTCGAGCAGGTCTTTTCAGCCTTATCATGGGGTATCCACAGCAGTGCGATGTATGCGGAATTGCTGTACAGAAAAGAATTAGCAATGCTTTCAAGTTGTGGTTCTTGTACCTCTGGTGGGTTCTTGATTTAAAGTTTGATTGAAATTTTACCCTGATCTAGATCCGCAGACACCTAAAGATTAGAGCAGCACTAGGTTTATAAACGAGCAGGGGCAAGCGCATCTCCTCAGCTTCCACTATGCCCCTACTAAAGCCTGATACCACAATGCTCCACCTCACCAATCCCTTATTCGTCTTTTTGGTGTATTTTTCACTACATGGCTCACTACGCCTTGTTTCCGGGTGGTCAGTGACCAGTTTGTATGCCACTTGCGTCTCCTTGACTTTGACCCTCAGATCTTGCTCCAGCACATAATAACGGCTCGTTGGCCCCTCCGGCTACTCGAACGTCAAATGCCTTAACGTCTCTCCCCTTTTACGCTGCCGCTCAGCCTTCTCAAACCCTTCATCACCGCCGGAGTCCACGCCCACGAGACGCCTTCACTATCTTCCTCCACGTATTCACCGCTCAGTACAAGAACAGGCTTCCAACGCATAGAAACGAAGTCAGACTGATTGCCCGTCCGATTTGGGATGGACTTGCGAGGGAGGAACGACATTTCTACGAGACGCTGGCTAGGCAAGAGAGGGAGTTTTGTGAACGCAACCACACTACACCTGTGTTGCAGCGTCACGTTTCTGCGCGGGATGGCGGCTCGAGAAACAGCGGGGAGCACCAGATGGTTCTTCCCCGGTCGGTACTTGGTCGAGATATACCGCACCGGCCAATCGCCCAAGTGGATCCACAGGCTTTCGTTAACCGTGTTCCCATCAGGACTCCCACAGCTGTCTCCGAGAGCCTTCGTACTCAATACCCCAACTCTTCCGTGATGAACGTCAACACTGATGTACTAGTTGCTCACAATGTCCACACGACTGAAGGACAAGTCATGATCGATGTTCAGCATGAACAGGCTAGGCAGGGCATGCCAACTTCGCACCAGTGGCCGGCTTCCATCTCTATTCCCCCTGCCGTCACCGAGACCTCTATCGGTGACTCGCAGATCCGTGACTCTGTCCCCTTCTACCGCGACACCTCGGGTCAAAGTTTCTTGATAATGGATCGCCCTACGACACCCCAATATCTTCCTTCGGCTCCTGTTGCCGTGCCTATTGCTCATCGCCCGAACGTTCGTCCATCTACTCTGTATTGAAACCACCGCTGACATGATAGCTTTTAGCCCGTCGCTACATTGCTTACTCATCACCAGTTCGACGGGAATACATACAACCAGGGCCTGGGCGAGCTGTCGACTGTTCATACATCCGCTTCGTCCTCCACGGAGGTAGGATCATTCAATTACGGAGGAGGGTCCACCCACGGAGAAGGATCATCCGCTTATTATGGGCATCCTGCAGAGAGCACCTGGGATGGTTTCCAAGACAATCAACGCCAGTTCTGGTCATCAGATCACAGCGGGCAATCGTCCTAAGCGTGCTCTCCTTTCTGATAGGTACTAAATGATTTCATACATCGCCCTTGACATGCATATGATCTTTTTGCCCCAGCATTCAGCTCCTTTGCGATCTGATTGTTACCCATTAGCGGTTTACGATCGGCATGTATGTAGAAGGCCTCTCTTGTACTGTGTACTATCTATTGCGGGTATACAATGGAGCAGTGGGGAGGCTGTCCGCTTCATTTCTATCTTTGTCCGCCCAGACACAAAGTATAATCTTTTGGTATGGATTTAAACGACCTCGTCAACATTTTCAAACGCCAAGTCTAAATAGCGGCATTGACAGGACGACATGCAGTGGATTTGAAGACGGCCAGGCTTACGCATACAGCCTTGAAGAAGCGGCGCTGCGATGGATTCCGCCATAACAGCCCACTCAAGAGGCGTCTCCAAGGGATAAATCAATGATGGATATACATGCAACACGCACCGCCACATCCTGCTCACGAGAGGCCTTTCGCGCTCTCTTGGATTCACCGCGTACTATCGCTGGATGATCATGCTCGGGTAGACCGAGACCTGGAATGTGCCCTTTCTCAGTTGCCCATGGAAGCTACGACACAATTCGCTCATGCTGATCTTGTCCCTAAGAATATCATTGTAGAAGGATCAACGTTTATTGGTGTCGTGGATTGGGCCCTGTCCAGCCTGGTTCTTCCTGGCTTTCGGGAGTACGGTTGTATGCGCGATCCGGTGGAGATCACGCCTGGATAGGACTGTGTGCTCTGAAAGGTGATTTTTCTCTGCTCAATGTGAGGCGGAGATTAACTCTCTTAGGCAATTAATCCGCACTCTGTTCACTTTTTTGTCATGTGTTTCATAGCGCAAAATTCGATGTTGTTTATGATTTAGACCTCAGCGACGAGAATGATGAAAACGACTATAGAATCTGAATGCTGTCCCATCTCCAATAATGGGAATGTTCACTGCTGGCAGACTACAGCAAGCTTTCGTCCTCCTGTGGTTGGCTTGGGCGGTGACCGCACGCGATGTTCGTGAAGATCCTCCCCGGAATTTCTATGCGCTTCTTTAGCCATGTCACTGTGCGCCATGGGCCTTCCCTAAACCAAAGGTGCCGACCTACCACTACGGCACTACGGCTACGATAGTTCCCCACACAGAACTACTTCAAGTTGGAACATTATATTTTTCCATAAACTAGTCACGGCGGTTGTCAGCCTGTAGCTCCAAGGAGTCACTGTAAATGCGTGGTGGCAAAGGAACTAGCTAGTAGCAAACTCAATACCCGCCACACCATTTGAGGGCGCTGCAAAGCTATGAAAAAGTGAAGCTTCTCGCTGATGTCCTTTGTGCTATGCTTCAATATCTTCTTGGCTCACAGCCTTGGGTGGCGCGAATGAGATTTGCTTAACAGCATAGAACGGCAGCTCCCTAACACCGTACCTGATTCTCCCACAGCTTCCCTCTTTGGTTGCATTCTATGAAACCAATCATCCCCTGAGCATCGCTTGTATATAAAATACACCGAACGTCGGATTTCGACAAGTCACAAAACGACATTATTTTCAGAGACTGCACTATAAATTCCGAGGGGAGGTATTCATTCAAGGCTCTAAATTTTATCCGTGTCATCCGATTTGAAGATGTCATAAGGCTTGAGTGTGGTTCCGCGAAACACAGAAAGGTGCGGGAGAAACAGATATTCTTGTCCTGCTTCTTTGCGCGGGATGATTGCTGCACTACCGACATGTTTCACCTTTCAAGCCGTTCATTTCATCATTCAAGCATTGTTTTTAATGTACATCAGAAAGCCTTTGAAATAGCTGTTCAACATAACCACCTGCAGTAAGCCGCGGCATTACAATGGAAGGACCTGTGTCAAAGCTAGATATTCTTGTAAGCTATCACCATGATTTACTCTCCCGTAGACAAACGGAGTCAGTGCGGGAAATGCCAACTTGGTCCTGTGGAAGCGCGCATGTAAAGTTCTGGTTCAATATCTTTGTTGACTAAGTTTTTGGAAAGTTCATTTGATACAACCTGTATAGTGGAACAATTGAGTAGTGAGTCATTCAAGAAGGTTGGCATCAGTATATGGGTTGAAAAGTCGATCAAAGGCACTTGAGGATGTCTTCCTCGAGACTTGCGAACTTAAAATAGTCTGGACCGGAGTCGCTGAACTGCCGTGGAGGGATACCTGGGGCCTAAAAGGACCATGGCCTTTGGTTGCATTGCCTTATGGTGCAAGGCACTCAGTCACCGCCTCTGATGTCCAAAGTCAGGAACCGAAGTTGGGGTTAGCCGGATTTTTTTAACTCTTGCCTAACACATTCTTTTGACCAGACAAGACGATTGGCAAGAGGGATTTCGATAAAATTACCTGTAGCATGAGATACAGATAGTCATCTGGGACCGATTTGGCAACGACAGATAAATGTGCTGCAGACCTATATATGGTGATATCCGCTTCTCTCTGTGTACTTCCTGCTATTTGACATTGCGTTTGAGGCCAAAATTGACCCAGATATGGTCAGAAAACGACAACAAATATCTTCCTTTTTATCAAACCAGTCTGAATACTGAGGTGTCTCGACTAATTATCGTGCCTAATTACTAAGATGCATTGTAAATGCATTTTTCATCAAATATACTGCCACATCTGGAGGCGCTGACTAAGCGCATTGCACCATAGTCGCTATAGTCACCCCCCCTTCCCCAACCTCATGTCCCAGATTTACCTGACGGAACAGAGATTTCGAGCCGGAGACGGTGCTGGCTGCAGACGAGAAAGATGAAACGGTCTCTCGTCTGCTTAGTCAGCACCTTATGTGCGCTGCCTCCGCAAGCTCCGTCAGCTCACAACGTCCATTCGCCCTGGGCCTCATTAACGATGATTGTCGGTCTCAGTCACGTGACTTAAGTTATAAATAAAACATCGTCGAGATCAAGTCACTGACATGCATACTACATACCTATCTTCTTAAGATTTCGAAGCATGCGGGATGGTCCGTTTCCCCGGCACAATGCTACTAGTACCAAAACGTTACGCGAATCCGGAAGACTCCTTCAATTTCTCAGGCCTCAAGTTCCGTCTTATACTACCCAAAGAATATAAAAGCGTTATCAACATGCTTCACCACACCAAGTCCTGCCTCTCAGCCATCTCTCTTTGCCAATATGGCTCCCGCATCCCAGATGTACACCTTGTTGTCGGGTCAGTCAATGACCAGTTTGTGCCTCTTCCATCCTTTTGACTTTGACTCTTAGATCTCGCAGTGGTTCACAACGACTCGTCCACCCTGCCACTGCCAGCTGCCCAAACTTCAAATGCTTCAATGCCTGTCCCGAAAACTCCTAGCCGCCGTCCACGGACACCTTTTATCATATTCCGGGACGTGTTCTTAGCTGCGAACAAGAACACCCTCCCAAGGCGGCAGAGCGAAGTCAGCGCTATCGCTGGTCCGGTTTGGCAGGGGCTTTCAGAGGAGCAACAACTCGTCTACAAGGCGTTGGCGAGGCTGGAGAGGGATGTGTATGAACGCGACAACCCCGCACATGCCCTTCAGCATCGTGGTTCGGGTGGGGGCAAGGGCTCGAAGAACGACCGAGGGTTCCGGAAGATCCTTTCCCGGTCAGCACCTGATCGGCCAGACACAGAGGCACAAGGTCTCCCTTGCCATAACCCCACCACCGCTCCCGCTGTTGCGCCCCAGGTCCCTCGTCGCCCTTTCATGACGAACACTGATGAAATGCTTGACGACGTCCATGCGACTCATGGACAGAGCATAGTCGATGCCCAGTACGGGTATGCTGCACAGAATATGCAGTTTTTGTACCAGTGGCCGGCTTCCACCTCTGTCGCTGCTACCTTTGCTGAACGCTCTGACCCTCAGATCCATAACCACGCCGGCTATGATCACGACGCCTCAGGCCAGAATTTTGCACTAATGAACCCAACGGCGAGTCTTCAACGTCTTCCCTCAGCCCCTACAGTCACACCCATCGCTCATGGCCCGGACGTTCGTCAACTCTCGTCTTCTCTGTATTGAAACCTCTTCTAACATGACAATCTATAGCTACTCCCTGCGACCTTTCACCAGCAGCTTGACAGAAATGCAGATGTCCGTAACGTCTTCCTGCCGTCTCCTACATCCTTCAGGGAAGTAGGATCATCCACTGGCGAAAGAGGGCCTTCCCTTCATTATGAACGTCCTGCTCGGAACACCTGGGAGGATCTACAATACCGTCAACGTCAGCTCTGATCAGACTACAGTGGACGACTGACTTAAGCCCTTACTTTTTCTGATTTGTTCGAAATGATTTGTATTAATGATACCCTAGCGCTACAGCACTTGTCGTACTTACTATAATGTATCCACAGTATGCCGTTCTATGTTCCAGTTGTTACCCAGCAGTGAATTGTGAATTATATATACGTAGAAGGCCTCCCTTGTACTACTATTAACCTAATGAGCTCCAATGAAACGCCTCGTGTGACCAGGAGCAGCTGAGTAATGATCTTATGGTAACAGATATTTACTATGTCAAGTGAGTCAAGGCTGAGGAGCCGATGTTCTCATGGTAGGCCAGGCTATCAGTCCGTGCTTTCTCAATGCTGTTTTTAACAGCACGGCCAGTGAATAGATACAGCCTTGAAGACACCTGCGAGTTCCGGAGCTGTTGTTTGTATGTTCCGCCTATAATTGACTTCGCAGTATACATGCAGCAGAATGAATAATCGAATAGCAACACCAGAAATGCTGTTCGCCGTAAGGCGAATGCTGTGTCTGCAGCGAGATACGTGTCTTTCATCACCGGACGCCGGAAAAGGACGAAGTTGAATGTCGGTAGACATGAATACAATATTCTACGGAGTAGAACAGATGAACGAGTTTCGCAACAACAGTGTACGATTCTACGCAACGCAGACCAAGACGTCTCCTACTCACTGGGGGGGGCGGGGGCGTATATTTCTGGAGAAGAGCGTCAATAGGTTGTTTGGGCGACAAAGAATTCAAGGCGATACTCAAGATATCAAACGGACCATACTGTTTGAATGTTAGAATCCTAAGGCGTGACTTGCCAAAACAAACCCCCTGGTCATGTTGTTCAACTTATCGGCCTTCATGATCCCGGCAAAGATATTACCGTCCGGACAACCGAGGCAAAGCGATAAACATACTGTACAGCTCTCATCACTATCGGTTGCCCTTCATCTTTGATAGGTCGGTATGCATTGTCTCCCGTCATTTTCGACTTCAAACTTACTCAAAGCACGGTGAAGGTAATCCGTAGCAATTAGCGTCATTTCCATCAGATCGTGCATGCAGCCGTACTCTCAAAAGTCCGGAAAGAACCCGGATAATGCCCAATCCACGATACCAGTAATTACCGATCCCTCTACGATGATCTTCTTCGGGACGAGGTCGGCATGCGTGAATCGCGTAGTTGCTCCCCTTGGCAACTGAGAGAAGACGGATTCCATCCAGATCTCAGTACGCCCGAGCATGATCATCCGCGATGAACTCCTCGAGAGTGGCAAAGGGACAAAGGCTTCTCTGGAGCGAGCCTCTCAGGCCAGAAAGCATTGCAGTAGGAACCGCCAGTGACTGAACCCATGGTGTTGGTAGGGGAGGTGAGGGTTTCCATACACGCGAGGAAGGCATTAAACTGCTCAGTGATGTGGTCGAGCTCAGACGGGGACATTGTGTTGATGACGACGTCGCTCAAAGGAAGATCTTGGCATCGTTCCAGGACCATATACCAGCGGCCCTTAATAGGTTGTTCCCCTTTCACTGGTGATGCTAGGTATCCTCTATGGGAGGGGGTGACACAAGACTCGAGGAACAATTACACCAAGTGTCTCGTAGGCAAACGCTGCGCGAGGAATTGCTCAGAAATCTTGCCTCTGAATTTGATGATGATTCCTAGAGACGGACAGATGGCGCGAAACTTGAAAGTACTTTGCGTAGGGATGATTTGCTCTTCTGGAACAGATTTAAGACATAGGCAGTCACAGGCTTTTCAGGCTTGGGGATATCGAACAGGTGATGCCTGTATGTATAATTCATTCCAGCACCGGAAGTAACGTAAGAACTTACTGGATGAATTCGTTAAATCGTGCGCAAACTCTACGTTCCTGTGCTTCGATAGAGTAGTACGTGTTGTCCATGATGGCTTCAGGGGAAATCCCGGTGGATATTATTATCAGGAAAGCTTAGTGAGATCCCAACCTGGTGGAGTCGCAGTCAAGGAAAGACTTGTAATGACGATGAAACCTCGATTAGATGCCGAGCCTCGAGAATGTCGGAGACTAAATATCGTCAACAGAACAGGCCAAGGGCCGAGTTGCAGAATAGGGCCGAAGGGCCGGAGACTGCTCCGGAGAAAGTCGGCATTGTCTTCCATCAGCAGCTACGTCATCGATCGACTACTTGATTTGCATCCGAGTTCTGGAAACTTCTTGGTCAATACCAACACCACCACCACGAAGCACCACAACCATGGGTGGCTTTCTATGGTTTCTTGCTGGCGCAACCGTAGCCACCATCTACTGCAACGGTCGCATACAGACGGGGTACTACTCTGCCAACCCAAATGGGTATTATGAGCGAGGATGGGTACACCAAAGCGCACCTGTCAACGAATCCCGACGAAAGGGTGCCAGAGAGCGAAGGGAAGGAACGACGGTATTCTTATGGAGCTGGTATGCGGTTAGAGGGTCAGCAAAGGTTTGGATTGCAGCTGCCTCAACAAGCGAGAGCAACTGGAAGCTCCGGCGCCAGCGCTGCCGCCTCAACCACCACAAGAAGAAGAACAACCCTCATTAGAGCGTATCCGAGAACTCAACAAGCAAGCGGATGAGGCTGTATGTCTGTACTGTATAATGCATCCAAGTCGCTGAGTCTCTTCCGCTTTAGATGTCTGACCTGTCGGAAGCAACGCTTGATTCTCTCATGGCGACTATCATAGCGGCCAAGAACGTATGTCGGCAACTTCATTCTTCGAGACCTGACTCTGGACTCAAATACTTCTAGAAATTGGCAGGAACGTCGTACACAGCGGGAGCAGGAGGAGAAGCGGGCGTCGGAAGCGAACAAGTTTCCCCCTCGCTACGTCTAATCTTCTTCGCGAACGAGAGTAGGGCTGAACTTAGATTGCCGTAGGAGCCATCGTTGTTCACTTTTATTCGTAGTACTGATTCTCGATTGTCAGTACTAGCATGCGCCCTTCGACGTCTTTGCCTTTCGAAAGCGGGCCTGCGCGCGTCCGTGACTAGCAGCTCGGTTGCTGTGTTATCATCCTTGTAGAAAGCGATGTATACGCAATAACGTAATATGAGTTTGACTCCATTTTCTACGGGATGCGGTGAGAACCTTGCAAGTGAGAACGACTGCGAAACTGTTTCTACGTTTGGCTCAGCGGAGCAACTGGAGAAATCAGTCCGACCGATCTCGGCTCTGCTGCTACTAATGCCGATTTTGGTCGATGAATACTGTTCTCGCAGACGCTCACGTATCTCAAATTATCTACGAGGATTTCGCCATTCTCCTTATGACGGAGAATTAGATAGAAATAGTTCGGGTCGAAACCTTCCTATTCTTTGCCATTAGTAATGCCTCTCTAAGCATTTTGAAGTCTATAGGGACACCTCTCGACTTCGCAGCTAATTGACCCACGTTCAGACTCCGAAAAGACGAATAAAAATTAAGAAATATCTTCAGCAAGGCGGTAATGGCATCAGTATTCCTCATGTGGAGCGAGAGCTTAAGCTCTTCTTCTACGCGGGTACGATAGCTTGGAACCAATGGCCAAAATACTTTGTCTGCAAAATAATACTGACACTTCTGCAATATACTGCTGCATACACACTACAATGTAATGATCGTGATCTTTGCTTACTTTCCAAAATTTCTTCTTCAAGCGCCTGCGGCCCATCTCCACGGGCTTGCAGCTCCACCTTGCTGCTGTGAGATTTCTTCATATTCTCGAGCGCGGGTGTTGGAGGGGTCAAGATTATGGTTGCCCCCCCCTATCGGCGCTTGACATTCAGGACTAAAAAAAGTGTCAGTAAAGACAACAAATCTTCCAATTGGTAAACTGACCATCGGCTAGCCTCCATTGCTCCGCCGCACTGAAAAGATGATTTAGCTTTTTGGGTATGAATGTTTGGGACAATGTTCATACCTCTGTGATAACGAAAGTGTGACCATTCACGCAGTTGTAGAAATGACCTCGATGCGAAAATCCCAAGGCTTTCACGATGTCCTGTTTCTCCTGTAGGGACACCGGTTGATAGTCACCATCGTTTATGATATGATCTTCTAGTTTGCCGTATTCTGCGAAGCAGCGTTCGATTTTTGCACCACAACTCCCATGGAACCATCGACGATCTTCATTGATCTCGGATAGATTATTCGACACCGGCCGGCTTGTGAAGTATGACCGTTCTAGCTCTCGCAAACAGCTCTTCAGCTTCTTCTTGTCAGCTTGAACCTCTGCTACCAAGCCATCCCGAGTCTCCGCCAATGCACCACCTTTGAATGCCTTTCTACGTTTCTCCAACATCGAAAAACGGAACTGTTTCAAAGTCTGAACAGAGCATTAGGCTGGCAGAACGAGCGGCTAGGCGCGACGAAGAAGTTGCGTGAGAGATAGCAATAGCCTTCTGACAGTCGGCGATGCAAGATTGGTAAATGAACAAGACGAATGAATACCAGACATTACGATGATGAAGAGCTTCGGGTTCGTTGGAAGTTACTGGAAGTCCCTCAAAACGAGAACGAGCAATGCTTCCCAATATGAGCCTTAACTCGACGGACAATATGAATGCCTCCAGGAGGTAGCGACGATCAGCCTTAGGAGGAGGTTGTCCAATCTTCCGATCAACGTTGCGCATTGCAATGTGTTCCGGGGAGACCTGTCGTATTTCCGGTGGCGGGTCGGCAACAATGTGTTCAATCTCCATGCGGTAGAGAGTAGAAAGAGCTGACTGGTAGGCGCGGACATGTGCGGACCGCATCTTCGTAATGCTGGCTACCCTTTTGTAGACCCTATGAAGATCCACAACGATGTCCATCCATGCCCTGGCCTCGGAGCTGGACAAACCATGACGAGTAACCATAAACCTGGCGGTGAACATATCATGATTTAAGACTTCGTCTGCCTTCTTCGTCATGGAAGCTTTCCTCTCTTCGACGAGGTCCTCAAAGCCATCAGCAGGATGGCATTCGAAATTCGGCGCAGCTTCAAGATTCTTAGCCCGAGTTTCTAGTTCTACTAGACCGCTGCTAAGGGTGTCTAATAGATGGGTCGATCTCGGCAAGACGTTGAGACATCATGCTGGCAACATTCTGTTCCAAAATGTCGAGATTCGCTCGCTTGAGGACCCTTCCGTAGCGCCGAGCCGTAATAGGTGCCCGGCAAGTTGGACAGGTCGGCGGTCGTTGAAATTCGGTAGGAGGGGCCTTCATTCCGGTGTAGGACCCCATTTCGTCGACCTCATAATAGTCCGCCATTTGACAATGGCCATCTAACGTCTCCACTGTGAAGATATGTCCGGCAATCTAGAGTAATCAGCTTTTCGCTGATATCCTCCGATCCAACAGCAATATCAGCCAGTGTCCGCTGCATGACAAAATCAACAATGTCCGTTTTGGCTTCATCGGAGAGACATTCGATGCACTTCTGTTGAAAGCACGGTTCACCGCATACTGGAACGGAGCTTAGTTTGCTTGAGAACCATACACCAAGGCAACTTACCAGAAGGGCAGACATGGCCGCATTGAAGAATGGTGCGACATGGTTCATCACATGGTAAGCGTGCACATATCTGAGCCAAGGTTAACGTCAATGAAAAAGGAATAAAATGAGACGCCTCACCGATCCACAAAGAACTGGACAGGATAGGTGTGGACAGATCCAGTCACATGGTTCAGCACAAGGTGGACAGTCCTCAGCACATGGTTTGGGACACTTGTGATGAGAACAACGTTGGCGACATGCCCGCTTACATGAGGTATTGCACTCATGGTCTTGAGAACAGTCGAGACCACATTGATGTTGACAGAATAAGAGGCGCTCGCATTTGTGTGACTTGTGTAAAGTGCGCTTGATGTTTAAGTTGGTATTTTCCTTGATCCCTTGAGCAACCAGGTTAAGTTTCGTGCAGTCCCCACAAGGGGTCTTGCACATCTTTGTGCAGCACGACATACTTCCTCCACAAGGCCTGAGGCATTTATGCTTCCGAGGATCGTCAGAACAGCGCATTGCTGCCTCATGTCCGCAAAGCGACAACCGTTTTGTGACCTCTGCATGGCAGAAAACTGAAGATAGGTTTTCCGCTTGATGGCTGGAGAGAACAGTTCAATCAACCGAGCGTCAGCATCAGAGTCGATCATCGTACCATAAAACTGATGCTTCATGGCCGCAAGGCAGTACGACGTTGGAAAGTGGAAATTTACAGGGGCTACATTCATCGGAGCATCTCTTTGGGCATGGATGCATACGAGGACATGGAGTTCGAAGACATGGCATATCACACCACATACTGCGATGCCTATCAAGATCGAGATGGCACTACTTAAATGATAAATTTGAGTTTCGATGGCACGTAGAATAATCAAATACCATTGAAGGACAGTTGTGGCCACAGCCCATACGGTATTCGCAAGGCAAACAGCAGCCACCTACAGTGAGTTTCGTTAATTCTGATGGTCAGTACAGTCATTGGTCTGTAGCTGCTTGCCTTCGGGTGCTACAACACCGAGTTGACCAGGTGCGTTGATTGTATTCCTCTGATCTGGGTGACGAGCGCATATTACTGGAAAGCCGAACCCGACCTGGTCCCGTTCATCCATTTCGTCTATGATAGTCTTCCAGGTAGGATTTTGACGAAGGTTGGAAGCGTTTCCCAGAATATACAAACCATGCTGAGCACGCGATAGAGCTACATTGATTCGATTGGAAGACTAGAAGTATAGTACGTCACTGGACCAGGTTGATTCCACGAAAATGTCTGCATTACCTTCAGAAACCCGATTGACTCGTCACTATCGAAAGCCCCAGAGTTTCTGACAAGAGAAACGATGACGATTTTTGCCTCCTCGCCCTGGAAAATATCCACAGTGCCTAGACGAACCTAGGAAGGGTCATCACCAGTAAAACGACGAAAACAAGGGAAGTCATACATGCTTAGACACTGTAACTTGCTCTACATACCCTTCATCATCCATTCCCTCTCTGACTAGCTGATCCTGATCACGTTCATCGACAGAAACGGCAACTTTGAGGGAATTCAGGGCATTTCTCAGTTCTCGTAACTGACCCAAATATGCGCAAAGGACGGCAATATCGCCAGGTGCGCTATAAGCCTCCTGCTTCAAAAAGTACACGACAAGATCAACAATCATTTTAACCTAGTCTTTGTTCAAGCATCCTTTCTTTCCTAAAAGCAGAGGCCAACTCACTTCGAACGTATTCACTTTGGACACCGAGCCCTCATCTGCAGCTTTCTCCCGGTTTGTGTGCGTGAAAAAGAAAATGTCCTTCTGCATTCCTTGAATCGGCGGGTACTTCTTGACGAGGTCGTGATCCTCCAAGTAAGGATATAAAATCGTTCTAATAGAGACATAAATAACAAGTTTTCAAAAAAGTAGCCCGAGAGAGCGATAACAAACCGGATATTATGAGAAATGCTAGGACGCATTCTCCGCTGAACATTGATCTGGGACATTGGAAAACCACCATCCGCCAGTCGTTCCATTAACGAACGATCAAATTTGTAGAATTCACGTCCTCGCTCACTATCCATTGAGAGAGCTGAAAAAAAATGAATAAATGAAGGCAAGAACAGGTCTGGACATCCAACTAACAAAAATTGGCCAAGGTGGGTCGAAGTTGCTGAGGGTCCCCTATACAAATAAGATGTTGCACTTGGAAATGATTAATGCTCGACTCAAGAATATGTTATCATTGTTCACTCACCAGATGGCACAAGAGAAGACAGAATATGAGCCTCAAGGACTTGTCCTGCCTCTTCGACCATCAAAACTTTGGGCGCCACGGTCTGATGCGAATATTAAAAAAATGATAAACATGTTTAAGAGTACTTACCGTTAAGAGCGAGGTGAGTTTAGCAGCATCCATTAGTGGTGCACCCGATGAGATCTATTCGAGATAGCAATTGACGTCGACTCTGTGGTTTATTAGTTAACTGAATGCACGAAGTTCAGGAGCTGCCATTAACCTCGTCCCTGGCATCGTTGAACCGCTTGCAAGCGGCTTCATACTCTTCCCGCCGTTCATCGTAATCTTGTCTGTGTTTGTTGTATGCAACGGTCCTCATTTCTTGTTCCCAGAATGCGGCCAATGTTTTTCGCTCTCCAACAGACATGCTCCAGATGGCATCGACAATCAGAAGCTCATCGATTGGTCTGGAAGTGGTTGCAGTAGGCGGAACCCTGCCCTCTGGGTATCCCAACGGTACGAAGAAGTTGTTCATGCGTGTCAAATAATCCTGCTGGAGCTCCGCCGCAAGGATCAGTTCCTGCTCCTGCTTCTTCTGCTGCTGTTTCCCCTTCTTCCCCTTAGAAGAACGCACGTTAGTCTGTGGGGGCTGTGGGGGCTGCAGGAACGAGATATCCTGCCCTGCTTTCCAAAAGGAATATATAGTATTGGGAATGTCGACACCACAGGTCCTTTCTTCTTTGAGTTCGTGACGGTCGTCCATTGCCCTTCTGCTTTGATATCCTGGTGAAGATCTTCGACCAGTTTGTCTATCCAGAAAGGAGGGCTCATGAACGAGTCAAGATGATCAGGGAAGGTTTCTTGCAGATAGTTGGTAACAGTTTCCCAAGTATGAGCAGGCGTCTGAATATCGCGCAAGATTGTCCTCATCTCGTCCTCCAGTCGGCCCATGGAAAAACGCTCCTTGCAGGACAAGTCTGATCCAGCGGTGAAGATGCTCCATCCTTCATCCCTCTCCAGCTTGTCCAAGGTATATTCATTGATACGTTCGTCCGAGGGACCGGGATCCCAGTCTAACAAGATTCGTCGTGATTTTGTCGTCCAGCAGAGATAGCAGCATGTGATCCAGTGCATGATTTGTGAAAGCGATCATCACAATGGGCTTGACCTTGTTGGCGAATAGGACCCGAAGGAGCTCTTTTCCGGTAAAACTCTATATCTTCTTTTAGAACGGCACGTCACATCCAAAAATCAACACTACTACACACCTTTCCGGTACCCGGAGGGCTAGAATACCAAGACCTTATTAATCATCATTCAACACCTACATGATAGCAAGAACATACCCTTGAATTAGAGCGATCTCCTGTGTCAAAGCATCGACCATGGCGTCACATTGACTAGGATCTAAAAGACTCGACGACTTCAGCTGCAGTCGGGCCCTTCGGATTGATAGGGGGTCATTTGCATTCAATGGATGGATATACTCTCTAATTCTATCTTTCGATAGGCACTCTAGGTCATATCGGAAAGAAGGATTCTGGCTGTACTTTGGAGGGGATACTCTGGGAGGAGTCACAGTGGCGCCACAGATATGATTGGAAAATGGGATAGAAGTAGGTTCCACGGAACGCAACTTCTCCAAAAAGGGCCTGATAGACTCGAACATGACGCCGTTATCGACCAAAAACGCAAACCGGTGCTCATCAACACTAATCTTGTCCTGTCGCAAAGCGCCCAGTTCCACGTCAGGGTCGAAAAATTTGACGCGTACTTCGATGCGGTTCTCATTGACCTTCGATGACTCGGCAATGTCCTCCGTCGAAGAAGAAACACTTCCAACGTAAATCCTTAAACGACGTGAATGTGCGACGATTAAAGCAACAAGACTGCCGGCGCTGAGACGTCGTGAGCCGGCACGCTCCCAGAATTCCTTTCTGATCTTGGGATCAGAATGTCGGGCACGGTCTGAGAAGGCCGTATCAACAACAAGGCCAACTGTGAAGCCACGTCGCTCTGCTTGGAGAGGAGAGTATTCAGCATTTGTATAGACATGGAACATAGTTGAGTTATATCCAGAGGTCCGATATTGGCCTCCATTTTTCTTGAGCAACACTTCCAATTGGATGGGCTGCGCTGCTCGTCTCGAAGCTGGTGCCTGCATAGCATCGAAGTCAAGTTGGATAGCAGATATTGACGCGCGGATGGGAGCACTATAACATGTGTATTTCAGTATTTATCGTGATACATTATCCGACTGACTCACACGAGCTCCTCGCGCAAGAGACGGAACTGAATATCCAGATGCCGCTCCATTGAATTTGGAACCAAATGATGTGGGGCGTCCGGAAGGTTGACAGGGATGTATGGAAGACTAACGGAGATCATCTCGTCGTGGGTAGGGACAATATATATGTCGGCTATGTCGCGGTGATCATTGCTGTGGCGGGGCCCAAGAGGACGAAGGACTCCAGGACCGTCATAGGTCTGAATAAGACGAGCCTGTAATGCTTCATATCGATGTTCTTCTCGTAGACCTTGTGGCTGCGCTGGTCTTCGCTTGCTTTCCGCGTTCGCGCGCTCTCGCCTTACTATTGCGTTGAGTCTACTGATAGGCTCTTTGATTTGTTCCAAGGTCAAACGCTGCACAGTTGGGTCGATGGAATCGTCAAAGTCCGACGTTGCTATCAGCATCGCCCATTTATCGTACCACCGAGCAAGGTTGTCAACGAATATGGCGATACCTGGATGGTTATTGATCGCATGTTTGAAACGTTGAAAATATCTGAGTTGAAGTTAGCACGA
Source organism: Armillaria novae-zelandiae (assembly GCA_030435655.1). Lineage (NCBI taxonomy): Eukaryota > Fungi > Basidiomycota > Agaricomycetes > Agaricales > Physalacriaceae > Armillaria > Armillaria novae-zelandiae. The sequence continues at coordinate 291,389 of JAUEPR010000022.1, forward strand.
CAATAGCTGAAAATGGGCAGAAACTCTTACTGAGTGAGCAGGGTAGTGATCGTTCCGAAAACGACTACTCCCGAAAGGCTGCTTTGCCGCATGGCAGGAAGGGCTGGTGTAGGATCTTTCCAAGATTGATTCTGAATCATATCCTCCATGCATGACGATACGACCTCAAGCATGTTATCGAGTCCACTATCCAAGGCGCTGTACAAGGCGCTAAAGAACGTCAGTTTCCTAAAGATTACACACTTATTTGAGACGGCATACTGGATATTATGATGGAGGTTGGTTTTGAGGACGAGGTCTGACCCAAAGAACTGTGGTCTTGGTGAGATATGTGGCAGAAGGCAGGGAGACAACAGTTACTTGAAGTAGCGGGAAGTACCCGATTTGAAACGAAAGAAATGTGAAGCCTGTACCGGCACGGCAAGCAATGGGGGCATATTGCAAGACCTCACGGATGCGAGCGAGGACATGGTGCTAGATGGCTTGATAAGAACATTTGCAGGTAAAAGAAGCGCAGAACGTTACCTTCAAATCGACTATCATTTCAAGGAATGACTGCGCGCTGACCGTATCCTATGAAAACGTCTAGTTTGAAGAAGCGCTCGTGTTATGTAAAGAGCGTACCCATTGTGGATTCCGGCGATCAACGCTAGCTAGAATCTGGACGAACTGGATGACTCGATCCGGGCTTGTGAACTGGAACGTTGGGGTGTTGAATGACTTGAGCATGTTATGCGCCTCCGTAGGGCCCATTGTATGCAACTTGTCTAAGGAAATGCTATTAATTCCAGCCAGTCCTTCTGTTGTCAGGAAATCGAGGGTGTCGGTTTCCTGGGATGTCGCTCCTAGAGGCGACTCTGCAGTGCCAGCATTCTGAAACTGCGGTTGACGAACATGACGGAATATACAGTCGAATCCTCGTCGACATTCTCCTGAGGTCCAAAAGAACTCGCAATTGCCTCGACCAGCTGTGATTCCGCCCGACCTGCCTGGCGATCTAGGAGAAGGCGACCGAGTTGACGACGACGGTACTGGACTCCCTGTTCGTTCATGAAGAAACTTGCAGTTCGGAAAGGGGCACCCTCTAGGAGTGTTGAACATCCGACAGGTTGGCTTGCCACGTCTGTTGGACATGTTGGATAGGTATGGGAAGAAGGAAGATCTCGAGGCATCGATGGGCGTCTATTGGTGCTTGTTACTAAGATGGCACCTGATCACAACAAAGCTATGCCTAGCCACGTCCTGAAGAAGTTGTTTAGCGAGCCATTAAATTTACATAACCAAAATCATGTCGGTATTGGGTAAACTAACCTTAGATGAATGTTTACCAGCCTTATAATTAAAGTCCCGACGCTACTGATCGACGGTGCACAACTGCCGTATAATGTTCCCGTAGTCAACACGCGACCGAAAAGTATGGATACAATTTGACTCATCCTGAAAACACAGAAGATACAAGCAACTGTCGGGACGTACTTGTTAAAAGTTGGCGGGATTCGATCAATGACACCGGGCCGTGCTGGTAATGCCTTCTAAGTCTTCTCGGGGTTGGTTTGCTCTGACTTCACCGAACTTCAAAATCGCGGATAATTTGACATCCCCATTCACTTACAAGACTTATTGACGGCTTCTGTGCAATTCATCCTCCTGTTTTTCCATTCTCCCCGAATCGCGTTATTCCGAATCTGGAAAATCCCAAGCTTTGGTAAGTGTCTTCTCTCCTTCTATATAACGCTCAAATGCAGACTCGACATCATTCTTATAAAATTGCCGTAGATCAAGCCTCGACACTTCCATCTTGATTGATAAAATTGAGAAATGGAAAACGGTGAAATTTTCCAAGAAAGGGTAAACATGAAGGCTTCTGTGGCAACTAGTCTTTATTTGCGTGTCTGCTGGCTGCGATAGAAGAGGTCTTGAATTCGCATTCGACAAAAGTCAGCATTGGCCATGCTATCGGACTTCAGTCTTGTAGGTGCGACGCAAAGAATTCAGCTAGATTTGCACTCGTCAATCTTGAGGCTCATCATAAGGGATCGCACAACTCACACAGAGACAGTGCCGAACGCTTGTACGTTCGTTCAAGTGTCGTATAATTGACATGTTGAATGCCGAACCTACACCCACGCTAAATTAAGAAATCGTCTGAATTCTGAAGAAAGAGCACACACCTGACGGAGGTTCCACTCGCCCACTCTGCATTATCAAGCATTGCTGAAACGAGTCAGCAGCGAATTTTGATGTTCGACTTTGCCAGAACTAACCCCAAGCGAAGGCACCCTGTACTGGAACGCCGTCTTCGTGTATGGATAGCAACATCTCACCGAGATACGTAAGAAAATAGTCTGAAAACAACGCATGAATCTTCAATGAACCGAGAATAAAATTCCAGGCGCACTCGTTCGGTCCACATCCTCCTTTATTTGTGACAGGTCCATTTTCGCGTTTTCGTTAGGCTCTGCGAAGCCAAACTCGGAAACATACTGTTCAGTGGTCAGAAATAGTCATTAACATATGAGGCCTTCAGCACCCACCAATTTATTGCTCGGCCATCGGGAGTGGATGTCCTTCAGTAGTGTACGAATGGCTATCGGCGTTGCTTGGAGCCAGGCGGCCAGTGGGTCAGCAGCAGGACCAACAGCCCAGCCGTAATCCGAGTCGAAAAGTACCGGTTCGTTGCACACGGGCCACCAAGGGTCAGAGGTGTTTGCTACGCATGCGTCGATTCCTTCGTCTGGAGCCTTTACCCATTGTGAGCGATAGGAATCGATGGCGAAGAAATCCGCGGAACCGAGAATGTCCTTCTTTTCTTGTTCTGTGAAACGTGGGAGATACTCGGCTGGGAGGGTTTCCTTGACAATCTCGGGCCAATCGCCTGTCGTGTACACGGGGTCTGAGAAAATGCCTATTTGGAACGCTGCATGACGTTCTACTGCAAGGGCATCTTCAGTAGAGTTGCTTCTCCATGGCGCGCCTCTGGAGACTGTTCAGTTTACGCAGATTCAAAGAGGATCAAGGGACAATTTACACGTAATCATCGTTTTTAAAGGCAATCTCTCCCGATATGTTCATTTGGCGAAATGCTGAGGAAGAAGCAGATTAGTGAAGAGTAGTTTGTCGTAGTATGCTAACAGCCAACAGACCCTTGACGGCTCCTGCATGAGCCTTCACTACGATGAAGTATCAGAATGGAGGATAGGAGAACAAAGCCCTACGTACATAGATAATATGTGCATCGATAAGGAGCTGTAGATGAGTTTACACCAGGTGCGAGGGTGGCATCTATTCTCAGCTGTGAGCTTGCAGAGATAACACTTGATATACTGAATATTTACTGAAAGGATAAGATGCGATTTGGCCACAGTAAACGCGAGGTTCATTGAAAGTATACCTAAAGCAGTTGAGCATATTGCGGTTTCAAGAAATTACGGATACCGACCAAGTTCTAACACGGCCGTTATATGCTTTGAATACGGTCTTGGCATAGCTGGATAGTATACATATAAGCACAGGAACCGTTGCATCCTTCTAGCGCTCACTTTACGAAGTCGTCGACAATTTGTGGCGATGTGAAAGCCCCGTAGAAAGCCTGAAGAGCGAGAGGAGTATCCCAATGAACTATTTCAGAAGTATTCAACATGGACACACAGATACAACAAGGAAATCTTACACAATGTTACAACAGGCTCCACATTGTGAGCCCAGTGGAAATCAATGACTGCAACGAAAGCGATCAGTAGTACTCGCGATACCTCTATGAGGTCATACCATCAGAGTAGTGATCAAGACCGGCGGTGTTGACAGGAGAATCGGCGGCGCCAAACGGGTAGATCCTCGCCCATGAGATACTATGGTACATAGTTTAGAGAAGTCGCGTCATCCGGAGTCGAACACTTACGAGAAAGAATGCGCAGTGACACCGAGAGCAGCAGAGCGCTGGACATCTTCTTTGTACAGGAAGTATTGGAGATCGACAACGTCACCTACAATAATCTCAGTTTGATGATTGGCATCATTCACGCGCTACGCATACTTACCGGTTGTGTTATCGGATACACCATTTGGCTGTCTGGAAGCCCAGTCCCACATACTTGGACCCTTTCCCTCATTCTTCGCGGCACCTTCAACTTGGTACGCGGCAGTGTCAAGTCCAAATACGAACCCTTTGGGGAATTTCAAGCCCGGTAAGACATCCTTTCGGCGAAGGGGCATAGAAAGATGGATATAAAGGCGGAGGAGGGGGCGGTAAGGTGACCGCTGCGCTGGGAACACGGGTAGTAGTGAATGGAGGCGGCTCGACATGTCCGATCTGCAGATCAATGTTAGCAATGTCAAGTTCCGGGACAATCAGCAAGACCGACGAACAATCTCCCAGAGTTGTTCCAGTCCTTCCGGCGTGTAATCGCGAGGGATCGATCCGATTGGAGGAAAGCTGGCGGTGGCAGTTGGGATACTTGTGGGACCCAGTGTAGTGATAGCGGTTGATATCCCCGAAGAGCTTATTGTGGTTGCTGTTGCGAGCGCAGAAATTCCAGTCCACTTATTGGTGAGGGCGAACGAGAGTAACAGTATTTGGCCGAGCATCTTGGGGTAAGAGAATTGAACTTCTGTAATAGCCGTAGGGCTATGGAGCTGTATATAACCATTTCACAAGAGAAGTTTTTGTAGAGTCATATGTTTGCTTTTCCTTGGCTACTCGGTCATGAGAAATTCATCGAACGCAGATGACTTGCAAAACGGTCCGATCCTAGGAAAGAGAAGCTTGCGACACCGGCTTTCGTTCATGAGATAAATCCGTTGCCAATGTGTAGGCGTAGAGCAACAGAACCACAATCACAGGAGCGCTGTCAAAGAATTACACTTATGTTAAGTACGAGTACCTGTACTGACTCACTATAGACACCAGACGATATTGCCAGCCTACCATTCAAGTTCTTCACTCGAAACAATTTGATGTCATCATTTAGTCAGCTTGCGCGATTGCACGCATCACGAAAGTTAGTGACCAAGGGGTGAAATTTGAATTTGAATTTCAGTCTGGCATTCAATGGAACCCTAACCTCAATACGGTCACATGATTAAGACGCTGATCAAGACACACGGTCGCGTTTAATTTCAGCTGCCATTCCCGTCCTTTGTCTTCTTCTTACCACTATCTACGGCCGGCTCGTAGTGTTTTTTTTTTTTTCGCTTTACTCTTATATATCTGCACATATATATATATCCATTTTCCTCCCATCTCTCGCTATGCCTGCTTGCAATCCTGCCGTTTCTTCTGTCAGGTCGACCATAGGGGTTAGTCGCCTTTGTTCACCTTTCATGCAATGACCTAATTAGTGTTTTCTGCTAGTCGCTCTTTGCTTCGAGGGCAACTATTTTCCTAGGTATAAAGCTACCCTTCCACTTTTCTCCTCAAGAGGAGACGCAAGTCGCCGTCGTTGCCCCACCAACCATGTCACCCACCAGAGTCAAATGCTGTCTCGACTCATCTTCTTCCATCTATCATCCTTCCATCTTTCCCCCAGGCTACTTACCTTCCAAAGTCAGGTATGTTATCATGTACTATGAGCTCCGACTTGTGAACTTAACAAGAGTTCGCCAACAGAACCTTACGAAGATAATGACTTGGAACGTTCGAATTCCGAAACAACCATTCTTGATGAAGGTATGCATTTTCCAATAAACCGTCTATTATCTGACTGACGGATTCATAGCGGCTGTCTCTGCTTCGAAATACCCCGGTACCTCAGACCCTGATGTTTTCTCGACGACATCAGAGCATGCATTTTCCATTAGCGGTATGCGAATGCCGTTTTCGACCATTTAACAATGTTTGATGATGACTGTAGCTTCCTGTTCCATTGTCAAGCGATACAGTGGATTGGGCCTTGGCGCTCCTCCTGCGAGAAGTAGAGGTTGTACTCCCGATGATTCGGGTGCATCCACTCGCTGGGACGAGGACAACGACATGCTACGCACGCCATTCACATCTGCCTCTCAGCAAATTTCTCCCATGGCATCCGAGCCAAAACGATACCCTCGTAAACAGCCAGCTGGTTTAGGCCTCGGGCTTCCTTCGTCCATTTCCTTCCGCGCCACATCACCGTCGACATCTTTGGAGCCGCTGGGAATAGGCATGCTTACATCCTCGTTATCCATCTCCTCAGACCTCTGTCGCCTCACTTCCCAACCCCCTTCGAAATTGCCACCTCGCCAGCCTCAGCCTCAACTTCGTCTACGCGCTCGCACTCGCCTTTTTTCATCAAAAATACCCCACCTCACCGTTTCTCAATTCTCCAAGAGGCTACTCTATACTATCCCAGAGTCCTCAACCAGCTCCCTATTCCAGGAACATCGACGCGCCATTGCGAAGGATGCGGGCAGTGAGGGCATGGTCAGACCATTTGGGCGTACGCTGTTTTAAGAAAGAAGAAGCTGTTGATCACAATGCTCGACTCCAAAAAGACGAATAAACTTAAGATATATCTATTTACAAGGACTACTACGATGGACCTATTTAGACATTACATATCACTTCCATTTACTTCCTTTTTTTATCTCTTCTCGGCTATTATTATAGTTCAACAAGTGATACGAGTGGTACGAAATTTCCTCTAATCTGGAGACGAGAATTGAACAGACAATCCCTGCGTATTCTGGCCACCAGCATTGTGGGTAGTGATATAGAGCGTCACTTAGATCAAGACCCTAAACTAAAGTCTGGAAACTTAGCGTTATGCCTTGACGAAGATCCAACGACATTTTCAGTATACTTTCATGCAAAAACTATGAAACGTGAGCGCCTATAATGGGAGGACAATGGGAGGACAAAGGAACGAGAATTTTAGAACTTAACTGGAGCCATAAATGGAATGCCGGTGTTAAGCCGAGGAGATTGTCTGTGAAGGCCAAGCACGCGAGTTTGGTCCGATCCGACACATTTCTCTCAGCCATAATGGGACTCGAGGACAATGTCAAAAGTACCGCGAATAATGAGGGGCGCCCTACTGCACTTTACCCTCTTCCACCACCAGGATACATCCTATACACCTACTGTACACTATCTGTCCCGTTCCCCACGAATTCTCCCCTAAAAACGCGTCCTTATGGCTCACTCTATGTCTGCATACAGTCAGTGCTGCATCTCCGACCATATTACAGTTGAATACTTCATATGGAATATCGCCGGTTCCCTAGAAAACAGTATTCCATATGACGGATATTCCATACCACATATATTCAAATTTTCAATGAATTTTCGCTATATTTATATTCTGTGTGTTTTCTACTTATCCTATGGTGCTACAATGCTAATTCTTGATGAAATATGCTGTCAAATTAGTCTGAACTTTTTCTCCATCCTGCTCACGACGAATTTCACCCCGAAACTTGCGCAGAAGCTTAGAAAGCTCAAATGATGAGTCCAAGTCACCCCGGTTTGCACAAATCTCTTCAAGAAGAGCAGCAGCTGATGAAGCCTTTCCAAAGTCAATGCTGTAAACCTCTGGCTCAGCCTGCTCCTCCTCTTCTTCTTCCTCCTCCTCATCTCTAGCCTCTTCTACATCAAGCTGCTTCCTAACATAATCAATCATCTGACGCAGACCCTTATCTCCATCAGCAAAGTTGTCCAGCTCCTCTGAATCGGCATCCTCCTGTTCAGCAATAGGATCAAGAAGATCATCAAGTGAGATCAAGTCACCCTTGATGCAATTGCGTGACTTCAAGACTTTGACTGCCTCAAGGCACTTGTTCTCAGCATCTTTGAGAGAGGAACAAGAGGCAAATTGATCCTGATCAGAGAGTGGTTGAAGAGATTGGCATGGGTGATCTTCAAAATCTGAAGGCATCAGCAAAGATACAGCAGAGATGGCCTCTGCAACATCGCCTTCAGCATCCATCACAGCCTTGAGAGGCTTACTCCAGTATGCCGCATCATAGTCATCCCTCAAAAGGGTCATCAGCTCCTGCTCAACATGAGGAAGAGTCCAATCAGACTGAGCAAACTTGAGAACAAGTTCCCATCCTGCCTGTGTTGAAGAAGTTGCATCCACCATTTCCACATCAGAGTCAGGTGCATCATGAGCAACAAACACATCTGCCCAGTCCTCGTTCTCACCAACAAGTGTGCCTGTATGACGCCAGCAGTTCCTGATGGTTTCAGATGAAACCTCATCCCAGGCATGCATGAGCATGCGCATAGCAGACAGAATGTCAATGTTAAAGATGTCATCCACACCAGCTTCATCAAGCTCAATAGCCCGAATTGCCAGCGCCTTCCGATAATGGGCTTTAACACATCGAATAATGCCAGCATCCATTGGCTGGACATATGGGGTAAGATTGGGCTTGTAGAACTCGACTTCAACATGTTTAGGATTGTAGGAAACATAGTGACCGGTGAAGTTATCCATGGTCAGAAAGATCTCCCGGTTGCGACGCTTCATGTCAAGATCAAACTTGCGCAGCCACTCGGAGAAGATCACTTTTGTCATCCAGGCCTTCTTGTTGTTCCGGTAATAAAGTGGAGGACGCATGCGAGCAGGATTCTTTTTATGGAATGGTCGAGGGGAATGAGCTTTGCCAATGAAGAGAATTGGATATTTCTCAGAGCCATCGGCATTAGCGCAGAATACAGCTGAGATGCGGAACTTGTTCTTCTTCCGACCACCAAGATCATCAGTACAGAGACCTTGATCTGGTGGTGCCTGAGGAAAGAAACTGGTCTCATCAATGTTGAATTGGTCACAGAGTGGGTAACGAGAGGAGAGCTTTCGGATTCGGTCCCGCTCAGCAGCAACCGCAGTGAGATCAACAGATGCTGCTTCACCATGCAGCCTCCTCTGTTTGATTCCATATCTGAGAATAGAATGAGAAGATGCTGGGTCATTGAAAATGTCACATACGCTTTTTTGAAACTTGTAAGCCATCCACCACCATTCAACCGTTCCTTTTCAGGCACATTGAGCATGATCTCAATCTTCTTCCGCTTCTCGATTAACATAGGCCCTGTAACAACCTGGCGCCTCTTGATCTCCATATGCTGTTGCCAAACAAACAGAATCCTTTCCACATCTGGACGAGTAACAACCCGAGCACGTTTCATGGACAAAGCAGTTGGATGTGCATCAGCACGGACCTGAAGCTGATCACGATTTTTAAGCTTCTTCGACAGAGCAGATTGTGTAAATGTGAGGACACCAGATGAACGGGCTGCAAAGAAGGCCACAACCTGCTTCTGAGTATGTGTGGGATGGCTATCAATATATTCCATGACTTCAAGCCAGTCTGCAAGAGTCAGGTCTTGCCTTGGCTGATGTAGAGGATGTGCTGTGGTGTGAGGATTATTGGAAGAGGATTTATGAGAGCCATGAGGTTTAAACTTTGTGCTAGCTTTAACATTCTGGCGTACAGCACGTGTTTTCTGAGTAGAGGGGACAACCATGATGCAATGAGTAAGGTTTAGGGACTTCTGCTCCATCTTATATAGCTTTGGTACAGTCTTATTGTTTATATGAACAATAAAAACACATGGTTCATTATGCCTGCCGGGCCAAATTACTAAAAAAGGAAATTCCCATATGGAATATTCACCCTCTCACAGTATTCCATATTCCGGAGCGCGGTTGCATGGAATATCTCCGCCTACCGGCTCCGTGGACATCAAATCTTGATTCCATATCGCGGTTATTCCATATGACATTATTCCATATGAAGTATTCAACTGTATCGTCTATGTTTCTGACAATCTTCCAAGGCTTCGAAGCAAACTTCAATGAATTCTTGACCGATGCTGAAACCCCGTCTTCGGATGCCACCACGCCCGTCTCTTCCTATCCATCCTCTCCAGCATCATCTCCTTCCACTCTGTCGGATGAATCTCACATCCCTCGTCCGTCGAACGCCTACATTATATTCCGATCGGAATTTGTAGCTCTTCACAAAGCCACTCTCTCGAAGGCCCAACAAACGGCTAGCAAAATGGCAGGCGCAGCGTGGCATCAGCTTCCGAAGGAAAGGCAGGACCATTACAGAGAGCTCGCGGACAAAAGGAAGAGGGAACATGCCCTTCGCTACCCTGGCTACAAGTTCAATCCCCGTCGATCTAGACGCGGCAAAAAAGCAGGTGGACGCAAGAAAACCAACGCGCCGGTCGCGCCAGCTAGTATGGAGGCACAGAGTTTCTACCATCCTTCTCCAAACTCGATCGCGACCGCGCCTGAGGCTCTTCCACCTCTTGTCTCCATTTCTTCCTCCGTCGACTCGACTCGTCAGCCTTCTACGACAACTGTAAACGAGATCTCTCCCATTTCTGACACGAACCAGGCTATGTACCTGATGCAGGGCTCGTACCACCCTCCGCCTCCCTCTGCGAGTCCTTTTGACTCGCCCCGGTTTCCTCAACTCAACGCCTTTTCTCCCGACACCACCGTAATGATGAACGAGAATGACGGCTTCAGCCAGTTCCTCACGATGCCCAATCCAGACGTGAGCGATAAGTCTACCTCGCATATACATTCTTACTAAAACTCGTGTATAGCCTTCTTTTCTCAACTTATTTGAGACGTATCCGGACAACGCTTGTGAATTCGCGTCAAGTGCGTTGAACCTGCCAGAACCGACCACCTACGACAGTGAGGGATACCTTGTTGGAGTCAGTCCCAAGGATTATCCTGAGCTCTTCGATCTGTGGCCAGAAGAGGTGGTGCACCTTCCCAACCAGTTTTACTAAATCTATGCGATAGTCTATTTAACGAAACGATATGCGACCTTCATATGTACAGCGATCCTCTCATTATTATGTATTTTTATTACCTCGGAAATGTGAAGTACAGTTGAATACTTCATATGGAATATCGCCGGTTCCCTAGAAAACAGTATTCCATATGACGGATATTCCATACCACATATATTCAAATTTTCAATGAATTTTCGCTATATTTATATTCTGTGTGTTTTCTACTTATCCTATGGTGCTACAATGCTAATTCTTGATGAAATATGCTGTCAAATTAGTCTGAACTTTTTCTCCATCCTGCTCACGACGAATTTCACCCCGAAACTTGCGCAGAAGCTTAGAAAGCTCAAATGATGAGTCCAAGTCACCCCGGTTTGCACAAATCTCTTCAAGAAGAGCAGCAGCTGATGAAGCCTTTCCAAAGTCAATGCTGTAAACCTCTGGCTCAGCCTGCTCCTCCTCTTCTTCTTCCTCCTCCTCATCTCTAGCCTCTTCTACATCAAGCTGCTTCCTAACATAATCAATCATCTGACGCAGACCCTTATCTCCATCAGCAAAGTTGTCCAGCTCCTCTGAATCGGCATCCTCCTGTTCAGCAATAGGATCAAGAAGATCATCAAGTGAGATCAAGTCACCCTTGATGCAATTGCGTGACTTCAAGACTTTGACTGCCTCAAGGCACTTGTTCTCAGCATCTTTGAGAGAGGAACAAGAGGCAAATTGATCCTGATCAGAGAGTGGTTGAAGAGATTGGCATGGGTGATCTTCAAAATCTGAAGGCATCAGCAAAGATACAGCAGAGATGGCCTCTGCAACATCGCCTTCAGCATCCATCACAGCCTTGAGAGGCTTACTCCAGTATGCCGCATCATAGTCATCCCTCAAAAGGGTCATCAGCTCCTGCTCAACATGAGGAAGAGTCCAATCAGACTGAGCAAACTTGAGAACAAGTTCCCATCCTGCCTGTGTTGAAGAAGTTGCATCCACCATTTCCACATCAGAGTCAGGTGCATCATGAGCAACAAACACATCTGCCCAGTCCTCGTTCTCACCAACAAGTGTGCCTGTATGACGCCAGCAGTTCCTGATGGTTTCAGATGAAACCTCATCCCAGGCATGCATGAGCATGCGCATAGCAGACAGAATGTCAATGTTAAAGATGTCATCCACACCAGCTTCATCAAGCTCAATAGCCCGAATTGCCAGCGCCTTCCGATAATGGGCTTTAACACATCGAATAATGCCAGCATCCATTGGCTGGACATATGGGGTAAGATTGGGCTTGTAGAACTCGACTTCAACATGTTTAGGATTGTAGGAAACATAGTGACCGGTGAAGTTATCCATGGTCAGAAAGATCTCCCGGTTGCGACGCTTCATGTCAAGATCAAACTTGCGCAGCCACTCGGAGAAGATCACTTTTGTCATCCAGGCCTTCTTGTTGTTCCGGTAATAAAGTGGAGGACGCATGCGAGCAGGATTCTTTTTATGGAATGGTCGAGGGGAATGAGCTTTGCCAATGAAGAGAATTGGATATTTCTCAGAGCCATCGGCATTAGCGCAGAATACAGCTGAGATGCGGAACTTGTTCTTCTTCCGACCACCAAGATCATCAGTACAGAGACCTTGATCTGGTGGTGCCTGAGGAAAGAAACTGGTCTCATCAATGTTGAATTGGTCACAGAGTGGGTAACGAGAGGAGAGCTTTCGGATTCGGTCCCGCTCAGCAGCAACCGCAGTGAGATCAACAGATGCTGCTTCACCATGCAGCCTCCTCTGTTTGATTCCATATCTGAGAATAGAATGAGAAGATGCTGGGTCATTGAAAATGTCACATACGCTTTTTTGAAACTTGTAAGCCATCCACCACCATTCAACCGTTCCTTTTCAGGCACATTGAGCATGATCTCAATCTTCTTCCGCTTCTCGATTAACATAGGCCCTGTAACAACCTGGCGCCTCTTGATCTCCATATGCTGTTGCCAAACAAACAGAATCCTTTCCACATCTGGACGAGTAACAACCCGAGCACGTTTCATGGACAAAGCAGTTGGATGTGCATCAGCACGGACCTGAAGCTGATCACGATTTTTAAGCTTCTTCGACAGAGCAGATTGTGTAAATGTGAGGACACCAGATGAACGGGCTGCAAAGAAGGCCACAACCTGCTTCTGAGTATGTGTGGGATGGCTATCAATATATTCCATGACTTCAAGCCAGTCTGCAAGAGTCAGGTCTTGCCTTGGCTGATGTAGAGGATGTGCTGTGGTGTGAGGATTATTGGAAGAGGATTTATGAGAGCCATGAGGTTTAAACTTTGTGCTAGCTTTAACATTCTGGCGTACAGCACGTGTTTTCTGAGTAGAGGGGACAACCATGATGCAATGAGTAAGGTTTAGGGACTTCTGCTCCATCTTATATAGCTTTGGTACAGTCTTATTGTTTATATGAACAATAAAAACACATGGTTCATTATGCCTGCCGGGCCAAATTACTAAAAAAGGAAATTCCCATATGGAATATTCACCCTCTCACAGTATTCCATATTCCGGAGCGCGGTTGCATGGAATATCTCCGCCTACCGGCTCCGTGGACATCAAATCTTGATTCCATATCGCGGTTATTCCATATGACATTATTCCATATGAAGTATTCAACTGTATACCATTGTGACAACCTATGATACATAGGAAATCATATTGAGACCCACCTCACAACCAGTAATATGGCTTCTACTGACGGTTTTGGTCTACGGTTTTTGTCGTCTCGTCAAATAACTTGAGCACATTATACTGTGCGGACACTAATACCATAATCAAGCTGGTAATCATCGAGTTGGGAACGTATTTAGAAATCTCTAACGTCCACCATGTATTCGAATAGAGCATGATGAACGTATTGTACATAGTAGAACAAATGGAAATGGATATCTGCCGCGAAAGCGGTTAGCTCGAAAGACATTTAGTTTTGAAGGTGAGATCCGAAAAATTCGGCTGGAAGTTATGCTCAATGAGACAGGAAATATTGTAGTCGAGCATACGCACATAGAGACAACGCCGATCGCTTGAATGTTCGCTCCAGCGTGGTGTAGTTGACATATTGTATCCCGAACCTAATTTCCGTTGTATGAATATGGAACTGGAAAGCAGTGAGGCTTACCGAGCGGATAGCCCATCTGCCCACTCCGCATTGTCAATCATGGCTGTGAATAGTGAGTATGTGGCATATAAACGTTTAATCATCGTGATCTCACCCCAAGCAAAGGTGCCTTGGATAGGGACACCGTCTTCATGGATCGACAACAGGATTTCGCCAAGATAAGTAAGGAAATAGTCTAGGAAATAAATGAACCAACTATCTTCTTACGAATTTCATCTCACGTACTTGTTCGAGCGACGTCTTCCGTGATACGATACATGTCGGTCCACTCGCTTTCAAAAGGCTCCGCAAACCCAATTTCAGAGACGTACTTTCAGACTAAAATGAGTATGTCGGATCGACGAATTGAGTACGGAAGAGCTTACGAGTTTGTTCGTCGGCCATCGCTTGTGAAGTTCCTGCAACTCTCCGCGGACGTTTACTGGTGTTGCCTGGAGCCATGATGACAACGGATCGGCAGAGGGACCTTCAGCCCAGCCATAGTCAGAGTCATAAAACACCGGGTCGTTACAGACAGGCCAAAGTGGGTGCGAGGTATTGGCAACACAGGCGTCGATTCCCTCAGGCGGTGCTCGTATGAACTGGGAACGGTAGCAATCAATAGCGTAGAAGTCTGCCGAACCTAGGATATCTTTCTTTTCCTCCTCGGTAAAGCGCGGGAGGTACTCCGGGGAGAGCGTATCGGTTAAAATCGTAGGCCAGTCGCCGGTAGTATATAATGGATCCGAAAAGACGCCTATCTGAAACGCTGCATGGCGTTCGACGGCGAGTGCGTCTTCAGTAGAGTTACTTCGCCATGGAGTCCCTCTACAAGATTGCATCTAAACACCCGTTAATCGAATAAACGAGACAGGTGTACTCACACGTAATCGTCGTTCTTGAGAGCAATTTCTCCGGATATACCCATCTCTCGAAACGCTGTCACGTATCTTATTAGGAACTCGCTACAGAGAGAAGGATAGATAAATACCTTTCACGGCCGCCGCATGCGCTTTTACTGTAAACAAGGTCTTTATTTGCAAGGTAGAAACAATAGGTTGGCGAAACGTACACAGATTATAAGAACATTGGTATGGGGCCATAGATGCATTGACGCCTGGGGCGAGGGTTTCATCTATGCTGGCAGTAAATCCGCGAACTTGACATGCTTTCTTCATAAAGCTCACTGAAGGGATAAGAACCGACTTGACCACAAAAAACGCGGGGTTCATTGAAAGTATACCTATGTTTTGTGATATATTGTCGAGGGAAAGTACTGCAACAATATTTACCATGTCTTGACGCGTCCGTTAAATGCTTTGAAGATGGTCTTGGCATAGCTAGCAGCGTCCTTAGCAGGTGTACGAATGATATTTGACGGTAAACCTACTTAACGTAATCGTCCACGATATTCGGGGAGGTGAAGCCGCCGTAGAAAGATTGGAGAGCGAGAGGGACGTCCCAGTGGACTGTTATCATACATTGAGGAAGATGCATAAGTGACGGTGAGATGGCACCACTGACATAATGTCACGACAGGCTCGACTCCATGTGCCAAATGATAATCAATCACTGTTCGATGATCAGTACATGAAATCATATAATCGAGATACTTAAACGACGTGCCATCGGAATAGTGCGCAATACCAGCAGGGTTGAGCGGCGAGTCTGCCGTACCAAAAGGGAATATTCTTGCCCACGAAATGCTAACAACTTGTCAGCTCTGTCGAGGCTACAATGTCTAGATACTCACGAGAATGAATGTGCTGTGACTCCGAGTGCGGCAGTCCGCATAACATCTTCTTTGTACAAGAAATATTGAAGGTCGACAACGTCACCTATCAAAGGCAAGTTAACATTAACGGAATACTCAAACGCAAGTCGAAATCTTGCCTGTGGTATTATCCGCAATGGCGTTCGGTTGCCTCGACGCCCAATCCCACGTCGTTGGACCCTTGCCATCATTCTTGGTCGCGCCTTCGACTTGGTACGCGGCGGTATCGACACCGAATAAGAAGCCTTTCGGGAACTTCAAGCCAGGGAGGATGTCTTTTGGAGCCGGGGCGTAGAATGACGGATATAAGGGCGGAGGAGAGGGAGGTAACGTAACGGATGCAGCGGGAACTCGAGTAGTAGTAAACGGTGGGGGTTCCACTGGTCCCACCTGTAAATAGCACAGTTATATGACAAATTTCGACCGACGGTAATGGCCTAGTACTTACCATATCCCATAGTCTCTCGAGACCTTCGGACGAGTAGTCCCGAGGAACAGAGCCAACTGGAGGGAAACTGGTCGGAGTAGTATCCGCCGTAGAGACAGCGGAAGTCGAGGACAAGGCAACAGTAGTACTAGGAATCCCAGTAGACGCGCCTGTAGTCAATGTCGCGAGGGCTTCACCAAAATCCTTGCTAATGACAAGAGCTACGAGTAGACAGGAGAGTTCTACGCGCATATTGGTAAAATCTTGGGCGATGGAGAAATAAGAGACGAGCTACATCCTGTATAAATAGTTCCAAGCCTTCGTTTTACGCGTACACAGTAGGAGGGAAAGGATTGTATTGCAGTGAGCATCGTAGTGGTGGAATTGAAGGAACAGCCGGCGATAGTCCGATATTTCTCCCCAGTGCCACGTGGATAACTCTTCTATAACGCCTTCTTCGGAAGAACCCTGACAAACTTGAGCGTCTAAACTTAGAACACGCGTAACTTGGAATCGGACATTGTGTTTTGCTTCCAAGTCACGACCGACTTCGAATATGACTTTAGCTATATAAATGGGAGCGCATCATACGGCCGTGTCCGAAGTATGGCGACCATCGGACGTGTATCGCACGCAAAGGAGCACACAACCTAGCGAAATGTGACCTCTTTGGCACAATAGAGGACATCGAAGAAGTTAATGTCCCTAGAGGCGTCTGGAGCTTCACAAAGGCCGAAACTCCGACTCAGCGAGTTGAAGTGAGAATGCCGCTATGGGAAACCGACCTAGAGCCGCATGAACAGACGATAAAGATGGATAGAAGAGAACATCACAACGCCGCTGAGACCTCCCCTTATCCATATCTTTATCTTTGTTCCTTAGGTAGTATGTTTCAAGCGACGAAGGTCACTTATCCAGACCACAAAAAGCTTAGACATTTCCCCGAGAGTTTTCCATCCCATAGGGTTGGCAAGTATAATATCATTACAGACGAGGCGCGGTATAGCCCTTCGTATCAGAAGAAATATACCCGCGTCTTCGCCCTTTTACGAGCCGTATTGTAGGTCACCAATCCAGACCATCCTCATCAGTTTCCCAAGTCATAACAGTAATAGAGCACGAGAGAAACATCTATAGCTTGGCCATTGAGCGTCCAACCCATTGACTCGGTCACAAATATCAAAATCTATAGACTGACGACCTCAGCAGAAGTCATCGTGTTTGACCGTGAGTCTCCGTATGATTGTTATACGTATTGCAAGTATGGTAATAGTACAATTCGGGGAGAATAAATACATACTAATCAAGGAGACGTTACACACCCGAGGGTTACATATCGGTTAGCAAAATAAACTATCGAATAGATTTAGTAAAACTGGTTCGGAAAGTGCACCACCTCTTCTGGCCATAGATCGAAGAGCTCAGGATAATCCTCGGGACTGGCATTCACAGGGTATCCCACACTTTCGTAGGTTGTAGGTTCTGGTAGGTTCAACGCACTTGACGCCAATTCCCAGGCGCTGTCCGGATATACCCCAAATAAATCGAGGAAAGAAGGCTATACGTGGGTGTGAGTAAGTACGGTGTATATGCGAGGTAGAATGATCACAAACATCAGGATTGGGCGTCATGAGGAACTGGTTCAAGCCGTCATTTTCATTCATCATTACGGTGGGCTCGGGAGAAAAGATGTTGAGTTGAGGAAACCTGGACGAGCCAAAAGGACTCGTAGCAGGAGGTGGAGGGTGGTACGAGTTTTGCGTCAGGTGCAGAGCCTGATTCACATTGAAAACGGGAGAAATCTCGTTTGCAGTTGTCATAGAAGGTTGATGCGATGAGTCGACGGAGGAAAAAATGGGGTCAAGAGGTGGAAGAACCTCAGGTGCGGCCGCGATTGAGTTCGGAGAAGGATGGTCAAGGCAGAAACTCTGTGCCTCCATACTGACCGGCGTGACCGGCGCGTTGGTTTTCTTGCCTCCACCTGCTTTTTTGCCACGACTAGATGCAGCGAGGCTTGTACTTATAGCCAGGGTATGCGCGCGCGTGTTGCTCCTTCCCTTCCTTCGCGAGCCCTTTGTAATGAATTTGGACTTCCTTAGGAAGCTGACGCCACGCCGCGCCCGCCAATTTGCTAGCCGTTTGCTGTGTCTTCGAGAGAGTCTCCTTGTGAAGAGCCACAAATTCGGATCGGAATATAATGTAGGCGTTCGACGGACGAGGAATGTGAGGTTCATCCGACAGAGCGGAAGGAGATTATATTGGAGAAGAAGGACAGGAAGAGGCAGACGTGGCGGTATCCGTAGATGGAGTTTCGGCTTGGTTCAGCAATTCATTGCAGTTTGCTTCGATGTCTTAGGAGATTGTCAAAAAGATAGGCGGTAAGATTGATCGAGAAATAGTACTGACCGTATGCAGACGTAGAGTGAGCCATGGAGACGCGTTTTTTCGTGGGTAACGAGATGGATAGTGTGCAGTAGGTGTATAGGACGCGTCCTGGTGGTAGAATAGAGCAAGGCGCAGTGGGAGGGCCCTTATTATTCGCGGCTCTTTTGACATTGTCCTGAAGGCTACTCTAAATTCCCTTTTATGGGTCATTAGTAGTCCGTTTAAGAGATGTGATAAGAGAGCACCCAATTCGCGAGTTGGACTTTCACAGGAAATTTACTCGGCTTGATCCTGGCATTCCATTTATGGGCTCAAATTGACTACCAAAATCTTGAACCTTTGTTCTTCCATTCAACTTCCATCATTGTCCTCTCTCCCATTATAGGCGTTCATCCGGTTTCATAGTTTTTGCCTTAAAGTAACCCAAACGTCGTTCAGGCATCTCGTCATGATCGTCAAGCCGCAGCTGCATATCACTGACTTGCCACTTCAAATTAGGATAACTACACGCAACAGGCTGGCGGTCAGAATACGGATGGATTCTCCGCTTAACTAGTCTCCAGATTGAATAGGAACTCGTACCACTAATCAAACTACAGTCATGGCCAGGAGGAGATGGTACATAACGCCTATATAGACTCATCCTCGTACATAGATATTTCTGAATTCGCCTTTTTTAGCATTCTGAATTTCTGCCAGTGATCAAGGTGCCCATCCTTCAAGTTATCGGCCGCACTGGGCCCTTGATCACGATCGCTCAGCCGCAGCAGCGCATCACTTTCAAGTTCCATTCCTTCTAGTTAGCGCCTTGATAGCTCCACACTACCAAGTACTCGTAATTCCTATTAACAAGATTCCGAAATTATTCTAGGTTTATTTTTTGTAGCAAAGTTGACTTCCTCTTCTCTTCCACAATCCGCCAAATATCTTCGGTTTCGACGTGAGTTTCACCCTTGATCGCGGACTGCGGTCGGTGCGGATTCCGATGAAGCCACGTTATCGGATCGACAGTGGCGGGCCGGCTACACATTTTGCTGCTTCCACCCCCATTGTTCGCATTATCAAGCGTCTTGTGTTGGTAGTTGCACTATTATCTCCTCCTTGCACTTGTCTCGGTGTTGGGGATATGGTTTCACAGCCACTTAGGCCGGCGGCTTATGCCGCCTTTTGTTTTTCCTTATTTTGATTTTCGTATCCATCACGATCGCTTCTTGGCTTCATACCAACACCATCTACGACCTTGTTCACGAATATACGTCCGTTCGAGCCATACCCGCCACGTTCTTTGTGCCTGTCGACGTCTATTCCCCACACTCGGAATATTTTTGCTTTGGATACTCTTCCCCGACAACGACCTGGCGCGAACCTAGCCAAATCATGGCCCCCTCTGTTCTTCTTACTGTTCGTGTTACTTATTTGCCACCAAAGGCTTCCATGTTCATACCAGAAGACCTGACGACGGCTATTATCATTCTTCGGAAGGATTTGACGTCTCTGGGCATCCCCCACCCCAAGGCATGCACGATAAAGATACGTTCTAAAGGAGTGGTCAGATTCTGTTGGGAGACTTGGATGCACAGTGTACGCCGCTTCCCTTGTATTTCTTCACTACCCAACTTGTATCTTACTGCGTCTGTGCATAGCCGCTGCATATGCTACTGGCGAAACGAATAACAAAAATGCCGCAGGAAGAATTGTCCGAGCGAACAATGTTAGTCCTTGTGATATCCATATCTTCTCTCTGCATATCTCATCTTCTTCGGCTAGCTCTCAGATGACCTTGAAGCAAAAGTGAGTACTTCACCATGTTCGCGGGTACTCCTGACTGATTTTGTCCAGACCAAACAAAGAGCCCGATCCTCCGCATCCACCAAAAGTAACAGGCCCGAATTCCCACCATGTTCCTGACCCATCCCAAGACTATATCCCTCATTCAAGACCTGTCCCAGAGAGAGATTTAGTTGAATCGCGATCCGGCCCGTCATCTCAAGTATATGTATCGGAAGCAACACCATGGACGGACGAGTCACGGTCATACCTTCAAAATTCAGAGTCTATACCGACGTCTTTTGAGGCCTTCGATTCATATCCGCATCAACTAGAACCCACCCCGCAGCCCCAGAGTCCCGTGTTACGCGTGAAAGAAGAATCCACATCCGTATGCTGATATTATCCGTTCATGATACCTACCAATCTGTGTACTCTTCAGGTCGTGATTGGTAAGCGAACCTCTCGCTCGGTATCCCCATTACCATTAGCCAAGAGACCTCATAATCGAAGCCCGTTGGGCGACGATGAACGCTCCTTGTTGCGTGAGCTTTGGGTCGCTCAGCGAAGACGCAAAGTATCTTGTTGCACGACAGACGATGATCCAGGAGAAGCTTAAAGACATGGGAGCGCAAAGTATCCCTGAACCTGATTTTCGTACGTCCCTTTATTTGCTTCTCACTTCATTTGCCTACGCATGCTGCCCAATAGTGTTCCGGGACGAAGTAAGGGACCTTGAGCTGGAAATAGAGACAGAGAGGAAGCAAAGGATTGAGTATGAGACGTTGCTAACGGATATTCGGCGGGAGTGTAGGGTCCCTTTCATTGTTCCAGCGTTGTTCGATGCGTTTCGTCGATATCTCGAAACTGACGACTGCCGCTATGGATTATCCACATTAACGCTGTAGAGTGATTATGTATCGTGGACTCTTATAATCTAGGACCTGGAGGATGTAGTAGTACACTGTAGATTACCATGACATTCTCTCTAGTAAGAAGACAAAGTGATTGCTTGTGTAGGAGCTGCTTAATAGATATGTCAAAGATCCATGGAGATAACTGCACGGACTTATCCGTCGTGAACCACGCAGGAATGTGTGATCTCAAGCATATGAATGAGCAGAATGGAAGTAAGGTATGAACTGGTTCGTGGTCCTCACCTGGACTGCCTAACTCCCTGATCCGCACATAGGCACCACGGCTAAATTAATACCTTATTTTGGGCTGGACTCTCTTTGCCATATTCCGAACACAGAGTGACATCGATTGGCTACGATTTTCATTTTACCTACACACATTAAATGTCTAAAGCCTAACGCCACCAACTTTGCACAGTTTGACTTTGAACTGCACTCGGTAATTGCCTGGAAATCGATAAGTGTCGTGAAGGAATGAGTGACCTCGAACACCATGGATAAGTCATCTGGACACATGCATTGGTCTAGACGCGAAGCGGTATGTTTTCACTACTTATATATATACGATAGCGCGGGTATTAGTATTCCCATTCAACGAGGAAACGATGATAGATTCAAAGCAAGGTGATGTGCGACTGACTGAATGTTCCGGATGATAGTATTTGCACGAGAGCGACGGTATGATAAGTAATGACTTGCAGAGAGTGTCCTAGACGAGAGGAAAAGAAAGTATGTTATGCCCCATGATGACTGAACGACCTGAGGAAGTGCGCTGCAGGCACCATCGGTGTAGGCTGGGCAATGAAAGGCGAGTCCTCACGCCTCCTCAAATCCACCAGGCCCAATGCGTTATCGCCTTCCTCCTCCGTTTCGTTAACCAATCCCCTCCGGCCGAGACCCTCTGCCGACGTAGGCCTGGCCTGTCGCCCGCGACACTGGCGGAAGACTCGGGACAGAGGAAAGTCGCCGATGACGTCCACGCGGGGCAGGCCTTGTCTGAGGAATCCATTCAACGTCCAAAGGCGACAAAACACCACTTTCTTCCTCGCGCGCTGGATTTCGAAGAGGCAGGAACGCGCTCGGGTCTCCTACAGGCACGACATACGACTCAGGTGCACCAGGGGAACCTGCAACAAAAGAGGACAAAAGATTCATGCTGCGCAACGAGCTTCCATCTGAAAGGTGCGAAGTTCCCCACGACACGATAGAGATGGCGTCCGTGGCAGGGGGTGCGGGATGGTCCTGGAGAAGCGCTTCGTAATCCCGTGTTGAAACTTCGCCTTCGTGTTGTTGCATCTGCTCTAGCACTACGCTGCTGCGGCCCGCCCTGGGTACGATTGGGTTTGCTGGGCAGCCTCAGGTTGCCTTGACTCGGTTCTAGTGCGAGATTCCGTGGATCCGGACACTTGTTGGAGGAGGTTGCACGACCCCCGGCTCGAGAATCCGTAACAGGACGTGCGAGGCTGAGCTCTCGAGTTAGGATGTTCGGAGCTGGGTTGAGAAGTGTCAGCAGAAGTGTTAAAGTTGACACGAGGATATGTATTGCTGCGTTGATACGGCCGCGACTTAGACGCTGACTCGGAGCCTGTAGATGAGACCGATGCCGTTGATGCCGCAGTCTGTAAAGCATTCGCATGCTTTGAAGGTCCGGGTTGAGAAAGAGACTGCTCTGTGAAATGGCCACGCTGAAAACTGCCATCGTCTCCTCGCAGATATCCGGTCAGCCTTCCCACTCCTAGGAAAGAAGGACCGTCTTGAGACTCTGATTCCGGGGGAATAGTAATACGGGATTCAGGTTGAGCACCACCGACAATGACGTTCTGCCTTCCAAGAGCAGGATCGTATTGACTTTGCGCTTGCTGGATTCGCCTGCGAGAGTTTCGATGACATTGGCGGGTGAAGCTGGGTACGGCTAGTGCCTGCATTTGCGGGTAAAGACGGCTTGTTCAACATTTGGTACTCAGGTAATTGGAAGATGTCTTGAGGTGGCGTCGGAAGAGGGTTCGGTCTCAGTTTTCCCTTTCCCTTGCCTTTGTTGGTGCCATCATCGAAGAACGAATTGACCATGGCAAGTTGTGAGCGCAAGTGATCTACCTCGTCTCGATATCTGCGCATCTGGATATATGGTGTTATTAATCGTATAACGGTTACAGCTTGAGCAAGATTACCTGGCTGTCAAGAGGTCAGATTGAGTCAAGAAAACAAGATAATCACATACGACAACACTTGCTCGTTTTCGGCTACCAAAAGAGCCTCAAGATCCTTGTTCCGTTCCTCTTCCTTGACCTTCTGTGTGGCGGTCCGCATCAGCACCTTCGTTTTTTCGTACTTGATCCGCAATTTTCGGAGAGTGTCTGTCCCCTCAAGCGCATTACGAAGGGGTTGGTACTACAGATGGTCAGATACTGAACAAGGATGTAGAGCGGACCTATACCTTAGTCTCGTCTTGATCCTCAAGAAATTCTTGAATTTCTGAGCCCAATTCCGGGTCTGGTTCGGTCTGTTTCCAGGCGACGACCAACCTCTCTAGCAAATTGGTGTATTTCACCTCATCGGCAGGGGGACCATTCGCATGCAGCCTCCGAATCTTCACAGGATCACGCTTGAAGGCCTTCCTGCACAAGGGACAGGTTGGTGGCCTGTCATCGACACAGGTGATATTTGTCAAGCATCTGCGAAATAAATGAGTAGAAAGTCGGTACAAGAAAAAAGGTCGTACACTTTGCAAAAAGTGTGGCCGCACGGAATAACATGAGGCGCCTGGTCCGGCTCAGTCCCAAGCATAGGTCGAGAAACAGATGTCGCAATGGCTAGCTGCATGGATAATGAGTGGCATGGTGAGCTCGAAGCATGAGTTGTCCTTGTGTCCTTGCTGGTAGCAGATGTCGACGTGCTCGTTGCTGTCCAACAAGAAGTGCAGGTAGACATCCAAATTGGGTGGACTCTGCCGACGGAACGTGCGGAAAGGTCCGGACCGGTGAATTTTTGTCCGAGTCATGGTTGGGTTCGAGTCGAACTTCGACGATTGAAGTTGAACAACAGCCTTGAGGTCGAATTTTTCATACGGTATAACATGCGTCGTGGCTGCATAAGTTGAGAGATGCCGTTAAGGTACGATTCTACAATGATTCTGATCGGTGCAAATCATTCATCCAAAATTCCCGCGTAGTCATTGACCCTTGAAGGGCAGTCTTTATATAATCTGGGCCGAGGCGAGGTTAACCAACCCTTCATCAAGGCTTGCCTACAACATGCTAGCTGCCGCTATTTCTACCAAGAAAAACCGAGCTGCGAGGTCAGCTGTGTCGATTTGTCGTCCTGCCGGCTTCTGAAAAGAAGGTGGATTGGAACCCTCCCTCACATTGATGTCACTCGGGTGAAGATGTGGGCTCCCAAGCGGAAGGTCCTGACGAGAGAAGTAACAGCGGCATCAGCTTACATCTGTTCTTCTCCCGTTTCCGCCTTTGTGAAGCGCCCAGGTTCTCATCATCATCATTCTACATGGCATGGTCCGTTCTTGCTATTTGACTTGATATCAGTATCCAGACACCAATAGGCGAATATTTTTAGGTCCCTTAAAAGGCCTTGGTAAAGTTTCAGTCGCATGTGGAAGATACTCGTTTGAGGCTCATCGCACCCCCGCCCTCCCGCACTTGTTCAGCCTCTTTCCTCCGAATCCTCCGAATTTCCTACAACTATTGCCCTTTAAGCCGCTGTTATCATTTTTATCTCTCGGGACCATTTATTGGCAATCAAATGACCCGGTTCTCATTGGCCACCGACCTTTGAACATAGAAACGACCGTTGGCCTCCACACGGTACACCCCGCCTTTCTCTGATGAAGAATGTCGTTGGTATGGCCTCGACTATTCGACGAGCGAAAGGACGGACTGATTCTTCTCCATTTTTATAACAAGAAATCACAATCAAGCGGCCTCTAGCCTATTCATCGACGGACTTTTCGGTTTCGTCTTTAGATGTAAACTCTAATCATTACCCGATCATCTGCACCGGCACTTTTCTTAGACCCTTACTCCTCAACCTCCGCCGTACTGATGAAAATGTGACTGGTTAAAAAAGTAGCAGATGCCTGCTAATCCGAAGCTCCCCGTTGTGAAGGTAATTGCTACTCCTTCCGTTTTCATCGGTTTCCATGATGGATGGTTTTAGACTTTGATCCTTCTCCCGTGAGTCGGTAACTTGCGCGGATTTGATAAGTACCACTCGCTCAATTCGGCGTGCTATCGAAGCGCTCTTACTGCCATGATGCGGTTCACCGTGCGAGTCTAATTCCAATAGATTGAAGTCGCCGTGTTCGCACGGAATTGTCCCCATGCGCTCAACAAATCAAGGATTGGCGGGCCAGAGCACTGAACAATCGATTTTTTTGCGCTTACGATGTAAGTTCTAGCAGCCTTTCCCTCTTCTCTATGAGAGGACCTCCATCTTCTTTGACGCGACCGCAGAAGCTGGCATTCGAAAAATCGAATGTCATGGAATAATAAAAAATAGTATCAGGCCGGCCCGACACGGAGTCATTGAAGCAGCACGACTCTACAGCTATGTTGAGAGTTCATGCAATGCTCCAAACTCGTCTGCGCTATCTTTCCTCAACGGAACTTGCAAGATCCCTGTTAACATAGTTCGTTTACTAACTTCCTTGAAGTTTATAACTAAAATTCACGTTGGCAAGATACCTACGCAATAACTGCCAAAGGAACCGTAAACATCCAATCGCTCATGGTGTAGAAGACGGACGGTTGGTGGAAGCTGACTGTCGCCGAATATTCCCTTACCAAAGATGTCACCCAGGCGAGATTTGTACTCTTACGCCACATGTAGGATCAAGGTTCGAAGCAGCACCCCGATATCGACGCGTTTCACTACCTTTTTTTCACTGCCGTTCTACCCTCCAATGGCCGAGAAATGTATGCGAATTTGCACGTCAATCATCAGAATGTCTTGGCAAGAACCGGGGTTTCACTCGCCTGAGTATCCTTGCCCCCCCGCCCTCTCGCACTTTTGGATTTCATTTTCCCGATTGGTCTGCAGATTGCTAGTGATGTCATTTTTTGTCTGCGGACTGATATTGGTAACTAATTCGGTTTCTATTGGCCACAGACGTCTTGTACATGGATAACAACCCTGGGTCTCCATACGGTACACCCCCCAATTGCCTCTGATGAGGAATATCCGCCGACTCGCCTCGAGCGAAAGGACGGACTTCTCTTTTTATCCTTCAACGTAAATAAAAAAAAATATGAATCTGCCTCTGGCGTATATAACGTACAAAATGCTCCACATATTTTCATCGCATTTCCCTACCGATTGCGACCATGAAGGCTACCACTCTCACTTCCCTTCTCGTCTCTGCCTTGCTCGCTGCTGCCCATCCCGGCCCCCACGCGCCTAACAAGCGTTCACAGGAGGAGCTTGCTCGTCGCGATTTTGCTTCGAGCAAGTGCGCGCGCCATGTCGGTGAGATGCAGAAGCGACGCGTAGAGAAACGCACGCAGGGTTTGGCCAAGCGAAACTCTTCTGTCACCATCACGACCGAGTCTCCGTACTACCCCACAATTCAGAACGAGACGTGTATCCTTACCCCAGAGGCCACGACGGGACCGTACATATGGGAAGTATCCCAGACTCTGCGCCAGGATATGACCGAGGACCAACCTGGTATTCCTTTGATCATGGTACATCTACCCTTTTTCATAGCATCAACTGTAATCTGACTCTTTGTAGGACATCGGTGTGATCGACATCAACACCTGCGAGCCTATGCAAAACGTTCTCGTCGACCTGTGGCATTGCAATGCCACGGGTTCATATTCCTCGTTCACCAAGCTCTCCCCCAATACGCCTTTCGAAGAGCTGCTTGAGGAGTTGAATTATACCATCGTCGATGATAACTTTGATCTTCACACCGACGACACGACCTTCCTCCGAGGAATGTGGCCCACGGACGCCAACGGTGTGATGGAAATGAAGACGATCGTTCCAGGATTTTACGTCCAGAGGACCGTGCATATTCACGTTCAGGTAAATCGGCACCATTTTCTTCGACTACGGAATTTTTGACTGACTATCTTATACAGGTCCACCAAGATTGGGTGCTACAGTCCAACGGGACCGTCAAGACTGATACCACTGCCAACACGGGTCAGATCTTCTTGTCAGATGACCTATCGGAGTATCTGATGTCGACTGAACCGTACGTCTCGCATAACGAGATCAATAGGACCACCAACTGCAGAAGACGTTATTTATGCAGCCGAATCCGTCAATGGATGGTTCCCTGAGCTGGCTGTCATTCCTATGGATGGGGAGGATTATGCGAACGGTCTTATTGGGTACATCACCATTGGTGTGGATTCCACTCGCACGAACGCGTCTACACTCAATGGAGATGGTGTAATATCGCACTAAATTCTTCAGAGACGATGAAGCACTTTAGTGGATGACTGTTTAAAATAGTTTGTCTCAGTTGATAGTTCGGATATAAAAAAGTGGTATTAGGGGGTTAACAACGAACCTTGCTCTGCGTAACATGTTCAGCAATGTCGGAAGACCCTTTTGACTGGGAGCAATAGGGTCGCCGTTGAGACGAGATTCCCGTTATAGGAGCATATCTGGACTCCGCTTGAACTTCTACAGCGTGGCCTGTTGCGGCACTGGCAGCATGCCGATTCTTGGCATAACAGATCCCCGTTTAGACACTGTCGTGGATGAGGAGTAGTACTAGTCTAGGACGAGATCGAGGGGCCCAGGGGGGATGCTCGGAACTTGAAAATAATGATGGCCGGAATCCGGCTATGCACTTCCGAAGTCGGAATTCACTCTCACCGCGACCCCGCTTGCTCTACACGCTCGCGCTGCACCCTGAAACATATTCTTATGATCCAAGACGATATTATTGACTCTGAAACAGTATATGACTGCGTTCATACCTAGATTATCGCCCGTAGTAGTTGACCATAAATGTGAGGAGCATCAACACTGAAAGTCATCTGGTGGTGTATCTCGCGACGCTATTCCGGTCACTCCTCATCAGACAAAGCCGTATTCCTATGTTTGACCCGCATCTGAAGATCAATCTCAAATCGCTATACCAGTCTCTGCTTGGGCCTGTGATTTTTCCCTTGTCCAGTAGCTACAACAAGAAGCAGGCCCATGCCATCATTGAGTTGAATTGCATACTTGAGCTGGAATTCTCGAAGCGAAGGAACATGACACTTATCTGTTTGAGCCATTCAGGGAAATTGAAATCTGGGTTACAGAGAGTATTAGGGAAAACGGTAGGCGCAAAATGATCCTCGGAGAGAATATATGATAAATTGTTGTGAAATAAGGGACTTTTAGGTGGAAAAGATAAAGAGAAGAGTTAATCGCTGTCCATTTTGGGGTGCGATCCTTGCGTGCGCCCGCCATGCCGATTCGGCTATCACATTTTTTAAGTAGCGCTCCCCTCCTCCCATCCCAGACTCTACATCATTTGAACGACTTCTCTTCATACGGATCGTAGAGTCTGGTTTACGAGACTAGGGGAGGATTATGCGAATTGTACTGTGAGCGTCAGCGTGATATTACTGGAAGGGAACAGCATACTTCGCTTGATAACTTTTTAATGCATCATGTCACTTAGCCCTTCATATAAAAGTACTGTAACATCAATTAGTAGCGAACATGTCCTTGAAATGACGATCAAATTCTGAGGATTTCTCCTGAAATGCAGGACTCTTTGTTGCTTGGAATCAGACTCGGATATGCCACTAGCTTCTGGATCGTTCCCCATGGGATTCATTGATTAGCTTGCACACTGTCCTTGAGGCTCGAGGTCTCACACCAGTAGGTCGTTCTCGTTCTCGTAGCTCCGCAATTTGTTCCATTGCTAGGTCGACCCGAAGTCCCCCAAAAGTTCTCCAAATTGCGAAGACATCGTGCGAAATGCTCTAGCCTCAGGTCCCCGTCACTCGTGATCCCAAAGCACAGATTCAGACCACGTTCGTTGACTCCCGTGGTGGGAGTTTCTGGGACTTCGAATTCTTACTAAGTAACAAACTAGGATCCGGGGTTCACCCCTTCACGCTTAAAATTAGTCCTCACCGATAAATTTCCGCACTTATAAAGGAGATCAACATGCGCCTACATTCTTCAACAAGTGCAGTCTTTCTGTGTCAGGAGCTCTTCGGCGAACTATTTGGGTACTTATCCTCGGTTTGCGATACTACTAGACTTGCCCTTCAAGACGTAGGAAGTCAGTCCCGTCGTTTATCCGAGCTCAGTGCCGGATCAAGCATTTCTGATCTTATCTAAATATCATGGTAGAAGACTCTTCGAACACCCTTAACGTTGCAAGCAAGAAGGGGTGACTGTCACCAGTGAGTTAGAAGCGGAAAACAATAGAATCCGACTCGGAGAAGAGCTCGCCGAGGCTGAATTCCCGGTTCTCGTCCTCTCCACTGAACCCAGCGGCTAAGATATCGATTCTTCATATGTCAGTAAGATCCGGCCTATCTCTCATGAACTCGTCCACAACCGCACATGTACCAGCTCCAACGTCCCAAACAATCGTTAGCACATAGAGATCGAGTCGACGAACCTGGATCGGAAGGTCCGACGCAGCCGTAGGGTAGGCAGCTTTATTCCTTCCGGTGACAACCAGAAATTGTCACTTTTCGCGGTCTCTGAAATGCAGACATGAAATGGAACGTCCGCTTGAATATATAAACGAGTGAATTCCAAAAATGCGACTATAGTACATTTGCGGTTCCGGAATAGAGGGCAATACGAGTGTGCTATCATATGGTAAGAGAACGAAGAAATGCTCTTGGCCATGGGCAAAGAGACAATAAACATAAGACAAAGGGCAGCGGCGGGGAGGGGGGATTAAGACCAATGAATAACAACACAAATTCCGTAAATGTCCCTTCCAATCTATAGGATGGAAGATACCATATTATCTCAAAAGCGTATAGTACAGGAGCTCCATTAAGCGTAAGTGACTCCACTATGCGCCATCGATGAAGCTATCATCTTCCCCTTACCACTGCTAATGGAAGAATGATAAGACGAGAAAGGAGGTGTCGCCCGAAACGAGTTGGATGTCTTCAAAGTAGGGTGTCCGTAGATAGGAGTCCGTGAGGTACCAGGAGCGGAATAGAAGTTTGAGATGGACTGTGAATACGATAGGGTAGTGGTGGGGCGCGAACGACTCTGGCTCTCTTCACGCCGCGTGCTGCGGCTTCGAGAAGTCTTGGGAGTTTCAGGTCTACGGGAGGTAGAGGGCGCCGGCGCCTGGGAAGTGTGTACGTCTTTGTCGGGAGTAGGAGGAGGCGCATCCTCCTCCTCCTCCTCCCGTTGAGAACGGGAACGAGAAGATCGGCCTCTCTCCAATTGCTGAGACCTTTCCAGGGCATGAGCAGCATCGCTGGCACGGGTGATCGGTTTACCGTACACCTGTTCCGAGGTGGCTGATATCTCGGACGTACGCGAGGGAGGGGGACGCGATAGGGATCCATAACGAGACTGAGAAGCTGAAGTACTAGTAGAAGCGTGCTGAGAAGTGAGTGTTGAAGGAAAGTGACTGGATGTGAGATTCGGCATGGACGACGAAGCTGGAGAAGACGATGACCCGTCTTGCAGTAAGTCATACAGGCGACCGCGGAGATGCAATGAATTGTGCCTCTGAGGGGGTTGAGGCACTTTGATGTGTGATGGTTCTCCCGGGCTGGAGGAGCCAGAACTGGAACTTGAAACTGGCGAAGCTGGACAAGTTGGTGGATCATCTGCGCTAGAGCTCACCGTCGAACCGGGAGCAGTCAACGACAAACCACTGGTGCCAAGAAGTACAGGAGCTTCGTAAGCTGACTCATGTGAGGAAGACCCTGAGGCGGCGCGAGTCACGGAGGTAAGTATTTGAGATGGATCATCAAAGAGATCGACGGATCGGCATTGGCAGGAGAAAGGGCAGCCTACGGCCCCACACCGCTCAGGCTTCGGAATCTTCTTGTCGCAACATCCGTCGACGTCTGGAAGCGCCACGAAACTCCCCATAGCTGATGTCTGGAGGATCGTACCGGCGACTTCTGGCAGAGGGGATATCAGGAGCTGTGTGGTCAGAGGAGAGAGGATATCCTGTGCGGCTTCGGTGGGAGGCCGGACATCGCTCGCCTTGGAGACTTGTTCAGACTGGGATAAGGGATCAGTGATACCGTATTGACGTAACACGTCTCTCAACCTAGTCCTCTCGCTTTCGGCATGAAGGTACTATACGGAGAACCGTGAGTAGCCGTCCAGATTCGCAGCTCGACAGAAATAGACTTACTAGCCTGATGATGATGGATGAGAGGGGGAGAAGCACGTCAGTGATAGGAATGTTGGAGACGGGGACGCGGCTCACTCTGCAACACCAAAGTATGCTCCTTGGGCCTTGCTGCAATAGTCTCGGAGATTGTCCTCCAACGCCTGCGCATTCCTCCTATCCCTCTTCATGTCTGCCTCAAGATCAACCACCATCTGGTCTGATCGAGCTTTCTCCGTCGTCAAATGAGCGAGTTCTCGTTTGGTCTTTACCAAATCGCTCTTGACATCGCATAGATATGACACCACCCGATGAATGAATCGCAGCTCTGTAAACTTTGAGGAAGTCATTAACAAAGGGAATACAAAAGAAACATTAAGCATGACGCACCAGATTACGCGGTTGCCCAGCGAGGAAGGACTTGCAATCCTGGATGAGCTGCCGAAGGCTCGCCTCTGTCGACCCTTCATTGGCAATATTCGCGATGGCCTCCTGCAGCCGTCGAGCCTCCAGCTCAGCTGGAGACGCACTAGGTGGTCGTTCCGGGGAATGAGACGATGACCGAACATCGTCCACGTCAATATGAAGCTTCACGAAACCCTGCGGCTCGAAGCGGCTTCGACAGAGAGGACACTTGAGACGCGTGATATGGTTCAGACAACTAACGAAAGGACGTTATTGAGGACGTCGGCAACTAAGAATAAAGGGGACTCACTTGAGGCAAAAGACATGCCCGCACTCTATTGAGCAGGGTGCTTTGGTGTCATTGCCAAAGGGTTCGAGGCAAACATCGCACGTCGAGCCAGACCCAAGACAGAGCATGAATGAAAGATGGGGAGGGATGCCGGAAGGAAGGGGCTCAGGAACTTGAAATAGATAGGTAGCGCACCCTTTTGAAGGAAACGCGGGGTGAATAGTATGAACAAGCCGGGAAACACGTGGGAGGGTTCGTTGATGGCCAATGGTACAGTGGAACAATCGAGGTAGAACAGGGGAGCGCCCTGCATGGCGACTATATCAATGTTAGATGAGCCAAACGGAAACACGAGGCCGCTGCTTTGAATCCGGAGATGAACTGGGTCGAGCCAAACCGGGTCTTTTTCACATTTCATCACTGAACCAGAATAGATCTAGCTGAATCTAGTAAAAAGTCACTTCGACTGGTGCACACTTTGAAGAGCGTGACCACTCCTGAACTCTGTGGTAGTGGTGGAGAGTGTGTCAGATATGACCCAGGCTCTCCGTGAAGGCCTCTCCGACCGAACTTGATCGTGCTTTGCAGAAGGCAAACCGTCGTACCGGATCGATCGGAACGAAGCTCAAGGCGGAAACAATGTGCCTGCGTGTAGGCGATCCTTGGGCGTTCCGAGTCCGAGAATGACTTCTGCAAAAGCGCAGGATGGGAAAGACTGTGGACGATTGACCATCAGAATGCATTAATGGGGGGACCCACCAATGGACAAACGTGTGATTTTAGTTATTCTGTGAACCGAATTCTGGGTCCAGAAGGCGTTCTCGTTATATCGAATCCGACTGCTTTAATGCGATGAGAGAGATATTGTCAGGGCCTTACAATGCATCATACATGATGACAACGATTAGTCGCTTGCTTCGAAAGCCAAGCCCAATGCAGCGAGGTGGCTAAATTTGACTCGTCTTTGGGTCAAGCGCTTACGCTGCAACAGCTGAGTGGCGTATTGAAGCTTATAGGAGAATCGGACGATAAGGCCCAGCAGTACGACTGGCTCTTCGTCGCTGGTAAGGCTAAAGTTGCCGGCTTTCACCAACGTAAGCTTAGAAGAGGAATGTTACCCTGACTGGCTCGATCCTGTCAGAAGGCGAGGCTACCGTACAATGTCGTACCCAAGGAGATCGCGTGTTGCAGAAGACGGCGACCCTGACCTTCTTGAGAACAGGTGAGCTCAGTATCGTGGCCCCTCAAGATAGGATGAACTTTTTTTCGATATCCTGCTGCAAGACGTCCTGTACGGATCGTCCAGTAACATCTCCTTGGGCCGCCTACCATGAAACGGGAAAAAAATCATACTTGAGACGTACTTTGCTGCAAGAAACATGTCAGGAATCCGGTGACAAAGTATCGGATCACAAAAAAATACCTCGTCGCTGTTGAGCCCACCGGCTCCGTTGCCGGCGATAATCGTATTGCATTGAGGCGTACAAGAGCATCATATACCAGGAATATTGTTATTAAGAAGCAATATTGACGATATTCTGCCCAGCATAGTGAGGCACGAGACAGGACCGTGACGGGCGAGGAAATACGTGTCATTGCCACGTGCAGCAATCCAGACTCAATTTCGACACCCACTGCTTTCGTCCTTTCCACCATTATTCTTTCTATTTTATCGTAATGGTATGCAGTATTCTCTCGATACGCTGCCTACGACACTGAAATATCCTTCCAGTCGGATTCAGACTCACCCAAGACAAATGGCAAGGCTCCGACCGTAGCAAAACCACCTGGCGCTCAGATTCGGTACGCTGAATGCGACACGTCCGTATACTGACGTGGACTCACCCTATTGAAGACGCCGGGCAAACAATACACAAGTGTCAAGACCCAACTCAAGTCGTGCGGCAGGCGCTGGTGGATCCTCCAATACAATGTTGAAGCTTTACACAGACGACTCTCCTGGACTGAGGGTGTGAGTAACTGCTCGTTCTGTTGGTCGTCATTTCTAATAACTATACAATCTCCAGTGATCCATTCATCGTGCTTATGTTGTCGATAGCATTTATTGCCTCCATCTTCTTCCTCCACATCTCGGCAAAAGTCATCCGTCTATTCACCAAGTAACCGAATTATTCGGATGGGCTGGTAAAGAGTCACTAGGTATCGAGGCCGGCCACCCTATTGTATCCAAAAACATACATGTTCGACCATTTATACCACTCCTTTTGATGCGGATTTCTAACATGGGGTATCAAAAATGAAAATGTCCGAAATGAAGTCACACAACTGCAACACTCACACTCTCAAGATCTCAGGCCCAGGGATTGTCCAATTTTCACATTTTCCCAGAACAGATGGGTCGAATATTCGCTGGGACGCGCGCAACTTTGTCGGTGGAAATTGCATCAGACCTTTCCAATACTGGAGCCACTTATCGCCTCTGCAGATTTGCTACAATTTACGTCTTGTCAAAGTTGACGTACCTGACTGCTGGCTTCGTCACATATGCACATCTCATCTTACGCAATGAAGGTAATCTACACGACTTGTCTAGATAACGATCTAGCAAAGCCTACTCACATAAACGCCATTGCGTGTCCAACGCGGTTGGTGGTACACTGGTTACCGTCTCTCTGGACCCTTACTTGCTTGCAATGCCAAGGGTCCAGAGAGACGGTAACCAGCCTAGGTTGTGACTTTCAGTCCACTTTAACACATTCCAAAGCCGCGTAAGGTTCGACTGGTCTTCTCGTCATGTTACTTCTCCTTGTTTACTTTCATGAATAGCTTGTGTCCACCAAAAGTCATTCCCGATTGAGTTCAGACCGATAACACTGCGCTTTTCTGTAATCGTGCATCTTGTGCATTATAACTTATGGAGATCTCGGGTCAATGCCCAAGCTTTAAGCTTCTATCCACCGCAAAGAAAATTTCCTTCTTCTTGCTATCTTCTTTACCTCGTTCTTGTTGAACCGGAAACCTCCTGAGACCTTATCATCATTCGAACTTCGAAAATGTGTACGCCAGGCGTCTAACGACATGCACCTACAGCATGTCTGACTGTGTCATCACCCTCATTCATTCTCGACGTCCTAGGAATAGATCAAGGCTAAATGCTCTCCGGAGAGAAGAAAAGTCGGCATTAACGGCCGAAAGAACAGAACAGACGAAAACGCGGTATACACGTGTTGATTCTTCGAACTGGTTTACTTTTGCAGGGCGCGGTGGGAAATAGGGTAGACGAGGGCTGTGAACGATAGTTGATTTCTTTCAGAGTGCTAGAAGGAGCTAAACGAAAAGAGGCGCCGCCATCGTTGCATCCAAATGTCGATCCGTCAATGTGGGAAAGCAGATGTGAGAGGTGAGAGTGATGGTTTACATGGATAATTAATGAACGGGCGAAGCTTGGAGAGAAATGAACTGACCGGCAGGCAGACGATGAGAAGGAAAGAAGAAACGGCGTATCTTGCATTATCTCTTCCATGATTAAGTATCCGAGGTTTCGATTAGGCGGTCGTATACTAGGAACAATCAACTTTTCCACATACACGACGTCATTCATATGGGAGGAAACTTGACAAAAGGTCTTCAGAGAACTCTGATTTCCCCAGCGGCAGTAATCCCACAATCATATCGCGACGCGTTCGCGCTGTCCTAAAGTTTACTTACCCAGAAAAACGGTACGGCGTATATTGAACTCGCAACTCGCAGAAGTAAAAATAAGACATTGATACATGAAATGATTCATGCAATATCAAATGTCGCCTCTCCCTATGTTAGAATAAAACACACCAAGACTTGGGTCCATCTTGTTCGTAATGTCGACATAACTTCGGGAAAGGCCTGTCATTGTCCCGAGTAGCATCTAACAGCAGCACAAACAACGGCGGCCGAAGGGTGGATAGAGCGGTGAGTGAACAAAAGCGCCCACTCCCGGAAAACGGAACAAATGTAACTGTCCATGTAATAGAATAATTCTATAGTGCAATATCAGTTAATAATGCGAGCCAGTCGGCGTGCTATCAACGACCTGGGATTGCTGCGTCGCTTATTCCGCCCTCGATTTCAAGATCACCAGTTGCTACGAACTGTTCCCTGCCCTGTACCTCAAGACGGTGTACCTACATTCGACTTGTCTCGGTACGTCTTCCACCCGGTTTTCTAAATCTGAACTCTACAACGAAAATGAAAATGGTAACCAATGTCATCAGTATCATGTTGAGAAACTCACTTTCTTCTGTGCAAGAAGTGTCGAGGTACGCGAAAATTTCCTGCCAAACGAAAAGAATGGAATAGACAGGCCGTCTGAAAAACGTGTTATACTCGACCTGTCACTAATCAAGGTCTATTGCACTCACGTATAATTATACTCCCCAATACCACAAAGGAAACGATCGGTTGCAACATAGCCGCTAACAGCTCTTGTTGGTTCTGCGGAGGGTCTTGAGGATCCGGTAGCCTCGTCAAGGCAAGCGTGGAAACAAAGATGGCCCCGACTCCCATCTGCCAAAGCAACAGTCAGAAAATCATTCAAGACCGCTCTATCATGAAACACACCGGACCTATAATGCTGATCAATACACAAAACCCAGGTCCAGTGTTCAACACGTACCAAAATGCCCAACAAAGAGCGCCTCGCGCCAGGACTCAATCTCAGGAATCCATCGATATAATACTAACAGCGAAGGAACCCTTCTCAATACCAGTATGGCGGCGAGGAGAATCATCAGTCTTCCGGGTGTAACGCCCAACAACGGGTCGACAAATGCCTCAAACCTTAGCCACGCCCCAATATACACGAAACACCCACAATTCAGCACCAGATCCATGCACCGACGCAAACGCTTCGCCTTCAGTCTGCACGTTGAAATCTCCATCCCACGACACAGCAGTACCTGGATATCATCATGACGGCACGTAAAATATGGAGAGTGCGGAATGCGTACCTGCAGCAAATGCAGCGAGTAAATCGTCACTTCCCACGGTGGTTGCAATTCCGACGGTAAACAGTGTCAATGCTAGATACTGCGCGATATACGACTCGTGGTCGATGTAGCCCTTTTTGGAGGGACGCTCTCATTAATGAGGAGAACGTAAGACCTACGGCCCACGTCAATGGAAATATGGCATGACATAGTGGGATATACTACCTAGTATAGCACCCAAGGCGACTCCCAAAACTACTTCGTCTAGAGGTCAAGTCAATATGATGCCAATGAATGTCAAAACGGAAAACATGCATAACCATCCAATGATCAGCCACTTCTCAACAGCTACTCGCTTCGAGGATTCCACAGTGAGGTAGATCGATATCGACAAGAATGGATACGCTTTAAGTGAAGGAACTCCGGATCAGTCCAGGTTAGAGGTTTCACTGGTTGCAATCTACTCACCAAGTCCGTCATTCGCTGCAGCCTCAGCCGATAACATATGTCGAATATTCACTGGGACGTGTTTCAAAGCAAAGTTACCTCCTACCAGTAACAAGTAAGCAGGTCAAGGAGAAGAGAGGAGAAGAGAGCGCCCACCAACAATCGCTGCACAGATGATAGGATCCGTTGGAGTAAGGCATGCTGCAATAGCCAGGCAAGACACAAAATTCAAGTCCTTGAACAGGACACGTAGAACACCTAGCATCATAAATCATCAACAATGCCAATCAACGGACTCTATACACGTACCCGCAACGGTCACCCACCCAAAAGCCATAGTCGGCACGACCATCACGAGCAGCCCCTTCGCGTGTCTCGCCATATAGTTCCTAGGCAGCTCGACCCCAATCGCAAACAGTCCAATTGCCAGCACAACTCGCATAACCTCTAGCGTAACTTTGTGCGACGAGCCCCAAGAGTGGGGGTCAAAGATACCCCAACCATACGGACCCACAAGAACACCAAAAGCGGTCCCTAGCACGACCTCGCTGATGAATAACTATCACCGCGGAGGTCAGATAAGCCCGAGTCCCTAGCAACGAACAGGGAGACAGACCTTGTCTTTGACAAGTAGAGAGACCACAGAAAACTATAAAGTTAGAAAGAGCATTGAGCACAGATGAGAGATGAACATACGATGACCACGAAACCTCCCAGAACTATGTACGCAAGACCCGGTGCGGAAACCTACACATTAGTGTTACAACAACTAAATCTAGGTAGACGGAGAGTGGACGGAACTTCGAACAGCTCAGAGAGATCGATGAAGCTTGGGAAATTGGGCCTTGGTAGTACCAGGGCTGCGGCGGTCCATTCGATAAGGGCGACCATAGAGTTGCGTCAGATTATCTTGGTGCGAACCTCTGCTTTATAAAACACCCTATCGTCCTTCTAAACCCACGGATCTACGAGAAGTCCTGCATATGGTTCCAAAACAAGGATTCGTAGGCTTCAAGGTCGGCCTTGTTGATAGCAAGTCACCATCTAAGGTCTGCCAAGCAATATGTAGGGCGTCGTATGATCCATGCCATTCGGGAATATAGTGCAATGGAGAGCCTTGATATTGAATAGCGACTGCTACGGATAGTGAGTCTACCAAATGGGTAATCAACAAGGGAACCAGGTCTGATGACGGTGACGGTACGGTGCCGTGTTTGAAGGCTGTGGGATTGGGCGGCTTCCGGGCCTTGGGGTTTGATCCTCGGATAGTCTGCTTTGCACGTACTTATGATGGGATATCATTATCAGGAGAGATAGGCATCCGACATTCGGCCAAAGGAGAGTCATCGCAAGCGAATCCTGTACACACAGGACTCAGTGACACAGACAAATGAAATACCACTTTTTAGCCAACTCTTAGCAGCGCTTCTCGACAGGATCATTCACATCTATATAGTTGATGCACAGCTCCTCTTCAGCTTCGATATCCCGGGCGGCATAAAACTGCATCGAGCGTCCCTCCCGTAATTTGCGGATATTGGACGAGCAATCTGTACGAAATCATGACGGACATCAGGACCAGACCCATACCATGGTTGAGATAAGACCCCCAAACGCGCATTGCGAACTTTAGCATCTCGCTATGCTCGCGTGGACGTATCATACAGCTCAAAGACGTTTCTCTGGCCGTGGGCGAGAATAGCACGTACGGTATCCACGGTCACGTGTGCATAAAAAAAACTGACACAGCTTACACAGCCTTGGGAAGAAACGCATATAGTCGGAATTGAAAGTTAAAAACTCGCGAACATGCACGGATAAACTCGCGCTCGATATCCTGCAGCTGTATAAAATCTGCCTATCCCCCCCCCCTTCCACGTGTTGTTCGATGATAGCAGAAGCGAAGTCGCACGGTATCAAGTTCCAGTTCTGTCAGTGGCTCCAAGTCGAGTGTCGATGTTTCCCAAGCGGCATCAAGGTCCTTCTTGCTGGTAATCTCCTTTCTAGAGCAAGGTTCCTTTATTTCTCCCTTGAGCGACCTTGCTAGTCTGTCCACCGCAGGGCTCATTTTCCCCGTACACCACCACCGTCCTGTCAGGCATCACGACGTCCTACGGAGTAGAACAATATCTCAGCACCGTCACATCGGATATTCCACGCGTTACGATTGCTGTCAAATGAATAGGAGAAGCAGTGGGCCATATTTCTTTGCGAAATACGGTATATCATGGAGGTGCAGGGAGACAGGTGTAAACGTCGGGCGAAGGCGTTTTTTGAGTATGGAATGCCGCTTTAAATAGATCACGACCGCTGTATGCTGTCTCCTTGATATGGAGTAGATCAGAATTCATGCATCCAGGACTCAGGCAAAGAAGCGTAGTGGTACCAACACAAGTATATTTTCCGATACTTAAATAAATAGTTAATTACTTAGATAGAATTGACAGCAACGGCCCGCCGGGTACCCGTGCTTTTTCTTGTTGGCTTTTTGCCCAAGCGTAGCTCATCGCTATTCAATCTGTGTCGATGGATGAAGCATCGCAACAGGGAAACCGTGAAGTGTCTATAATTATGTGATCCTATTCTAACGACAAGCGTTGCGAGCTTCAACTCCCATGGCTACTTCTCGTACAACGAATTAATTAATCGCCATTTCCTTGAGTTGTGTCAGTATTCCTAGATAGAAAGATAGTCCATTACGAGCGACCCCGAGAAGTAGGATATCATCGGTAAGAAGCCAGTACTGTTCTCGTATGGCTAGTCTTCTAATAAATAATTGCATAGCACAGGGCTCGGTAATGCTACACATATTTGATGGCCGTCACCTACTAGTCACGCAAATCCCAAAAATGATACGCCTCCGCTACTCGTACTATTCCCCTTGCCTGGTACTTTGGTAGGCACTCCACGAACCTTGCGACCTCGAGCCCCATCTCAATATGAGGTCTGGATCCGTCGTTGGGCTTCAGGTACCGTTCAGGCCTTTCGAGCCTTTCTTGCCCAACAACATCTTCGAGGTCAAAGTACATTTTGATAGATGTTTTGATCTCTCTCAGAGCATAAAAATAGGGACGCTGGAGGATGTCATCGAGCTCATCCCAATCTATATCATATTGGGGGAGATAATGGATGTCCATCGTCTCTAGCATGGGAGTCGAAGAGCCTGACTCAGCGAGACATCTAAGCAAAGGAATGAGGTACCGGCCAGTGTTGCCAATCCAGAAACTAATCCGTTTAAGATTGGGGATTCGAGCGAAGTCGATGAGTTCGATCTGGGCATCTTTAAGAATTGATTACTTAAATAGGAAGAGAAGTACTGTAGAAAACATACCAAGGTCGGCACTATCGTTATGTTTCACTTTGAACTCAAAATCTTCGAGACGCCCGCCGGCAGACACCAGTAGCCGATTTAACTCTTTGGCCAATGTCGGCGTGAAGCTACCAAATGTGCCATCATGAAACTGAAATACCCGAAGCAATGGACAAGGAATTAAAGAGCGTATAATGCAAAGGTAGGTTGTGTCCGAGTCCTTGAGCGAGATGGTATGCAAATTGGCAGGTGGCGCTGTGCTCGGCGTGCGAATGATTTTCCTCCACATCGTCGTCTCAGAATCGCATACTCTGCAGAGGACAGGATTTCCAACGCTGGAAACGAAGCGAGGAGAGCTTGAAAGTCTTCGTCGGTCTGTAAATAAACCTTGCACAAATCAAGCTCCCTCACGTTCTTGAATCTCTGCCCAATACTCAGTCTCTCCGGGTCAGTTGGTGTCCACCAGCCAGCCCATGTCACAGACAACTTCTTCGCATGCCCAAATACATCTGCAGGGCACCGTGACAAAATGCCCATATGCTCAAGCAGCTTAGCATCGATAGTTTCGCGTATACGCGTAAGCTGTGCGACTCTAAGTTCGAATTTGCTTCTAGCAGTATTATGTCCGACATAAAGCTCGCGTGTACGAGCCGAAGCGATGGTAGCATGGGGACTTTCCAATAGCTGGAAGAATGGCTCTGCTGTGCCAGAGTTGAGTATGACTTTGCAGAAGAGATGAAGACGGCATTCGGAGACCCAGGCACGACATACGAGGGAGCATGCTAAGAGGGATGGCTTGGAGTCGTGAAGATGGTCGATGATGAGGTTGCACAGTTCGACAGGGAGCATCGTTCGTGGTGGTTGATGGTGGACTCGCACAGCCTCCCTGCAAACTTACGACAAAATGATGAAATGAATATATTTTATAGTTAAAATACTAATAACTGCCCCGGGTACGGGCCGCACATCCGAAATACTTATCGCAAATTGAACTTTCCCGGACATCTTCAGTGGCAGACTCTGTGGCTGCTGCTACCGTACGGCTACGGACGGCTTATAAGTGACCGTATCTGCAGATTGGCTCGACAAACAACGACCGACAGACGCACCGTTCTTGCAAGAACACCTCATCCTCTGTGATCCGATTTTCTTTAATGTAGATGGCCAGTACCACGGTTTTCATGCCGCGTTCCGAAGGTACATGTCTCTGCGGAATGAAACATCGCCTCCTTGATACAGCATCTCGCATCTGATTTCCATGTACTTAAGCATTTGCCGTGACTACACTTCCTCCAGAGTTTGTGGAAATATTGGTATCTGAGGTCTGGCACTCTTCGGATATGCCATCCTTCAATCCAGTCATTTTTCCTGGCGCTTATAGGATCTGATTTCGACATACTATTTAGATCATATCACACTTGTGGATGGGTTCTTATACATGGACACACGCGACGATCATTAGGAGTCAATGCATGCTACCGCCGGCAATCCTACAGAGACGATAAGCAAGGGAACATCGCGGAAATTAATCAACGGTTGTGGATGGCTTTTAAAGGGCCTCGCAGTACGTGGGCAGTGTTCTTCCTTCTGCTCAGTCTAATATCTACATATTCAGAGTTCAGGTATCCTACCGCTCTCTTACATCACTTGGAATGTAAAAGGGTGCAGCGGTTTTCGCTTCGTTTGAAGTACTGACTCTGGATCCTGTTAATGTTTGACATAACATCCTCCACTGAGTCCGCATGGACGAGGTCATGCGCTGTTGCCATGAAGCTAGCAGGGAAAGGCGGGACAAGAGCATCGTCAAGCAAGGTCGATAATCAGTTGAACACTCGCATACATAACCCTGGAATATTCAAACCTGGTAAATTCTTGGTTTGAGGCTACAGGTTCGCCTTCGGCAAGTCAGCGACGACAGTGAATGCTCAGAGGTGGAAGTCACTTTGATGTAGAGGCTTATTCCTTAAGGCTACAGTCAACGAAGCCTCCAACAAGAAACATCATGCATGACTCCAAGGCGACATTCATCTACCTCGTTGATGTAACAGGCAAGAGGATCAATATGTAGAGTAGGCGATTGAGCGATCTTCTCCCCGGGCAGATGGGAGGAAGTAATCCAAGGTCTACACAGGAATTCCATTCGTATACAACTCTGAACATACTGTTTCACGATCTGACGACGCACGACAATGGCGCAGAATTCGAGTTCCACCCATCTCGTTCGCCACTTTACGATCTATCGGAAAGATAATACCACTCTGCCGGTCGTAATATCCCTCTCTCTTGGCACTTTGGTAGC
Source organism: Armillaria novae-zelandiae (assembly GCA_030435655.1). Taxonomy (NCBI): domain Eukaryota; kingdom Fungi; phylum Basidiomycota; class Agaricomycetes; order Agaricales; family Physalacriaceae; genus Armillaria; species Armillaria novae-zelandiae. The sequence continues at coordinate 334,510 of JAUEPR010000022.1, forward strand.
TTCTCCACAAACTCTGCAATTTTATGCCCCATCTCAATATGGGCTCTAGATCCGACATTGGGCTTCGAGTACCATCCTAGCTCTTGCCCGACTACATCTTCGGAGTCAAAGTACGTTTTCACAAATGTTTTGATCTCTCTCAGCACATGAAAATAGGCATGCTGGAGGATGCTATCAAGCTTCTCCCAGTCAAGATCATATGCGGAGAGATAATAGATGTCCAGCGTTTCCAGCATGGAAGTCGAAGAGCCCGACTCGGCGAGGCGCCCGAGGAAAGGAATGAGGTACCAGTTGTCTTCAATCCAGAGATCAATCCGTTTAAGATTCGGGATTCGAGCGAGGTCGATGAGTTTGAATCGGGCATCTTTGAGAGTTGATTATTTAAGTAGGAAGAGAAGTATGTAGAATGTAGAAACATACCGAGGTCGACACCATCGTTAAGGAACGCTGCGGCCTGGATAGTGAAGCCAAAATCTTCGAAACACTCGCCAGCAGACAGTAGGAGCTGTCCAACGTCTTTAGCCAACTCTGGTGTGAAGTCACCAAAGTTCACATAATGGCACTTGAATACTCTGAGAGATGGGCAAGGAATTAAGGAACGCAGAACGCGGGGGTTAGATATGTCGTTGAGCGAAATGGTATGCAAATTGGCAGGTAGTGTGTGCTCGGCGTGCGAATGATTTTTCTCCGAATCTTTGACCCGAAATCGTATGGTCTGCAAGGATATGAGTTCCAACGCTGGAAACGAAGCGACGAGAGCTTGAAATTCTTCATCAGTCTCAAAAATAACCATCCACAAAGCAAGCTCCGTCACGTTCTTGAATCTCTGCCCAATACTTAGTCTCTCCGCATCACTTAACGTCCACCAGCCGACCCATGTCACCGACAGCTTCTGCACGTGCTCAAAGACATCTGCAGGGCATCGTGACAAAACGCCCTGAAATGCTAGACCGTCTAGCAGCTCGCCGTCGAGATTTCCGCTTCTGGTAACGGTATTCTGTGCAACATCAAGCTCGCGCGTATGAGCCGAAGCGATGGTAGCATAGGGGCTCTCCAATAGCTGGAAGAATGGATCTGCTGTGTCACGGCAGAGCACTACTGTGCGGAAGAGGTGAAAACGGCATTCGGGGACCCAGGCGTGACATACGAGGGAGCATGCTAAGAGGGATGGTTGGGAATCGTGGAGATGGTCGATGACGAGGTTGCACAGTTCGGTGGGGAGCATCGTTCGTATGTGAAGATATCTGGTTTATGTCCTTCATTAAAAAGGTGAGTTCGCACAGCCTCACATTGCCACGGTAGCATGGCCTACACAGCATGCTTCGACAGTACCGGGTTGTAGTAAGGGCCCGGGTAACCTCTTTTGTAGTACAGGAGGTCAGGTTCACAGCATGCAATACAAAGAAGAGAGTTAGCTGGTAAGGCTGCTAGGTGTCATTAGTCTCATGAGCAAGTACGGCAACATTTTGGACGCAAACTCACACCAAGGCATTGCAACATTGCACAGCAAGAGGCCCTGTACTGAAAAATGAGTCGAACGCCATATATTTTCCTTCTTTGGATCTTCCGGCCGTGCATAAACGCTGGACGGACACAAACAGACGTATTTAGAGGGGTATTTACACTGTACAGTGCATCTCTCAGGCACTGCAGCAAGCTGGACTGCCCAGGCCGTCCTCGAGTCTGCCTATGCTTTTTGAGTTGACGCGAGTGTAGGTATCAATGCCAAGAGCCTTCGATAGGTAAGCCATAGTAGAACAGCGTTACGTTTTGTAAGGCATGGGCGCTCGAGCTCCTCGTGGTGTCATCGCATTGAGCCGTCGATTTGGCGGAGTATGAATTCTAATCCAAATTTGACCGGAACGCCCCCACGTGACTGCCTCGGCGTCTCTTTGTTGCAAAGGATTTCTGACTTAACGAAGACAGGGTCAAGGAAGAGGTAGAAGACATAAATTTAATGTACACAAAGGAGGTTGTGTTGGAATCCCGTATTCACCAGTAAGCGGTGTAAAATAAGTAGATCTACAATATGAAGTGTATTGTAAGTAAATCACTGGAAATCAGAACCAGGTAAGTATATGACAAGATAAAATATCATTGAAACAGTACAATGGGCATATTAATATGAATGCCAGGAAGAGAAGGAGCATTTAGTAGGAAGTGATAAGTAGATGAATACAAATTATACAAGGAGGAAGAGAAGGCTCCGAAGAGAATTATATATGGATACGTGCGATACACGTTGCTTTCTTCTAAGCATACGCACCTATCCACTACATCATGCCATGGATGTGAACAGTAAACGGTGTAAAAAATTATCTCGCGAAATCGAAAAGAGTCGCCCAGCCGGTTCCTATCAAATGAGTCAAAAAAATGTACAACCTTCTCTTCAATATTCTCCATAAATTTTAGGAAATCGGCAGAAGGGGTAGCGCTGACACTATACTGCGATCATCTGCAGCTCCAATCCACTACAACCAGATCGAATCTCTGCAACAATGACGACATAAGGATGCGAGCGAAGACCTCGCTCCTTCATGATAGAACGCATATCTTTAAGCATTCCTCTGAAGTCTCTACTTGGGACATTATCATAAAAGGGTGTATAAGACCGGGCCCGACAATTTCTGGATTGAGAAGATGGAGGCGTGGAAAGGTGACCGTATCGGGGGAGTAGAGATCTGCATCTTTGTGAAAGAAAAAGGCTCCACAGGGTAGCTACGGCGATGCTCCCAAGCTCGGGCCTATTAGCTTGTCAACCGAAGGAATCCATGTCTCCTCTGGGAAAACGACATGATGCAAAGCCAAGCGGGTAATTTGCCTGGCGATTAGACGCCGATGCACTACTCTGAGCATCGATTCAGTATCTATCCGAATACGCAGGCTCTCTTCGGTGACCGGAAGAACTTCGGACTCGACGCGGGAAAAGCGATGACCTTGAGTGTGCAGTAATTCCAGGTGATCGACGTTTCTATCATCGCCGACAACCTCTAATGGTGGCAGACCCATGATCTCCAGTGTTTCTCGCAGCATGTTGCTCAGTATTCAGGGGCCGATCGGGATAAGGACCCATGCCATCGTGAACCTCACGAGATTGAAAATGCAAACATGCATTCAAGCGCAGGTGTTGTACGAAATGACATTTCTTCCAGCCGCGGGTACTTGTGTTTCCCCCGGAAAAACTGTGAAACATCTCGGGTCCATCATATTCCAAAGTCGCATGTTGCACAAACTGCCTGCCGCGATTTCGACCGTGAAAGTGGAACCCCATTCAGTTGGCTTTGTATGAGATTTTGCGACGACCACACATTTATGGTCAAGAAGGTTCGAATTGGGGTCATTGCAAGCACGTGTAGAGTGATATGCAATTGCGATCGATGAATTTGAAGCCGTATCAATGATAGTAATGCAGAGCGGAACACGAGAACCTGAACATTCGAGGGTTCTGTACATCTCCGGAGACGAATCTTTGATGTACTGCGGATCTGTCGATCTAGGTGAATAAGAGTCGTTCTCCGTAACGAGGTACACGTTTTGACTATGTTTGCAGACTAAAAGGAGATTGATGGGTATCTGCGACGTAGGCCTGTCTAGGGACATTGGATCGTCAAAGATAATCTCGTGGATGATTCTGAGCCACAAGTCCTCGCAGAGTGATGCAATTTCGCTAGGTAGTAGATGCCTGTATTTGCTCGTTCGATTAGGCTTCTCTCGGAGGTTAAAATGATTAGAAGAAGTCTAAATTTACCACCTCATACTCATTGGTATCAGAATGGCTGACGTGACTGTGCCACGTCCCAAGAACCAGAGGGTAATACACCAGGAAAAGAGCGGAAAACTATGAAATGCCTCCCATATCGATTATCAGTGGTTAGAGACTGTGTTTGAGGGCGCTCCGCTGAGTAATGCATCTGTTGATGTGACAAAGGGACTGAAATAAACTATGCTGAACTTACGACACTGAGTGGTGAACCTGACAAATTCGACCAGTTTGAAGGTGGTGATAATTAATGCGGGTTTGGCGGCGATATATATAAAGCAACGGGCAAAGAAATGGTAGTATCGGTACTGCAGTAATCAATCACTCAATAGATACAAAAGCATGAATCGTGTCGGGGCGGTGACGTTACCACCGGAGAATGAGATGGTCCGCAGTCTGTCCCTCTTTTGGCAGTGTAGCCTCATCGTGCTCCAACGCATCTCTGAGCATCCGAGCCAGATTGTCAAATGGTGATATATCAGGAGGGATAGGGAGAGGGTTCCATGGCTCCTTCGCCTTGCCCTTGTTATTCCGCGGTGGATCATCGAACGGTGACCCATCAGAAGGGGTCGGAGGAGGGTTCCATGATCTCCACGCACCGCCCTTGCTGCTCTGCGATTGGTAATCAAACGGTAGAATATCAGGAGGAGTCGGAAGAGGGGTGTACGTTTCCTTCGCCTTGCCCTTAGTATTGGACCTGGGACCGTAAAGTTGCTCTTGTAGATCCTCGATCAGTGCACGATCTCGTTTGGCCCGCCTGTACATGACAATTAGACGCCACTAGTGAGAACAGGGAAAGGCTGCCATACCATCGCAGCTCCCGTAGTTCGCCAACGGTCGAGCCCCCCATCCGCGTCGCCTCGAGCTGCTGGACATTCTGTTGCAACAGCTTGATCTCCTTCCGATACTGCTTCCGCTGCGCTTTGAGCTGCTGATGTCGGGTGAGTAGATTGTATGCCTTCTCCAACACGCGGCTTTCCTGCATACTCAGTCAGTCTCACTAACCAAGAGGAGCAATTGACACAACTTTGCCTTGCTCAAGCCATGCTTTGACCTCGTCCACAATGCCCTCCAGCTCACTTGGATTCTCCGAGTCGACCGCCAGTAAAAGTCTCTCGATAAGAGCTGTCTCTCTGTCTTTATCAGTCTCTTCGACAGGCGCTAAATGTAATTTTCGGATCCCCTGCACGTCGAACGACTTTCGACAGAATGGACATATCCGTGCATGTGTTGGTATAGACATCAAACATCTACACACCAAGAATTAGAGGGTACGATGCCCATATGAGTGAGTGATGACCTACGCTCTGCAGAATATATGTCCACACGGAAGCGAGTGAGGCGCTAGGTCTGTTCCGTCGACAAACATCTCGTAGCAGACATCACAAGTACTGAGAGGATGGATCAACAACATCTCGAAAAAATCGTGTCAGAGGCCAGGACAGCGCTGTGTCGAGCCTCAATCCTGTCGTCTCACTGAGCCTCGAGGATTTGGCGTGTGGCAAGCGCCGTCACTGATAGAAGGATCACCTGATAAAGGAATCCTAGTACCAGCTGGATTCTTTCCAGGAAAAGAGAGTATAGCCGAAAGAACGAACAGTAAAGGCCTCGTCGAACATCGTGGGTGCTCTAGAACGGATGACGGTGGCTGGGTACTCCGAAGCCTCCTGCTAGCTCGGGCGATTTCCCGCAGATTGAAATTCAGAATCAATTGCCTTCGAAAATTGGAACTTTTCCACGTGACAATTTGGTACATAATCTTGTGCAAATTTCCGACATTTATCTTTCTTGTTGACTTTTCTCCTTAAACATCTTGATTGTATGGCCGTAGGAGCCGCGCCGTATTATATCCGTCGCAAAGGAGGGCCCTGGTTGCTAGCCTTGTGATACTCAGAGTCCTTCAAAGGATTATAGGGTTTCCTGATTGCTATGCTCTTGGTGATAGAAGACGGCTGTATACAAACACTGTCGACATTCAAACACAGATTTATGATATTGACGCTGGTGTGTTCACTCTATCCGCTTTATTTAGAACGGTCCCCCTCATGTTCACACAGTTTTTGACCACAGTACAGTCCGATCGTTGGAAAGATCCCCCTCATTCCCTACATGCTCCTAGTACATCTTGGGTTTATCCTTGCCAATAATGTATTGTGCTAGCACTTACTAGGACTAATGTCCTATCCCAAACATCTGCGGAGAGCATAAGCGGTCTTAATCGGAATTCAACGACGGGTCTCGCAACGAACCGTGCATTTCATGAGCAAGTGAGTCACCCCGAGTCTTTTTCGTGCTATATCTCTGAACCATGTGGTGGTGCCTTCAGGATCGCATTATGAACGCTGGGTAGTAGATTCACACAAACTCGCCAGGCCGAGGCTAAGAGAACGAAGTACTCCGAATACCTTAGCATGGAAAGCAAGCAGTACTGCCGCTTGGAAACGTCTCGGAATAGCTTTGCTCGCAGACCTTGTGCCTGCTGACCAAAAAGATGACCTAGCCAACGTGGTGGCTCGTCTTTTCACACATGATGAGCAGAATGTCAGCGCTAGTCAACAGGCAACATATAATTGTTTACCCCGTCTCAAGGGAATCAAGTATACCGGGTGTTTTTCAAGATAGCTTGTTCACTTGGCCTATAAAGAGGGATCGTGACCTTGCGGTATCAGTTTGCGGAGGTCAGCAGGTGGAGATTGCGGTCAGAGTGGGAATCTCGACAGAAGTACACGTATAATCAGTTTGGGATACCTTAGTTGCGTCGAGATTATGGATACTAGGAATTATGTTACGGCTTGAAATCCCCCCGACCGGAATGGGCTCGTCGTAGAAGCAAACTTGCGAAAATACGACATCCAGTAAATCTGATTGGATTATCGTATGTCAATGTTCCTGCCGCCCAGTAGGCGCCTCTTTTACACGACGGCCAACTTCCCTTCCATGACTTGGACGGCACTCCCCGCCAATTCAATAGATTTTACCTCGCCTTGGGAGACGCTGACAAAAACCGTAATCTCACTGCGTCTGCCCATCTCCACGCCCTGAACAATATCGAACTTCCAGTTACCATCACCTTTACTCTGTCCCAGCCATCCCCCCAATGCGGAGGCTGCCGAGCCTGTAGCAGGGTCTTCAAATGTACCTTCCAACAGCCTCGTTCTGATAGTCCCATCTGGTGTTTTCACAAACGCGTACAAAGCGCCGAAACCCTTCCAGTCCCCGAGATGCTCATCAGGTATCGTGATGGGCTCACCATAGTGCTGGAGCTTTCCGAGCGCTTCCACGGAGGACAGTTCCATCATGATGAACGACATGCCCTTCACGATAGATACCTACGATTTAGAATGAGTCAGCGAGTGAGTCATTTGGCGAATTTCGAATACTACTAACCACAGGTTCCGCGTCTGCTGCACCATTCACGTAGTCCTTGTCTTCCAGCGCCAATTGTTTCTCCTTCAGCATCTTCTTGTAGTAGGATTGATGTACCTTCAAATCTGAAGGAACTTTTAACCGCACTCGATCGCCCTCTTTGGTGACCAATATATCTCCCGCTTTAGCTCGCAAAGTTATTTTATCCAACCCAGTCTTGGACAGCAGATACCAGCCCGCGCCAATGGTAGGATGTCCCGCAAACGGTAGCTCAGCTGAAACCATAAATATAGAGATCGGAAACGTCTCGCCAGATTCTGGCGATTTTTCCTGATCATAAATGAAAACAGTTTCTGAGAAGTTAAATTCTCGTGCGATATTTTGTTTCTGTTGCTGCGAGACTTGGGATGAGTGTGGAGATGGTAGAAGCACTATAGCGAGAGGATTCCCGAGAAATCCTGTTTTTGTGAATACGTCGAGAGTCAAATAGGACACTGTGATTGGGCTTGTCGACATAGTGGGGGGAACGGACTTTTATAAATAGACAGGTACCTGATGTGAACAATGATCGCCTACGTAATATCACGTGATACGTGCGTCATTCCGTTCTGAGCTCTCTGAGACTCCATCCAATTTACCACCAAGGCAATTTTGTTGCTCGTATTCTTGACCTCCCTCTGCGCTTCGAAGATATTTCCCCAAGAGGTGGATGAAATGCCTGTTTCTTCCGGATGTTGCCTATAATCTTGACCTGGTCTTGTCTTCCTCACCACGAACGCCATAATGTGGCGTATCTTCAGGTCCTTCTCGTGTCCTTCGATGGCCATAATCTGGATTCTGTTGCCTCAAAATACTAGCACTGCTACTCGCCGGCCGACAAAGCAGTTGACTATTCAGTCTAAAGCCACGGAATTGCCGACCTTCGGTACTTCTTCCATGCGCTTGTCGCGTGTTTTATTACAATATCTCGACCCTTCCTTCCATGTTTTCAAAGTTCCGTGCACCCGTTTTTAGTATCGAGTCATACATGACTTCGACGGTCGCGCCGTTATGGTGTCTGTATGCGTGTGTTTTTATCCGTTCTCTCATGCTTAGATTGCGGCGAGGTCACCACGTTTAATCATCAGGTGAGTTACTGCGGGCTTGTTACAAGAGCGAAATCTATTGACGAGGATACTGTCTCTCTAGATTATCAAACTCACAATTCATGTTCCGCGATAGCGATTGCCACCTGCACTTCCAAACCTAAATATCCGAGAAGGTTTAATCAATTCATAACCAGGGCCCTACTCTATACCGACCCTGCGTTACGGCTATTAAGCTGATATTCTCCGTTTCCGCCTCCGGACATGAAGGATCTTGTCGGCTTAGGATAAATCGTCTCTCATCATGACTGAAGTCGTGCTCAAGCCCCGGTATCTGATGATCCGATTTTACGCTGAAGTTCTCTTGGTCCCAAGGTTCCAAGGGTCTTGTCATGCCGTTCCTTTGTGTAGGGCAAATACTTTACGCAAGGAACGGATAGACTAATTCAACACGGGACGGATGGCCTTCTATGCACAGGGATTACCTTGTGACATGGGTGAAATCCCACCACCAAAGGCATTTAGGGTATTTCACTGAGGCTTCCGCATGCATATACCCCAAACAGGGTAACTTGAGGCTTCGCCGTTCGCAATTTGATTACCGGAACCGCAAGGGGCGGTATCTTGAAGGAACTTCGGCGTCCCCAAATCCTGTCGGTAGTCCTCCGCTACGCTCGGTTAGTAGCCTCGTTACCGGATATACTTGGACGTATCAAGTTGCGACTCATCCGTACGTCACTGCAAGGTTCAATGCCGTGCCGTTCAGCGAAACACTGAATTTCGCGGCTGAATGGGATTGAAGCCGACCCTTGGACTGACGACACTTTGACTGCGCATCCCCGATGGGAGAATCTGAATCAAGGCATGTGAACGATGAACGGAAGCATCTGGAATAGCGAAGTCGCTCCTAGATCCTTCGCAACCAGTTGCCAAACTCCGGCGGTTCTCTCTAATTATCATTAGAGGTCTCTCTTCCAAGATTCCTCCTCGGAACCTTTGAATGATACTTCAACGGTATCCATTTATCATTGCTTTAATGAAACATAGCTTGTGAACGCGAGGTAAAGCGGCAGAACGTCCGAAAGTGCCTTGGTGAGCCTAGACTGTGGTCACGTGTAATCGTTGATCTGATTCCTTTTTTCAGAGTATTACGTCAACGTGCTGGAAGGGTACGAACTGGCTTCGGTCGGCCGCTTTCTTGCTGACCTCGTGGGACTTGGATTGATACTTCCCCAAAGTGCCTCAGGGCCAAGCGATACCCTTTCCTTCCTCTCCACCACCATCATGCCGCCGCCACCACCACCACCGCCCGTATGCTTTCCTTTTGGTTCGAAAAAGGAAAAACGGCGGCTTTCTTTTTCCAGCATGTCCGTACCACCATTGGGCGGATCAGCGTCACAGCTGGAGAGGGCCCAATCTCAACATTCTAAAGTTTCCTTTTCGTCGGGGTCGGGCTCCAGGTCTTCAACAGCTTCCAGATCTACCTCATCTTCCATGACCGCCTCCGTAGACAACCTCACCTTCGTAACTGATTCGGAAAAGTATGACGAAGTCCCCAAGGAGCTTCCTCCGCTCGAAAAGTCGGGTAAGAACGGCCGCCTGCAGCGTTCAAACACGATGACGGGCACGAAGAAGTCCACCCTATCAAACCGGTGGGGTTACGGATGGGGATTGGGGAAGCAGAGGGAGAAGGAAAAGGAAGCGGAGCTGACCAGGGAGATGTCACAGTCCCAGCGATCGAAGACACCTTCTGTTGACCTCCCCGTCTATCAGCCTCCCGTTCGGCACAATTCCCAATCGACGCAGGCCAGTCGAACTACCCAGAACACGCAAAGCACACACCGCAGCAAATCAACGCATCGCTCGAACCGTTCAGGCCACAGCCAAGCCTTAAGGCCTAACGAATCTTCCAGCACACTTGTCGGGTCTTCGCTCGAACGCAAAAATACTTTTGCGGACTCCTTGCGGGATGTGGTGCACACGTCGGAGAGATTGGCGGAGCTACGGAAGCAGATGGAGAAAGAACAATTGGATTTCTAGTGCGTATACTACTTCTCTTACACCTTACTGCAACTCAATATCGCCTCTCTACTCAGCATTGTACCGAACGAAGATGCTCACGGGTCTGAATATGTGGCGGAGAGTGACAAACGAAGGGAATATATCTCAGGGTGCGTTGTTATTGTTTCTCGCAGCTGACATCTTGGTTGACGTGAGATAGTTTCTCGGGATCTGCGGGACAGGCGATCGTTTCCAAGACGGAGGCTTACCTCATCACTGATTCTCGGTATTGGCTCCAAGCAACAGAGCAACTGGATGCTAATTGGAAGTTGGTTCGTGCCGGTGCTCAAGGGGAACCAAAAGATTGGATAGATTGGCTTGTGGTGAGTGGCTTCGCTCTTGATAAGCTTCTCTAATAGCCACGGTACTATACAGGCTCACGCCCAAAGTTCAAGAGTCGGCATAGACGGACGTATGCTGCCGTACGAGCAAGCTATACTCATCAATTCCAAGATTAACCCCATGGGAGGAAAACTGGTGTATCCAGTACAGAATCTCATCGACTTGATATGGAAGGGTAAACCCACAAGGTCAAAAGAGCCCGTATTCCTGCAACCAATACAATATTCAGGTAAGTTTATCCTTGGCGCCGCGCCTTTTGTGTCTAATTCTTTTGCTAGGCGAAGAGGCGCATTCCAAGATTGCCGAAGTACAGACATGGGTCAAGAACCAGCCTCCAGATATCCCTTCATATTCTCGCTCGGAACCAAAGCCGTCACAGTATCAAGTTGGAACGCTTATCACTGCCTTGCCTCAGATAGGTGCGTATCATTCTTTCCCATGGTTACGTGTTTTCGTTGACTTCATCTACTTACAGCTTACTTACTGAACCTGCGGGGTTCAGACATTCCATTCAATCCACTCTTCCATGCCTATCTCTTCGTCGGAATTGATAGTGTTATCCTATTTTTGGAGGGATCCAAAGTACCTGAAAATATCGCCTCTTACTTGGAAAAACTGAAAGTAACACGGCGAGACTACAGCGAAATCTGGGCCTTCCTGCGCAAGCGAGAATGGGGTGAAGGCAAGGTACGACGCTTTTTCTATGTGGGACTCTGCACGGTGAATTGAAGCGGTACCGCAGATCATAATATCACCGCAGTCTTCTTATACTATCTCACTTGTTCTGTCACACTATCGGTGCAGTGTTTTACCGTCGCACGTGGAATACATGATTTCAGTCAAGAATGACACGGAGTTGAAGGGTCTTAGAAGAGCGTACACGCGAGATGGGGTTGCCTTCGTGGGTTTAGCGCTAGTCATCTTCGTCTTTTCCGACTGACGCGTACAAACAGGTTCAATTCTTGGCTTGGCTCGATGAGAAGCTATATGCCGGCTATGATATCACTGAGTGGGAAGCCGCACAACGCTTAACAGAGTTCCGCAGGAAACAAGAGCATTTCATGGGCCTTGCGTACCAGAACATTTCCGCAAGCGGACCGAACGCTGCTCTTCCCCATTACTCGCCCCGCAAGTCAGAAGCACGGATGATTGACAAGCACACTCCGTATCTCAAGTGAGCTCCAGGTTTTTTTCGCAATCGGACACGTGAGTCTGACATATCGTATAGCGATTCGGGAGGACAGTACCTAGACGGTACATGTGACACTACTCGAACCATACACTTTGGGCGACCAGACGCTGAGCAGTGTGAAGCATTCACCAGAGTTCTGCAGGGTCATGTATGTTTTTGGAGTCTCCTTCTATAATTAATGAAATGTCCTCATGGTTCTAACTCTAGATTGCAATCGATACCGCTGTGTTCCCGGAAGGTACATCTGGCCGTCAACTAGATGTTTTGGCACGCCGGGCCCTATGGAAGGAAGGCTACAATTACTTGGTAAGCAGTTTGTGACCCAAGTTCGCGATGCAGCACTAACAGCGGTGGGCGATAGCACGGAACCGGGCACGGCTTTGGATCATTCCTGACTGTGCATGAAGGACCGCAAGGATTCTCTAGTAACGTGCCTTTGGTCCCTGGACATGTCGTCACCAATGAACCTGGGTTTTGTGAGTTGTGATCATTCATACTCAGGTGGCGGAATGACTGATTGATTTTTCATGTAGACAATGACGGGAAGTGGGGTATTCGCATTGAGTCGGCACTCGCTGTGCGTCGTGTCACGGTACGTTCGAGATTCTCATTCCCATGTCCATCATTTCTGACCTCGCCCTTTACGCAGACCCGAGGAGAATACAATGGTCCAATCTGGCTCTCGTTTGAGCGACTTACCTGTGTTCCCATCCAGACGCGCATGATCAAGGACAATATGTTGACCAAAGAGGAGAAAGCATGGATAAAGGTGCGATTGGCCGCATGTTTGCGGTACCCATTCGTTTATCGTTTGACAGGATCACAATGCCGAATGTTTCAAGAAACTGAAGCCTCTGTTGCAGAATGATAAGCGGGCATTGAAATGGCTGGATCGTGAGTCCAAGCGTGAAATAGGCCTTGCTGGTCCGGGTCCTGGAGGAGTGACTATTGAATGGGATTAACGCGGCGGCCTTCTCTTTCTCATTATTTTCTCTTCGGCGATCTCCTCTCATTTCTGCTGTACATATGCTCTCGGATCTATATATCGGCTTGGATTACTGACTATCTATATCATTTTATTTTGGATGACCCGACCTATCTGACCGTTCTTGGAATTCACCTCTAATACTCTTCGGATGTTCTTTTCATTTACGTATGTTAGATGTTGTATAGCATGTCTACTAGTAACTTTTCAAAATGGATGTAGTTTTGTGTATATATCCGTCCCGAGTCGCGACAAGTATTCGTATTGTTGCCATACTGAATTCTGATTGACGCGTCGGCTTTGTCAGGCGCGTGACTTGTGTCGTGCAATTATGGTGACAAAATGACGAGCACGCCTTTCCGCACATGCAACCATGACCAACTACCTTTTTTTCTGGTCCTTGATGTTCTGTATAAAAGCCTGGTAACGTTGTAATATTTGGATACGACACAAGTATCCCACATCTCAAGATGGCCACGAACATTACTTTCCACCCTGGTACGACCAGCCCAGCTTTTCGGTGGATTCATTAAAGACTGATTTGCGTCCAAAGGTTCCGTCTCTGCTGAAGAGCGAACGAGTCTCCTCACACAGAAGGGCGCGACCATCTGGCTGACGGGTCTAAGTGCCAGTGGAAAGGTACATTCGCTCGCTGCGTAGCCCTTTGGAGCCTGGACGCTGACACGCTCGTCATAGTCGACCATCGCGTGTGCACTAGAGCAACACCTTCTCCACCTACACAAATTCTCATACCGCCTCGACGGCGATAACGTCCGGTTCGGACTGAACAAGGATCTCGGATTTGACGAGAAGTCGCGGAACGAGAACATACGCCGTACGAGTGAAGTATGCATTGTGCTTCCATCGTTCGCGAGCGGTATTGATGATCTGGGGACAGGTTTCCAAGTTGTTTGCAGATGCTTCATGTATCGCTATTACTGCCTTCATCTCGCCGTACCGCGCCGACCGAGCATTCGCTCGAGAGATACACGAACAGGCATCGTTGCCGTTCATTGAGGTGTTCGTCGATGCGCCTCTGCACGTTGTGGAGCAACGCGATCCCAAGGGGCTATACAAGAAGGCTCGTGCCGGAGAGATCAAGGGTGAGTTGCCCCAGGAATCCCCTTGGCAGCGTATTCAAATTTGGCTGTAGACTTTACCGGAATATCCGCGCCGTATGAAGCACCAGAAAGTCCAGAAATCCACATCGACACGTCCACGACGGATGTTGCGGAAAGTGTCCGAATTATTACCGACTATTTGAAGACCAAAGGATATATATCTCAGTAGATAGAGGATAGATATAATCATGTACAGGTAGAGGTTTGTACTTATAAGTAACATTTTTACTGTAACAGTGGAAGACACTAGGTCAAAAACAGCGGTGTGTGAGTAATGACATGAGGGAAAGAGTGTTAGGAGAGACGTAGATGGAGGATGTGAAGAACAGAAGGTGATGTTGCGGTGATCTTAGTGAAAAGATAATATATTGTCATCGTGCAGAAAAGAGCGACGAAGAGTTTGACGACGGCCATGCCAGAAAGATTACCGAATTATACAAATACCAATAGGAAATACGAATACAAAGCAATTCAAGATATCAACCGAGATACTTCTCAATGTCCCTCCAATTTCAGATAGTAAACAGGCCTTATACAGCAAACATGAAATCTTCAGCGTCTTGTTCCAACTTCGCGATCAAGGGGTCTTCATCAGGCTTTTTCACTGTTCGCTTGCCATTTGTAGCAGAAGATGTATTTCGAGGAGGGATGACAGGCTTCTGCGCGACCCGCGACTGCGTACCCCAAGTAGGTCGTGTCGGAACCACTCTTGAACGTGTCGAGGCTATAGTCACAGACTGGGACGTTGCTGGTCGTGAGGTCTTTGTAGAATCCACTCTTGGTTGACGAATAGCAGTGGCGGGACGCGACGTTACTTTACCGTTGAAAGTGGTTGGTTTGGGTCTAGTAGATGATGTTGATCCAGTACGAAATGTAGGATTAGGAGTAGATTTGGTCGCGGAAACTGTCTTTCCCACTGTGGTTCGTGAAGACGTCACAGTGGGCTTGGGCAAAATGTTCTTGCGCGCAACCTTCTTGAGACCGTCATCTTCTGTTACTGTGTTTAATAAACTGCAACGAGCACAGGGTCAAGGACGCACCAAGCTCCGGAAGAGGGAGCAACCTATCCCAGGCTATCATACCCAATTCATCATCCTTAACCTCTGGAAATGGCGGAGGCTCATCCTCGTATGGCGGCGCACGCGTAATCTCAAGAAGCGTCTTTCCAACAGACTTGTAATCAGGAAAGTCGAAATCAAAAGGCGGGACATAGGGCGAGTCTGAAGGAAACGTGAGTTAGGCAACAAGGCATTGAGGCAAACCAACCTAGAGTATTGGGCGGCATGTACTCAATCTCATCTAGATCATCCTCCAGCACCAGCTGTTTCACCACAATCTCTGGAGATCCTATGCTCACATCACAATTCCAAGGATTCCCCGTGTTGACGGGCGTCTCGAAGCTCTTTGTCGCACTCCTGGGCACGCGAACGTGCCGCCTGAGGGAGCTTGGCCGAAGAACCGAGTCGGGCGATGCAAAATTGAATGCGTAGGGCGTTTGGAATTGTACGCCTGTGCGGTTCGGAAAAGGCGTTTTGTCAACGAGTGGTCGTTGGGTCGTCAGTTTGCCCTGCGTTCCTTCCTTATCTTTGGCAGAAAGGTAAAAGGTAGGTGAAGATTGGAGAATAATGCGACGGTGACTTACTGAACTTCCCTCCATTGAAGGGTGTCTGCAGGAGCGTGTTTTTGCCTTTTCCATGAACAGTCGCCGGGCCTCGATTCGCATTTTCGTTTTGGTGGACAATGCGCCCAGGAGTCTTTGCAAGCATTTGTCGCTGCCCAGCGAGGTCGTTATTTCTTGAAATCGGGCGGGAGGTCAACATGGTGGTGGTGGTTGTAAGGAACCCATTCCGGCGTTCATCGCCAAGTGGCAATAGACGTCACATGATCGTGGCGGGAAAGCCGATTAAAGCCGAAGGGGACTTCGATCCAGTGGTGGTACTTACCAAAGTGTCCATAGAGGCGATTTACCAAGGACACTGATCACTGGTCAACACGCTTGTCAACTTCAGATATGAGCTGCACCGGAAAGATGTCTGAAATAACGCTGAAACATGTACGAATGTCGAAGGGGAGTAATTACTACAAGTAATATAGATTCTTATTGGCCGTGAGCTGGAAAATATTTCCTGAATGAAACGATTTACCATAGCTAGAGCTATAATTTAGGTACATGCGGCCATATTGCCTTGCCGAGTCTGTTCAAACCATATCCCCACTGGCAGAGTGTCTCCCGGTCCTGCTGCTGCTATAATCTAGTTCAGCTCGATGTTGCAGAGTGCGAGAGAGGTCGCTTACCGTCTGTTAACAATACTTTCGTGTCCTTGATAAATGAACACATCATAAAACATAGCAGCCACTTGTGCGCCTAAGATTGGTGCCATAATCGGACACCAAACCCAATAATGACTAAAAACAATATCGGGCTCAACTTCATTTCGTTACAGGATGATGAAACGTGCTCACTTTCTGAATGTGTAGACCGCTTTACCGTACCCGACCATGGAGGTAAGTAGCCTGGGACCTAGATCCCGTGCAGGGTTGATCGCAAATGCTGCAACAACAGTCGTAAGAGACGTGCTGAGGTAAAGTATAATTTAACTTACACGTCTCCATACCCAGGGAAGCGGTTATTCCGAGAAAAGTTACGAAAAGTACGAGAGGAACGAGACCGCTCGGAGGCGCGCCATTACGCGAATCGAGGACGGCAAGAAGAACAAGTACAAGAATTACAGTACCCAGAAATTCAGAGAAAAAACAAGAGACGTTTGTCATGTAGTCAAGCTTGACGGAATAAAAGATAAACACAGAATCTTGCGTAGCCGGTAAAATTCACTTACGGGGATTGTCCCAAAGTTTCCTGCGGTCAATAGAGTCCTGATGCCACGTCCTCCTTCCACGATATCGATTGCATGGAAGTAATTCGCGTAAACAATTCCAGCGCAGACAATCCCACCCAATAATTGAGAAAGGATGTACACTGAGAAAAAAATTAACCGATGCTTCATCTCGCATAGGTCAGACGGCCCTACCAGGGACTTTCTTCCACGGGAATCCACGCCATGTAGCGAAAGCCAGAGTAATCTGGAACGGCAAGTCAGCGCCGCACAACAATCGGGGAGGGGAAACGCGGTACCGCAGGATTTATGTGACCACCAGAAACACCGCCGCTTACCCATGCACCAAGTGCAATAGCTAGAAGAAATTGTTCAAGACTAAGAAGCACGATATCGACATGGTAAATCAGTACATACCAGCTCCCCAGCCCAAGCATACTGACGCCCAGTCCTATGATAGTAATTCTATAAGCAACAGCGCAGTTTCGGTTTAGATGGAGATAGTTACTCACACCTTTGGGGGAGGACGCTACCCCTGGATTGGCGGATAACCCAGCCTGGCAATTGACGCCGGTACCAAAGATAACGAGCAGCATAGTACCAGCGAACTCGGCTGCGGGTTCCCGGAGAATTTGACTGTGGTAAGTTAGTTAGCGTCCGTGGCCACGATAAGGTAGGCGCACCGATACTTCCACCACCAATTGGGCGCCACCTGAACGTCGTGCATGGGCACGGGTTCAGTAGGCGAGGTGTCTCCCAAGCTGGCGGAGAACGGGCGGGGTTTCTCTGTAGAATGAGGCATGAGACGAGGCTGGTATGTTGGCCTCGGAAGTCCTTACAGTTTATATACATTCCGCCTGGGACTAATCCCGTTGGCTTCGTGGTCACGTACCATTTCTCGTGTAGAAACATTGTCGAACTGCCTAGGGTGTGCCTATATTCAGAATCCGACATCGTCGTACCTGGTCTATTCTCCAAAACTTTCTTCCTTCTTTCTGTTTGGACACAGCTACTTACTCCGCCGATAACGCAACGCACAGTAACGGCAGCCTTCGAGGAAGCTTTGAGCACGGTGTCTGGACATATGAGGATGCTTGGGATGATGGCCCAGAATGTTTCAGACAGTATGGCATTCAGACATCGAATTCAGATGAGGGGAGAGCTCAGATCGTCAGGACATTTGGAATGGAAGTCCGACAACATGATCAAGCACAACTTGAGCGTCCGGTATTGACCTTTCTCCTTGGACAGTCAAACTTGACTAGAACGAGACTCGAAGCTCATGTTGGGTGTTACACGGCTATAATCTAGCACCACGAGCGAACGCATGAGATCCCCAACTGTGCGTCGGGCCGGAGAGTATAGCTTTCCATATTACCGACCTATACGAGTCCAATGAGTACACAAATACCATAGTGAAGTGTCTCCATCGAACGTTTACGTGTGCCCTCAAAACATCTCGAACCCTCATCCTACAATATTCGGGGGATCAAGTCCAAAGTCCTCTAGTTGCTCTTGCCAATGTCCGTAGTAACTCCCACTTTTGGAGAAGAAGGTGGAAGGAGATTATCGAGTTGGAGATCATCACGTGCTTCAAGAAGAAGTAGACTTAAAATTTCGTGTTTGATTTTCCACTCCGTACCGCCCGTGAAACTTCAATTCCTATTCATGTCCGATACTATCGTGATCCCTCGTGCGCTTCTATACCGCAAGGAATATTTACGAAGGGCTGTGTTTTCAATTATCTCAAATCGTACTCAATGTCGTCGCATTATCGCGAGCCTTTCTCCCGAGTATACGGGCCAACCTGAACCATCCTCAAATGTCCCAATCGGCATTCCCCCCTCAAGCCGTCCGAAGTTGCTATTTCAAAGAACTCAGTCGCTATATCGCGAGTCGTGCGGACCGGTGTGTCCGGAGTGGCGCTTTCGTGTTGCGACATCGCGAAAGTTTGTGCGAAATAGGTTTCTATTCACTACCTCAGGCGGTTAGTAGGCAGACAACAGTGAAAACTGCCTAATAGCATGCCGTCAGCACATTGATACCCGTTTTTATAGACGATACTGATTTCAGCGCTCATCGCGCGCTTGGAAGAAAAGGTAGCTGTCAATTCTTACTACAGCAAGGTCTATTGGTCAATCAGTTGAATTGAGAGCAATGAATTCAAAGCAGAAGTTGACTATAAACACTCTCAAAATACAGTGAAATCGTAGGGGCCTCCTTGGCGCCGTCAGAGCCTCTGACCGGTGACAGGACACACAGGATCAGGATGGTACTCCCGAAAGTACCAAATGGCATATAATTTGCGAAGCTTTTAGGCCTAACATACATGGGGTACAGATGTGGGGCTCTGTTGCAAGCCATAAGTGTGGGTGCGCTAACTATGTATCTATTCAAACCATATTAGTAGAGTGTCTTCCGGTCCTGCCGATGCTACAATGCAGTTCAGCCCAATACTGCAGAGCGAGAGAAAAGTCACTTACCGCCTGTTAACAATACTTTCGTGTCCTTGATAAATGAACACATCATAAAACATAGCAGCCACTTGTGCGCCTAAAATTGGCGCCATAATCGGACACCAAACCCAATAATGACTAAAACAATATCGGGTTCAATTCCATTTAGTTACAGGACGATGAAACGTGCTCACCTTCTGAATGTGTAGACCGCTTTACCGTACCCGACCATGGAGGTAAGTAGCCTGGGACCTAGATCTCGTGCAGGGTTGATCGCAAATGCTGCGACAACGGTTGTAAGAGACGTGCTGAGGTAAAGTATAATTTAACTTACACGTCTCCATACCCAGGGAAGCGGTTATTCCGAGAAAAGTTACGAAAAGTACGAGAGGAACGAGACCGCTCGGAGGCGCGCCATTACGCGAATCGAGGACGGCAAGAAGGACAAGTACAAGAATTGCAGTACCCAGAAATTCAGAGAAGAAACAAGACACATTCGTCATGTAGTCAAGCTTGAAGAAATGGAATATCAACATAGAAATTTTGCGTAGTCAGTAGAATTCTCTTACGGGGATTGTCCCAAAGTTTCCTGCGGTGAGTAGAGTCCGAACTCCGCGTCCTCCTTCCACGATATCAATTGCATGGAAGTAATTCGCGTAAACAATTCCAGCACCGACAATCCCACCCAATAATTGAGAAAGGATATACACTGAAGAAATTTTTAACCGATGCTTCATCTCGCATATGTCAAACGGGCCTACCTGGAACTTTCTTCCACGGAAATCCGCGCCATGTAGCGAAAGCCAGAGTAATCTGGAACGTCAAGTCAGCGCCACACAACACTCGGGGAGGAGCAACCGTCGCTGTACCGCTGGATTGATATGACCACCAGAAACGCCGCCGCTTACCCATGCACCAAGTGCGATAGCTAGAAGCAATCATTCATGAATAAGAAGCACGATATTGGCATGCCAAATCAGTACATACCGGCTCCCCAGCCCAAGCACACTGACGCCCAGTCCTATGATAATATTTCGTTGAGTAACTGTGCAATTTCTATTTAGAACATAGAGACAGTTACTCACGCCTTTGGGAGAGGACGCCACCCCTGAGCTAGCAGATAGCCCAGCCTGGCAGTTGACGCCGGTGCCAAAGATAACGAGAAGCATAGTACCTGCGAACTCGGCGGCGGGTTCCCGGAGGATTTGTCTACAGCAGGTTAGTTCACGTCTGTGGCCACGACAAGGTATACGTACCGATACTTCCACCACCAATTGGGCTCAATCTGAACGTCGTGCATAGGCACAGGATCAAGGTTGGACT
The DNA here is from genome assembly GCA_030435655.1 of Armillaria novae-zelandiae. NCBI lineage: Eukaryota > Fungi > Basidiomycota > Agaricomycetes > Agaricales > Physalacriaceae > Armillaria > Armillaria novae-zelandiae. The sequence continues at coordinate 355,035 of JAUEPR010000022.1, forward strand.
CGATAGGTGAGATTTCTCCCAAGGTGGCGGAGGACTGGCCGAGCTTCTCTGAGGAACGGGACATGGGAAGAGACTGATTGATACACTGGCTCTGAGCGAAAAAACGACTAGCCCTCCCAGGTTATATACACTCCGTCCGGGACTTTTCTCCTTGTCTAGTGGGTCTCGTGGTAGGATTGATGTCGTTTACCATTTTCATGCAGGAAGATTGAGACGAGCTGTCTACGCCGGGAGAGAGGCTATATGTTATTTTTACGTTCGCGACAAGTTTAGGACACCGAAGGTCGGATCGAGGGCGCCATGCGGAGACACAGGGCGCGGACCGATGCAAATAGGAACAAGTCCTCGGTTAGGGTCCCCACATGATAGGATCGAGAAAAACGGTTCCCATAGAGTTTTCTGCGCAGAAGTCCATGCGCTTAGAAATAAGGCTTTGTGTGGCTCGGATAGGCTTGGTGTAGGGGGTGGCCAACGGCATTGTGATAGTCCCTGGACTCTGGGGCGACAGACCAGAGTTAGGGCGGGTTCAATTTGGCGCGGTCGGGTCATTATGGACGAAAAGTCGCGTAATGCGTACGGCATCGGTCCCTTTTGTGTTAATTCAGCAAATACAGCGCGCCTAAGGGTGCTTGGAGAGAATGACCAGTCGCTCGAGCACTGAGGTATCGATAACATCGATGCGAAGGATTTCGACAAGATAAGTCATGCAATAAGCCTAAATTAGTAACTTGATGAAAGTTGAAAGAAATCAATCTTGATGCTTCTCTATGACATCGATGATCATGTTCATTCATTTCGATAATACATTGGGGTGCCTGTGGTCAGTAGCGCTTGAGCTTATTGGGCTTGTGAGTAATTTCCGTCGTTGACGCTGGCGACTCTTGAGTAGAGTCTAAAGATGAGCCAGAGTATTTCTGAATTGGAGAAGTTGGTGCTTACCAGTACCGTAGTCGACGGAAGCGGCCCAACTGACGTCTTCCGCGAATTCGCATGGATGGTGACCGTACTGGTAAGTCCAAGGCGGATGATGATCGGAGTAGAAGCAATATACCTCCCTTTGCTCAGCTCGCTTGTGCTAACAGACCTGATATTGTTGGCAAGGATCCGAGGAGTCTTTCATGCTGGGCATCAGGAGTGCCATGGTCTGGCCCACTGCCTTCAAGTTCGGAAAGCGGAAGATCCACAAAATGAGTATATGGATGGCTCAGAAGGCGGTATGAATGGGTATCGTATACGGTATAGCATGAACCAAGAAAGAAATAACAATAGGTTCAACCCCCATGATAAGGCTTAAGCACCAATATTGATCGGAGTGCACCCCAGGGCAACAAGGCCGTTCTGTTGGTTGCGTCAATGTCCACTTCTGCAAGAAGGATAACCCAAGACTCACGTAGTTGTTCTGGTCACAGCAGACGGGCTGGTTCGCGCACTGGGTGGTGCCAAGACCAACGACCGTGATTGGGTCGCAAGTCAGACCACTGCGGAGAGCACAAGATTAGCCCGAGAAGAACAGATAGGCTGCACGAGAAGACCTACACTCCAGCGGTGATGTCGCCAATTGGGATCCCCAATACACCGAGGGCATCCTGAACGGCACTAGATTTGGGCTGATGAAGGTTATCGATTAGTTAGAATCACTTCGGGGCGGAAAAACGCGTACATCTTGCACGGACTTGCAGCACTGGGCAGATCCGGTGTTGCATTTACCCCAGGATACCGTGGTGTTCGTAGATTCCCTGGGCAGTATGCTAGCGGCAGCGAGGAGAGGCAAAGCCAAAACGGCAAGAGAAACAGCTGAGAGACGAGAGAACATTTTGAAGCAAGATGCAAGTTGTTCACCGATGAATGTTGAGGCTTGAGGATTAAATCCCGACGTCTTTTGTACCTTCAGCTCCAGCTAATATTAGATGTGGAAATAATATTGGCTCCAATATTGTCGACAAATTTGACCGATCGACAGACGAATGACTGCCCGAACGTTTTGAAAGCCACAGCTCCACAGAGGCGAGAATCTTGCGTTCACCAAGCAATTGTCGGCTTTCATTGAGCATTCATTTGCGGCTTTACGCAACGAGAAATTTCTTCTGCCAGGTTTTTAGAACGATTCTCTGCGGCTCTGTTTCGCTCCAAAATCGCAAGTTCATGAGATATGTAAAGAGGAAATGGAGATCTTGACACGGCCACTTTACCGCAACTGCTCGACCACTACCACAGCCGCCGGACACGACCTCATCTTAAATTCCTAAAGGTGGGTAAAGTTATCGTAGCGAAGAGAACAAGAGACAGTGCATGCTTGATGATACCCAAAATTTGGACTGCCCAATAACAAGAGTTCCTATTTTGTGACTCTGTCAGCTTGAAAGAAGATTCGGAACTCTAGGACCTATGTACGAAGTTCACAATGAAGTATGCCCACTAGAACCGTGACCTGATGGGAAACACCCAAAAATCAATTTAAAAAAACATTCGCCAGTAGCTTCAAGCGTTATGCATCAGATTGGAGCGATAACTGGAAACTTGTTAGTCATACAATAAATGGTCGCATTATCGTGAGCAGATACATCAATTCAAGCCACCACGGACTTTGTTGTGTACCTGAATATATGCCTGCCTGCGCATCGCTTGTTTTGGAGAGGATGTGCACCAAGTTGCGTATTAAGTCCATTGCAAAATCGAGCGCAGCGAACTTACGGAGTCTCAACTCGAAAATCCGTGAAAGCCCGAATCCCGAAAGCCGAGTCGGAGATACGCGCAGATGTACTTGTTAGTTATAACGACCTTTCCTCTTTGCCCCCGGATGAACCTCAAGTAATAGACAAGTGAAACGAAGTGGCGGAAATGAAATAAAGATACTTACGCAGGACGTGGAGATAAGACGGAAGACGCGGCATAGCGCTCAAGGTCACTCCGCCCTGAATATTAAAGTACGTACCCACCCGCACAAAGAGGGATCGAGCGTCCCGAATTCATGGTACGCCTCAACAGCCACCGAGCTCCTTTATGCTGGGAAACTTTGTTGTAAAGACCGTCCCCGTAAGCGTGCGCCACTTTACCCACAGTAGCGTTAGCTTCCGAAGGTATACATAGGAACCTAGCGCCTCTGACTCGTAGTTGTCATGAGGGTAGTCAACAATTCTCCGGCCGTTCTGTTAGTTGTTCTGTACCAGTTCGAGTTCGTAGATAGTAGCACTGGGAACAGTCGTTAGACGGACATTCGATGGTGTGCGAAAGAATGGAAAGGCATCAAGAAGATGATTGCATTCCGAGAACATAGGAAGGTGACGCATCCGTATAGTGCCGTCCTCTGGAGAATACCTGGATGAACCGTCCGTAGTTTTAGAACACGTACTTGAACACCAGACCTTCTCGGCCCGGGCTGCATCGTGATACCTCCATTGTGGGTATCAGTTGACGGTGAAGAAAGGGTGCGAAACTGCGTATATGCCGTCAGAAAAGAGTAATAAAGAGACTCTGGGCGCACCGACCACCGCCGAGTCATCATTGATGCAACCAGTCGGCAAGGGTCGAGGTTACAGAGGTATCCATAGTCAGAACATTCCTTCAAAAGGATTTATACGGTCGTTAAGAAGGCTTGCGATATCGGTTGCTTCGCCTTGGATTGGACGTACTCTTCCACGGAAACAAAGACGAGATAGCGGTAACACGACGTTGAGACGCAGACATCGAGCGAGTTTGTTCACTCCATCTGGATGTACGAATTGGAGAGGGCAAGGCTCCGACGCAGATAGCATACAGTCGAGGGCAACGAGAGAGTCAAGATAATCGATGTAACGATGCATGCGGATGACGGTGGTGAGAGTACGGAGACAACGAGCATCGCGCTGTGCAAAGCTCATCCCGTTACCACCACCATCGTCAGTCATCGAGCTTAGGTTTGTCACTCGCCGTCGTTGCGCAGGATACGAACCCTTCGAACCCTATGACTACGGAAGGCAGCCCTTTGTATTCGACTTTGATAAGCTGGAGCTGCGGCCTGGCCTGGCCTCTGCCAGTGCAGCTTCCGTTACGGCGACGATGGCGATGCTACATTATACCACTCTCGACGTGTTCACAACGACGCCATTTCAAGGAAATCCGCTGGCAGTCGTCCATCTGCCATCGCCAGAGTCGTCTCAAGTATCACAGCAGCAACGATTGCTTATCGCTCGCGAATTCAATTTTTCGGAGACAGTTTTCGTTTACGACCAAGAAGAATCACCAAACTCGGGAGTCGTATTCGCTATCTCTATCTTTACCCCGTCCCAAGAGCTACCTTTTGCTGGCCATCCTACAGTAGGCGCGGGATATTATCTGCTATCGAAAACCGGCAAGGACAAGCTCACATTGCGGACGAAAGCCGGCGACGTACTGGTATCTAGCGAGGACGCGGGCGTGCGCTTGAAAGTACCAGTCGACTTCAAAGTGCATGCGCCGTACTTGAACGATATTATGAAGGCAAAACAACTAGCCTTAGAGGATAAGGACTACGTTAACGGCGCAAATGGTGCAGAGCCGGTGGTACGTTCTATTCCTTAGAACACTGCCTCTCTCTCACGAATACTCTAGGTCTCCATTGTCAAAGGAATGTCCTTCATCATGCTCGAACTTTCTTCCTCTGAGGCGCTAGGAAAATTACAGCCGTATTCGCAGTGTTTCAGCTTACCGGACGAGCATCTCGGCAAATGGAAGGGAGCCGGAGGGCCTGCGAAGCTATACGCGTTTGTGCGGATGGCAGACGGGTCAATTCGGACTCGAATGTTTAAAGGGAGCTACGAGGATCCCGCTACCGGCTCGGCTGCTTGTGCCTTGGGTGGCTGGCTAGGACAACAGAATGGTGACGGCAATTGGTCCTTCAAGCTGGTGCAAGGTGTTGAGATTGGTCGGCGAAGCGAAATAACAGTGTTTGCCACTGTATCTGACCGACAAGTGGTATCCATTGAACTGGCGGGCAGCGCGGTTCAAGTAATGGAGGGCAAGGTGCAAACATAACAAAGGTCAGTGCATTTTATCTGGAGGAAAGAACGAAACCCTAAAGGTTTTTGATTTAGCGAAATTCTTGGCCGTCAATAAAAGGCATGAAAGCCTTTTGCCCTTCGTTTGGCCTGTGCCTCTCGTCGCCACGGTGCATATTAGCGGTGTCACGTTTATGTAAATATTTAGAGTGTACTAAATCAACCAATGTGTGCAAGTCCACGAAGTCATTGTTTATTTGCCCGTCTCGTAGGTTCATGGTTCTGAGTGCGGTAGTGACATACTCACAAAGCGGCGATGACTACTAGTGTAGACGCCCATTTGGCTTTACCTCAACCCCGACGCTGGCGAACGCATCTGCTGTAGAACATGGTAGGTCAACAGTCAATCAACAGTTATCTTGCATTCTTTTTTTCATCTTCACCCTGCGTGTACATTGTAATCCAAGGATCGTAAACTACATGCCACTATCCACAAGATCAGACTCTTTGCTATCTTGCTATACGTTGCGCAGCTACACTTCCGGGACAGAAGAAGCTATTTCCTGTTACCGGAAGGGTATAATGCTACACATCAGATCATGATCATGAGTCAACTATCACCGGACTACTTAGCTCTCCTTTGGCCCAATGGCGAGGCGCCATAGCTACGCTCATTGCTTCGAATGCTAGGTTCGATTCCTAGCGAGAGCATTGCTGTGTGCCTAGCCTCTGACGCAATGAGGTTTGGTGCACAGCATCCCGTAAAAATTTCGTTACCGAAGACTGGAAGACTGGATTCAGGATTGATTGACCTTCTCCACCCATAGCAATACAACCCAAGTATATAGAAGCAGGTGGCTCCTGTGGTTCCTTGCGTTCGTAGCAGCAGTAGCTAGCTACTCGTCATGAGTTGGGACTGCCAGACATGAAGACCTAACCTCAACACGATCACATGTTTGCGGCGCTTACCAAGACACGCGCTTCTGGAAGTGTTCCTTCCCCTTCTTGCCTTCTTACCACCATCTACGACTGGCTCGTAGTGTTTATCTCCCATTCACGCTCATATATCCACATATTTCTCCACAAACTTCTTCGTCTGTCACCATGTCTGCTTGCAATCATGCAATTTCTTCGGCAAGAACGACTATGGAGGTTATTAGCCTCTCCTTACATGAAATGCCTTAAATGACCCCTTTCATTAGTCGCTCTTTTCATTCAAGGCAGTCATTGGCCTTGGCATCGCATTCCCCTTCAACTTTGCTGCTCGAGAAGAGATGCAAATCACCGTAGCCACTCCACCCAATTCATGTCCCAGAGCGACATTCCGTCTTAATTCGTCCTCTGATCCTCTATCTTCCTCTTCATCCTCGGTTTCTCCGAGCTTACGCCCTCGTTCTTCGAAGTCAAGTACGTCGTTTCGTATCATGAGCGACCGTGACCCTACTAACGGTGCATGCTAGAACTATACAGAGGCATTGGCCTGGGTCACCCTATTTCCAGAGGAGCTCCTCTTGATGAAGGCATGTGATTTGCACTGAAGCTACCTTCGTCTACTGACAATGATCTCATAGCAGCCTTGCCTACTTCGAAACGCTCCAGTATCGCAAACACTGGCGCTCTTCCTACGAAATGTCAAGGAAAGCTGGCCTATTCCAATCAAGGTATGTGTATGTCGATCAGCAATCTTCAATTTTTGACAATAGCTGTAGCTTCGGATCCCGATTTCAAAGAATACACTGGAGTGAACCTTCATGCCCCTCCTACTATCAGGACCAAGGGCCGGGACCTAGGCGCATCCCCTCAGTGGAGCGAGAGAAATATTACATCCGGCATGCCGTCCACTTCCCCTCCAGTCCTTCCACGGTTTTCCTCCACAAATCCTGAGCCGAGACGACACTTGCGCAAACAACCAGCTGGCCTGGGTCTCGGGCATCCCACAACCAACTCTCTCCAGACTGCGTCGCCGCCGCCACCACCATCAGAGCCGTCTGGAATGGGGATGCTTACATCCTCTCTGTCCATTTCCTCTGAACTCTGTCGCCTCACATCCCAATGTGTACCAAAACCCCCACCGCGGTCACAGCCACATCCATATTCACAGCAGTCCGCTCATGCTCAGCGATTATTCTCGTCGAAAATGACATTCGTTACCCTTTCCAAATTCTCGAAGAGGTCACTCTACACCATTCCAGAGTCGTCGACAGGTTCGCCGGATCAGGGCCATGATAGCTTTATCAGAAAGGGAGGGCAATGTAGCGATGGAAGGGTTTTTGAAGGAAGCATGGTTCACTCATTTGGACGTACATTATTTTGATATGATTGATTTATTCCTAACCGTACAAAAAATTTCAAAGCAGTAGAAAAGCACATACATATTTCATTGATTTACTTATCTGTACATATACCTTTTTTCTTCCATTACGCATTATCATTGGCCACAAATTATACCGAGAGAAGATTATAGTCTCTTATATGGACACAAGAATGTGCACCGACGAAGAAAAGTTAAGGTTGATGATTTGGAAATATGGCCAACTGGTAATGTTGCGAGTGAACCTCAATGAGATATTCCTAGTAAACGAGATAGACTCTAATAATGCACTTTCAATAAAATAAAAGCATATAGTAAAGAAGGGTGTAATGGTACATACAGTAGCAGTTATATGTGCGGATCGGTCATGTTAATAAACTACAGAATCAATTTAGTACGGCTGGAACGAGTTGGGAAAGACGGGGTCCATTGCGTCGCTTGCCATAGAAGACGAGAGCGGGGAATAATTTATGGGGTCATCAGCAGCAGGATAACCCGGATCTGACATAGATTCCCATTCATTGTACAGGTTTCCACCAAGTTGGTCATGAATCATGTCGAGATAAGAAGACTATAAGTGGGTATGAGTAAACTTTTTTTGTAGAGATAGAGGTTGTGACGAACATCGAGACTATACGTAGTCATTAGGAATCTGCTAAGGTCTTCGTTTTCACCCATATTATTGACATAAAATGCCCCAGGCTCCTCGGTCTGAGTGGGAGAAAGAGAAGGGGGGTTGTCAAGGATCTGCGCAGGGCGCATAGAATGGACCGTGGCGAAACCGGTGAAAGTTTCATTCACGTTTCCGTTTCTGTTCGTTATAAAGTGCTGATGCGAAGAGTCGACAGAGGATAAAATGGGTCCAGGCTGAGGCCGAAGTACCTCAAGTAGAGTCGGGGCGGGAGTTGAAGGAAGGCAGTAGAAACTCTGCGCATCCATACTGACCGGCGCGACCGGCGCGTCGGTTTTCTTGCGTCCATCAGATTTCTTTTCGCGTTTGGATCGGCGAGGCTGGTACTTATAGCCAGGGTGGGCGCGCGCGTGTTCCTCTTTCCTTTGCTTCGCGAGTTCCCTGTAATAATCCTGACTTTCCTTGGGAAGCTCATGCCATGCCGCGCCAGCTAATTTGCTAGCCGTTTGCTGTGTCTTTGAGAGAGACTTCTTGTGAATAGCCACATATTCCGATCGGAATATAAAGTAGGCGTTCGATGGACGAGGGATGTGAGGTTTACCCGACTGGGTGGTACTAGGAGATGAAGCTGGAGAGGATGGATAGGAAGAGACGGGCGAGGATGCATCCGCAGACGGAGTTACGGCTCCGGTCAGCAGGCTATTGAGTTCCAGTTCAAAGGCTTGGAAGCTAAGTCAGAACGAGAGATCATAATGATCGAGTAGTAGTACTGACTGTACGCGGGACGAAAATAAGCCATAAGGACGCGTTTTTTTTGTGGTCAACGAGGAAGATAATGTGCAGTAGATGTATAGGACGTGTCCTGGTGGTGGAGCTGGGCAAGATGCAGTGGGTGGGCCCTCATTTTTCGCGGTTCTTATAATACTACCCCTGCTACCCTGGAGGCTACTCAGAATTCCCTTTTATGGGTCGTTAGTCGTACGTGAAAGAGATGTGTCATGAGGACCCGATTCGTGTGTTTGGCTTCCGGACCAAATATGCTCGGCTTGATGACGGCATTCCATTTATAGGCACAAATTGACTGCGAAAGTCCTGGTCCTTTGTTCTTCCTTTGTCTTCCCATTACGGTTCTGCAGCTTAAGCACTCAAGCTCAAGAATTAAACTGTGGCTCCATGCATCGCTTTGCTACGTCAGCCAATGGCGCGTTGTCTACAGTTGCCACTCCCGCCAAGTGCTCGACAGCTGTTCATAATCCGAATTCTGCCCATCCGCCTCAATGAGTTGGTACCCGACGTTTCGTGGCTACTTATGTACTCTCCTCTGGGGAGACGCTGGCTTGCAGTTGATGCCGAGGGATCTCGGATCTCGGATCATATTGATTGTACCGACAGACGGAATGTTGAACTTCAACATCAATGATCACGCGCTCTTCATCACTTTGATAACCTCCACGTCCTTATTGTTGTGTGCGTATATTACACTCTCAATCCTTTAGCTATCCTTGTGCTCTCGCTCTCACTGGTACTTCTACTCTTTGCCGACAGCGACTTTGCTACATGGCCCGCTCGATCCCTCTTGTTGTTTGTGTGACTTATCTACCGACAAGCGCTGCTGCCTTCGCTCCCGGCTCAGAAAGTTCCAAGAACTTTCTCAAAAGGCTTCGAACGGACTTGTATTCTCTGGGCATCCCGTACCCCAAGGTATCCTCCATATCGATTCCAACGAAGGGCGTCGTCATATTTTTCTGGAAGACAGAACGGGGCGGCGTATGTCCATTTGTTTACATGATTTCTCAGTTTGCGTCTCACTCTACGAATGATAGTCATTCCACGAACTTCTAAAGGACAGAATATTAAACGTGCAACGAGAACGGTTGTCCAACGCCTCAATGTAAGCGCAAAATAATCTGATGTCTATAAGCCATTTTCATTGTTCCGCTAAACAGCTCAGACATTTTCTTGAAAGAGTGAGCATCTAACCGTATATATGTAGAGACTTAACTTATTTCAACTAGACCAAAGAAGAAAATCAAACCTAAACATCGACCCGTGTCACACCCAATTCCCTCACTCCTCACTCCCCATGTAGAAATATTCCCAGAGAATGTTCTTGATGCGCCATCACAATCATCCCTATCAGACCTAACCAAGATCGCATGGACGGACGTGTCTTATCCTCAATACACGGAGTCAGAGCAGCCTGGACCCACAGAGCCAGAGTGTCCTGTATCTCTAGGAACAAAATACCCAGTACCCACGTCTTCTGAGATACCTAGCCCATATTTGAACCCCACAAATCAATCGGAACCACTCTCGTTACACCAGAGTGCTCCATTGGAAGAAGTGTCGTCTGTATGTTGATAGTGTTCTTCTTCGCAATTCTGCTTAACGCTAGTCCAACTTCCCTCAGGTTCTGATTGGTAAACGAACCTCTCGTTCACCATCACCATCACCACCACCACCAGCCAAGAGATGTCGTAGCAGAAGTCCGTCCGATGGCGACGAGTGTTCCATGTTACACGAGCTTGGGTCGCTCAATGAAGAGATAAAGACACTTGCTGCACGGCAAACGGTGATACGTGAGAAACTCAAAGTCATCGGAGCACAGACCATCCCTGAGCCCAACTTTCGTATGTTCCCGCTGTCGTTTCTGAATTCGTTCACTTACGCGCACTGGTCAATAGTGCTCCGTGACCAATTTGAGCTGGAAATCGAGACAGAGAGGAAGCAGAGAATCGAGTGTGAGACGGTACTGATGGATATTCGGCAGGAGTGTAGGGTACCTTTTATTGTTCCGGCCCTGTTCGATGCGTTCGTCGATATCTCGAAATTGACAACAGCTGCTATAGATTCTCTTCCTTAAAGTTGTATACTTATATGTATCTTGGACCCTTCCTCACTTGGGACTCAAAGGATATGATGTACATTTATCGTAATATTTTTTTCAGTAGAAATGCAAAAGCAAGCCAGTCGTTTGGATTTGTATCGACGACGTTTGGAGGCAGAGATAAGAAAGATCTACAGACACGATTACATTGGCGGTGTTATTGATAAGTCAAACAGTTCAGGACCGTAAAGCTGTAAAGTTACCGTACATCGCGAACTTTCAAACCTTAGCATAGGAACAACGTTGAATAGATACTATAATCCAGTCTTTTTCGAGTCAAATGTGAGTTAAAAAGTGGATAGCATATTTTGAAACATTATATCATGAGCGCATTGTGGCAAAACAGATGGAAACGGAGATATGAACACAGTCCTTAGGGTTCTTTAGCCTTGAAGGTGAGAGCTAAAGAATTCAGCTGATGCCATCCATGCACATTGCTCAATGAGATAGAAATTACTGTAGATGATGAGTATACGCACACAAAGATAACGCCGACCTCTTGAACGTTCGCTCCAGGGTAGTGTAGTTGACATGTTGTATCCCGAACCTAGCTTCGTTGTGATTGAATGCGGGAGTGAACAGGACTGCGACTTACCGAGCGGATAGCCCACTGGCCCATTCAGCATTGTCAATCATAGCTATAAAAGGTCAGAATCTGGTATGTGAACGTCTGTTCATCGTGATCTCACCCCAAGCAAAGACACCTTCAATGGGGACACCGTCTTCGTGTATTGACAACAGGACTTCGCCGAGATACGTGAGGAAGTAGCCTAGGAAATGAATCAGCCAATTGTCCTCTATGATTTAGCTCTTGTGTACTTGTTCGAGAGACGTCCTCCTTTATACGATACAGATCAGTCCACTCGTTTTCGAACGGTTCCGCAAACCCAATCTCGGAGACATACTTTCGAAGTAAATTTAAAAAAAAAATATGGGTCTTCAAGAACCAGTACTGAACTGCTTACGATTTTATTCGTCGGCCATCGTGCGTGAAGTTCCTTCAACAGAGCGCGGATATTTACCGGTGTTGCCTGGAGCCAGGATGCCAACGGATCGGCCGAGGGTCCTGCAGCCCAGCCATAGCCGGAGTCATAAAACACCGGGTCGTTACAGACAGGCCATAGTGGGTGCGAGGTATTGGCAACACAGGCGTCGATACCTTCCTCTGGAGCTCGTATGAACTGAGAACGGTAGCAATCGATGGCGTAGAAATCTGCTGAACCGAGGATGTCTTTCTTTTCTTCCTCGGTAAAGCGTGGGAGGTACTCCTCGGAGAGCGTGTCAGTTAAAATCTTGGGCCAGTCACCGGTAGTATACAATGGATCCGAAAAGACGCCTATCTGAAATGCTGCATGGCGTTCGACGACGAGTACGTCTTCAGTAGAGTTACTTCGCCATGGAGTCCCTCTACAAGATTGCATCTAAACACCTGTTAATCAAATAAAACTAGACGGGTATGCTCACATGTAATCGTCGTTCTTGAGAGCAATTTCTCCGGATATGCCCATCTCTCGAAATGCTACAGCGTGTTATATTAGGAACTTGCTACGGAGAGAAGGATAGATAACAACCTTTCACGGCTGCTGCATGCGCTTTTACTGTGAACAAGGTCTTTGTTTGTAAGGCAGAAACACAAAGTGGGCGAAACGTACACAGATTATAAGAACACTGGTATGGGACCATAGATGCATTGATGCCTGGAGCGAGAGTTTTATCTATTCTGGCAGTAAATCCTTGAACCTGACGTGCTTTCTTCATAAAGCTCACTGAAGGGATAGGAGCCGACTTGACCGCAATAAACGCGGGGTTCATTGAAGGTATACCTAGGTTTTGTGAGATATCACTGAGGCGAAGGACTGCAATGATAGTTACCATGTCTTGACACGTCCATTGTATGCTTGGAAGATAGTCTTGGCATAACTAGCAACGTCATTAGCTGATGTAACAACGATATTTTACGGAAACCCGTACTTAACGAAATCATCGACGATATTCGGAGATGTGAAACCGCCGTAATAAGCCTGGAGAGCGAGAGGGACGTCCCAGTGGACTATTGCCAGACATTGGGAAAAATCAGTAACAGTGAAATGGCAGAAGTCCCAAATGGCACCACTGACATAATGTCACGACAGGCTCGATCCCATATGCCAAATGATAATCAATCACTGCATCGCTGTTAGTACGTGATCCCATTATTAAAAAAGGTTGAGCGACATGCCGTCAGAATAGTGCGTAATGCCAGCAGGGTTGAGGGGCGAGTTCGCCGCACCGAAAGGGTATATCCTCGCCCACGAGATCCTAACAGCTTCATATCAAATCTGTCGGGGCTACTATGCCTAGATACTCACGAGAACGAATGGGCTTTGACTCCAAGTGCCACAGAGCGTTCGATATCTTCTTTGTATAAGAAGTACTGAAGGTCGACAACATCGGCTTTCACAAACTCAAGTCAGAACTGACTGCATACTGAAACTGAAGCCACAATCCCACCTGTAGTATTATCAGCGATGGCGTTCGGCTGCCTTGATGCCCAATCCCACATTGTTGGACCCTTTCCCTCATTCTTGGTCGCCCCTTCGACTTGGTACGCGGCGGTGTCGACTCCGAATACGAAGTGTTTTGGGAACTTCAAGTCAGGAAGGACGTCTTTCGGAGCCGGGGCATAAAATGATGGATATAATGGTGGCGGAGAGGAAGGTAACGTAATGGATGCAGTGGGGACTCGGGTAGTAGTGAACGGTGGAGGTTCCACTGGTCCCACCTAGAAATTGTGCTCCTATGAAGTGAATTATGCTTGGATGGAATGGTATACATACTACATCCCACAGTCTCTCGAGACCCTCGGACGAGTAGTCCCGGGGAATAGAGCCAACCGAAGGGAAACTGGTCGTCGTGGTGAGAATAGCGGAGACAGCAGAATTTGAGAGAGGAGAAGTAGTGGTACTGGGAAAGCTAGTTGTAGGAGGCACATTTGATTCCGCTAATACTTCACCGAGGTCCTTGCTGAGGGTTGTAGCCACGAGGAGAAACGAAAGAGAAATACCGACGTGCATATTGGTTCAAAATATGACCAGTGGCGTTAACAGACACCTGTAACACAGAATATATAGTCCAAGTGTCGCAAAGATCTTCATAGCGGTCCGATATGTAAGGGTATCTCATACTGTTGCTCCCGCTGGGCCGCGAGTTGGGTCAAGAAAGCTACCGAATTTTAGGCTCCGGCCGTTAATTTAATGCTCTACACGCTATAATGAATTACTTGAACATCAGGCTTTACCATCAGGAACCTCACCGCTATTCCTGCTATCCTGTAAACACCGGCGTTACAGAAAGTGGGAATAGTATCTGCTCCTAGGCTCGATGAGACGGTGTTGTTCTGCTCGTATTCCAGAGCAATCCAGTACGCGGTCTTCGCTGCACTATGATCGGCCAAATCTCTGTCTTCGGAGTATTACAACCGCAAGATAGCAAAGGACAAGCATATAAGGCACGAAGGCCTCGGCAAGCAATGAATCATAATCATGGATTTTGAGCCGCATCCCGCGTCAAGGTTGAAGCATGAACTTGAAGGCCGGGAATTTGATGCTGGTCCATGCACATGTGTATGGGAGTCTGGAGATAGAGCCGGACAGAGGAAGGGCCCCAGAGAATACTGTGGTAGATATTCGATCCAGGAGATCACTGCTACGATGACGCCAGGTTTAACGTGACCAGCTCCGTGTGCCGTTACTGCTGACTATCCGTCACAGTAGCGTCACAACTTTGGTCTCACTCCAATTTTTTTAATCATGTAAACTCTCCTTTCCTTGCGTATCCTTTCATAAATTATATCCCCCATATAGGTATGCCAGTGCGTAATACATATTTTATATACTCACAGTCGAAGACTGAATCCTTTGAACATCTCTATCGGTTCCGAGTCTATGCTTCATGATGGCGGATCAGGGCGGAGCACATCGTTCCGTGCTATTAACGGTCAGATTCTCTTACTATCAGGGCAAAGAATGGTTTTTTGTTCTTCCTAACCTTGATATTGCCCGCCGAGTCGTACAAGATGACTCGAAGACCCTTGGTCTCCCCCCACCTCCGCTTCATCACATCCATGTCATTGCTCCTGGAGTAGCCGAGTTTTACTGGTCAAGCTATGTGGATAGCGTAAGCTAATAACTCCGATTCAACTGAAATCATATCACGATATTCTCAGAATTTGCAAGCTATTTTGAGACGTAAAATCTTTCCCGATCTCCAAGACCACATATTGATTCATGATTCGACGCTTCACGAGGCATCTATGTAAGTGTAGGCGCGTCTAACAATATTTGGATACACACTTACTGTGGTCCCTTAGTGAGAGCATCGAGCTTTATGAAGAGTACGTCATGTCCAGATATTAGAAATAATAGCTACTCACCTTTTTTCATGTTCAGAATAGACAAAACGGGTCCGGATCCAGACCGATACATCCAGCTGCATCCAGCTAGTCCACTTGAGGTCACGGTACGAAGAAATAGGAGAAACCATCCTGATCCGAGGTCGTGGAATCAGGCAGTTCCTTCTAGTAGTCAAGGATCTTCCCTCGTGACACCACGACGTCAACGATCATCCCACTTTCCCCAACAACCGCAAGTCTCGCTAACTGCAGTTTCTATGTTACCTTTTCGCCCTGCAAGCATCTTGGATGCGAACAGAGAAACTGTTATAGCTTTTGATCAATCAGCGCTAGCATCGGAATTCAGCGACGAAAACAAACTTATCGCAAATGCAGACGAAGCGCCTGTAGCTCTGCCTCTTATTTCATCGCGTTTATCAGTCGTGGTAGATCCACTGGAGTCCGTAGGCGCAGAGATCCCTATATCCATCGAACCTGCTGGCTTTACTGTTACAGAAAACCGCGATGGGGACAAAATTCCTTCCGGTACCACAGTACAAGTAGAGAACACGCCGGATCCAGCTGTAATGCCTGTATCTTTTGTCGATTCATCAACCGTGACGGGTGCTACATCGATGTTGAACGACGCCAGCACCATCGATATCGCTTCATCTTCTTTGAGCGACGAGGAAGAGGATTCTATTGCAAAGGTGATAGAAGACTTATTTGGGGAGGAGACTTCCGAGCTAGATACAGCAGTTAGCCCCCCCGGTCTTCTTGATCTACACGAAAATTCTCCTCTGCGTAAGTTTTCGCCTCCGAGCGCCGAAATGGAAGAAGATTTCAATCATCGTGAACGGTCCCACTCTCCGTCTCACCATTCCATTCAATCAGTCGCCCCTCATAACCGCTCTACCTCTATTCATTCCCCTCCGCACGCCTCGTCTCAGGATCAACATTCGATCCCATCGACGCCGCCACGAAATCCCTCACCTCACCCTCAATTCGTGTCATTTGAAGGGAAGGAACTGCTGGCCACGCCGCAATTATCCCAGGCTTTCGAGACACCCATCCAAACAGCGACTTCTCCGATGATACCTGCCTCAAGCCCACCTCCTGGATTGAATTATGAAGGACGCGGCGATCAAGAAACGAATATTGATACTATCACTGATCAGGAACGGAACGTGATCAACGTGAGTTCAGGGAGTGCTTCTCCCTTCTTCGAGCTAACCTTCGCTGTCTCATAGATATTTTCTGGACCACAGCATGCTAACTCAGAGGTGGTATCGATGGTCAGCATGGTATCCATCGATTGTTTATCTTCTCCTTCATTCACTCATTCATGTTCTGTAGGACCTGGAAACTCCGAGCACAACAGAGACACCGCCTGTCAGCATCGTGGTAAGTCATTACTTAGAGCTTATAGTTTTTCACTGAAAGAGGAATAAGACTGGCAAGCGGTCTCCTGATCTGCGTTCATTTTCTCCTCCACCTCCAGCCAAAAGAGCAATGCGAGAGATCAGTCCCCCCGATGAACGCGCAAAGTCGGAGGCATTGAAAGAGTACAATGAACGCTCTGAGGAACTTCTTACCATAGTCGCCATCCTAGCCAAACAAGAAGAATCATTGAGACACTTTGGTGTTCTTCCTGAGCACGATCCTACTGTGGATAACTTTGGTATGTAGATCCTCCATGCAGTGGAACTGCCAATCATCATAATTGTCTCTTAGTGATGCGAGTCAAACTGAGAAAAGTAGAAGCTGAACTCGAGGCCGAACGAAAGCGGTGTCGGGAACTCGAGCTGAATTTGAGCGACATCAGGCGGGAGTGCAAAAAGCCATTCTTTGTCCCCTCATTGTTCGATGCTTTTCTTCAGATTTCGCAGCTTACCACAGCAGCTACTGAACATATTTCATGACCTTATTAGTGAAACTTCAAGTTTGTATCTTTTGTAGAACACGTGTATGCGTTCCGATCTCGTTCCGATATTCCTACTTACCACCACCATCACAAATGGCGTCAGCTATGCCCTGCTGCGTCGCGCTATCTCAGGTGATTATTCGTCAAATTCCTTTATCTTTCCCAGCAAGCTGGCTTTGCCTGCCTGACGGTTGGTGCCCCGAAAATCGGCATCGACATGTGGCGGAATACCGTGATCAGTGACGTCTATTCTCGCTATCTCGAGCAACTTTGGTTTGTAACCGCCATGGCGGATGAGAAACCATTCTACAAAGACAGCGAATCGATACCGACGCCAGTAACGACCGAGCCAAATGTGACAGCGCGTAGACGGGGCATCATCAAGCTGATTCTTGCTCTCGGGATTGTGGTTGTCGCCCTCCATTCTGTTCTGTGGCCATATGTGCTCGATGCTATATCGCTGGATGGGCATACTAAAGCGAAAAAGCCTTTGGTTGGGAAACGAGCCGAGAATGTCTTTCTGTATGTATTGTATAGCATCACCCGTAGTATCTCACACTCGAATGTTTGCAGGTCTGTACCAAACGAGGACGCGTGTATAGCAACGTCGCGGCATTATACTGCGGAGCCCCATCTGGCGGGTTCAGAAATCGATTTTTCTACTGCAAAAGACTTTCTCTATTTCCTGCAGACCGAGCTTGGAGTCAAACCGCCCCCAGAGGATCCCATTTATCCCGCCGGGTCCCCAGAATCTCAGAGCGCCACGTTATCCATTCCAAAGACACATGCTGCGCAGGCTTGGATTGATGTCTACTATCCGGTCATGAATACGCCGCTTGATCGCGTCGTTCAGGCTTTGGATCAGGACGGAAATGTTGTTTGGGACGCGGATCTAACGGAACACACTGATGACACCGACCCGGAGGCCGGAGAGTACTACGATTTTGTGCCTACTTTCCATGGATTGAGCAAAGGCGGCGACGTCACTGGAAAGGTGAGTGGTCTATGTGAACCTTAATATGCTGACATCTGATTATGTTTCGCGCTAGCTCGTGTATGCAAACTATGGCTTGAAAGAGGTAAGCTGCTCGTCAGTTATGAGAACTCTTCCATTGACACGCTGCTAGGATTATGATGCTCTTGTTGCGAAAGGTATGTTCGGTGCTTCTATCGTGCTTTTACGCGATTTTGATATCAATTTAGGCGTCAATCTTACCGGTTCAATCATTTTGGCAAGATACGGTGGCAATTTCCGTGGGCTCAAGGTCAAAGGTGCACAAGAGGTCGGCGCTGTTGGTATTCTCATATACAGTGATACTCGCGACGACGGAGCTGTAATTGCGGAGAATGGTTACAAACCGTACCCAGATGGTCCTGCTCGAAGCCCTACCTCAGTTCAGCGGGGCAGTGTTCAGTTTATTAGTATGTATCCTGGTGATCCGACGACGCCAGGATATCCTTCGTATGAAAATGTTACGCGCACGGAGGCGCTTAACATTCCTTCAATACCCAGTCTGCCTTTCTCTTGGGCCAATGCTCAGAAACTCCTGGAGTTATCCGAGGAGGGAGAAATCGATGTCAGGCTGGTCAACCACGGTCAGCTCATTGTCTTTCACTATGTATCAACGCTCAGATCCGAATGATTGTCAGTCGATGACAAGGTTACACCGATCTGGAATACGATGGCTGTTATTCCTGGCTACATCACCGACGAGATCGTCGTCCTTGGAAATCACAGAGATGGTGAATACCTCTTTTTTTCTGTCGTTGCATGAGTTTGAGTTGTTTTATAGCTTGGGTATGAAATTTCAATGAATTTCATGGCATCCCTCTCAATTCAATTGTTGAATTTAGGTTATGGGTGCATCAGATCCCACTAGTGGTACTGCATCAATAGCCGAGACTATCCGAGGGTTCGGTGTTTTGATGAGGAAGGGTTGGAAACCACTTCGTACCATCGTTATTGCAAGTTGGGATGCCGAAGAGGTAGGATCTGACCTCTCGCCCCACTGTTCATCTTATGTTGACGACTGTACAGTACGGTCTCATTGGAAGCACGGAGTGGGGCGAAGACTTTGCAGAATTCATCGATAAATATGTGGTTGCATACGTGAATATTGGTAAGTGCATGGAAAGCTTTCATGTTGACACTCGCTAACACTACGCTAAACATAGACGTTTCCGTCAGCGGCTCCAGGTACGGAGCCCAAGCCTCCCCTCTGCTTGCCCATCTTGTGCAACAAAGTGCTTTGGATATACCGCATCCCACACAAAAAGGTCGCACACTTTGGGATGCTACCCAAGATACCGGCTCATATTTCGGCGCCAGGGATGTCGGAGAAGCTGTTATAGATCCAGATGTTGTGGCCATGAGTGAAGCCCGCGCGAATGCTGTTGATGCCCTTGACGTTGGGGTCTTGGGTTCAGGCAGTGACTATACTGTGTTTTTGCAACGGCTTGGGGTATTATTTCCGTGTCTGCTCCTGGGCTCTTGTGTTGATACATCGTTTCTAGATTGCTAGCACCAATGGTGGATTCGGTCAGACGATAAACGATCCAGTTTATCATTACCACTCTGTATACGATTCCGAACGCTGGATGGAGTTATACGGTGATCCTGGTTTCTTCCGCCATGTATGTCTCCCCTTCAAAATCAGGCTATAGAATCACTCATCGTCATGTCCTAGACTGCAGTTGCGAAGCACCTTGGACTTCAAGTTCTTCGTTTGGTTGATAATGTCGTTCTTCCTTTCAACACAACGCACTATTCGTACGAACTTGGGAATTATTTAGACAAGTCCGTTTCCTTTTCTTTTCTCCATTCGATGGAATTGAAGGACCTGCAGAGTGGAAATTCTCGTATCAGCACAATCCGTGGATATCGACTTGTCCCCTCTTCGGCAGTCCATTCTTTCTCTGCAAGCTGCCAGTTTAGCTTTGGATTATGAAAAGCTCAACGCGGAACGGAATATCATCGAGGTCATTAAAAAATGGAGAAAGGAAGCATCAAAGTTGAAGAAAGTAAAGAAGAAACTTCGAAAGGCGTATTGCAAGGTCAAGAAGGCTTTAGGTCATCCGTGCGAGCCTCGTCACCACCACAAGCCCCACGACGAACAGTATCAGCTTGCAGAGGAAGAACACCACCGAACTGGATTTGAGCACCGTATTGGACGTCTTCCCGCCTGGCGGCAGGAAGTAGCGGAGAACGAGATGATGTATGGATTCGCTTTACAAGTTGGCTTCGAGAAATTCCGGCGTGGTTGCGCTAAATCAATCCCGCGCGTTCCCCACTTCCCTATCGGCGAATTGAAGGAGGCCGTAAAGCGCCTTCGCGCCGTCAATCAGAAGCTGATTGCCTTTGAACGAGGGTTTATCTCGGAAGACGGTATCTCAGAACGCGAGTGGTACAAGCACCTGGGCATAGCGCCTGGGAAGTGGCTTGGTAAGTCTCATCTGTGTTGCATTGAAACTTTTTTTTGACTGGTCCTAGGGTATGGGGCGACAACATTGCCCGCCTTGACAGAGTCCATTACTATTGATGCGAATGCTACGTTGGCAAAGTATGAAACTGTTCGGTTGAAGAACCTTCTTGATAACCTAGTGGAGAAAATCAAAGTTTAAATGTGCATGTGTACGAGAGAAATCTGACATCTGTTGTATATCATCTTTGTGTCTGCATTTATTTGTTTACAAGTCGTCTTGAGTTAGTAGCCTGAGATACATAGTGATATTGCACAATTCAATGCATCGTATGAAGCGCGATCTCCAAGAAAGAAACAGCCTTAATCCCAAAGACTTTAATAGCACATTGCGTTATGGCCGTAGAGACTTTCATATTTCGAATGGTGGCTCGCACCTAAGGCTCCAACTAAATACTATATGTATACACTTCACGGCATGCGTATACATATACAGTATTTTCTAAGAATGGTCTTCCCTGACTTTGGCATGCCTGACAACCGGCTTGTTGACATTATACAGCGCACCACAAATCTACACATTTGATAGCAGAACCTTACAGAGGGTTTCTGCCTTTAGAGAGCTCTACAAGTCCGCACAGATGTGCCAAGACTTTGAGAACACATGCTCAACAGTGGCACATGTCACCGGAATAGCTAGGTAATTATGGGCCATGAACAATATGGTAGGAAACATCCCGGGGTCCCTGATGGGTCTGAAATCTCTTTTAGAAGGCACCACAACATGAACCTGACAAAGTACTTGTTGAAATAAGCAGTAATGCTCCAGCCGCTCACTCGGATTTAGCAGGGAACCCTCGCAAACGAGCGAGGGTCATCATATTTAGGCCACGTAATCATCTACAATGCTGAACACTAATGAATGTGTAATAGAATCGACATTGTAAACGAAGTGAAGTCCAAGGAGTAAACTTCCACAACACTAGACAACCGATGATCCCATACATGCGCAACATTTTTCAATCCAACAGTACTGACCTCAGTTCACCACTGAAGACAATCATCCGGAGTGCAGATGGCACCCTTAAAATTGAAGCCATGACAAACATTATTGTAGACAAAGCTCCTTGGGCATCTTACATGGAGTAGCGTGATCGAGAAAGGTCATTGATCCTGCGGAGAAGGATGCCAGGGTTATTTGATATAGTGGGAGTAGAGGTAGCAACAGCTGGTTCTGAAACATCGTCATGCAACTCAAAATATTGTTTGGTAACATGCATAAAAAATGTCTCTACCTTTTCACAGGCTGCCTGTCCTCCCATTGACTGAAAGAAGGCTGACTGGAAGTACAGATGCGGCATTGAAAGTTATCTTCTATATACTATATATATACTGTATGTATACTCTATACTCCATCTGCCATTGGGGCGTATACATATATAGTATACTTATACAGTTTAACTGTATATATACATTTATATATAATATTTAGTTGGAGCCTTACTCGCACCTATTCCACGTAGTCCGTCGGTAACACAACCAAATCCCCAATACGTCAAAACGAGACTGATGATGCAAAGATGAGTACTGTAACTTAGTGAAGTGACATTTTTTCCAACTCAACGCGTCGAATAATAGTGTAGGATTGAATAAGATAGCATTGAGATAGCATCGAAGGTCATCAGTAGTCCGGTTCTTCGTATTCTCCGCAACTCTTAAACCGTTCCCCTAATCAAGCAAGAAAAGTGTGATGAACATGAGATTAATCAAGACGCACCGATCCCGACGGATGAGGTTTAATGATAGAGCTTGAGGGAACAACTGAATCGGACGGGGGTTGTTGAGGGGGTGGGTAAAGCTCAACACAGCTGAGGAAGGTGCCTAACTAGAAAAATGCAAGACATATCGAATGCTGAAACTCGTGTTTCAAAATAACTACTACGTCAAACCAGGTCAGACTCATGCTTAGAGAAAAAGGCGGACTGGAGTGTATGAACTGGAATATGGGTATCCCTACTCATTTTCAGCGCTCTGAACATTTCCCGCATGGACATCGGCATCCAACTCATGTACCAGATCCAGTCTGGTATGGGTTTATTTTCCATACTTTGTTTATTAAATGCCGTAGGCATATTGTTTTGTTACAACTACATTAGTTATAACTGTGAACGCGTCGAATCACTCGAAGGACAACCGGAAGATCGTTGCCAACATCCAAGAGATCCGAATCGAACGTTGTGCCCGACGATCCTATATCAGGGTTTCACAGCAGCATTAGTCAATTTAGAGACTTCAATGAAAGCATCCAGCAAAGAGGGGACGATGAACGGGACCTTGCACTCCCTTCGAATGTCCCCGAGTACCAGTTCGTACTCAAGCCTTTTCTGCCGTTCTTTTTCGATCTCTACCTCCAGAGATCTCAACCGAATTCGACTAGCTGGAAATCATATGACCATAAGGGCATGGTATTTTTTTACAAGTGGCACGAACCAAAACTCTTCGCAGAGGAATCAAGTGCAGGGATATCTGTAGCGCCCGCGTCTTTCAGATTTTCCCTTATCTCTGTTTGCCTCGCGGCGAGACTGGCGACCTCTTGATTGAGACACTCTAATTCTTGTATCAATCGCGTGACCTCTTGTTCACGATAGTCGCGTTTCGCCGGTGGTGGTGTCGACGCAGAACTTGCACACCCTGTACGCTGACTCGTCTGCAATAAAAGCTCAGTACTAACGTATCTGAACGGTGGAATACTTACATCCGATGGTGCCATCTCCTCTGTGGAAGTGGGGATGTCGTTGGCTGAGAGACTTGCCTGTATAGAACACTGGCTTAGTCGCAGCAGGCTTTTGTGTTCGTGGGAAAGTGGCGGCCACAAGAAAGTGTTCATGTGTTTCGGTCACATGTTTTCTGACAACGTCGCTACGGTAAGACTCGCTTATGTTCAATCCGGATTCTATTTAATGGCACTTTCAGTTTGGCTTTGGAACATCACAGCGTCCTCCATTGATGTCACATATTGGCGCGCTTGACGGCGGGCTCTCGTGAAGGAGTGGCATTGGTAGATATGTCAACGCTGGCTAGTGAAAACTCGGTCACTTCGGCAGAGGTTGTCGAAAGAGCACTCCCGGAGGTAGTAGGAGGACAGTCAAATGTCGACAGAGAAGGTATGTGCTAGCGGCGTTTTCTCTTCACGCAGACACGTTTAAAATTGCCAAGGTCTAGCTGAACAGAGGTGATATCTTTGAGCGTTCAATTGTCGGCTCTGACCAGAGATGAGCCCAGGACTTGCGGATGAGAAAGACGTCACTCTCCTGTTGGTATACCATCGAATGGCTGAGAAATTGGTCAGTGGGCATCCTTCAACGAAATATATTCTCGTACATTAACTGGTGCCAAACTTCGAAACCAGTCTTTCGATGGGCTTGCGAGCTTCCTCACTAGAGTGTGGTGTAAAGTCTATTACCAGTGCATAGGATCAATAGAATAAGGGGGGACATGCAGCATATGCTTCCTTCAGTTGTCTCCCCCAGTACAGCTTTAGGACACCTGTTAACAATATCCGCACGATGGGGAAAGGAAAGATGTTTCAAGTCAGCGAGGAGGAACTTTTCCCAAGCCACGGGGGTAGAAGATTGTAGCCTTGCTGAGTAGATAAATCACTCGAACAGTAGGAGAGATTGGATGTCGAGAGAAGAAAGCAGGATGGATCCCGAGGGTATGCCCTTTAACAGGACGCGCTAGAGAATGTCACACGTATCAAACATACGCACTTGAACGCAAGAATCAAACTTGAATCGGGGGAAAGCTCAAATTTCTGTGTAGAGCTACAGACGCAACATGGCTGTGTCTGACTAATCTCACAAGCTGCAGCACTTTATTGACGACTATTTGTCCATCACTGCAACACTGATCTTGTCCGTATTTCCAAGGCCACGGCGTCTCTCGAGTCTCAGGCAACAGCTTTCAATCCGAATGAGATGATACGCGATAGAAAACTATGTTCCGTACCCTCCTCACGCCCTTGAAGGCTCATTTTGACTTTTCATCACCAAACTCTAGCCACAATGCAGACACTTCGCCGGAGGATTTTGCACGCGATGTATTGATTGAGCTCATGCGGAATACGGTGGAAAACCTGAAGAAGAGCGATACGACGCGGGAGAAGACGGAAGTGCGTTTGCTAGCAGTTCCTCACGAGACGTTCACTGAATTAGTGCAGATTTTGACAGAAATACAAAAAATCATGCTGCAAGACGTGTGCACAAAGGTTCGTTACACTGTCGGAATTCTGCTTCATTACTTATTTCCAACCAGTCGGTTTTTCGCGAGCTGGATGGGTTCGTTGTCCTCATGAACGTCCTGTCGACAATTCAGTCATGCAATGATGGCCCTGTTCACGAACCCGATGAGCAGGTCTTGCTCGAGGTTCTGGAAACTATCCGGATGGTCTTCATGATAGTATCTGATGCGATTAATGACCACCCAGAAAATGCCGAATATTTCAGAGTGAGTTCTACTTGGCCGTATGTACGTTTGTTGATCATTTACCAAGGTCTCAGTTGGTTACGATTCACTAGCGTTGGCTCTGGCAGACCTGGTAGCTGATAACAGAACGGTCGACGTGACCTTGGGGTTTCTTCTTTCCATGTCGCTCACCGATTTCTCTGTCTCTGGTATTTTTACCAGTCTCCGAGGCATCCCGGTCGAAGAACTTGATCAGAAGATCAAGGAGTTCGAGTCTCGTCTTGGCCTCATCAAACTGCCCGGCGCTATTCGCCTACTCTGGGACTTCAGGGCACAACTTTGTGCAGACGACTCCGCCATGTACTATGTGTTCTTCAAGCTCTTTGAGCGTCTCTGCGCGACATGCCATCGCAATCAGGCGACGCTGAGCAGCATTGGTATCGTCAAATCTGTGATGGAGTACTATGCTGATGCTAGCACTCGGGGGAACGTAGACCAGGTTGTTCAGAAGCTGCTGCGTCGTTTGCTGGAACTGGGAGCGACAACTCCGGAAGCAAGAATGCTGTTCCAAAGGACAATGCTACCTGGAGAGCAAAGCCTCGATACAGAGACACTCGAGATTGTGAAGTCGGCCATGAAGTCCAGGTGGCCGGAACATTTTTCTTTGGAGTCGCCTGCAGAATTTGCCATGGCCCATGATGGTGTTAGAGGTGTACCATCCACAGGGTTCACTTTTGCGGTTTGTTTTGAATAAGTATCCTATTCTCAGACTTATCCCAGATTGTAGATGTGGTTCTGGATTGAAGCTCTTCCGAAAACGACTGCTCACCCCATCTTCACTGTCCGTACGGGGCTTACAAGTTTTGTTACTCTTTGCCTTAATTCGAACGGAAATTTTGAGCTAAACACATCCGCGCACAAGTCAGTCGCCGTTTTCGGAAAGTCGACCATCCGTACCGCCCGGTGGACCCATCTCACGTTGGTTCATTATCCTCACAAGGCCTCGCAGCCCAGTATCCGTATGTTTCACGTTTTGTTCGTTTTGTTCAGTGCTTATCATTGTTCATTCAGGACTGTTTATTGACGGTATCCTCGTCGAGACACTCACCTGGGCTTATCCCAGACCCGACCTTTCAGCGCCCAGCGTGGAATACGTTGTGGGAAGCAACGTCCCCGAGGCTAAGATGAGTTGGTGTATTGCGACTACCTATCTGATCGCGCGGCCATTGGGTTAGTGTACTTTGACATTACGTTGCTTATCAAACACTGAAGTCATTTTTTTCTAGGCGACGACTTGCCTCGTTTAATCCACCATCTCGGGCCGCGGTATCAAGGATGTTTCCAAGATCCAGCGCTGGTCAAGTTCCTGACATACGAAGCGTCGACGTCGTTAAACATGTTTATATCCACAGCTGTGTCGAAAGTATCCTCGGCGGAGTCGCTGCCTTTAGTGAAAACAATAAGAGAAGGACTAGGAATCAACAATTCTTCAATCATCTTCTCCTTGTCCCCTTCCAGTATAGCAGAATCAGGCACCGTTCATAGTGTAAGAGTAGGTGGCAGTGATAAAGATGTTACTGTTCAAGGCAACATCTTCGTTGTAAAAGCCGCCTGTTTGGACACGTCGCTCTGGAAAATTGGCGGGGCCGCCGTACCCCTCTATTTGTTGCAAATGGCTAAGGTCGGTTTATATGTATGATATTCTCGGTCTGCAACTAACGAGTATGCCAGACACCTCATGAAATTTCAAGGGCGTTGAGTATCTTGATGGATGGCGTAAGAAACAGTTGGCAAAACTCTGAGGATATGGAGCGTTTACGTGCGTTAATCCTACTGAAAATGCTGCTGGACGGTGCCTAAGCCTTTCCTCTAGGTGGATACGACATTTTAACAGACATTCTGCGATCTAAGGCCCAAATGATCAACATGACCAGCTTTGAAACAATATTCGAAGCTCTGGGAGTACACTTTCGCTCGCCCGAGTAAGAGAGATGTCAAATTTACTGAAAAACTGTACTCATGGGATCTGTAGACAATCCACAATAGTGAATGCTGTTGCATACAAGGTCATTGCGTTGGACTTTGAGTTTTGGTCCCGTACTCGCAAGGAAGTCCAACGAGTGTATCTTGAGCATTTCATCACTCTCTTGCAGACCAGCCGATATAAGACATTCAATATTAAGCAACGCATGGCCAAGCTCGGTCTAATTCGACGACTTTTGTTTGTCCTTCAGACGGAATGGTATCAGCATGATATTATTCCGCATCTCATAGAAGTTTTGAAAGCTGCTGCGCAAGCCAACTTTTCTAAAGAAGACACCATCAAGCCGATGGTATCATACATCGCGGCAAGACTCAATGAAGGTTTGCTGTTGTTTCCCCCAGTCTAAGAACCGGGAAATTCTAAATGCCGTCCAAATAGCCACGTCCATGGCTGACTCGCCTCGCTCCATGATCTCCCGAATTGATTACAAAGACGTTCGCCAGAAAGCGGAACAAGTCCTTGAACTGCTGGTTTCGCTTCTGTTAGTACCGGCATTCTACAACAAATTCATAACTGCGCTGCCGGTAACCCGAATATGTCTCCTCCTCCTTGGCGACAAACCGCAACCGTTTGTCGCCAATCAAGTTCTGCTCATTATCGGCATAAGCGTAAAAATGTCGGCTTCTTTCACGAGGAAGTTTGAGCTGATCAGCGGTTGGAGTATTCTCAAAACTGTATTGCCGGCGTGCTGGGATCCAAGCGTGAACGAGGCTGCCTTTGATATATTGCTTGGACGCACCGGCACCACAAAGGTCGACGCGCAAGGGCATAATGCCGTGATTTGTCCGCAGATCGTTCCGGCTATATTCGCAGCCTTGCGTACTGGCTTGGATTCGGTTGGTAACAACTGCACCATTTCTGAGGAGGATGAAAGTAAGACGCAAATTCCTTTAGTTTATCCTGCCTCTGATGAAAATAGTGCCGAACAGTTTTTCATGGGCTACTGAATCGACAATGGAAGTGCTTGTCGAAGAACTCATTGATCTTCATGCGTCGAGTCCCACTTTCCGGCAAGTGTTTCGATCTCAACAGACGACCCGATTATTCGTCGAAGCCTACAAGACATTTGTTTCTCAAGTCTCTGCCGCCCCTAGTGTCAACCAGCGGACATCGCGCATTCTAGAAAAGATGACACACTTTGGCCTAGCCTTGGCACTGGACGGCGCTGTCGCTGGTGTTCAGAAACGCGAAGTAAGACATCCCTTTCAGCATCTTTGATTGTGATTAATTCATCCCCTCAGATACTAGACATTCTTCAAGACGCTGAGACCGTCCTGAATCCAGGAGCTGAACGGCAATCAACCATTAGCCCCGAACTTGTTGCAGACACACGGTCTTTTCGCCAGAGAATAGCATCTGCAAGATTGACCGTCCATGTCAGCGAACGTACCGTGATCAAACTCATTGCGAGGATGCTAGAGTGGAGAAAGACCATCCGGGTATCCGAACAGAAGCGACTTCGGAAAAATATGCTAGATCTGTATGTCCTCCTATGTAGGATCTCCCGTCTGTCCTCGTTAACTCCTTCATTAGAAGGGAATGTCGGAGACAAATATCTCGGCTGTACGAATGGAGCAACACCTTGTCGTCAGAGCGAGGTCTATGGCCCAAAACTGAAGCAAGCCTGTGGAGGTTGGACGAGACAGAGGGACCCCACAGAGTTCGGTATGTGTTATGATCTGTATACCATGAATACCGTAACTCATGTTATCCCAATATGAATGAACAGCAACAAGCTGGAGCCCGAAATCAGCCAGCCACTGACTAGAATTGATGTCGGTTTCGAGCATGTTCGTGATGTTGATGTTCCAGAATCGGAAACGAGCTCTATCGTTCAGGTAGAGGTACCTCCATGGGCTGAGACCTATGAGATATCGTCTACCGACGTCGAAGGTAACAAGAAAATGCTAGTCTTCAAGAATTACTCTGACAGCAATCTTTAGAACGCCAACTAGCCGAAGAAATTGCGGAAGATAAGCACCGACGTGTTCGACATGAGCTGGAACCCGGGGATGTCATTGAAGCAGTTGCGACAGTCGCGCGTGTGTCAGGGGTTGATTCCTCGCGTTCGTTCTTTTAAATCCCTCCATGTTTACGATGAGCTGATAATCTCATTTTTAGCTGGTCTGCTCATCATTGGTCGTACTCATCTTTACATGCTAGACGGTCTGGTTGAGAACGAAGAAGGGGAGGTGATTGATGCTCGTGATGCGCCTAAGCGACTTCTTTTTGTGCCCGGGAGCATTGTGGAACTCGATGGTCCTCAGCGGGCTCAGAGATGGTGAGCTCCGTTTCATCAAATTGTTTTTCTTCTTTTAACGTTCTGCAGGGCTCATGACCAAGTCGGGACATACAGTAACAAGAATTTTCTTTTTCGTGATGTAGCGTATGTCCGCCATTCTCCGTGCATTCTGTTCCTTAACGACGCTTGCCTTCAGTTTAGAGATATATTTCAAGGACAGTCGCTCCTTATTGATAGTCTTCCTAGACAAGAAAAGGCGTCTTGATATCGATCAACGGTTGTCAACCATGATCAATAATTCTAGTAATGTACCTACTACGCCAGGTCTTCTAATCACTCCCCTGCTTGGAACTATCGGTGCAAGGGTTCTAGCCGGATTCCGACCCGACGAGCTCGCTACAGCCCAACGGAAGTGGCAAACTAGAGAGATCAGTAATGTGATTACTTCACTTCAGTTATCCAAAGCGTCGGGTTAATGTTGCTACTGAAGTTCACCTACATCAGTATCTTAAATCAGATATCTGGGCGTACACCAAGTGACGCTACACAGTATCCTATTTTTCGTTAGTAGACTTTTGACCTTCATCGTTCTTTAGGGGCTGATTTCTCTCCAGCTTGGGTCCTACAGGACTATTCGTCGTCGACTTTGGACCTCAATGATCCTGAATCTTATCGAGAGTGAGTCACAAAACCTGAACCATACAGATGCAACTCAATACGACATTTCTAGTCTGACTAGGCCCATGGGGGCGCTGACTGATGCTCGACGAGAAGCAGCGATCACTCGCTACGAGAGCTTGGAGAGCGTCGATGAAAAGCCTTTCCATTATGGCACTCATTTCAGTTCGTCGATGATTGTTTGCCATTTCCTCATTCGGTTAGCCCCGTACACGAACATGTTTAAGACACTGCAAGGCGGCGACTGGGACTTGCCAGATCGATTGTTCAGGTCAGCAATGAATGGTGCCTATCTTCGACACACAGCTCATGGAAATTTCAAGTGATGTCGCGCGCGCTTTTGATTCAGCTGCTAGAGACGTACGTGGAGACGTAAGAGAACTCATCCCGGAGTTCTACACGTGCCCAGAGTCAGATTCCGACGCCCATAGAAATTTTACCCTCATTGACTTCGTCCAGATTTCTAGAGAACTCTCGCAACATCGACTTTGGTGTCCAGCAAAACACCGGGGAAAGGATTCATCATGTCAAGCTACCTTCTTGGGCAAGGCAGGATCCTCTCTTGTTCGTGGTCATGAATCGCAAGGTATGATAGTGGTACTTTTTGAGGTAGCCTACGCCAATACTTTTGCTAGGCATTGGAAAGCTCCTACGTTAGCGAACACCTTGCGTCCTGGATCGATCTTATCTGGGGCTGTAAGCAGCGGGACCCGCAATCCTTGAACTGTTTTCATCCATTGTCGTACGAAGGTTCTATTGGTTAGTTTTCTTCCTTGTTGAGTTAATATCTCTGATCTGAAAATACGCAGATCTTGATTCCATCACTGATGAACTTGAGAGAGAGGCCACAGTTGGCATCATTCACAACTGTATGTCAGCTCTCACATCAAATATGATCCCTCGCTCATTTTCTCTAGTTGGCCAAACACCTCGTAAACTTTTCAATACCCCTCATCCGCAGCGGTACGGCCATGCCTCTAACACACTTCCGCTGGGAACGTTGCATGGAATAGAGGAGGATCCACACCTGTTACTTCAAGGAAGCCGATGCTTCAAAGGTTTGTTGACCATTTATTTCGACGCCCACGACCCTCTGTGCCTGATGCTTTGGAACAGATTTAGGATCGAATGTTCCTGTTGGCGAGCTGGTGTTCGACATAATCGGAGAAAAGATTATCGCTTGTCCTGATGGTGTCCTGTGTGTTCCCCATCATCCACATGAACAAATAGAATGGGGTGCAAACCGAGTTGGCGGTGGGGAGTTACGCCTGCTTGTGGATAACAAGGTGGGATCTCCGCTTATCTATTAGAAGTTACGGTATTGATCTGCACGCTTTAGGTGGTTCAAGTGATCGAAGGCTCGTTCTGCAACTGTGCATCATTCGCTGATGGCGATTGCTTAGTCACTGGATCGACTGACTATACGGTGCGGATATGGAAAACAACTCGGACGCACAACCCTCCTCTGTTGCGACTCTCCCTCTCCCATATCATGCGTATCCATACCGATATCGTCACTTGCGTGGCCACCTCACGTTCGCGTTCCGTTATCGTGAGCGGCTCTCGAGATGGAAGTGCAGCTCTTTGGGATCTAAATCGTGGTACATATGTCCGTTCTATATGGCACAGCACATCCGAAGAGGAACTCAATCCCGTTCATTTGGCGGCAATCAACGAGAGCACGGTAAGCCTCCTGCGAATTTCCCGAGAGGCAAATCTTTAATAGTACGTTTAGGGATACGTCGCAACTTGTTCCAAGACCAGATTGTACCTCCACACCATAAATGCAAGATGTATGGCGGCGTTGGACTTGACGTATAGCCCGACGTCAATAACCTCCATGGCTTTCCACGAGCGTGAATATTCCAATCTGGGTATTTTGGCGACGGGTTGCTCCGACGGTTCGATTGTATTACGCACATGGACCGCAGACGGGACGCCGGAGAATGTCCGAGCTCAGTGGGAGTTTGTCACTATTAGAAGTATGAAAGTCCGGGCTGTCGATAAAGGTGTCGTTCGTCCGCCAGCCGTCACGGCATTGAAGTTTTTGGGGTAAGTCTCCCCCTTATTGTTGGAGAGTTTGTACTTACTCCATTGCAGAGAGAGCCTATGCCATGGGGAGGAGACTGGAAAGTCGTTTATGTGGAGTCTGCCTGATTGAACTATCGTTCTGCATTGAAGTTATTATGTATCGTGATGGTCCGCCTGTAGTTTATATGTAGATACCTGTATCATATTAGACCCCCCATGTACCGCTTCGTGTGACTACAGAGAGCAGTCTAGAAGACGATGGTGATAGTGATCGATGGGTTCCCGCCTCATACGCGTGTCGTCTTGCTTGTGTAGCCATACCGGGGATACGTGCTACTGCCTAGATCGCACAATGAATATCAATACTGCAGGGCCTCTGAAAGTTCACCATGTTAGGTTTAAACCCAGCTTCAGGGTCGGATAACTTATGGTGGTGGTGCCCATTTACATTGATTTGGTGACATTATGAGTCAGTACCAATAATAGTCAATGTTCAAGTCGTACTACGCCTCCGAATTTGCATTACATATCGTCGGAATTTCATAGGCGAGCTAAGTTTAGCAAGGCACCTTGCGTGGGATTGTTGGCACGCCACTCGTCATCCAGGCCACGTCATCCAATCAATGACTTTGAATTTGTGACGCATCAACTTCAAATTTCAGATTCTCGGCGAGTCGATCCTCTACTCGACAGACTGCGACTGTAGTGCGCTGAAAAGGAAGTTCCTATGGTCAGAAGTCCGACCCCAACTCCCCTCCTCTTCAATTGACGCAAAGATGGCGAATACTTACTGGCTCTCAGCCTACTTAACTTCCGTGGTGCCGTGGCCGCATCCGAGTCCGATCGGCTACGTGATCTGGATCGGTGTATTTATAGAAAAAACGAGTCAAACCACAATTGCCGAGCATGCGAGGTAGGTTCTTGCCGAAGACGACACCCATGGTTCTTGGTTTCCGACCGTGTGTGGACTTTAAAACCCTGGCCTTGGCATCTTAGGTCGATAACGTTGGACCCTCTCACATCGCAATGTTCAACCCCCTGCACCCCCCGCCTGCACCCCCTGGCTTCGCAGGTGACGATGTGTTACCAGAGGAGAGCGCTGGGTTCGTGATTTTACGCTACATCCCCGGCAAATACTTATTGAAAGTGTCTTCACAGCTCTCTTTCGAGGTTGATCTTCCAGTGGTTAGGCCCTTTTCTTAATGTTGGCTTCTCAAGGCCTCTCGAAAAAGAAGGTAGGAGTTGCGAGTCATGAGAACCAGGTTCTACTTATCATTGATTTCTAGATTTATGGCGGCTTCCCCAGAAGCACACCACCGGCTCAATCACTGATGATGTAGAAATAAATTTCTATTCTCGGTGTCCCCCTGAACAAAGGCCTTCCCACCTCCGTCACAAACTTCCGAATGACGACGAAGATCTACACTCATCCGAGAATGAATCGTTAAATGACGGTGAAAAAGTCGCGCCTGATACCAAAAAGAAGCCAAGGCCAACAAAATACGATTCATCTCTGACAAAGGCGCTTCATCGAACATTTCTCATTCGATTTTGGATTGGAGGTTTCTGCAAACTCGTTGGGGGTAACTGGCCATATCAAACACCATAAAATGGTTGTACTCACCCCCACCCTTTAGACACGCTGAAGACTACTACACCTTTAGTGACAAAACTCTTACTGACTTGGCTTACTGCGTCGTATGAATACTACCGTCTGACGGACGAGCAAAGAGCGTCGGGAGTAATGGAACGTCCAAGAGGAATCGGTTACGGCATCGGTCTTGGTTTTGCAATTTTTGTGATGCAAGGTACGACTGCCCGCCCTGACTTCATATTCTGTGCATGCTCATCTGGATCACAGAAGCTGCTAGTATTGTAGGGAAACACTTTTTTCAATTTCACACGTTTACTCACTTACCTTCACAGTTTACGAATCACTCCATGCAGCGTACGTCCTCGCTCGTATTCCCATCTCTGGACCGAGCTAACTCTGAAAACAGTGACTATGACAACGGGGCTGTTATTGAGGACCGGAGTAAGTAGATGGTGTCGTCGTTCTCGTGCTGCTTGCGCATTAAGTTTCCCTTATCAGATCATTGGGAGCATCTTTCGAAAATCATTGAGACTTTCTGGACGTGCCCGGCTTGTGCATAGTGTTGGGCAAATCACTACCATGATTTCCGCCGATGCAAGTCGCCTTGATCGACTCTGCTTCTATATTCACAAGTAAGTCTTCCTGTAATGTTCACGGCAGCTCATGACTAATAATTGTATAGCGCTTGGGTATCTCCAATTCAGGTACTGTATCGTCAGCTCATGTCTTGTTTGTCACTGAATATTTTGCTTAGATTGTGATTGTCATCGGACTCCTCATTGACAACGTTCGTTCATTTCCTCTGACATGGCGTTCTTCTCATTATTGAAAATATCTCATATAGCTTGGGTATTCTGCTCTGGTCGGCCTCGGTGTATGTGTATTTCGTATTATTTGTAGATCCTGCTCTCATGCGTTTCTTAGGTTCTCGTTCTCAGTTTCCCTATGCAAGTTATCATTGGCCGTCTCATGTTTAGTCTTCGAAAGAGGAGTATTAAGATTACAGATGTTCGTGTACGAGGCACGACAGAGGTGCGTCTTCACTGTCTTTTGCACGTCGTTAACGCTGACCCTTAGTAGGTTCTTCAAGGCATCCGACTGATAAAGTACTACGCATGGGAGGCTTTCTACTCATTCCAGATCGGTAAACTGCGCCAAAAGGAAATTACTATCCTCAAGCAAGTCGCGTATGTAGTCTTTAACACCTTGACTTCTATTGAGTGGCAGCTAAAGGATGCATGCAGGTATACACGTGCGGCTCTTATCGCCATTGTCACTTTCATACCCGTTCTTTCATCGGTCCTGTCCTTTGTAAGCATTCCACTTAATGTTTCAGAGGTAGTTGCAATGACTAACCAATCTTAGATCACTTACGGGCTCACTGGACATGATCTCAACATTGCTATCATCTTCAGCTCTCTGCAACTTTTCAATGTTTGCACTCTGTTTCCCTCTCGCATCCGTCATTGAATCTTGTTTCTAGAACATTCGGGCTCCTCTTATGATCTTACCTCTGATCACCACTGCTATTTCGGATGCATTAGTAGCGTTGGGTCGTGTCTCCAGGTTCCTGACCGCTGAAGAGCTTTCCAATCAATATGTCGTCGATGACCACAGTAAATATGCCGTGAAGGTCGACGGGACATTCACTTGGGAAACCGTAGAGCAACTCGATAGTGTCAAGCTTGCTCCTGCTCACAGCGGCAAGCCCGATAAGCGGAATAAACAGAAGGCCGGGAATGTGCTGCCCCTCTCGAAAGCGGAGATCGATGACGCTTCTTCGCACACATCAGCTGATCAGCCCTTCGAACTTCAAGATCTTCATATGGCTGTACCCAAGGGAAGCTTCGTCGCCATCGTTGGCCGCGTAGGGTCCGGAAAGGTACACCGTCATCTCCCCGTACTGCGCTTCTTGCACACTAACTCTAATCTTTATTTAGAGTTCGATTCTCCAGGCCCTGATCGGTGAGATGCGGCGGATCAGAGGCGAGGTACGTCGTTGCGAAGTATGCGTCATTGCCTTACTAATGAATGCCTGCAGGTCATCTTCGGTGGTTCGGTTGCCTATGCGCCTCAGAGTGCTTGGATCAAGAATGCTACTTTACGCGAAAACATTCTGTTTGGCCAAAACCTCGACGAAGACAGGTCAAATACTTTCACCGGCCAAAAATTTTGTTCGTCCTGCTCATTGTGATCTATTGAAACTTAGATTCCAGGAAGTTATCCGCACGTGTAGTTTGGAACGCGATCTTGAAATGCTTCCCCAAGGAGAAGAAACGGAAATCGGCGAGAAGGGAATCAATTTGAGTGGTACGTTTTTCCATCTTTTAAGTTCTCTTTCACATTAAACCGATCTCAATGTTTCATTAGGCGGCCAGAAAGTGAGCTATGAGTCATGATTTCATCATTTTACTGACAAGGATAGGCTCGTGTATCCTTAGCCCGTGTTGCATACTCCCCATCAGATGTAGTGTTGCTTGATGATCCGCTCTCGGCCGTAGACGCCTACGTCGGCAAGGCCATCCTAGATAACTGTCTACTCAAGGGACCGCTTGCTTCGAAAACCAGGATCCTTGTCACCCATGCCTTGCACGTACTGGATAAGACAGACTACATCTACGTTGTCGACGAAGGCGTGATTAAGGAACAGGGAACGTTCACGGTATGCATGTCATCATGCACCTAATTGCTTACTGAGCATAACTTCAGGACCTTATGAATAACAGCGTCATATTTTCCCGTGTTATGGAAGAATATGGTACGACGGAGATCGAGGAAGATATTCCAGAGCCTGAGAAAATCGACGTCATCCACACCAAGGCAGAGAAGGCAGACACGATGAAAGACAAGAAGGTAGTTCTCATGCAAACGGAGGAGAGATACACGGGCTCCGTTTCTTGGACTACATATCGTAAATACCTGCGGTTCGCCGGAGGTACCATTTGGGCCCCGATTTTGTTGTCTCTGCTAGTCTTGAACCAATGTTCCCAAGGTCAGCGCCTCTTCTCACCCGATTTCATCGTCGCTTATTCATCTCTGCAGTTGGAAACAACCTCTTTTTAGGTTTCTGGACTGGGGAAACTATCCACGGATTCACCCAAGGACAGTATATGGCTGTCTATGCCGGCCTCGGTACGTCTTCATATCATTTAGAGTATCGCTTTTCTGATATCATTACAGGTGTTTCTCAAGCGGTCTTCACTTTCCTTTCGACAGCAGGTTTCGCGTCAGTCCAATCTAAATTGGTTTTCACTTTTGATCCTGAACTAACTGGCCGTAATAGCGTAATTGCCTTGATTGCTAGTTTGTCGCTGTTCAGAACTGCTTTGACAAGAGTAGTGAGGTCTCCGGTCTCCTTCTTCGACACCACTCCTGTCGGTGAGATCAACAAATACTTGTGGTTTGTTTAGTCATGTGCTAAAATGTTGATGGTAGGACGGATACTGTCAAGGCTTTCAAAGGACCAAGACACTTTGGATAATGAACTGGCCATGATCCTGGCACAGGTACTGCAATTCCTGTACCGCCATTTATACCATCTGACCGTCTTCGATAGTTTCTTACCACGTTTAGCTCTGTCATTGGAACTATCGCTCTCGTCTTCTACACATTTCCACTGCTGGGGATCATCTTCGGTCCAATGATTGTTCTGTACTACCTGGTGTCGATGTTTTACCGACGGTCGTCTATAGAGACCAAGCGACTTGACTCCCTTATGCGTTCAGCTCTGTATGGTTCTTATTCAGGTTTGTGCTGATCTCATACCTTGATATTCATTTGTGCTAAAGGTCTGTTTAGAAACATTGACCGGTCTTGCGACGATCCGAGCGTTCCGTGAGCAGGTACGGCATGAGTTCTCAAAGATTCTTAGTTGTGTCTCATGTATATTATCCTTAGGACCGTTCCGTGAGGAGCGCTGAAGCTGGTCTCGACTTGGAGAACAGAGCGTACTACATGACAATTTCCATCCAACGATGGCTTAGTGTCCGACTTGATATGTTCGGAAACGTTCTCATCCTTGGAATAGCTCTTTTCGCTGCGGGGTACAGAAACACCGTCAGCCCATCTAAGATCGGAGTCGTCTTGACATATACCCTGAATAGTAAGTTTATGACACACCAACTCAAGACAGCTATTCTGACAAATTCTTTCTTTAGTTACACAAACCTTTTGTAAGTCTCTATTTGCTGACCCGTTGCTAAGAGGCAGCTGCTAATCTATTATCTAGCTGACATGGTGGCTCAATTTGCGCAAAACGAGCAGAACATGAACGCTGTCGAGCGTGTACTAGTGTATACCGAGTTGCCATCGGAAGGGAATGCCACTTCACCCGACGAACCTTCCCCAGAATGGCCTGAAAAAGGCGCCATCGGTTTTGAAGGTGTCGACCTGGCCTATCGAGAAGGACTCCCTCTCGTCCTTCGCGGCGTCAGCTTCAAAATCAATCCCGGCGAGAAGGTGGGAATTGTAGGCAGGACTGGAGCAGGTGATCCCAAACTTTCGCAGACCTATGCGAGTATGCTGATCAAAATCGATAGGCAAGAGCTCCCTTTTACAGGCCCTCTTCCGGTGAGTTGCCATTCCTGAACTCATTTCGCATTGATTCTAATATGTCATAGAATTGTCGAACTTCGGGAAGGGAAAATAGAGATAGACGGTCACGACATTAGCAAGATAGAACTCGATACCCTTCGTGGCCGCCTGGCGCTTGTACCTCAAGATACGACCATGTTCCTAGGAACCTTACGCGACAATCTGTACGATACTTTCCTTCTCATACCGTTATTGTTTTCGTCTAACACCGCTTAGTGATCCTCTGGGTTCGCGTACTGATGCTGAACTTATGTCTGTTCTGCAGCGCGCGTGGCTTCTCCCGCAAGACGGCATCAAGGATCCTGCTGCTGAGGCCAAGTTTAGCTTGGATGCGACTGTAGGAGATGAAGGTAAGACTATTCAGTATTCTGCCACTGCCTATATCAACGAACTTTTTCCAGGATCGAATTTCAGCGCCGGCGAGAAGCAGCTACTCGCTCTTGGTCGTGCTCTAGTCAAAAATAGTCGGATCATCATACTAGTAAGTCTTGAACGATTATTCGTGGCGGGCACTTTACTAATATTGCTCAGGACGAAGCGACAAGTAACGTGGACGTCGAAACGGACGCGAAGCTACAGAGGACGATTCAAACCGAGTTTTCTTCTTCAACGGTGCTTTGCATAGCCCATAGACTGAATACCATAGGTCAGCCTCAAACTTATCTGAGCTGGGATCAGGAACTCACATCATTTTTGAATAGCTTATTACGACCGTATCATGGTGATGGATGCGGGAAAAGTGGCAGAGTTCGACACGGTCATGAACCTGTTCGACAAAGAGAACTCCATCTTCAGGTCGTTGTGTAATGAAGCAAACCTGCAACGGTCGGACATTGAGCGCATTCGGATAGACCACGGAAAGGCCGACATATAATATAGATTTAGTAACATGTTCCACGTACTTCTAGATAGGTAAGTAGTAATATTACACGGCACGGTTCGACGGGGAATAACAGTATACCATTATTTAATTAGATATCTGACTGCACAGGCCAGCGGTGCATCGTACGTCTCTAAGACTAGAAACATTTGATAGGGTAAATTGAGAGTGAAGCAGCATAAACATTGATTGTGAGGAACTGGACAGCGTCGACGACCTCGACTGCAAGTGTATAGGATTCAGGACAACATTTAACAAATACCAAGGCGGGGAGTGGCAATATGACTCGATGTGGGTCGAAGGCGCTCAACAAACTCGGCGATGTGACTCAGGTGAGAAATGCTATGGAGCGATCGGCTTAGTCACCGCTACTTTTGAACAACAAAACCTACTCCGTCAAAATTTTATGTAATCACTATCCGTCTTGTGGAAAGCATTGAATTAGATGTAGCTACAATCCTACAAGAGGGATTTTTTATTAAGTCAAAACTGAGCAAGTCACTGATCTCGAAATGGCCGCATTTCCATATATGGTAATATGGGGTTAGGGTTGCACTGCCACCATGACATCATGCACTGTAGGTGAATCTAAGTATCAAAAAGACAGTCCGACGTGGATCCATCAGTATCTGCTTCATCTGAACTGGTAGAAAACTCGTAATCGGAGTCAGATTCATCATCCGTGCTTTGACTGTGATTGATGCTGCCATCCCAACAGCAGACAGAAGAATCCGAGTCGTTGGCATCATCAGCGGACGAAATTTTGATGATATTATTGGTATCAGCAGACTGGACCCGGGTCAGACGCTTGTGGGCCTTCCCTTGCCGGGAAAGAGCAGCCTGATTGTGCAGGCGCTGTGCAGTGGCTTTACGAGGCATTGGAAAAACGCGAAGGTAAGGTTTTACAAGTAACTGGGATACAATTGAAAAAAAAAATTTCCCGACCCAAAATGGCCGCCGTTCAAAAGTAGCGGTGACTAAGCCGATCGCTCCATAGGCATCAGCGTATAGCCCGGACTGGGTCCAATATATCTATCGTGGATTCACTCGACGAGGTCTGATTTTCCGTCCGACTAGTCCTACCGTTAATGAGGCTCTCTCCATCGTCCCAGTTTCAATACCAGGGGATCGACGAATACGAGACGGGCAAATAAACGTGCGGACTTGGTGGGAAATAGTATCCGGACGTTATGGCGTAAATATGCCCAGTATTTACACTGTATTGAGAAGATAACGGAATAGCCACTGGGCAACTATTGTGAAATTGTATTCCCTAACGAAGGCATTGGAATGACTATCATTCGTACAGCGAGACACAAACTGAGAAATCATGTGAACAAATGGACATACGCCGCCCCGTTCGGTCTTCCAGAAAAATATGACGACGCCCTTCGTTGGAATCGATATGGAGGATACTTTGGGGTACGGGATGCCCAGAGAATACAAGTCCGTTCGAAGCCTTTTGAGAAAGTTCTTGGAATTTTCTGAGCCGGGAGCGAGGGCAGCAGCTCT
This sequence comes from Armillaria novae-zelandiae, assembly GCA_030435655.1. Taxonomy (NCBI): domain Eukaryota; kingdom Fungi; phylum Basidiomycota; class Agaricomycetes; order Agaricales; family Physalacriaceae; genus Armillaria; species Armillaria novae-zelandiae. The sequence goes on from JAUEPR010000022.1 coordinate 395,566, forward strand.
TGTCGGTAGATAAGTCACACAAACAACAAGAGGGATCGAGCGGGCCATGTAGCAAAGTCGCTGTCGGCAAAGAGTAGAAGTACCAGTGAGAGCGAGAGCACAAGGATAGCTAAAGGATTGAGAGTGTAATATACGCACACAACAATAAGGACGTGGAGGTTATCAAAGTGATGAAGAGCGCGTGATCATTGATGTTGAAGTTCAACATTCCGTCTGTCGGTACAATCAATATGATCCGAGATCCGAGATCCCTCGGCATCAACTGCAAGCCAGCGTCTCCCCAGAGGAGAGTACATAAGTAGCCACGAAACGTCGGGTACCAACTCATTGAGGCGGATGGGCAGAATTCGGATTATGAACAGCTGTCGAGCACTTGGCGGGAGTGGCAACTGTAGACAACGCGCCATTGGCTGACGTAGCAAAGCGATGCATGGAGCCACAGTTTAATTCTTGAGCTTGAGTGCTTAAGCTGCAGAACCGTAATGGGAAGACAAAGGAAGAACAAAGGACCAGGACTTTCGCAGTCAATTTGTGCCTATAAATGGAATGCCGTCATCAAGCCGAGCATATTTGGTCCGGAAGCCAAACACACGAATCGGGTCCTCATGACACATCTCTTTCACGTACGACTAACGACCCATAAAAGGGAATTCTGAGTAGCCTCCAGGGTAGCAGGGGTAGTATTATAAGAACCACGAAAAAATGAGGGCCCACCCACTGCATCTTGCCCAGTTCCACCACCAGGACACGGCCTATACATCTACTGCACATTATCTTCCTCGTTGACCACAAAAAAAACGCGTCCTTATGGCTTATTCTCGTCCCGCGTACAGTCAGTACTACTACTCGATCATTATGATCTCTCGTTCTGATTTATCTTCCAAGCCTTTGAGCTGGAATTCAATAGCCTGCTGACCGGAGCCGTAACTCCGTCTGCGGATGCGTCCTCGCCTGTCTCTTCCTATCCATCCTCTCCAGCTTCATCTCCTAGTACCACCCAGTCGGGTAAACCTCACATCCCTCGTCCATCGAACGCCTACTTTATATTCCGATCGGAATATGTGGCTATTCACAAGAAGTCTCTCTCAAAGACACAGCAAACGGCCAGCAAATTAGCTGGCGCGGCATGGCATGAGCTTCCCAAGGAAAGTCAGGATTATTACAGGGAACTCGCGAAGCAAAGGAAAGAGGAACACGCGCGCGCCCACCCTGGCTATAAGTACCAGCCTCGCCGATCCAAACACAAAAAGAAATCGGATGGACGCAAGAAAACCGACGCGCCGGTCGCGCCGGTCAGTATGGATGCGCAGAGTTTCTACTGCCTTCCTTCAACTCCCGCCCCGACTCTACTTGAGGTACTTCGGCCTCAGCCTGGACCCATTTCACCCTACGTCGACCCTTCGCATCAGCACTTTATAACGAACAGAAACAGAAACGTGAATGAAACTTTCACCGGTTTCGCCACGGTCCATTCTATGCGCTCTGCGCAGATCCTTGACAACCCCCCTTCGCTTTCTCCCACTCAGACCGAGGAGCCTGGGGCATTTCATGTCGATAATATGAGTGAAAACGAACATCTTAGCAGGTTCTTAATGACTACGTATAGTCTCGATGTTCGTCACAACTTCTATCTCTACAAAAAAAGTTCACTCATACCCACTTATAGTCTTCTTATCTCGACATGATTCACGACCAACTTGGTGGAAGCCTGTACAATGAATGGGGATCTATGTCATCTCCGGGTTATCCTGCTGCTGATGACCCCATACATTATTCCCCGCTCTCGTCTTCTATGGCAAGCGACGCAATGGACCCTGTCTTTCCCAACTCATTCCAGCCGTACTAAACCGATTCTGTAGTTTATTTACATAACCGATTCGCACATATAACTGTTACTGTATGTACCATTACACCCTTCTTTAGTATATGCTTTTATTTTCTCGGAAGTGTATTATTAGAGAGTCTATCTCGTGTACTAGGAACGTCTCATTGAGATTCACTCGCAACATTACCAGTTGGCCATATTTCCAAATCATCAACCTTAACTTTTCTTCGTCAGTGCACATTTTTGTGTCCATATAAGAGACTATAATCTTCTCTCGGTATAATTTGTGGCGAATAATAATGTGTAATGGAAGAAAAAAGATATATGTACAGATAAGTAAATCAATGAAATATGTATGTGCTTTTCTACTGCTTTGATTTTTTTTGTACGGTTAGGAATAAATCAATCATATCAAAATAATGTACGTCCAAATGAGTGAACCATACTTCCTTCAAAAACCCTTCCATCGCTACACAGCCCTCCCTTTCTGATAAAGTTATCATGGCCCTGATCCAGTGAGCCTGTCGACAACTCTGGAATGGTGTAGAGTGACCTCTTTGAGAATTTGGAAAGGGTAACGATTCTCATTTTCGACGAGAATAATCGCTGAGCATGAGCGGGTGGCTGTGAATATGGATGTGGCTGTGACTGCGATGGGGGTTTTGGTATACATTGGGAGGTGAGGCGACAGAGTTCAAAAGAAATGGACAACGAGGATGTGAGCATTCCCATTCCAGATGGTTCTGATGGTGGTGGCGGTGGTGGCGCCAGCGACGCAGTCTGGAGAGAGGTGGTTGTGGGATGCCCGAGACCCAGGCCAGCTGGTTGTCTGTGCAAGTGTTGTCTTGGCTCAGGAATTGTGGAGGAAAGTCGTGGAAGAACTGGAGGGGAAGTGGATGGCATGTCGGATGTAACATTTCTCTCGCTCCACTGAGGGGATACGCCTAGGTCCCGGCCCTTGCTCTTGATAGTAGGAGGGGCACGAAGGTTCACTCCAGTGTACTCCTTGAAATCAGGATCCGAAGCTACAACCATTGTCAAAAATCGAAGGATTGCTGATCGACATGCACATACCTTTATCGGAAGAGGGCAGCTTTCCTTGACATTCCGTAGGAAGAGCACCGGTGTTTGCGATACTGGAGCGTTTCGAAGCAGGCAAGGCCGCTATGACATCATCATCAGTAGACGAAGGTGGCTTCAATGAAAATCATATGCCTTCATCAAGAGGAGTTCCTCTGGAAGTAGGGTGACCCAGGCCAATGCCTTTGTACAGTCCTAGCATACACCGTTAGTATGGTCACGGTTGCTGCGATTTAAAACAACGTACTTGACTTCGAAGAGCAACAGCACAAGCTCGGAGAAACCGACAATGAAGAGGAAGGGAGAGAGTCAAAGGAGGATGAATTGGAACAGAATGTTGCTCTGGAGCACGAGTTGGGTGGAGTGGCTACGATGATTTGCTTCTCCTCTTGAGCAGCAAATTTGAAGGGGAATGCGATACCAAGGCCAATGGATGCCTTGAAGTAAAAGAGCGACTGATAAAAGGGGTCAATGAAGGCATTTCATACAAGGAGAGGCTAATAACCTCCATGGTCGTTCTTGCCGAAGAAATTGCATGATTGCAAGCAGACATGGTTACAGAAGAGGAAGTTGGTGAAGAAATACGTGGATATATGAGGGTGAACTGGAGATAAGCACTACGAGCCAGTTGTAGATGGTGGTAAGAAAGCAAGAAGGGGGGAATGACACTTCCAGAAGCGCGTGTCTTGGTAAGCGCCGCAAACATGTGACCGTGTTGAGGTGAGGGTTTCAGATCTCTTGACCTCTGGTAATCCCGACTCATGACAAGTATCTACTGCTGCTACAAACGGAAGCAACCATAGAGGCCATCTGCTGCTATATACCTGATTTGTATTACTATTAGCGGAGAACGCCAATCAATCTTGAATCCAGTCTTCCAGTCTTCGGTAACAAAATTTTTACCGGTTGCTGTGCGTCCATACCTCAAGCGCGCTTCAGAGGCTAGGGCACACAGCAATGCTCTTGCTAGGAATCGAACCTAGCATTCGAAGCAACGAGCATAGCTAGGGCGCTTCGCCATTGTGCCACAGAAGAGCTAAGCAGTCCTGTGATAGTTGGCTCATGATCATGATCTGATGTATAGCATTGCACCCTTCTGATAATACTGGCAGGAGATAGCTTCCTCTGTTCCACAAGTGTAGCTGCGTGCCGTATAGTAAAGAGCATACTCTTGTGGATAGTGCCATGTAGCTAACGATCCTTGAATTACAATGTACACACAGCTAGAAGATGAAGATGAATAAGAATGCAAGATAACTGCCGATTGACTGCTGACTTACCTTGTTCTACAACAGATGTATTCGCCAGCGTCGGAGTTGAGTTCATAAAGCCAAAAGGACGTCTACCCTGGTAGTCATCACCGCTTTGTGAGTATGCCACTACCACGTTCAGAAGCTTGAACCTACGTTATTCGTATATGTTCAAGCTAATTGAATCATCCATATCTGTGTCCACAAAATGGCATCGTACTGTCCTGTCGGCAAGATAATTCGATGGCATAAGCGCGTGAACTTGTGGCGTTGATAAATTCAGCCTTTTTGCAATCGAAAGGTTACAGATAGGGTTCTTCAAGGCAAGCAAGTCTACTTACGAAACAGAAATCGTCGAGGCGTAAGTAACTTCTCTGCCATCATCCGTACAAAAGAACTTCGCTCCAGACTCAGGGCGACTTGACGTCTTCCAAAAACTTTCCGGTGGTGAAGGTGGCTGCTTTGGATGATCTAGAGCATGAATTAATTGACTCTAAGTCACCAGTGGCGAGGTGAGGAAAGAGGCTGCAAGCAAGTAAACCGAGAATGATACCGGGACAAATTGATCACTCTTCTCACGGTAAGGAGCCACAGTCATCCACGCCAACAAACGTTTCTGGAAAAGCGTACTGTTTTCTGACCTGCCAGTGCTAAGTGCTTACTACGCCGTGGATCAAATTCTCTGGCGGGAAGATGCCAACCGAGGTTCGTACGTGATGGAATGCGCTTGGTACGTGTAGAAAGCTTCTTCACCTTCGAGGCCGTCTGTACAGTCGCTTTGGTCAATGGTCATGCACAGCGAACATAACGTTACCCGCACCCTCTCGAACCATATAAAAGACCAACGTTTCCACCAGAGTCCCTCAGCAATATGTCTGCCCCAGAAACCGGTACCAAATTCTCCTCTGCCAAAACCTCTTCCATCGCTGGCGGACAACTCGTCGGACGCTCCAACAAGGGCACCGTCGCTCCCAAGGAAACTTTGAAGCTTCGTTTGGACCTCAACCTCGAGGTAGAGATCGCCATCCAGGCTAAGGTTAACGGCGACATTACTCTCTCCCTCCTGTAAGTAGATTCTTACTTCGTTGAGCATGCTAGTACTGACTGTTCGGGTTTCAATGAGTAAACGTGCTTGCATTCGAAAGATGGTGTTGGAGCGTAGTCGTCGGGTTGAGGTGAGATCTGCCGGTAAGGCCCTTTCGTTTTCAGTAATGCTGACATTGTTTGCGAGGCTAGTACATACATCCCTTGTACCTTCGCTCTGCCGATGTCAATCTTTACCGGTCCTCGCTGTCTAGTATTTCTAAAATCAGCGTTTTAGAGTTCATACAGGAAGAGCTGAAATATACACATTCATCTGGAAGAGCAGCGAATATAGCAAGAACGTGAGTGATTTGATATCGCGCAACTCGCATTCGTGAGAGAAAATACCAACATCAGAGCTATCCGAGAAATGTGCAGTCTCATACTTGACCATCCAACTGTTGCCTCATGCACAGAACTCCTGAACGGCCTTGTCAAAATTGTAGTCATCGTTTAGTGGGAGACAACAAATTTTCAAGGTTAAGCTGGCCAACTCTTCGTTAAGGTCTACCCACAACAACTGCTGTCGCAGAAATTGTAAAGTGACCGAGCCGCGAGACCAGCCAACACTAACAACGCCATGGCATAGTCTACCGGTTTCTAAGAAAATAGGAGATTCTGGGAGAGAGAGAGAGAGAAATTACGGAGCTGCCAAGCCGTCAGGCACTCCGCCTCACTCTTCGTTGTCGTCCAGTACCCAGAAGATAGTAGGTGACTCTTTCCAAGCACCTTTATTTCATCGTAAGATATAATAATCTGGCAGCTTTATAACATATAAATTCTTTACCATCTATTTCATCACGTCTCAATGGAGGTGATCAAAGGATGTCCCAGAGATCCTCGAGTGCACAGCAAAACTAACGAGAGAATTCAGTGATAATCAAACACGGGAGAATTCTTCGGTACCTTGCCGCAAGCAACACTAGCACTTAGTGGGTACTCGCTGATACTGATTTTTTCGTCAACGTAGGCGTCTGCAAAGTCATCCCTTCCGCGGGCCATAGCGCCCACAAAAACAGCAATATTATGAGTCTGAGGTAGGGTGGGTAGGTATTGTGAAAGACGCTGCGTTTTGGCATCGCCCGAAAGTGTCAGCTTAATGGTGTTCGGTGGGAAGTGGTCGACAACGGGGTTCTTGATGACTTTTAACAGCTTTTCCGGACCGTTGACACCACGAATAGATAGTTTGTGGAGAAGTTGGACTGGATAGAAACTCATGTTAGCAAAGGGGAAAAAAGAAAAGAATGCATGCAGGGGACATACCCATCAATCCACTGAACCGCTTGAACGTCCTCGGTATCCGAACATGTGGATTGACTTCGATGAGCACGCCTTTCGCAGTATGAATGTAGACTTGAAGAAGGCCAGCTTTGTTTAAGGGCGAGTCTAGGAGAGTCAACAGACACTAAGAAAATCAGCCGTCAGATCACAGATAACAGAAAAAAGACACACCTGGTGAGTAATATCAGGTCTAGCATCTGCGATATCCCTTCCTGTCTTGGCAAGGATACCCTGGTGGTCGTCGCAGTTGAGCAAGGTATACTTGACGTCGCCCTCACCTCTTTTGCCATGTTTGCCGCCTTTTGAACTCCCGCTCGAGATACGATAAGCCTCCAAGCAAGCCTGCTCTAGCACTACGAAAAGACGCCGTTGAGAGGCGGCTGCTATGCCCTTGGGCACATGCGCCTGTACAGGGAGCATCAGCGGGTTGGGGTTGGGCACGAAAGGCTCTGCGTTGAGCCTGAGCGACGTCGACGTAGAGAGCTTTTTCATCTTGGATGCAGGAAGTGGTCGAGTAGGCCTATCCGTCGCCACCCTCGCCCTTTTCAAGATGGAAATTCCGGTACCACTCCCGGCCTCGTTCATTTCTTCGTCGACAGTCTGCATATCGTGCATCCGTTCTTCCCGTTCAGATCCCGGGCTACGAACAGGTATATCCTGGCGTCGACGCTGCAGTGAGTATCCGACTATAGTCGAGACTAGATACGCGTTGCGGTATTGATGCTGGTGGTGCTGGTCCAAGTGCCAATCAGGCGCTAGGTGCCGCTTCCATTTGCACCGGGCGGCCTCACAGCAAGTACTTACATTACTTAAGTATCTTTGATGAGGTATATTTCTCTCTTTTTGTAGCGCTTGCATGGGCAATGTTGCGGTATCCTCTATGGGGACTGGTATCTACCATCTTCTCAATGTTCGCACAGACAGCGTCACGGCATCCTCTCTGAGGTACCACCTCCAGCGTTATCGCATGTTCTCATCTGTTAACTGTATAGCTATTTTTTATTCCGGGTACATCAGTCGCCTTGGATTAATTCATCAGAATCATGCCTTGGGGTGAATTTACTATCAACATTGATTTGTGCTCTGGATGAAATAATGTTTGGACTGCCGAGTGTTCCTTCTCCAAAGATAGCTTACATTGATGCTCGAGGCAATTGAAGAGCCAAGTACGAACCAAAGTAACGTGTCACTTATACTTGTCGGCTCATTCTTGTACTGACATTAAACCAATAGCTCTCAACAGTGGATAACTAGAGCAGAAGATAGCACCTCGTTACCGGAAGACGAACTCCCGCATTTTGTTTTCTTTGCGGTTGCCTATCTATTCATCACCGCTGGAATTCTCATCAGGAATGCGCAGGTCACAATTTGAACTTCAATACAATCGTGATGAGCTCACTGGAAAACATCTGCCTCTTGCGGGTCCCACAACCAATCCTAAACCTTACCGAGGCCTGTGCGTGAGTCTTGACAAGTGATGATGAGAAAGATCAGGAAACACTCCTGGGTCGGCAGTAGCATCTGTTTTGCATTGCGGCACCTTTGGGCTATGCTCAACAGGTGTACTTAAACCCTACCTACGCGCGATATTATCTCGACACCACCTTCTGGCTTTCCTTCTTCATTTCCTTCTTTTCATATGGATTTGATTCCTGCACCAATCCCGCTACTCGGTGTCACGTTCGGGGCACCGCTTGTTGGGATCATCCTCTCTTCCATGTAAGCTTCAGCCCTGTTCGTCCTCAGCTAACTGACAGAGGACCGTGGATGTACAGTCTATTCGGGATATTCATTCTCCAGTCCATCTGGTACTTCAAACAGTACCCAGATGACTGGTGGCCCTACCGACTTGCTGTGAGTGTTACCCGTACTTATATTCTCTCAATTGAACTTGACGTGTTTATTGAACAGGTGGCGGTTATTTTGTGAGCAGTTCTGATTCATGAGTTTAACAAGACCTCTGACGAATATATACAGTGTTCTGGATACACTAGAACTCTCAGTTAGCGCTCACGCATTGTATTTCCTTCTCATTGAGACTCGGATAGTGGGAAACCTCCTAACTTTGGATCAATTTCATATGATTTGGTACTTCTCGCAATTCTTTACATCATTTCCCTGACCGTATCTGGCATGACAGGAGCTGCAAGGTATGCATCGTGATTTTCTGGTTATGGCTTCGTCGGTTAATGCGTCGTCGGCCTGAGTAGTTGCGTGCTGTTTTTGGAGTGCGTATCCCACAATCTGAAACTCATAGACAATATTAGATTGATCTGCTGCTCAGACTTTGATCAAAGTAATGGTTCAAACGTACGTTACTCTTAAGCTTGGGCTATTTCATGAAAGCTCATTTTTGGCAGTATATATGCCCTACGACTGTGGAAAGGTTACTCATCGGCTCTTCGTATCAGCTCTCTGCTAATACTTGTCTGTGGTCAGTCCGGCAATACCTTTATCTCAGTCGAGTCCTACCCTGGTTTCTTGTAAGCTTTTCTTACTAGCTGTCACGTATTCTTTTCAACCGTGATTCCCTTGTAGGTCCCCATGATGGTTTGTAATGTTGGTATGTGAACCTCGGATGCTTCCCAATTTGGTGGCAGTTGCTGAGTTTCTGCCTTGATGGTTCACTTCCATAGGCGCTGGAATTTGTAAGTTTGTACTGCTCTTGTTGGCCATTACACTCTACATCTTTCTTTTCATCAGATCTAATTTACGGACTGTAAGATTTTGTGATTACAGTCCATTATCATCGATAAACCAGGACACTTCCGACAGTTACAGTATTTCCATGTTCTCTGACCTTCCTACTATCAAAGTGAGCATGCGTCCAATTCCTCTTCGAACTTGTATCTCACTTGGAATCAGAATGAAATGATAGCGGTGATCCCGACAAGCACGGCAGTTGATTTTCTCATATTGATCACTATGTGTCATTATCTGAACAGAAGCAGGGCTGCTTCAATGTTCTCAGGGTCCGAGATTCGGCTTGTTCTCCCAGGTTGTGACATTAATATTGTGTAAATTCAGCACCAGTTCCATGTTGGTCGCGCTGATGCGGCTGATCCTGATATCGGGGTTGGTTACCAGGTGAGCCGACCTATGAGCCCTTGCAACCACCTTACCGAGGTATCATGATGCAGCGTGTGTCTCAATGCCACGCTTATAACGGTATGTCAATTGTTATGTGCTATCGGATCTCAATTTCATGATCGACGCAGTTTCTCCTGTCGCCAAATACGCTTACATGGGTTGCGATCGATCTCATGAAGCCCGGATGTCAGTCCTTCGTCGCATATCTAAGAGATTTGACCCATTTGTTTATCTACAGTGTATTCCAACTGCCTGTTAGCGATGTGTGTATCAGCGCCGTCACTCGTGTGCATGAGCTCTGGTAACTTACCTCAGTGCCTAGGCTTAATGCACGAAAAGAACTTCGAAAAAAGGTTCAGGGCTCCCCATTCCTGGACATCTGATGGGCGAGCGTGGCAGGGAAACGGAGATGGTATGGAGACCACTCACTCACTCAACGACAACTGACAAACAAACTGCTAGCCCAATTATATCTATGAGGATCGAGTCATAATCAGCTTAATCGTAAGAATCAGTCTTAGCGTCTTGGCCTGCAAGCAAGGATAGTAGTACTAGGGGAATCTACAACAGGACGATGTATAGCCTTCAGTATTGCCTCTGGAAGGTATTTTTGCAGTTGAATCCATGAGAGATCAACGTGAGATAGGCCGTAAATTCACCCTTGATTGAAATACTCACGAAAGAAGAGTGTTGGTAGGAAAAGGATCCCCAGCGATTCAAATTGCCGAACCCCACCCCAACTATCTTGGACTGTTACGTTTAATCCAGACGTTTGCCGTTTTGTTTAACGTACGTAGCATTCAATCTCAGGACACTACGATTTAATGCCGAACATTTTGAACGCGGTTCGTCTTTAAAATGTTTGTCCTTCAGCCCAACTCCTTAACTCGGAGGAACTTTTGATACCATTCGATTCTTCACCTGCGATAAGTTGAATATATTCGTTGGGACCTTGTCATCCTGCGCTACGAAGAGGAATATCCTGACTTCGACACTGTGACAAACGTTCGACGGGGCTAGATATTTGGGTTGTGATGGTGGTACTTAAGCTGCAAAGAGCTCACAAGTCCTCCGAGTCAACATTGCATGACGTCGACATCACTTGTCGAATTAACTCTCATCTGTCATTTCAAAGGCCATTGTACGCGTCAGCAAAATGCTTGAATAACAAACTATACTACTACGGCGACACATAGTTTCCTTTGAAATTTAGTTGCTATATAAAATTGAGACTCGAGAGTCAGGACTCCGTTTCAGGGTCCACGGTATCAGGATATCGAATTGGAAATCAAAGTTGCTCCAAACCACGATGACCTCACCGACATCCCAAAGCGCCGTTCGATGGTATCCTCCCTCGTTCGACATACGAGTTGAAGAAGTTTCCGTTCCAGAGTGGGTCCATTCAATTGTAGTATTTCCCTCAGGTATGAATTGAAATTGATACTCGTAGAATCAGCGAACCAGACGACGCGATCGTGAAAGTCAAGGTGAGATTATTCATCTACGACTTCGAATCCAGAATCCCCATCTTGTACAGTTGGCAGCTCTCTGTGGTACGTTATCTACAACTGCGATTTCTCGACATCGGACAGCCGATCAATAATTGTGATCAGGGAGCGATCTACACATTTATCGAGGGCACGCAGGCGTTACTAAAGTGTGAGTAGGAAAATCGACAGTGACAACTTAGTGCTCAAACGAACAGCCATATCTGCGGACACGAGTTCATCGGCGAAGTGGTCAAACTCGGCTCGAGCTACGGAGGACCAGCCCAAGGCCGCCCAGACTTATATTCCACCTTGAAAGTGGGTGACAAGGTCGTCTCTCCTTTCACCGTAAGCTGCGGTGAATGCAGGTCAGTTTGATAGAATTCGCGTTCGAAGTTTTGACTGACCATATACCTCTCCAAGTGTTTGTCGACTCGGATACACTTGTCGATGCCCTCACGGCGCCCTCTTTGGCTCGCCGGTACTCGAAGGAGGCCAGGCACAATATGTACGTGTGCCGAAGGCTGGAGGGACACTCTACAACCTCAGCGACACTAGTTCATGGTCTGCCTCTCTATCAGATAAGACTACCGCCGCGGCCCTCGATAAAGTATCTGACAGTTCTCTTGTCCTTCTCGCTGATATCCTTCCAACGGGAGTATTCGCTGCCATGCAGGCTTTGAGCCACCCCAAGGTCTTGACGGCGCTCACAGGAAGGCCATGCCCGTTGAATTTCTTCCCGTTGAGAGATCTCCCCTCCAAGCAAGATGCCCTTGTGCAAGAGGACAGAACACTCACATTTGCGATCGTGGGCTTGGGTCCTGTGGGGATCTGTGCAGCGGTCAGCCTACTTGACCTACTTTCCACTGGACAGTATTCTTTCCGTGTTGTCGCGATCGATCCTATAGAGAGCAGAAGAGAGAAGATGGAAGCCGTCTATTCGAAGATCTCCCCGGATGGCAGAGGCTCGGGAGAATTTATCGTCGCGTCGATCGAAGATGCCAAGACCAAGGTTCAAGCGTGGACGTCTGGTGTAGGGTGTACCGCCGTTCTTGAAGTAGGTTGAAGTCATCTCGTTGCGCTCTGCGCTGATTCACCATATTTCAGGTGGTTGGTAATAACAGCGCGCTCAGCCTCGCCTATGACCTCGTCCGAGACTTTGGTGCAATCATATCTGTAGGAGTTCATGGAGCAAATCAAGTTCCATTCACAGGGCGACAGCTGTATAACAAGAATGTATCACTCGAGTTCGGAAGATGTCCTGCTCGAACTATGTTCCCTCCTGCTTTCGAGTTATTGGGTGAGACTCTACGTCCTTGTCTTAATTATCATCGTACGCTCAAGTGTTGGGCCACAGTGAAGCGACAGGATGTCTTTGGAGGCGTGGGTGATCTCAGTAACTTAGTCGACAGGATTGTTGGGTTCGACCAGGCACCGGAGATGTATCGAGCATTCGAAAAGGGAGACGTTGGAAAGGTCATATTTGACCCTTGGAAATAAACTCTATGGTTTGTGAATACACAATGCGGGTACTACCGCATCTTGTACAGAAGCAAGGCAGTATCTGAAGCGAGTGGCTCGCTGCAATGATAGGTTGGCAAGTAAGTCGGCGCAATGGGAACCTGTCAGTGTTTCTGTCGGTAAATGAGGTCCCAAGTTCCTATCACCTTGCTACTTATATCTTTCTATTACCATCGAACCAGGATCTACAAAACCTGTTCCCCAGACTCCTTTGCTTCCTGTTGGTTTGTATGTAATATAAAATGACGGACTTTGATGCCTGACCTTATCTCATGATGAATATCTAGTTCACCTCAAGCCTCGGCCAATCTCCTTCATGTATGGCCACTCGAGCCACCTGCCATTCAAGTAACCCAATCGACTGTACTTTCAGCCGAAATTCCTGGTCTGTTCAATTTTGTCAGTAAGGTAGTAGCAGCTTGCATCCGCATTCACCACCGAGACAGGCTCAATCAACGAAAATGTGCTTCCAATCCTGACTCGACAACTTCTGCCCATGCTGGTGATCTCGACGACAATGACAACGACGCAGATGCGTCTACTTTACACCATCTGTGTTTTGTCATCCCGTGTCTATCATTTGCATTGACGGTCTTCATGCAGCGCATATACTCTATCTTTGACGCCGTCGATTTGTAAACCTCGTTCCCTCGCCAAACTCCCCCGTACTGCGTACCTTGACATCTTTATCCTTCTATTTCTGTGGCCAGAATGCTGGCGACAGAAGTGGCAGCCGCCACTTTTCTCACGTATCGTGAAAGGATCGCATTCAGAAACATGAACACTATTTTTCACCCACACATTTATTGCTAAAGCTACTGCTGCAATCATAAAAACAGAAAATGGGTATCATGGTAACAAAATGAATGAAAATAAGATACGTTACGATGAATATATACAACACGGACGACATGCCCCAAAAGAAGACGTATAATAAATATTCCATCGTAAATGTACCAGCATCTGAAATCACTAATAAAAGGTAACATGAAGAGAAGACAGAGTGTGGATTATTAAATAAAAAGGTACAGTTTTACGTTCACATGCCACCATAGGCATCTTCGGGGTCGTAGACCGTATAGACCGTGTCGGGCCTCTTCGAGCCTACAGGGGCCGGGTTTCGAGACGCCGTGACGGTCTCGTTGGCAGGGGGAGCGGACTGGGATGTGGGAACGAAGTTGGGCTGCGTAACCTCCCGAGCAAGGGGTGATGTAACAGCCGGCTTCGCGTTCTCTGACGAGGAAGTGGAAGGCGCCACAGAGGAGTCGTGAGAGATCTCCTGAGTGGGCGTGGTGACGGCCAACCCAACCGAACCGGCGCTTCCGACTGAGGGAACCCTGTTCAAATCAACGTACTGAGCTTCGTACTGAGCTTCCTGTTGCTGTTGGAACGAATCGGCCTGGTACGTCTGGGAGGAGTCCCTGTTAAGCTGCGCCTCGATCTGAGAAGGTTGCTTGTTCAAGTACGAGTCATGGCCGCCCATCTGCTGGCTGATCACAGAAGGATCTCTGCTATACGCAGCCGCCGCGAAAGGATCGTTATCAAAACCGCCGGAGGGGATGTCCATTTCATTGAAAGGCCTAGGTCCCACGATCTGACCCGGAGAGAAGGAGGTGGGTGAAGTCGGTTGCTGCGCACCGTATCCGTACTGAGCCTGAGTGAACGACGCAGGGCTGTTATTGACGTGACGCTCAATCATGGTTGGAGGCCTCGGATGACTGTTCCAACCTGAGCCCCCACGGCCGGAATCCCCGGACATGGAAATGTCGTCGTCAAGGAGTACAGCAGAACGGCGGAACTGAGAGGCATCGAAGACATCCTTGTCCTCTCTGTGGCGACGCCAACGACGCTAATGTACAGTGTGAATGAGAGCACTACTGAGATGCAAGGGAAAAGCTTACAATGAGGAATCCAATGACGATTACGACGAAGGCAATACCGACTAAACAACCGATACCAACACCAATGATGGTGCCTGTACTCATACCAGTGTCAGCGCTAGCTGTAGAGCTGGCGCTGGCGCTGGCACTCGCCGACGAGGACAAAGACACATGTGTGGACTTGGTTACTGTTTGAGTTGTGAGAACCGAGGAATGACTAGAAGTAGTCGTGGGAGCATGGGTCGTCACAGCCGTCTATCGCACACATTAAAATCGATTCAAATTGAGATGAAATGAACAGACATTGGCAGTGGTGACTGGACTGGCACTGGTTGTTGTAGCAGCACTAGTAGTCGATGTAGTGCTACTGCTTGACGTAGTAGATGTGATCAAGGTAGATGAAGTGGTGGAAGTACTCGATGTAGTCGACGTCGTCAAAGGAGTCGTCGATATCGAGGTCGAGGTAGAAGTGGGGGTCGTCGAGGTAGATGAGCTGGTTGTAGTGATCTCCGATGTCGTGGAAGTCGAAGTCGAAGTTGAGGTCGGCAAGGTCGTCGTCTCCGCAGCGGCAGAAGTTGCAGCTGAACAACATATGATTTCATACTATTACAATTAAGTAGAAGATGAACATACCAGTCGACCCCGTCGTCGTAGACCCCAAGTTCCCGCCCATTGCCTGCCGATTTACGTGGATTTTCCGCCATTCGCGCCGTTCGAATTGATGATGGGACATGATTTTATATTAAGTCGTCGAAAAAAGATAGGATTTTTAGGGTCGGTAAGAGAGTGTCGATATCTTGAAAGAAAGTGGCGGTACTCGGTCGTACCAGGATGTGGACGTCGAAGGCGAGAAGGGGACCAAGGGAAGGGGCGGAAAAAGGCGGAAAGTGGGAAAACAGAACTTGCCTCGACCGTGACAGGTGTGACACAGGAGCTAAAAGATCACGCAGTCACGAGGTATATCAAATACTGTCAAGTTATTTTAAGTTCCGTCGGCACCATGATGCCGTACAACCGAGGCGCGAAGTTGGCACGAAAGCGCGTTATTCTCCTACTGAACACACAAACCTTTCTGAAGTTGGTGGCGGGCCCAGTGCTAAATAATATTGCTAGATTTGGTCCAAATTTTACACTCCCACTCACGACCAACAAATGAAACACGGAAATGAATTAAATGATACTGATGTTGATGATATGCAGATGTCGATGACACGCAACATATCTTGTTAGGGCGAAAGTACGGCGTTGTACAGAGGTTTGGTATCCTCCTGCTGCACCCTGACACGTCACATGAGAAAAAAAACGTATCACGGTATCATTCGTGATCTAAGTAAAAGGATTCTCTTTGTTGATGCTGTTGATGCTAGCGCTGTAGACTCAGAGATCCCGGCAGGAACGTGTTGTAGATGCCGTTACTACTTATTCGGGACTGAAATCTTTCCCTAAAACAGGCTCAGCTGTTTCCTCTATGGCACCAAGCTCATTCTTCCAGGAGCTGGTATAACCTTTGATGACAACTGGTTCACGTCGACCTATCACGACGCAAGGGCCGTAATTCCCATAACATGGCGTAATAGAACTGTATACTGTGAAACATCGTGAGTAGAGGATCCAGGTACACCCGTTTGTCGCAATTTGTCGTAACCATCATGATGAACCTCAGTGCGCCTCGATGCTAGGGTCACCAAGTCGGTGAAACTTGGCGGGGAATTTGGAAAAGCGGCAACTAAATGAAGATTGAAGTTCAGACCTTTCGCAAACAGACATTTACTAGCCGCTGCCAATCCACCCTGACAGTAGGTGAACGGGGGAAATACAAGTGAGTCATACATAGTCAGATCCGAGACCGACGGAGCCACCTATGTAGTGTCACTGGACTGTGCTGGGCGTTCGAATAAGGTCAGGAAATTTGCAATCAAAATAAAGGCTCAATGAGCCGTACAGGCTGTACAGCGCCGAGGACCTAGACCATTAGCTGGTTCCATCAGGCGTCTGTCACGCTCAGTGCTAGTGCGTTGTTCAACTGGAGAACATGAAGCTACCTGATGTGAGATCAATACTAGGTTAAGTCAGCGATTTTTCAACAATGCATCGATGAGCGTTGGGACGTAGACGATCTGATCAAGGATAGAAGAAGATAGCTGCCAATCGAAATCATGAATAGTTCGGTCGAGTGTTAAGCACAGGTAGCACCGAGCCTGAGCGCATATATGTAGAAACGTCAACGTATAAGAACGATTAATTGTGAAGAGCAAGTTAAATCGTTGAGTATGCGAGTTGGATGAACCGTGGGATAATACTTCCAAACAAATCGATGACGTCCGTTGAAACTGACCGCAGCGAACCTTTACCACTAACTATCACCCACACGTAGCAATGTCACTGGTGCGGCGTACACTGTCTGAAAACCAAATTTACCTCATTTACTGCCATTGTAATAGATACATGCTCTCGTGGCGCAGGGATCAACAATTCTCGCTGAACACAAAGCAGGGAAACGGGATTTCTCTCAAGGTGAGCAAGGAAAGACTTGTATCACGGCTGCATCTAATATGATTGGTAGCTACGCAAACTATTCTGTCAAAGATCCCACCAAACAACAGGTTGAGCCTGATTGCCTTCTACTGCACCTGTGCTGACTACGAACGCCTTCAGTAAACTCACCTACGTCTGGGAGCAGTATCTCTTTCATTATGTTTCCGAAGGAGGGTTCACGTACTTGGTCATGGCGGATGACTCTGCTGGAAGGTGCGGTCATTGTCTGTGCCTTCATATGCCTGTATCATTCAATCGAGACTGGCAGGAGGATGCCCTTTGCTTTCTTAGCTGAACTGCAACGGAAGGTACTTCCATAATTTATTTCTTTCCCCTCAGAACACCAACAACATTCCTAGTTCACTTCAGCACCCTCGTCCTCGTCATCTGATGATATGCCTGCCTATGGTCTCCAGGGCACGTTCGGACCTACCATATCATCACTAATGCACACCTACAATACCGCACCCCCATCCGACGAACTTACTCGAGCACAAACAGAGCTTAACCAGGTCAAGGATATCATGGTACAAAACGTCGAGCAGATCCTGAGCAGGGGAGAGCGAATTGAGCTTCTCGTCGACAAGACTGACGCCATGGCTGGTCAGGCGACTGCGTTCAGACGTGGAGCGCGGAGTGTACGAAGGCAAATGTGGTGGAAGAATAAGAAGGTATTGGGCCTTGGTATCTTGGCGGGGCTGGTGCGTTTTTGCCTGTGTCAGATAGTTATTTGGCTAAAAATACCCAGGTCTTGCTGTGGATTATATTGGCGCAGTTTTGTGGCGCCAGCTTACGTTGTGCGCGCAAGACGAGCGCTTAGATCATACCAGCTCTCCCTTATCTCTTATGTTATCGTCGGATTCAATATTCTTCCTCTGTACCGTTATTTTGGTTTATCCATTCTTTCAATTCTGTGGAATGTCTGTCATTCGCTCTTGTCTTCGGTTGGGTCATCTGCTTCTGACGCAGGCACCATTGTGGCTTTCTTTCGAGGTCCCTGGGTGCAGCTGTCGTGTTGTGTCGAGATGAGACAGGCAGTATGCATCGTACTAAATACCGGGCTTTTAGCAGGATCCGGTTACTTCCACTTAGTTACCGGCAGGAAGGTACCTCCTTCAGGATTTTAACATGCATCAGAATGGAGGTACCAAACTACTTGTCCCAAACCTGCACCCCCGTATTCAGGAAAGACCCACCAGAGGCCGATTGATCTAACTGTGTTCATATGTTCTTGAAGATTTGTCACATTGTTTTCAGGGGAATCACTGTGTGGCTGTATGTACATGTAACATGCTTTCGAAACGTAGGATTCTTGTGTATGTCTTCCACTTCATTTTGACGCTTCTCCGTTCTCATCGCTAACGAGATGAATCTGCAGGCGAGCGGTCTGGAAGAGGCCTACACGAAGGATTTGGCTAATTACTTGTTGAATATGCTCAGACTGAGCTCAGCTTTGCAAAGTCTAACGTGTTTACCCAGGATTTCAGACCCCTGCAATCTGATATTATGACCGCATACTTAAGTTCCATCAGTTCGTCACACCCGTAACATTTCAAAGTCGTTGCTGCTGAAATTAGGCACAGGTGCTTGGTACTTGCGTCCCAGCCAGGACAATGATATACCGCGGCCACGTGCAGGTGTAGAGTGCGTCAACGTTTCCCCCGTCTCGCTTAGTGTACCAAACCGTCATTAAGCCTCAAATGACCAGTACAGATTCCTTTCAACACGTAAAAACATGACCATCTGCGCAGACTCGGGGCGGCATCCACTTACAATGGCGAATCCACACGTATGCCCCGAAAGGGATACTTACCTTCCTTCAGCCCGGCCTCTCATCTCCCTCTTTGTTGCGCACCCCGATGGGGTCCCTATATCTTGACGTCTTTTCTCCTCGTCTACGCCGTCGCTCCTTGTGCACGAGAACATGCACTTCGGGTATCCGTCCTTGGCGCCTACCCTCTTATGCTGACGGTCGGGCGCATGATAGGGCAGGGTTCCTGACCCTACTGCTCCAGCACCCGTGTTTATTGCCCCCTCCGGCATTGAAGGACCACTCCCCGATGCAACTGCAATGTCAGTATGCCCAGGCCATTGTGGGTATAGCACGGCTCGCTTCACCATGCGGACAGTTCCCAGAGTCTGGCGACCATAGGGTAAGGTCACACTTCCGGTTTGCTGTGAATCAGACACGGATCTGAAACGCCTGACTCATTGAAAGATGAGCAGGCGCATATTCAATCGAACGTTTTGTTTCAATCACTGGCAGGCAAAGGTTTCCACCGAAATATTCTCCGAGTTGTTCCACAGCTGCGAGGACTGATAGAAACCTAGATGATTACTTCCCACACTCGGGAGCTGTTCCGCTGCGGGCATGTTTTTTCTTGTGCGTTGCCTCTAAAACTTTATTTCCTGCAAGAACCTCTAGGGTTTTTTACTACGCCCCTGGTGTGCAGTGATTGACAGTTCTGCGCCACTTGGGCCCCAGGTGGTTGCATGGGGTCAGAAGTGGGTGCGAAGAATAAGGGATCAATGGACAATGACATTTCGAGATGCGAACGTTATCCAACCAGTCGCTAAGCTCGGGCATAAGTTGGACCCTTGGGTGAGCAACCAATCCGCGTCGTAGTGAGAACTAACTGTGGATCTAATCCATTTCTTATCCTTCCGGTTTTTTTACAGACCACGAGGCCGAGTATCCCATAGTCGGAATAGTGGTAGTGCAGCCACAACGGTCTTCTGCATCCGATGCATTATCTAGCCGAGCTTTTCATTTCGATCTTTTTACGACATGTGAACTCTACGTAGAAAAGGACTTGGGGGGGAAGGAGCGTGCTGTGATCGACGCTAGAAGTAGAGCATAGAACAGATTCTGTCATTAGCAGGCCGCATGTTTTTCTGGACTATAATGGAAGGGGGGGAATGAAATTTACTAGGTGCGAGATGGATCAGACCATACTACGGTGGGTTAGGGTCAGAATTGGCCGGAAAAATCTGGTACCTTGTTGAATGGGTGGATATTAGTATACTATCATTAAAAGAGTTTAGAGCCCGTATTCTTCTGCGGCCAACCACAGATGAGGGCAAGAAGATAAGCGCTGGCCGCCGGGGAATATTCCGTCAGAGGGCGGCCGTTCCAAACCTTTTAGGCTCTCGACCTCCACGCAGCTGACGATATGGGACATATTAGCTGTCACTCTACGGTAAGTTTATTGAACAGAAAGTTGGTAAAGCCTCGGAAACGAAAACGTTGGAATAAACTAAGGGTACAAGCTTTGAGCCTAGAGTTGTTCTGAGCACCACAAGGCACCCCGGTATATCATCGCAGGGTGCAAACGCCGCGTCGTGAAGGGTACTGGCTTCGGAGATCAAGGCAGCCCAGCCGATGCCGATCACGCCGTCCTCGAACGTATATTTGCTCCTTTTGGAAAACGACCAGGACATCGGTCCCTCGAACTTCCTTCCCCGCCTTTCACCCACCACTGCCACGAATAATTGACGACTTTACGGAATCCTGCTTCGAACTTGGGTAACTCGCCCGGTTGTTGCTACCCGACAGCTTTATATACCCTGGAAAGATACGTAGGGGTAAATCCTCCTTTTTTTACTTTCTTTCCACCACCATCACTATCTCGAATGGCCACCGCAATTTCGCTGGACTCGTTCCCAGAGGAGCTGATTGAACGAATTCTGTCGTACTGTGTCGTAGCGACGCCAACGCCTGCCGTGTCGTCTCCAGCATGGGTTCCAGTCCAAACAGGCAGCCACGCCCCACGACCAGTATGTTCTCGTCTGGCCCCCCTGCTCGTCTGCAAGGCATTCTATCGCATATCCTTTCCACATTTCTACCACACCATTCATTTGACACGCCCCTCACAGCCGGGGGGCCTCCTGGCCGTCTTGCATCACTATCCCTGGCTTTCCCGTTATGTCCGCAGAATTGTCATCACCGGTATTTTTGATGGCGCCGACCAGGTCTTCCGGCGGTGTCGCCATGTCAAGGCTCTCGACATCACCCTTGACCCACAGTTCCACGACCAGTCATACTGCCCGGCAGTAGAGCGTATGTGTGACTCGCTGGAAGCTCTTGACGCGATCACGCATCTTACGATTCGCAAACCGGCCCGTCTTTATCTTACACACACCGGTGTGAAGCGTTTACTTGTCCGTTTGGCCAGTGCCATCACCGGTTGGATAGATCTTGTCAGTTTAATTTATGTGTTCCAAAAGACTCCGTTCACTTACCCATTCTGTAGGAATCTGCCCACCTTGCGTTCCGTATCTCAGACGATTCAACAGCAACTCAATCCCAGGGCCCTATATCCACTATCACCCATGCGCTGTCCCTTGCGCCGTCGTTGCATACTTTTTCGACCCATCTTCCGAGTCTCTGGAACGAGGCCATTCTTTGTGTCAGCCGGAATCCCCGCCTCGAGCGCATTAGGCTGGGGGGGTCCGACCACGACGACAGCTACGGGATCATCAGTGGCGGCGGATTATACATGATACAGACGCGTAAGCATCCCAAGTTGGCAGAATTGATCAGGAATGGAACGTAAGTCACCTTTTTCCTCCTACTTGCCGGCATTCATCTAACTGCCTCCTGTAGACCTATGATCAGGTCAAGGGCGCACACAATGACTTCCCAGTCCCTGGCGGCGTTGTCGCATGCCACTGCGAATGACAAGAAGGACGAGACTCCGACGCCGACGCCGCACATCGCCAGGCATCACAGTCTGAAGAGGCACGGTCGCGCCTACTAGGCTGCTGTACATACTGTAGTTGGATATGGACCCTTGTGTTGATTGTTTGTGTACATCGCGGTGGACTTTGAGGTACTCTACTTGGTGTCATAATTACATGTTACTTCTTGCCCGTTTCGGCCTAGCATACTTTTATTGTACATACAGCATTAATTGCATTCATTGAAGACTGGTCCGAGGATCCGTCAAACTCACTTCATTTCATCATGGCTCGACTGATTATTAATGGGATACAATCATGATCTAGTACTGTGGTCTTCCCACACCTCTCTTACATTATTTATTCCTCCTTTTGGAAGGTAGAAACTTAATGGAAGAGCATTCCAGTATTCGGATATCACCATCTTTTCACGGGTTACCAACCTTATCACGCCTCTCGCTCATCAAGTATGTAGTTGTCAGTAGTAAATGACGACACAGAACTACTAAGTAATCATATCATTCTAAGAGAAATTCCAATGATAAATTTCAGGCGGAGGCATCATGTAATCATTATCAACGGGAGAAAAATCATCGCTGGTGAGTGTTTGTGGCGCGCGAACAGGTTCCGCTCTCTCAGTTTATGTCAGCTCTTATTCTATTTCCCTGCGACTAAAGTAGCTGCCCCCCCCCCCCCCCCCTCTCGTTAATTATTTCTTTCTCCTTCCAACAAGCAGCTGTATGGACTGTAAAATACTATCCCCCCCCTCGAGGCGTATTACTGCGGGTCACCAAATTCATTAGCTTTGGCCTCTTGTTCACTAAGTACCGGCAAGAACAACGGCACAGAAGTACTTATGGTGTGTTCTGAAAAAGAAAATTTGATGATAAACTCTGGGCAGAAATGCACAGTAGCCTGGCGACATATTACCCAGGAGATGCTTCCGTCATCCCGCGACTTTCCAACAGAACAAACCAATGACATGGGTACTTGGACGAGATAAGTATGTGACAACAATAGCAGAGAGAAACTTAGTTCATGGACAGCCAGCAGATCATTGCCTTTATGTAGCTTACATCGCACCCTGGGTATCGTGGAGAGTCCATCACGTATAACGGTAGCATTGTCATCCCGCGACTTGTGATGATCAGTCCAACAATGATAGATAGAAGTAAGGGTTTGATGGGAGAGAATCAACGGTGGTTGCTTGTGGCGCACGGGTAGGTTTCATGTTCTCTCAAGAGTGCCGTACTGTGAACAAATAGTGAACACCTTGTAATCAATAATTTCAACCTCATTGAGTGCGTGCATACAGTTTGAATATTTAAATGACTCTATCGCCAGGCCTTATTACATCCGACAAAGAAGATATCAAACCGTGGCCGAGACGTTGAAAGCAGCTCCCCGACTGACGAAAGTTTTGGAACCAGGAGAATTGAACCATAGTACTTACTATCTCGACTGGAATTCCAAGGGTACAAATTCGGATCGATGCGAATTTTTGATGTACAATTTTCTGTAATTTCATCATCGTAGTGTTTAATAAATTTATACACCTTCTAGAATTATCCTCTGATATTGGGGTCAATATTGAGGGACAGATGCAGTGTAAAATGTTGCGCACTTTCGCAGAGCAGTCGTGTCAGTAAATGCTGCGACTAGTCTCGTTCCCACCCGCAGTAGTGATATCTCTTCCTCCTCGCTAACGCTCAGAGGGATCGGTCCGACCCACGTGTGGCGGAGTTGAACGAAACAGAGATAATATTATATCGATGGTTGCCCCCAAAGTCATCCCAAGTTATCCAAGCAATACTAATGTCAGAAATTTGTACTAGGAAGTTTGTAGGAAGTGCTACTTTAGGATGATCATAAAGTCACAAGGAAATGGTTCATTTCGCCCTGAATTTCCTACATATTGATTATACCAGTATTCTGTATCCAGAATTCAGGTACAAATTTGAAATTTTCTCTCAAGATTTCAGGGAAATTCTCGACCTCCTGCCAAGTTTCATTCCAAAACTCTACTATCGAACGCGGCTCTTGTCTCCAGAAACCCTTTATTTCCTTGCGCCAGTTGAAACTAGTCAGAAAACACAGAAAAGCACGTCGCCGACTCTGGCCAATCAACAGTATACCGGAATTTTACTCTTTTCGGAGTGAGATTTCCATCTTTCATCATTATTAGTGGCCGCATAG
The DNA here is from genome assembly GCA_030435655.1 of Armillaria novae-zelandiae. NCBI lineage: Eukaryota > Fungi > Basidiomycota > Agaricomycetes > Agaricales > Physalacriaceae > Armillaria > Armillaria novae-zelandiae. The sequence continues at coordinate 419,474 of JAUEPR010000022.1, forward strand.
CAGACTTAAGTTTTTTTAAAATTGTTTCCCCAGGACTAAGCACCCCGATATATTGTGGCCAAAGGAGTCGGTCCAGCCTCCTACTACTTGCACTACTTGCCGCCACCCGTCCTGATTATTTCTCCTTCCCGTAGGTAGGCACTTCATACAATGAAAGAACACGAAATATTCATAGAATTTTTTCATGCTCACCGCATATGCAGTTAGCAATGAAAGGACGAAGTATTAAGTACGGTTATCCGACGTAACTGTATCATTCTGAAAAAAATTCCGATGATAAATTTTGGGCGGAATACGCACAATGCTTGCCCGGGAGGTCACCCAGGAAATTATCCCGTCATCCCGCAGCCTTTGTAATGGAACAGATCAATGTCTTGGGTAGGCGAGATAAGTATGCAGGACAACAGAAAGGATAAACTTACTATACCGACAGCCAACAAACTATTGCCTGTACCTTTACCCTTTAGTAGCTGACATCTCTCGCACTGCGCCCTCGGTAAATGGGAGATTCCGTGATGACGGTGACGTCCCGTCATCCCGCGACCTGTGATGATCAGTCCAACAGTGATAGATAGAAGCAAGGGTTTGATGACGGGAGAGAATCAACGGCGGTTGCTTGTGGCACACGAACAGATTTCACGTACTCCCCAGAGTGCCGTACTGTGAGCACCTTTACTTCGTCGCTCGAAATGGACTCATGCCTCTTCCCTTTCCCTTAGGCGCTGAAATTATGAATAACGAGGATAGAGTTAAATTTTTGAATCAGCGAAATAGTTATCAGATGGTGGCAGAGGATCTGAAGCGCTCCCGAGATGGTGAGAGTTCGGGAAATGCTATCGAACTATCGACTGCCAAGGGGTACGAGTTCGGATCGATCCAAATTTTTGATGAACAATGTCTGTACATTTGTCACAGTAATGTTGAGAAAACTCAAGGGCGCCTTGTACAATATTCTCCGATATTGAGATCAATATTGAATATTGAATATTGAGCCTGAGGGGCGAACGCCGAAATGCAGTGCAAAATGTTGCGCAGGTGCCGGTCCATGCCACTCCCAGTGATGCCGCCGGCTCGCTGAGGAACCTCGGAGGAGCCGCGGCGTTTCACGGCTATGCGAAATCAGTATGCACAGTAGCTCCTTCGGTTTGCGCACATCCATCATGTTATGGGAACTAATTTTCGGCATGCAGCTACAAAACACTTCATTCAGACCAGTCTTTTGTGTGTTGGTCTTCCTGATCCAGGAAAAGGGTTTACAATCCTACATAGGGCTAAGTTGTTGGCCCAGCCGAACTGGTGAATCTAATGCTGGTTTTTAAATTAATACTACTGGCGCAATCAAGCAGGCTCACAGCATAGATAGAATAGTACTACGCCATCGAAGTCATTCCAGGTCAATCAAGAACTGAAGTGCGAAGCCGGAAGGAGCCGATCCCCACAGACTAAATGTTATTCAGTTTTTTCGAAGGGCTTCAAGTTGTGTTGTAAACCGTCCAACATTACAACGTTATATTATTGTGCTTGCTCATACAGCTACAAGAGAAACGATGAAACTTAGTGCCAACTAGAAGTCGTAGCGCAGTGATCATTCCTGTGGGTCGTTTTTCTCAGTTTTCGATCAAAATGCAGCTATCGTGTGCTCAGGCTAATGTTCTCATTTTTGTAAGACAGGAGTCTAAAGCGATCTGACCCTAAAGTCCAGAATGGGTCCAAATTTTCATCCCGGCAAATGGCACAGTCAAGTGGGGCTCATGATGTACTTCCGAAGTCGTACCCACTGTAGCTTTGAGCTGCGTCGCCTTTGTCACAGCTTCCTGGGCCACATGTCTGAGATAAAGACATGTCGAACTCATGATACGCACCGTTGGCGACCCACCCTCGCAGCTTTATCGCGCGACGTGTTGGTATTGATGGTTTTTAGATGCAGGAGAAAAACTACAGAGCAGGGATTGGTAATGACGGGAGAAAAGTCCCCAATAGCTGCTGGTGGCGGAGAAGAAAAATCCTCCCCCCCTAGTACCATATGGATTTTTGGAAGTATGCAAAAACGCGTCGAGCGGAGGGTACGAAAAGCGGTGTGGCGCTGCCCATTGCCCATTGCCCAGGTAGAAAGTCCCCCCGTAAGAAGGGTCTTGGCGCGTCGCATGCCTGATGTCAACAGACATATTGGAAGTGCCATTGCATTAGACTTGTGCTGAATCCCTAGAGACCCACATACGATCGGCGGACGAGATCTCTATTTGCAATTCAGGTGCCGCGGAAGCAAAGTTGTAACTTGGTAGTAGTGTGAGGTCTACGCACGGTCTTGTAGGAGCTAAAAATCCTAACGATAAGAGAAGTGAACCGTGCTGGGTGCACGACAGATAAGTAGCAGCCTCGTGGTCCTCGCATGTTGAGAGAAGAAGCAAAATGTCCGGCGACTTCGAGGACAAGTTCGGACTCCCGCGATTGTCAGAGGCAGGGTGTATTATGTACGAGGGTTCAACGTTCAGCTCCGAGTAAGTAGCACCTTGAGAATCTCAGTTGGAGGTGCAAGTTGGAGCACGATCATTAAAGAGTGAACTTTAATCGATCGAGGATAGCTGCAATCGATCAGACCAAGTGCCGTTTCGGAGATTATAGTAGGCGAGTGATAGTGGGCCCGGGAAAGAGAAAGTGAGTACATGAGTAGAATAAAAGCGCGAGTTCGGTGCCGGAATGAAACTTGAATTTAGAGCTATAATAAGGCGTGCCACTGAATTGGAAGGGTTTCCTTGCCATTCAAACGTCGAGCGAGAGAGATAAAAGGATAGATATCAAGTTGCTGATGATCAATCATCGACATCACGATTCGGATTGCACAGTACCCGAACGAGAATATTCACATGCCTGAAAAGACTCCGATTCTAAAATGAGGATTCATTTCTTCTGGTCGGCGGTTGAGAAAGCACGAGTAAGCGTCATCCTTGCCCGCGGGGTATTATCGCAGTTGGATCAGAAATGAGTCAACAAACCCATTTACGCCGAACCGAGCGCGCATCACTTAAGCCGCTTGCAAATCAACAAACGATCCAAGAATAAAAGCTGCTGAATCAGGCCAAGTATGACTCGGTTCGTTCCTTGTGGTTCCCCCCCCTTCGAAAATACACCGAATGGGAACAGGGTGAAGAAGGCAGCACAGGATCTAGCATCGTGCTCGCCTTGGGAGAGAATGCTCAGGAATGCTCTCGATCTCGTGGGCAGAAGGAAGAGGGGGCGAGTTGGGCAGGGGGTTATACCAAAAAGGCGGCATGCTTACGGCACCCCTTCTTAGATCAGGGTCTGTCCCAATTAGGCACGCATAACTGTTTCTCATAAGTACCTCGCATTAGGGTTGAGGGCAAAGAACTTTTTTTTCTCTCCCACTTAATAATTCCTGGGGACAACTCCCTCAACGGTAACAAGATGCTGACTCTCGCTCCTGGTTCGGTGTGCGACGTCTGCGCTGAGGAGTACGGTCCCCAATGTCTTCCCCACTCCATTCCCTGTGGTGAGTCATATTTCCGAGGGGGATCCAGCAAATTTTCTGACGACGCTCTAGGTCATGTTCTGTGCGCGAGCTGTAGCACTACTATTGCAGACAAGACACCCTCACGGCTCAAGCCTGTGTGTCCCTTTTGTCGCGAAGAATTCACGGCCAACGACATTCGTTTAATACGTACAGACTTCAGCTCAGGGAGCTCGAGTGGGTTTACGACAACCCGACGCTATCCTGCCCCAATGGAAGCCAGCAAGAGTGATTCTGCTACCGACTTGTGGGCGCGTAAGGCTGAGAGGTTTTTGCTTTCCGACGTAGGTTGCTCGAGATCTCGCGAAGAGGCCCGAAGACTCGAAGACAAGGTCGCCAAGGTGGCCAGCAAAAAGTGTTCTGTGGAGGAGGTCTCTACCCTCCACAACGAACTGGAGGAATGGTTAACGTCCGCCGTCAAGTCTGGAGATCAAGTACGTTCTTCTGATTCTTTCTCTTTTGTTCATCAATTGATTCTGCCACCCCAGACTTCCTCGCTGTATCTCAGTGCTGCCCTCCTGCGCGCTATTCTAATGAATCATGTAGCGCATTCCGAAGCCAGTAAGACTGCAAAGCACACTGAAAACAGCCTCAAAGGCAAGCTTGACGACATGGAGATTTCGATAGGTAAGCTAGAAGCTGAGCTCCGCCGGTAAGCACATTGTGCCTTTCATTGTTGTGTTCCATTCTGACGATATCCATTCTTTGCTTTGTCACCTCATTATAGACAAGTGAGTCATGTCCTTTTCTGCTTCTGATCTTCATTGCCGACTCTGCTTCTAGCGCGAACAATACTCCCAAAAATCGCATGAATGCGAGAAACTGCGGACAGACCTCAGCCGCTTCAAAGGTGTTTCACCGCTTTCCTCGTCGTATGCGGCGTCTCCGCCACGCTACCAAAGCCCGTCCTCCCCGACACCACCGGCAACACCTACGCCACCTTCCACTACTACTTACAGTCCTTCCGGGAATTCCCCTCTTTCACGATACAACTCGCTTCACATGAGGTCCGCCTCCATGAGCGCCTCTTCACGACCTGTTACGCCGGCTCAGCCTGTACGATCTCACACGCCTTCGCTACGATCCCAGACGCCCTCCCTACGATCCCAGACGCCTTCAGCACGATCCCATACTCCGGCACCCCCGCTGCCGCCTTTACCTCGCTCTGCGATACCCACCCCGGTCATGCGGTCTCAGACCCCAGCCCCACCCAAACCACCCAAACCCCGCCGCTTATCCCAGCCTTCACCCCCAAAAATGGTCCGCTCCCTCTCGGAAGAGAAGCAGGAGATGCACCAGCGTTGGATCCCCCCGACGCAGGAGGACCTCGATGCGTATCCCGGTAACCTGCTCAAGTATAACTCAGCGCGATATGCTAGCTCGCGGCTGAGGGATATCCGCTCACCCTCTCCAGGGTAATTAATTGACCGAACGCATCTGCTTCTGGAAGCCCAGACATTGCATTGCATTTCATAGGACACTGTGTTTACGCTAATACTTGCTGTTAGTTTTCTTCTTCTTATCGTTGCTTTCTTCCATTTTTAGTACATATCTTTCTTGCTGTGTTCGTTTTTTTGCTTGTACCCGTCCCGGATCATCCATACATACATATACCTCGTTGCTGGCCTTCGTTCGCTTCTGCACATAGTATTACCATCCGTTTTCTCTAATAATCGAATGACTACCTTCTATCTTTCCGTACAGTCATTCGTCTTTTTTACTCTTACCCTTTTTTACATAACTCTTATCGAGAGCAGCAGCTCTCATTCATCTTCTTCGTTTTTTTGGATCTCTTTTTTCCCGTTTCCTTTCACTTTTCTGCAGAAGATAACGGTAGAGAACGGTCGGAGCGAAAACTTCGTGTAGCCATTATACATCTCTTTTTTTTGCGTATTTTATACGATACGTATATCCATTTGAATGATCATTAATACTTTTATCCATTGGTGTTCCCACAGACTTGACTTGTGGCGCGGGAAGGAGATGGACATGTAATTTGGGAGGAAGCGATGAGGGAAATGCGCGGCAGAACAGCTGGGCTAGGAACTATTAGATTTGGCGAGGAGGGGGATATTAAGGAGGTAGTGATATGAGCATCGAGCACGGCGGGTCCGAGAGCAATGCAGAGGGTAACCTTCAGCCGGAGGCAAAACAGAATATCCCATCCCTTCTACTCCAAACACGCGGGTTTGGCGAGCCTGATAACTTCCCAAGCTAGTTCTTATCTCAACATGAGGGTATCGCCTGTAATACATGTACATGTAAGACGGAAATTTTCGTCGACGGGATTAATGAAACAGTGGACCCTATACGGTGTAGAAGAGGCCCCGGACGTGGGTGTCAAGTCCTGGGATTCGAACGCCACAGTCGTGTTGAGTCAGGATACATGTGTCGAAGGGTCATTAATGTGGCAGGAAGAGGCGAGTGAGATGTACGAAGTTCAAACGGAGCACTCATTATTGGTTGGTGGTGACGTCAGAGTATTTGCGGATCTCTCATGGATGGCTCGGATCTCTCATGGGTGTGAGTTACAAGTATGGTACAGTTTCTTATGTATTGCTAGTTGGTATAGATATATGACTGCAAGTTCATCCGGCAGTAGCATGTACACCATCGTGTGGGGCCTAAGTGCAGTCAGTGAGATGGGCTGAACGGATGAGGAGGAGAACGACGTACACTGGTCGACGAGATGCCAAGCACCTGCGCAATGGCGTTGAATTCGGTAGAGGTCGGTTTGACTTTGCCGGTGCAGACTGCTGGGATGTCAGTGAGGAATGTAGATATGAGTATGATTACAGACTGTCGATAACACGCTGCTCGGAATCGCCGATCTGCGAGGCGATAGTTGCGTAGGAGACGCCTGCAATCGTGTGGTGAGCGGGTGGAATAGGTGAAGTAAGGATCACGTACCCTTCTTCTCCTTTGCAGCAGCGAGCGCGGCGCACTGAGGGTTGGGAGCCATGTTGAGTGAAGGACTGAGGACGATAATGGGAAGGATTAAATAGCCCGGGGGTCGAGTGAATTTGATGGGTGGAGGTGTGATTGCTTATCGATGGCCTGGGGGCGTGACCGGGCAGAGTTATTCGGATCTAGGCCGTGTGTGGGTAACCGGCAGGGCGAGTGAATAGGACGAATGCCCAGTGCCCACCTAGCTGGATTGAGTTCGTGGTAAGAGTGGATCATGGGAAACAATTGGAATCTGGATGCTAAATCTAGTCGACACGGGGTGTATGGCTGTTAGTACATCTAGGATTCAGGCTGACGAAGATACAAGGTCACGATTTGAATTTGAAGGGTGTTATCGATGGCCAATGATAGAAGAGGAATTAGGACAATAACGAATACTGAAGCTTAAGTCTCAGTTAGTGATGGTGAGCAAGAGCTGGATGAAGGAAAGGACGACCAACACTTGCAAGTACTAGCAAATAAGTATTGTACTTGACTGTTTCGATACATTCTAAAATGCGATCTATTTATGGGTACTCCCTTCTGCAATCCGAATCTCGACTAGGGTAATAATGATCATCAGGAGAAGAATGGGAGGGTGCCAGAAAGCAAAGATAGAGAGGCGTGCATGGCAAGCGTAGCGAGCAACGTTCGAGAACGTGTTTGGACCTTAGAGAAGGCACGAGAAGCAAAAGGAATGGTTTCTTGCAGCCAGACCGCGAGGTAGAATCATCCGTGAGCGCTAGCCTCCAACGTGTCTGGGTAGTTGACGGCAGCAATAGTTGCACTACGGCAGTTTGCAGAGACGTCTTGTGTCGTTCAGATCAAAACAAATAGATGGCAAGCATCATCTCGTTCGTCATTATCAGAATGATCCCGTTAGGCATTCAAATTGGGTACACACACGCACTCAGACCAAAGACGAGTAGCCTGGGCCAAAGCGAGCAGAGATAGGAACTTTCTGATGGATCATTGCTACAGTGAGGGCGTATCGAAACGTGTACTCCAGGCTCAGAAATGTGTGACATGAAGAAAGAAACTCAGTGTGGCGCTGGGAGAGTCCGAGAGCCATGTTATGGCCGCAAGCACGTTAGGATATCGTTCAAGTTGAGAGACAAAACCAGGCTGTCCACGGAAGGAGAGAGGCTTCGCTGATTGGAGGGTAATCCTTGTATCAAGGGTGACAAGGTGTACGTAGTCCGAGTCCGGGATTCGGATATCCTATCGTGTCCAGGAGAGATGAAACGGAAATGACTCAGACCAGTGGAGGATATTTGAAAAAGAGATGCATTGTACCGAGGGTCAGATATCGAGAGAGGGCCTCTCCAATTTCACAAGAAAGAAAAGGAGAACTATAGCCTTAGGGCGCAGTTCCAACGCCGCGTTGGGAGCAAAGGGGTTGGTCGGAGTACAACGTCCTTGTATTCTCGTCCAGTAGTTAGTGCGCACCACGCACCATAGGTGTGGGCTACATGCAGCAGCAGCAGTAGGCCATGGCTTCGAGTGTGAGCAGGTTTAGTGTTCGGCTCGAGGTCGTCGCGGCAGTGAACGCGCCTCGATTGCCATATCTGGATGTTGTGCTTTGTTTGACATAGCCGTCTAAGAGCGCCGAAAAAGTTCTTACTCTTCGTCCTCAAGCCATCCTCAAGCCCTTCAACTCGTCCATATAAAAAAATGGTATGTCTATTCTTCCTCTGATGCGTTTGGACGGTGCATGCCTGTATATTTCTTGAAATTTGCGGTATCTCATCGCCCAGGAAACGATGGATGGCCCTAAACGAGTTTGGATGACGCTGATGACCTTTGATATTTCTAGCCTCCCAAGAAAGCCAAGGCACCGAAGGAAGAAACCACCGTCTCGCTAGGACCTCAGGTCGCTGAGGGCGAGCTCGTTTTTGGTGTTGCACACATCTTCGCCTCCTTCAACGATACTTTTGTCCATGTTACGGATCTGTCGGGGAAGGAAACCATCTCTCGTGTTACTGGTGCGTCTATAAGTGTCGCGTTATTGTATCGATAATTGAAGGCGGTATAGGTGGCATGAAGGTCAAGGCTGACCGTGACGAGTCTTCTCCATACGCAGCCATGTTGGCGGCCCAGGATGTCGCTGCACGATGCCGTGAGGTCGGATTCACTGCTCTCCACATCAAGCTCCGTGCAACTGGTGGAACTGGTACCAAGACCCCCGGTCCTGGTGCACAGAGCGCCCTCCGTGCCCTGGCCCGTGCTGGAATGAAGATTGGACGTATTGAGGATGTCACTCCCGTCCCCACTGACTCTACCAGGCGCAAGGTCTGTCGCAATGGTTATTCTCCTTGATGTGCTACTGACTAGGGACTGATTAGGGTGGTCGTCGTGGTCGTCGTCTCTGATTGCCTTGGGGCATTCATTGGGTGCTACGCCTATCAAAATGAGCTGGTTGTTATGATTGTATGTAGATGCTCAATCCATATGTCGCTGTTCGACGCGCATCAGGTTTCCCATGACCTGCCCCGCGGTCGTCATTCCACATGTTGCGATGTTGATCGAAAATGTTAAGACCGAAATTATCTGAAAAGAGGTATCATTTTCAAATTCTGTGTCCCTGTGGCTGTACTGCGGAAGGACTTTCTTCGGCACTTTCAGGACGCTCTGTCAGTGTGATCAGCCAGAGTGGTACTCATGTCAAAAACCTTGCTGTTGTGGGCAGGGCGCTGTTGCAAGTGGCGGCGGTGACGGTAACAGCGACGATGGTGATATTCACATGACTAGGTCTCAGTTTACTTGAACATTGACAACCATCATCCATGACCTTGAAGCTCGTATATCGCATCCTTCGACAATTGTCAGACTGGACAGTCGACGGATTCTACTCTGAAGTATATGTCGAAGGTGCAGAAAACGTACCGAAAGACGGTCCACTTATCATGTACGTAAACCTTGATGTATGCGCCTTTTCGCTGAGAAGGACTTCGCAGTGCTGCGACGCACCACAATGAGATCATCGACGTCGCCGCGCTCGGTCCGTCACTGAAGTTCTCGTTCTATTGTCCTTGCTGAGCATCTCTTTGCAGCTGCGACGATACCCTACCGACGACACGTCTGTTTCTGGGCAAAATCCACGCTTTTCTCCAATCCCGTCTTTGGATCCATCCTCGCCTCGTCAGGCGCCATCCCGGTTACACGGAACCCAAACCGTGACGATGGGACCTCCAAGGCGATCTTATTCCAGTCGACTACAGCAGCGATAGCCAAGGGCGAGGTGGCTGGCGTGTTTTCGGAGGGGGCGAGCTATTCGGAGCCAACGATAGTGCAGATCATGAGCGGGACGGCATGGGCAGCGGTGGAATATACGAGATGGCGTGAAGAAAACGCGAAGGAGGGGCCCGAGTTGGTCATCGTCCCCGTCGGCCTGGTGTATACGGAGAAAGATACCTTCAAGAGTAGGGTGAGTCGCGAGATGTTTCCTGCTGGCTGGCCGACTCATCTGGAACCTTAGATGCGAGTCCAGTGCGTCACGTCCCGAAATTCAGACGCGTGTGCTGATGCACATACACAGCTATGGCTCTCCCATATCTATGGCAGATTACAGTCAAGAACTGTTCGGTATACCGCCTGGCGCGGATCCTAATGATGTTGGCTATGCAGTCGTACACAAAATATCCAATCGAATAGAGAAAGAACTCTTTGATATGACCATTAATGCGAATGATTGGTGAGGATTTCAATTCGTATCCACCTGAATCCTCACGAGCAATGCTAGGGAGACGCTTTTCGCAGCACAAACAGCTCGTGCAATACTTTGGGGAGACGATAAAAATGTTGACCTAAAGTACTGGAGAGTGGTTTCCCAGACGTAGGCCCTCTCAAGTGTAAGCGAGTATCTCATCTTATTTCATACTATACAGGCTAGTAGACCTTCTGTCATACCATCCTACCGCAGAACCACCCCCAGAGCCCGTACGACTGGTCAAAGCCTCTCTCGTCAAGTATTTCTCCCTCCTGCATTACACTGGTCTCTCCCACACCACCCTCGAAAGTGTCATTCCTTCCACCTCGCATATTCCATCGCTACTTCCGTCTTTGAAATCTGTACTCCTCTTTCCGGTAGCGATACCAGCTATGTTGCTTCACGTCCCAGCGTGCATTACGGCCGAGCTTACTCTCAAATTGTTCGCGCAAGCTGACGAGTGGGAGGGGTTCGCGCAATATCGTTCCGTAGGCGGTGGTATTGGGGTAGGTATTGGTATCGCTGCGATGTATCGAGGTGCGATTCATTTTTTGAGGGATGGAGAATTTGGTGCTCCTGCTTTGGAATGGATGAAGCGCGCTGTCACGCATAGAGGGAATGTAGGAAAGCTTATATCCTTCCTTACGTTTGGTTGGACGATGATCAAGTGGTACGGGTTATTTTCTGGAGGTAATGGTTATATTCATGGTATCATCAACGTCACCTTATGTCAATGTTCCTTTACAGGTATTCATCGAAGGTATCGTATCTCCATTTTCCCCCTACGCATCGTTTATACTTACTTGAAACCAGAGCGAAGACCTTCCTCGCAACAGTCCGGGTCGTCCTGGGCATTCTTCTTCCTCCTTCTTTGACTCTGAATGTGGATATGTACAAGAAACTCCCACCACCTCCGCCGTCCAACGCGTTCATTCGTCGGAGAAGAAATGCGGAGGGCACGTCTGCTGAATTCTGGGACAAGAAGGAGAAGGAGGCGGAACAAAGTGCTCCTCCTCCCGTTGCCCCTAGGATGTTGATCAGGCAATTGTTAGAGCAGAGGAAGGAGACCATGGGGCAGTTGAGCAGGACGCTCGTTGAGTTGGAGGGTACAGAAAAGTATGGCAAGAGGGTTGCCCGGTTAAGGGAGATAGGCACGAAGATTGCTTGAGCGGTTTGGTTCGTCCGTCCCCGGTGTAATGTTGAACCAATCCGGAGCTCGATACCAAGCTGATGGTGAACCATCTTTGAAGGTTCCTAAAGCAGGTCGTGCTGCGATGTGAACGTCGAACAATAGTATGGTAAATTAGGATTAAAGCTTCCTGGTCAGAGGATTCCGAGATGGGAATTTGATTCTCGGACGGGTCTTCTTTTAGGTTTGCTAGCATGTTGTTATCAAGCTGGGTGTGGGTATAGTTCCGTGTCTTTCGGGGAAGATTTTTGTTACTTGGTGTGCGTCCATCATTTGCTTTCAATGACCGAATTCTTATCGCTACGTGTGGAGTAGTCGTGAGCTGTACTTGGTGGCATTTCAATGATGAGTTCTGTTTATAGCTAGCCGATGTACATGTACAATTATACAAGGCTCTCCGTAATTGTCTTATCATGCTCAATCGCTAACTATCAGTGCCAGGTTACCGCGATATACTCCATCAAGGTATATACACTTGATACCAAATGCATCAACATCCATCACAATAGGTATGATATATATATATATATATCCATCGTAGCAGACAATCTAACAGAGGGTGATACAGGTAATCCGAACTTCTTTGGCGGTTCCATCGCAAGTAATGAACAATATCGCTTCCGACAATATCAGCATCCCCGAAACTGAAAACGGATGCGGTACCCCTGCTTCTTTTTTTGCATCCTAATCTATCGTTGTGTACACGGCAGGATGTCTACTCGCTGAAAGCGAACGAGGACACCCAAAGGGGTAAGAATCCGCTTACAGGAGAGAGAGGGTTAAGACATTCTGAGGTCCAAACGGTGCTTCAAAGCTTCTTTGGTCGACTATGCCCTTGTCGAAGCGCACGACGAGTTGTCCGGCAGTGCAGAAAAGGATTTGATAACAGGTGCTGCCACGAGTTGAGGAAAGGATGCCCTTTATATGTGATTCGATGTGTACGGTTTCCACTATCATTAACACGGATGCCTCCGAGTCTGTGTCTACTTGAACTTCTGGCGGAAGGCAGTCAAAGGAAGGCACTAAGCGCGTAATGACCTCTGGTTAGAGTGGGTGATTGTGGGTCCAGACTGACCGTGGGAACAACGATCGTCTTGTCCACTTCCCACTCGCAGCTTTTATCTCGTCTTGCCATCGGTGGCTTAGAGTCATTTGATTCATCGTGCCCGAGTCCTACATCGTCAGCGACTAGCTTGACTGCCAGAAAAGGATTCCTGAAGATTTCCAGAAGCCCTGAGTCTGGAGCGAAGTTCTTTTATACCGAAGCACTGGAACATAACGAGAGAGAGGTCTTACACCTAGTCTGGAGTTCAGTTTCTGTTGGGTATGCAGCTTTCTGCCTTCAGGACCATCTACACCTTTCGGCTCTACAGCTGCACTCATGAGATAGCAGCCGACCCGGATAGAACAGTCAAAGAATGCGCATCATCCAAATTTCCTGACCAATTTCAGGTATAATGCGGCAGAAATCGGGCAGAAATTAGTTGGGATTTAGTAAGGTGCCACCGCGAACCTCGTCGCCCGCCCGCCTTGGCGCGGGGTCATCACCACGCTGACAACTGCCATACTGCTCTCCTTCCTATCTCAACCATGATATCGAATTCAACTTGCTCAGACACCGATTCAGGCGCATCTTGTGCTGAAGCTGTGAAGGGGGACTGAAGGACTAATGTTCGGGCTTCAATTGTGAGCTCAGGTCGGCAATTAGAATTCTCTGAACACGGCGTACTTATCTTCATCTTCCAGCTGCATACAATCCAAGTGTCATCAACAAAACAATTACTATCCATGTTCTTTATGCGAAGGAAGTGCATGTGCGAGATCACGAGCCAACCTACGATCATTCTTTGTTCTGAGAAGATATTCCGACGCAGAACGTATTCGAACGGGCTGTCGGCGCTAGGACATACGTAGGTACGTGTTCCCCGCTTGGTGTCTGTTCCTGTCTGAGACTTTGCTTTTCCTTACTTTATTTTCTATCTGGAATCGCCAGTGGCTATACCGAAAGCTCTCTGCGGCACTGTCTAACTTTACGCCCCCATCGTAAAGCCTTATGATGTTCATTTGCTCTTCTTCTAACACGAAGCATGCTCCTTGTAGCAAGGCGAAAATGCTGGCCTAATGATATACGGCATTTAGGAAAATCAGTAGTGGCGACCGCGACGCTTCGAAAAAAGTCAGCAATGCTTCCACTGTCTTCGACACGGAAAAGATGCAGGGGCCACCCGTCATTGTGCAATTCCCTGTTTGAAGGACCATTGGCCCTAACCTCTCTGGCGTTCGTTGGCAGGCGTGGTTCCGTTTGAAGAAACAAATCTACCGCAGTAAAACTTACACAACACCGCATGTGTTCTGACAGCTAGCTATTGGTGTGCTGGCGAGGCGTGCTGGCAATAGTTGGTTCGAATCCTAGCCAGAGATCGCAGCACGCACTCTCCCGAATGGGGGAGGGTGTGTGTTGCCCGATTCTTTTTCAACGTTCCCGTGCAAGTACCTAAAGATTGAACGCAATCGTCCAAACGGTTCACAGAGGATCACCACTACTGGAACTTTGTAAGTCATTGAACATCTTATTGGTAATACTTCCCCTCCCCCTAACGGCAGAGTTCAGTGCTCATCATTTACCTCCCTTCCACACGAGGGCCTAGGAATCATTATGTACTTTCATCATAAGCCAAGCCTGTGCGGAACATCGCATGATATCAACATCTAGCCTCGTCATCCTTATGCCTCCTTCAAGGAGTCCTTTCCTTGCTTTTTGAATCAGTCACTATCATATGCACCGGAACAATCTTCTGCGAGATCCTCCGTCCGTATCCGAACTGGTTCAATTGGATTGCAAGCATGGCTATGATTCACACCTACTGCAAACGCTCGGCTGGCAAAAAATTGACGCATGTTCGCTTGCACACCAGGATCTGTCAGTCCACGTAAAAGATTCCCAGCAATGGAAGGTTAGCTTTCATCAGCCCTTTTATCTCTCTGTCGGCATATCGGCGAAGCGCGATATATGGGCTTCAAAGGCTGGGTTCGATTCTCAGCTAGAGGAATTGCAGCACCCATCCTTTTAAAATGGGAAAATGTGCGCTATTAATTTTTGCGGCTTGCCTTCTCGCCTCCTCTTGGGGTAGAATCATTCCCAGGCGACTGATTTTGTTGGCGATGTCTGTGTGTTCTATCATACTAGCTTCCAGCCGCCATGGTGCCATATTACTCGCCGACAAGGAAGGAATGTCGTCAAACACAATGGGATACACGAGGACAAGAGTAGCAACCTTTTTGAAAATTTCGCAGAATTATCTGTTGGGGGCACGCATGTATCAACTCCGACAAGAGGTCGATGTTCTCGTGTTGAGTGTCTCCAACCAAAGAGATTCCAACATACGCCCTCCCGCTGTGACCACAGCAAGAGGGCGTATGTTGAATTTTTTTTGTTTTATAAACGTTCATCGACCGACGTATCGCAAAGTCATTTTTCAAAATGCCAGTTTGGAACTCAAGCACGCAAATCTAACTGCTTTTGACGTTCAAACATTCATGCACAAGTGCCAGTCTCAGCCATTATAACCTTGTATGTGCAATGTCAACGTACGTGAATACTAATTCTCTTGGTATGGTCGGTGCACAGGGTTCGAGTCTAAGCATGAAAGATCAGATGTACAAGACCGGTGTTTTGCTTGGAAAAAATTACGGTCTTCGTCGCGGGGGGTCTGGTCAAAGGGAATCTTGATCATCGATAAGTAGCAGCATTTATGGCGTTGATTCAAGCTCAGATCCCCTTTAAAAATAAGCGTGCAAAACAACTGCATTTTCCAAGCAGTCATAGAAACAGCGTAATCTAATTTGGTCTAGTCAGAGAAGGCAGTAGCATTCTACTCGGCCCGTACGCAGTAAAGGGGATTAACTGAGTTCCGCGAAGTTGGAAATCGACATAGTACGATTGGTTCAAGCAATGTACGCGACGCTATTTGGTCACTCTATGTAGTTCATCATACCGAACTACCTCCTCGGTATCTGCATGTGCGCGCAAAAAGACGTGGCTCCCACCCCACGAGTGGTTCCGAATATTTTTAGCTGGAGGTGCAAGTAGCAGTGTGTGTGAAGAGACCAGCTTGAGAGATAGCATAAGTGTTGTGTTGAAGATGTATACATCTAGCTTGTTACCTGTACGCATCTCAAGCATGAGTATAATTTGAGATAAAGTAGAAAATGCAGTATGTTCAGTTACGCAGTGAACAACCTGACGTGCCGTGAACCGTCACCCGTAAGGCCCTTAGCTTTCGCTACGCGTTCGAGTGTCCCATTTCCACCTCTCTTGAAGACATGGATAAGCTCCTCCGTCCCAAGAACCGGAACAAAGCTATAGTTTCCCTATCGCATGAGAATCGTATCTCAGAACTTTCCTTATCTTATCAGCTTCCTCCAGCTTTCCGGATTCGAATCTCTCGTGTTTTCCGTCTATGCAAGCTCCATCAAGTACATTAATCCTCCACCATTGGCCTACCCATGGAGTACCGAGAGAGTCAAGGATCGTGATAAAGGACGAAGAAGTTGCCGATATGGTGGTACTCTTGAAGCGCACTAGCGAAGGAAGGGACCATGGGTGGAGGGCCGGTGGAGTTACCCGTCATGTTGTCGCGTACACGGCACGTTATCAACAGAGATGGGAATTACTGGCCCTACTTGGTACTACTAGAAGCGCCCCTTTTCGGGAAAGGACGACCTTATCAAATAGAAGCGGAGAAACCACTATCCGACTATATAAGCATCAAAGTCCGATCGCCACAACTAAAACCCCACAATGATCCTCTTTCCTCCCTCCGTCTTCCTTTTCTTCTCATTACTACCAGCTGCCCTTGCCCACTCAAATCCTAAAACTGACGCAGAAATCCAGGTCCAGCGTTCGCTACAGCAGGCAGCGTACTACTGTGCCCCAGCAGTAGCTCAGTTCACCGCTCAGCGCAAAAGGGCTTGGGCTCAGAAGGTTCTCACCGGTAATCCATCGTTACCTGCTTACCAGGATCTATTCACCTCATATAATGATGCTGTCGACGGAGAAAAGGCCCTACCAGGAGAAGAGGGGCAAGAGCTCATGAGCTGCACGCCAGTAACGGAAGAGGCCAAGATAGAGAACAATTCCTGCGTACTTAGTGAGTTGAGCCCATTCATTGTCTCGCTATCGCCTGACTAGTGGATCCGGTAGCCCCCATCGTAACGGAAGGTCCTTACTATCACCTTGCCGGTCACCCCATACGCCAGAACATCGCCGAGTACCAAGCCGGCCTCCTGCTGCTGCTTGATATCGGTGTCATCGACGTGGAAACGTGCCTACCACTTCCCAACGTTCTTGTCGATATATGGCAAGCAAACGCCACTGGCCACTACGCTGGACACCCGACACCGAAACTCGAGCTCGTCAACGAGAAACCCCAGGTTGGCGGGAAACGAAATGGTCTACTCAGCGCTTTCCCCAGAACGAATATTCACGAGACATTTCTACGAGGCGCCTGGCCGACTAACGAGAATGGTGTCGCCCAATTTACAAGTATGTTTCCTCCCACTCCTTTCAGCTTCATTCTAACAATACCGTTATGTAGCTATCTTCCCAGGTTACTACACAGGTACGCAACTTGCATCCCGCGATGCCTCGCACCCTTAGCCTTTTCCAAGGTCGCGCGACACACATCCACGCCAAAGTCTTCCAATCATGGACGACACTCCCGAACGGCACGTTCGAGGCAGGAAAGCTCTCCCATGTCGGGCAGTTCTTTTTTGACGACGATGTGAACCTTCAAATCGACAAGGTACGTACCCCCCCAACGTATTCCCACCTTATCTCATCACTTGGTCCTTCCAGATGCACCCGTACACCACAAACCCCATCAAAGACACTATCGGCCGCACGCGGAACTGGCGCGACTCGCTGAATATCTTTGAAGACTCGCAAGGTCCGGAGGGGGAATACGATCCCGTGTTCAAGTAAGTCATTTTTGTGGATCACCTGCACTCGGTGTGCGATCCCGTCGCGCTGGCTTCTTTTCCATTACTAACGGCGCGTGATTGTTTTATAGATTGCATTTACTCGGTGGGGTCATCAATCAGGGCGTTGCAGGGTTCATCACGATGGGCATCAATACGAGCGTTGAGGTCGATAACTGGTGGAAGGGCTAGCTGTGTTGGTGTTGTTGGTGTTATTAATGTACGACTATGTTCATTACTGTGCCATGGTGTGCTCAGATTTGACAATATACATCGTAGTCAAACTGGTGAGGCTACGACAGAAGTTCTTCATGGATCATCTCAGCTATCTGCCCGTCGAGAGATTAAGAGTCTTCCTAGAGGAGACTAATCAAGGCGTCATTACACGAGGGCAAGCACGCCAGAGCAAGCATTATCTCGCGCCTTTTCAAAATTGCCTGGCGTATTGACATGCATTCTAAGGTAGGGGCCAATTCAACCAGTGGTAACTTAGTTTCGAAACGTTAGTACAAGTATTACGTTTCCAAGTCTGGAGGAGTCGTTCAAGACAAGACGTATCGACGGGCATAATTCAAACTCCATCATGATGCACGGTGGTGGTATTCAGACCGGAACTTCAAAATGTGACTGCTGATTTAGCATAACGACTCATTATATGAATATCCCATTTACACATATAAGCGAATTTACGCCGTCAGAATTTAGTCTATGAAGACGAAATACAGAGTAATTAATAAAGAGAGACAGTAACAAAACCACCCCTTGAAGGGATGCTGAGTGTTTGTAGGAAGTCAAGATTTGGCAAGCGTACGCATCCGGGTCTCACTCGAAGCTACTCTAGGAAGGTTCGTATCACCAAACACACTCAAACTCATTCTAGAGTCTTGATTCTTGACCAATGTTGAATGACGATATCCTTATCATTCACGAAACCTGCAAAAAGTCGACAAAACTAATGCATTAAGAGGGAATCGAACCCCCGGCGGGTCGATGGCAACGACCCAGGTTACCACTACCCCATTAATGCTTGTTCAGATGTGCGATTCTAGCCTATATTAATTAGTTGAAGTGGTGCTTCCAAGAGCCAACGCTCCGACCAGCAACCTCACTTGCTTAAAAACACGATCACACTTGGCCGAATTGCATTGATCCCATCAGCAGCTCTGGAACCGGGCAGAAGGTCATATTTCTGTCAAGCAGAAGCCCAGGTAGCCTACTCTGTTCTTGAATCTTCATGCAGGCTAAAATGCTCCGCTCAAGCTCACCCTGTCTTGTCATCCTAATTACGAACACCAGCCATCTTTGAGCCCCTTTTGATACGAGGACGTATCCTGAATTTTAAATTCTTTTTCATGTTCGCCCGACGGACAGATTCTTGTTGTCTTTCCCTGGGTGCAGGATGGGTCTTTTGAACGTCCGTCGTCGACACTCCGGTGCAGCCTCACGGTCAAACAGCCATTTTGTCGCGTTCTAAATAAGAACGGCCTCAACCATCTCCCGCGGTAGTAGGCCGAAGGGCGGAGGCGTGTTATCTCAATTCATAATTTTCGTTGGGGCAGAAAGAGGCCACTGCGTCACGGTGACAAGGGTGAGTATCTTCAGTGTTCACAAAAGACTCATGCCGGGCCGTTTGTTTCTGGTGTGGGGAATCTTCTGTCACGGGGTAAACTGGCAGTCTATGTGGTCGAACGGTTCAGCATGAGATGACAGATAAGTATTAATAGTTCCACTCGCCACAACCTGAGCGCTTGGAATATCCCTGATGTTGGGTCTATTCTACTTCAACTGGTTGGAACTGATGTCTGATCTGGGCCGTCTGTCTCTGTCCTCTCGTCTGAAAGTGTCGCGTTTTCCGACTTGAAGGCTTAGGCCTGTCTAAGGGTGAAAAGCTCGGTCAAGAAGCTGACTTGAAGGCCGTCGGAACCCTGGGCCAGCAAGTAATCGTGTTTTCTACAATCAAAGCTCGGGCTGCGCATTGTAGTATTGGCAAATCGAAGCCCGAGTTCTGAATACAACCAGCTTATTCCAACACCGCCCAAAAAAGGGAGAGTAAAGAGGCGACTTGTCACGCTGCACATTCAAGACTTTGACGCCCTGGAAGTCACCAGTCTTTCTCAGAACGCAATATGTTTCATCAACATCTGAAAATGTTGGAATCCAGCGCATCTCCCGGGGACTTGATACTCTGGACTTGTATGCAATATTAGTCTCGCTAAGCTTTGGGTCTAAAAAAAGCAGAATATCTGTCTACAGAGATGAAGCGATGAAATCATGTTCCAAGACTCATTCCGCGTGGAACAAACAACACGAGATGCCACTGCTGATGTCGCAGTCCGTTGTGTGTGCCTCGCCTGTGGCCTGCGCGCCCAGACTAACGCAATGCATTAATAAACATGACTTCCCAAGACCCTTTTGGTATTCAGGTTCATCAGTTCGTGTTCTTTCAATTGTCCTGGTCTCGTGTGCTGAGCTGTCTTCTGGCGCTGTGTGCAACTGTGTACACCACAGGAACGTATCGTAATACAACTACGGGAAGGATTTTGGTCAGCTGATACAACCCTCTCCTGTCGATCTCCAACAGTGCATTTCCGACGCTTCGTAGATGAAACTGGATGTTGACTTCTATTCTACGGCCCCCGAGAGATATCTCACTTCATGGGATAATTCTCTTGCACTTTATTCTAACAAAGTATATGTCTAGCCACAAAAGACACAAGCGATTCGCTCACTGGAACCTTGAGGACCTCAGTGTGGCTGTTGAATTCCATGTTTTCTCGCACATCATTAGCCGGTGCCAGGGATGCTACGCATGGACGCCGTTTAATCAGGCACAATTCTCCGCCATCGGGAAATACTCGCTGGATTGCCCACTGCGGAGTACACTCCTTTTTCTTTCTCACGCAAAAGAATTAAGCGTTCCAGTCTGTTATTCCTCAATGCCTTTTTATTTATCAATTTCCGATGACCGACTCTTGAAATCGAAGCGACGAGCAGACTAACGAAGAAGATGGATGATACCCGAACAATGTGGGGTATATTCGGGCCGCTCGGACCGTCCGTTCCCCACATCCGTTCCCCGCACAGATCAAGGCGTTGGTCAGGTGGGGAAGGTATAAAAAGTCGTAGCTGCCGTACGCACGTATTTGTGCTTTCTTCCCATCATATACGTACTGCATCATGGAGGAGGGCAGATTCCAGAATATTCGGGTCTATTGTCAGTTTTCATTCCGTCTTGTTGTTCCCATCCTCATCTTACGGTGTAGGGCTCGCATTCGTTGTATATTGGGGAATCGTGCTATTCGGTTATGATACGTGCGTGTACATTCTTAATCGTCGCCTTTCGAATGGTGGTGTTTAATCGGTGTTTGACATTAAGCGGTGTCGGAGGTGGTGTTGTCAACCATCCGTATTTCCAGCAACATTTTGGAATGTACAACCCTGATGGGTCGAAGGATACCCATAAAGTAAACAATATCTCGTCCAATGTTGTATCTGTTCTCCAGGCTGGTGCTTTCTTTGGTGCCTTGGGAAGCGTTCCGATATCTCGTGAGTCTTGGTCTAACGCTTCTTCTGTCCGAAAAGTTTATTCGGTATCAGCCAAGCTCGGAAGAAGATTCACTTTGCTCATGTATTCTCTCTTCTTCTGTATTGGCGCGGTACATCAATTTTTCGTTTCGTCATCGTTCCATCCTAAAATTAGCCTGTAGATTCTAACGACCGTCGCCTCGTCCCCCTCAAATGGACTTGCTCTCATCTACGCCGGGCGAGTTATCTCTGGTGTTGGAATAGGTGGGATCTCGGCTGTAGCTCCAGCTTATGTTTCCGAGTGCTCGCCCAAAGAAGTCCGAGGACGGATCACTGGGATGTTCCAGATCATGGTGGCCACTGGAGTCATGCTGTCCTACTTCATTAACTGTGCGTGTGTTCATGTTGTCACCATTCGTTTTTATTAACAACAATGAATCCCAAGATGGTATCGGCGTTCACATTTCCGGTGGCACAAATGTATGGAGGATCCCGTTCGGGTTCCAGCTCGTCCCAGCTGGTATCATGACCTTTGGGTTGTTGACCATCAAAGTGTGCCGTTCTCACACTGGTACTTGAATGCGGAGCTAAACAAAGACTAGGAATCGCCTCGTTGGCTCGCCTCAGTTGACCGAAAAGATGATGCTCTCACGAACCTCGCCTATCTGCGCCGACTCCCGCCCAACTCCGAGAAAGTCCTCCATGAGATGGCGGAAATCGAAGCCGTTGTTGAGGAAGAGCGCTTGGCCCGTGAGGGACTTCAGTGGAAGGAAGCCTTTTTCGGAAAAGGAAACTTCATTCGGTTCGTGATCGCCTTCGTCATCTTCCTCTTACAGCAGTGGTCGGGTCAAAATTGTGCGTTTCCCTCAATGGTTTGTCCTCGTTTTGTCTAGCTGATCATCATTCGTACATTTTCAGCTGTGAACTACTATGCGCCTCAGATATTTGCATCCATTGGTTACACTGGTACAAAAAATTCACTTCTAGCATCTGGAATCTATGGTGTTGTCAAACTGGTATCCACGTCGCTGTTCGTCTTCTTCGGAGTTGAATGGCTTGGCCGAAAACTATCCTTAACCATTTCTGCATTTGGAATGGGCATCTTGTTCTATATCGTAGGAGCACTTCTAAAGACACATCCACCACCTGCAACTAGCTCCACCGATACCTCGGTAATATCGCCCGAACCAGCCAGCCAGGCCATGGCAGCCATGCTGTACATTTACGTCTGCTTCTATTCTATGGGATGGGGACCACTACCGTGGGTCTACGTATCAGATATCTTCCCAACAAGGACGAGGCATTACGGTTTAGCATTAGCCAGCGCTTCTCAGTGGTTGTGGAGTGGGTATCCAGTATCATCTACCTGTTGATTCTTTGCTGATCGGATGACAGATTTCGTCGTGTCCAAGGTTACTCCGGATATGGTTACCAATCTGGGTTGGAAGATTTTCGTCATGTTCGCTACCGTAAATGTCGGTGCGATGGGCCTATTCGCAATGTGAGCATCATTATCAATGCTTGCGTATCTCACCTCCGTGCTGAATGTTAAAATAAAGTCTAATTCCAGAGACGAAGGGTCGTAGTCTTGAAGACATGGATGTTATTTTCGGTGCTATTAGTAAGGAAGAACGAGATAAAAACATCATCAAGCAGGAACACGGTTAGCCAATGGCTCTTATACTCACCTTCAAACTTGCTGACCGGAAGCATAGAGCTTGAAGTGAACGATCATTCGAGCATACACCACAAGGTTTAATCGTCATGTCTCGAAATCTCACGACGAAGGATACTCGCAGATTCTGTAAATGACTCCGATGATATGCAGTCCTGTTTTGTATTTTTAATCCAAAATGTTCTTTTGAATTAAGCAGATCATCATCCAAACCTGGTAAGTTTTCGGTTCAAGGAATCTCGAGCAGTGTCAAGCAGATCAACGACTCGATCGTTTGCACCTGATCGGCTTCTGAGATCGAGATCTGGACGAAGAATCAATTACTTGAATCGTTGTGGGCCTAAGATCGTCTTGACTCTTCAACCTACCCGGCATGTAGTTTCATGCCTTTCATTTGTTCATTTGTGGAATCACGGTATCTCAATGAGTGTGAAGTTCACTTGATTTGAGGAACGGCGTGAGGTACAAGGTTTGACAGTCCGTAAGGACGGCAAAGCAACCCACCCCGCACCCCAAACTCAAGGCATCCACGAAACCCCCAAAAAAAAACGACGATGTCGGATGGGGCATCACACCAGCGCAATTGAACCTTCCTTGGCATGAAAAATTTGGACCATGACTGCCATGGAAGCTGACCCAAGTAGCCAGCTGCCGCCGAAGAGCTGTACGGGGAGGAAATTGATCTTGCCGGTGAGGGGGTTGGTGTGAGAATCAAGGATAGCTCCTGAGATAGGGGGTCCAAGAAGCGTACCCGGCTAGAGACACTGTTTATCAGAATATCGAGTTCATCGAAATCGTGGAATGTACACACCACAAAACTAGAGAACATGATTCCAGTGATGCTAGCCAGGCCTTCGACACCGTACAGATCAGCAGCAACTGGATCGTCGCCAATTAGATTTGCGGTCCTACGCATTTGAAGCGAACAACATACCAACTGGATACAAACTAACATAACCACCGGTAAAAAACCCATAGATAGATGAAAAAGCCATCAGACTGGGAAGGCTGCCGGCGAAAGGCCAAATCGCCATTTGTGCAATACCGCCCATGCATTGACACAGGGAAAGAACGGGCAAATGTCCTAGCCGATCGCCGACTACACCAACGAGCTGTATGATGATGATAATAAGCGCCCAGTGATCTTCACACGGAAAGCCGAAGGATAGGTCTTCTCCATGCTGGAACAAGTACTTACCACACGACCTACGGCGGAAAAGGCCGATATGAGAGCTGCGGCATTTGCACCATCCTGGGCACTGCGTTCCAGTTTGTTTATGGCATAGTCTAGAACAAACAGGTTAAGAGAGGAAACCAAGTATATGAAATGCGTCGAAAGGTGAGGATTGTCAAGCCTATCATTGTGATACTGCAAAAACGTACCCGGAACGTAGAAGATGGGGACGTAGAAGCCGGGACCACTGAGCAATCCGATAGAACACAAAAACAAGAACACTTTGTCCATCATCAATGTTTTGTCCACCTTTGTAGCTGGCTTGGCTGATGCACGGGGCCGAAGGAAGATATCAGCTACCCCGAGGGCTAAGAAAAGGAGGCAGTTCTTTAGTGCGATGCAAACAAAAAGAACATTGAGATAGGAAACATAAAGGCGGAGCCCCGCGAAATCCGGTGATGATAAGTTGCATCGCCTTGAAAGCATAGCATTATAAACATGTCGCTAACGGCTTACCAACTAGAGTCATCAATCCCGTAATTCGGAGAGCCCAACGAAAACCCATGAGGTCGATGAGCCTCTGCGTTAAAGGACTGAGCAATAACCCCCCAACGCCTGTAGAATCGATGTTTTAGAGTGGGAAAATGTCAAACGAATGGTCGGGCTGACCGTAACCGCTGGCTGCTATTCCAGTAGCGAGTCCTGATAACGAAGCTCAATGTTTCCTGTACTATAAGTTGTGGTAGCGAATCACCTCTGTGTTTAGTAAACTACACGCACGGCACCAAAAGTAAAGATAATTCAAGAAAGAATCAGGAATTAATATACGAAGGTCTCACCCATTGTGAAGGTATACAGACGGCAGGAATGAATGCAAAACCACTCCCAACGCCGAATAATACACCTTAGAAAAGTACATCGAATAACTTCAGGTATAACGTGCGTATGACCGACCTTGGGTGAGGTATAAATGCCATACGTGAGTACTGGATCGCTGTTTAGCTAAGGATACGTCCCGATACGGTGTACCACTCACGAAAATGACGCAGAAACCAGTCCAATGCACATAATACAAGTCCCGATAAATCCTGTCAACCTGTAGCCGATACGTTGGGCCAAGATTCCAGCCAAACTATTCAGTGGCGTAAGTAACACGTAGACACGGGAACTGCTGTTAAATGCTGACATCCCAACTAGCGGTTGCCCAGTTGCCTGAATGGACCCGACCCAGGCTAGATCTGAGCTGGAAATAGGACCTAAATCGTGTGATGTGAAATAATGGCTTTGATACACTCCCCAGGAAGACTCGATCCTTGACAGATTATGAGCCAGTTTTATCGGTCTGTGAATGTTTGAGGAACATACCCAAGGGCAAAAAAATGAACTACAAAGGAACAGAAGACGCATACCCAGCCATACCCACCGTCAGGCGAGGAGTCTTTGTGGGCATCAGTAAGATCATCCTGGGGTACTCCAGAAACAACACAGGCATTAGAAGAGGATGAGATTCCAGAGTCAACAGACGGACTGCGGGCCTCTGCTGCTTCTACAGTTCTCATGTATGCGAAGAGTTGAGAATTTGAACGATTGAATGAGGAGGACGGAGAAGTAAGGAAGAAAGAAGGGGGTAGCGCCCGTTTTATGGCTGTGTGAGAAGGAGTGTTCCGAAATCAGAACTCTGAGAGAACATTGAAGGAAGAGACTGCCAATGTAATCACATTTATTAATGAAATCATAGAGATATACCAGACATCCATACAAGAGCGAGGCTCCAGGGAGCTGTCAAAACGCCGCATAGTAGGCGATCTGGCGCTTCACTTCACATTGGCTGTGCTCATGGTCCCTGCACCACCCACTTAGCGCCCACTGATTGATAGATAACATCCGACAAGCTACCGAGTATCGGTGGAATCAGGACCAACCTAGAAAGCGATTCATACTATGACTGCGTACGAGGATGAAGATTCATGATGAGGTGAAAGAAAGGACGTGGCAAAAGACGTTTGAGACAGGGTTAATGCTGATGAAGAATCGGAACAAAATCGGCCCGCCGAATATTCAGTTCCGCTTTAATTTTCTCGGCGCTTTCGGTGTTGCTCCAATGTTTCTGTCTTGCTAATAAAACACTGGATCTACTTTAGAGCATAAATGACAACCAAATGAAGCTTGCCGTTGCAAACCAGTATCTTGAAGCGCTGGGTTCCTATCTGAGTGGCAACTGGAATCCGGATCTTAGCGCTTCAGAAATAGAGTCTTGCCAATGTAACTGTGTAACGCATATCTAGATGACAGTGACACTAAATCAATCGTCTGAGAATAGCTCAGATATAGACTTTCTTGGCCACGCTGTGCCCACGTAAAAATTTGAGCTTCAAACATCATGAAGGCCATGTGAAGTCTCAGACTCGGAGTCCTGCATCCATGAAGCCCTACGTCTGAAGCTTCAGGCGTTGAGAAGTCGAAGTTCTATTCATTCAATACACATATTGATACATTAATGAAGGAGGGCTACAAATGAGGGTCGAACTTGGAGTGAACAACATCAAAGGAAGATGAAACTTGTTCTGTTTGCGATGTCTTCATTCCGGGTCACTTCCACTAAACTACGGCCTTCCTCCATTCGCTGTAAAATGACGACGCCCCCAACAGTATTGGCGCCCGCGATGATAAACTCGTCGCCACCGTCTTCGACTTTGCCGAGGCTCATGCTCCGGATCTGTTGTAATCCAGTAGGTACCTGGGCCAACAGTTCCAGAGATTCTGTGCCCCGCTTCGCGATCCTATTTACACGCTTCATCCGCCGTTTGGTACTCTCCGTACACGATGAATCTGAACTCGTTCCGTTATTGAACTGAAAAATTGCGATTGTATCGCCCGCAGGATCGATCGTGGTCCCAATATTACGGTTACTCACGTATATCAGCGGTGATGGAAAACGTTCAGTCGGAGTGGAAATGAGAATTTCAGCCGCCGCGAAGGAAGTGCCTTCAGGGGGGTTGGCCGGCACAACGGACACATTGGCGAGAAGAGGAAGTGTTGTACCGTTAGGCGCCTCGGGTATATGCTGAGCAGTCAACGTGGACGTTTTTTCATGCACCGTGAAGAGAATGTCATCTAGAAGACACAGCCTTACTATCAGAATCGAGTTCCGGGGCGAGGGAACGCGTGGATTCAAGACGTACCGTGAATAGCAATGTGCCTTGGTCCAGCACCTGCGTCGATATCTATTTGGCCCTGGACTCTGAACTTTCCCGGGGCACCGTCACGTACGATTCGCCAGATTTTGTCGGCGCCTAAGTCTGGAACAAAGACTTCTCCATTATGTTCAAGGGACATGTGAGGGTTGGACGGAGCGTTGGGACCAACGGGGAAGTCGATGATCGGGGAATCCTTTTCGAAGTGAAGGGGATCATCGGGAACAGTGGCAACGAAGGAACAGTTAGGTGATCCAAACTGGAGATATCACGGCCTTTTAGATGCGGCTGTGATAGATAGAGAACTGGTGACTTACATTCATACCTGTCACTTCCCCCGTCGAAAGCGGATTAGTAAAAGTTGGGCCGTTGCCGCCCGTAGACACAGTATCTACCAAAGACAGAAGCCCTGCGTCACCGACAGAAAAAGACTGCAAATTCCCTATGGGTTGTATTTCATTAACCGCGCTAGATGAAAAAAAAATTAGAACAAGGTCAGTTGTGTGATAGATGCGACGTACTATATGATAAGGCTGTTATTAGGATGCTGAGCAATCCACGAGGGGTTTTCTCCGGATGGATTCTGTTGCGTCAGGGTAAGAGATTTGGCGCCTGCGTCAAAGAAATACGTGGCAATAACGGAGGAGAAACCTCCGGCAAGGATAGTGTAGTTGACCATTGTTAGGATTACACTAGAAAGAGCGAAAGATCGGGGGAAATAAGTGGAAGGTGGGCGCGGCGCGCTAGGTTGGTAAAAAGGATTGGTCAAAAGAAAAGAATGAGGGCAGTAGCGTCCGCCAAGACCCAAGATCTTTTATAGGTGTAGAGCATCGCATTCAAGCCACCCGTTGTTCAACAATCGTCAAATTTTGTTGTTTCAATGGCTATTGTCCTGATGGTGGTTGCCCTCCATGCTCGGACAAAACCGAGGTGAGATCGTCCTGCATATTCAAAAAGTCCCAATATTCTGGTGTAGGAGCTGATAAGCATTCTTCTCATCTACAACAACAGCGCTGGGCGTAGATTGTTATCGTGATAGCGTCGGGCGATGCTGGAGGCGGATATCGATTATAAAGGGCGACGTATTGATCGATATTGATCTCTTGGCGCCACAGAACGTAACGCCACTTTATACGCAGTAGAAAATAGGAAGAAAATGAGAACGGGGACACAACATGGTGTAACCTCACCGGGAAATTTGCGAGAAGGGTCTCGAAATTAGGTTTACGGATAATTTAGGAAATCAAGGAGTCGCGAGGGATCTTCGGGTTTCACTGGAATGATTACTGATGTTCATGACTGAACATCAAGTCACATTCAAACCCAGCGGCGGTACGTTGCCTCGCATTTGAGGCGATAAATAGCAGGCCGTAACCGAACAGATCCCATACAATATTAATTACTAAAACCCCAGCTGTTGCAATTCATTTGAGTGAGAACAATGTTGTCAAGATTCGAGCCGTAGCCTTGGTGTGAGAGTGACCGCTCGTTGAGACCGAAAGACGTGCTAACAGAAACATTTCTATGCCTGTGGAAGATGCAAGTTACACTATGTCGTTTCTCATAAAATCGGTGATAGTAAAATATGACCTGACGAACAATGATCATGCGAACATGCAATAAGAAAGATGCGGTCACATTGCATGATTGATACAACTCTTACAGTAGTAAAAGTCTGCTTTCTCATAACAGCGACAACTCCTCTCATTCAAATCTCTACTTCCCTTGAGCCAGTCCTTGTCTACAACCTTGACTTTGTATTGCCCAGGACTGACAACTACACGCTTCGCTACTTCGGCGATACATCGCTTGAGGGTCGCGAGTCCTTCTTCCAGCGACGCCTCAGGATTATGGTACCTGTAGGAAATGAGCTGAATAGTCCACAGCACAATGACAACAGCCTCACCGATCTAGCAAACTTAGTACAAAGTAGCTTCCATAACCATGAGCGGCAAACGGCACCTCCGTCATTGTTCCAAGATAGTCCACCCAATACAGATGAGGCTCATGCTTGGTTGTATCGTACCCTCCAAGTAGCAGGTTGACGGCGTACGGCTTCCTGGAACGCAGAGATTCTGCTAAGGACCTCCGAATCCATGACGCGGCTGCTGAAGGGCCTAGAGGGTATGTATTGCGTATTTGGAAGAGACGGATGTTGCGCTCGACATATTCAGCAAATTGAATGGTGTCACCTATACAGCATATCGGTAAGGATATGCCCGTCAATGTAGCCAATGAACACAAACCTGGTTCGCCAGAATACGCCATGAGTAAATGTGGACTGAGTACTTTAATTTTGTCCTCGTCGACCTTCATTTTGACGATTGAGCGCGCAGAGGTCGTGTCTGCAGCAACAATAACGTATCCTTTTCCAGTGATGGCAAATAAGTTCTCCATGGCAAGAGCAATTGGTGGTAGGTAGGAAGTCCTACAATGAGAGGGCGTACGCGTCAAGGGTGTGACGTGACGCAACACCTTCCTGAACTGGTGCCGGGGGAGACGGACCGCATCCTCCGGTGACTCTGTGACGGCCGCGTGGTCGAGGGCCTAACGTGACATTGAAATCTTGAAGTCCAACCTCCACAATCTGCAATATACGTTCTGCATTTCCTTGGTGTCGCCTCCAGACTCGCTTTATCTTGCTTTATTGGAAGCTTTTGCTCATATTTCACAGTTGGAGTCTTACATAGGAAGTGGCTCCGAGGCCCGGTGACGAAATATTGAGGTACTGGGAAGCGCGTCATGAGATTTGGTGCCCCTCGTTCCCCGTCGCCCTCTCCAGTGAGGGATAGGTGTGTATCTTCTGTATATACTACACAATTTCTCAAGAACAGAACAAGGACTTCTTCCACCTTTGGACTACATCACGCCGTGGACGACGTGTATGAAGACGACGACAGTGATGAGATATCATCGATATCAAGTTCTGAAGAAGATTTTGATCCTTCCGCCGCATCTGACAATGAACTTTCCCCGCAATGGCGCCATCGGAGTCGGAAGAAATTTCAACCTCGTGCCCGCCCCACTGCGTGAGCCTTATTGTCTTGTCTTTGTGATGTCCTTTGAAGGAGGATGATATAGGTCATCCTCAATATCCAACCATGTAACTCCAAAATCGCCGTCCAAAGCTCTGTCGGAATCAGAGCAACGACAGATGGAAGAAGCCCTGGCATCTATACGATTACGAGCTCGACATAATGACCCTTATGAAGACTGGGAAAGAAACGTTCGGCGAGAATCTTTCGTACGTATCTAGTGTTTTTAGGCGAAATCTACCTGAACTATAATAGCGAACAGCCCGGAAGAATCACGCCACTTCCCAATCTCTCCTTCATGACGCTCAGGATAACGTCAAGCGACAACAAATGGAGCTGCTTCAAATAAAACATGCAGAGGAACAGCGTGCTGTTAACGCGAAATTGTCTGAATGGCGGTCTAGACATCAACAAGCCGAAGCTGCAATGCGTCAACGGTGGCAAGAACGACAGGATACATTATGGCGACGCATAGATGCTGCAATTGCTCTAGACGCTGGCAAAGTCAGGAAGCAACTGGAGGAAGAGCAGCGTATACGTGATGAGGAGCAGAGAAAAGCCAGAGAAGTCGAGCTGAAGCGGCGACTAGAAGACGAGAAGAAACGTGCAGAAGAGGAGAAGAAGCGACAAGAGGAGGCGGCGGAGAAGAAGAAAATGGAGGAGCAGGAGCAGAAAGAGAGGGAGGAAACGGAAAGAGTGGAGGCTGAGAAGAAGGTCACGCAAGAGAAACTCGAGGCACAGAAAGGGATGAGAGAACAATTGGGTATGAGTACTGCAGACCGTGATTGGCGCGAGGCTAGGAAAACTTTACAGGTGAGACCTCACCCGATGTTCGCTTTCCAGCTGACTATCTCATTTTGTTAGGCGCTCAAAACTGAAGTGCTTTCTGTGGCTAAGAACAAAGAAGGGAACTCAGCGGAGATGAAATTGACTTGGGGTACCTTCCGTCGTCAGATTACCCCAAAGATGGGTCAATTAACGCATGATGAAGCTACTATTAATCGCATCGTAGGTTTTCGGCTAGGTATGCCGTTCTCCAAATTTGCTAAGGAGATGCCATAGTCAACACAGCTCGTCCAAATTCTATTACCTCCACAACGACATCATCCTGTCATCTACGCCGCTCTTTTATCCACCCTTGCTAAGGCCATCATTCTTCAGGCCGAAACCGAAGTCACGGCCGAGAAGAAATCTGCCTACCCACTGTCCAAAGTCGCATTCAACCTCCTTGAGACACTCGAAGGTTTCGGCCAGGTCTTCTGGGCGCGGATTGTTGCTCGGACTGGGGGATGGGCTGTACCTACTCTCATCGGTGACCGCGATTGGGATGGAAAACCGTGGGGTAACGTTGTCGAGAAGAAGAAAGCGATGGGGTATCGGCAGCAGACAGCTGACAACGGTGATATGGTGTGGGAGACTGAAGAGATGTATATCTCCCGACTTAACGGGGTTATGAGAGTATACTTTGGTGTACTGGCGATTCAGCCACAAAAAGGCCCATTGAATGGGTCGATGTGGCGTACGCCAATGTTTTGGGCGTGGATTGCTAGGCTCCTTGGCTCTGACGGAGGAGGGAGGGTTATGCTGGAACGGGCAGTTGGAGCGGAACTTTTGGCTAGTACGTATTTCCGTGTTTCCACTTTGTTTTCTGATTAAGACATTGATATCAGCGGGCCTGTCTGTTCTCGGGTCCGATGCGAAGGATATGTGGGGTCAACAGTTTGTGAAGGTGCTAGCGCTTATCCATGAGGGCATTACTACAGGAATGGGAGATGGCAAGAAATTTGGGGGTAGCACCACGGAAGGCTCTGCTGCAAGGGTGAGAGTATTGTTAGAAGTCGAGCGGATAATGGGGTCATAGGATCGAGCGGGGCTTCATCCCCTGACTCTTCTTCCATTGAGCCTGTCTGGTGCTGTTGAACATATTTAGGGCTCGTGCACGACGGCGATCAATATATACTTCGCATGTTAAGGGTACCCTGCGAAGTTAGACGTCATTAAAATATTAATTGGAGCTTAACGAGTCACAGTGATGATGAGCGCCTATCGTTCATGAATGGTTCTGTGAAGCTATGCCGGAATGTATGGGCTAGGATCCAACATCACTATCCTAGTGAATGGAAGAGATGGTATGGCGAATATAGCAGTTTGAATGACAGCCTGACTGAAGTTTGGTTCCTTGGCAAAGCCTCCAAGGGCATTCTGTGGTTGAGTGTTTGTGATGAATTTGCTGGGGGCTGTGACATAAATGAAGTCAGTCCTCATTTGAATGGCGCCGACCATGAGGGTTTACACAGCAGCAGCATGCAGTCTCCGAGGGAACTGTCGCAATAGATTATAGTATACGATGTATTCTCGATTGATTACTACAAAAGCACCATATAGTTCTATTGAATGACTTCTATTCTAAAGGCCCCACGGAAGCATGAAAACGCGTCAGTAAAAGGAAGAAGTGCGCTCCATTCCTCGATTTTATCTCATCCCACGCTTCTTGGTTTCCATGCGCCTCCCCCAAAAGACTCCAGAGTGCCAAGGAATGCAGTGGTGAAACTTCGCACAATCCTCGTTCCCATTAAACCTTTACTTCAGATCAGATAACGGCGCTACCAACTTTGACGAACGCAATCGATATCAAGATATGCTGATGTCAAGAGGAAGCTGTAGCATGTGAGGGTGGCTATAAACACTTCAAGGGATAACACCATGCGTCGAGACTCAGATTTGGATTCTACAGAACGATACTTGAAGATGCAAACTTTATCGGTAGATAAATAGAGTGTGACAGGAATAAAAGTAGTAATGAGGAAAGGAAAGGCAATGTAGGACCTGCCTACGGTGAAGTATACTAAAGAATTGTCCGGACGGTAAACATCATCCCACCGGCAGAATTACTTGGATGGTTCAAACTCCATGTCGATATCCATTGGTTCTTCCTCGATCATATCCAACCTGACGGGGTTGGCCCACGACCCAAGAGGCGCTGACGGACCAGGCTCAAATTGGGGCGTGTTTGGACGCGTAGGAACGGGCGTCAATTCTCTCCATTCAAGGGCACCAGGATGCATCGATGGTCCTGCCACTGAACCATCCTCGATTTTCGGCGTGTTCTGACGCGTAGGAACAGGCGTCGGTGCTTCCCAGTCAGGGAGCATCAACGGGCCCGACATCGGACCAGGCGCAGGCGTGTTTTCCCTTGTCGGCGGTCCGGCGGTCAGATCGGGCGTGTTGTGACGACTGCTGGTGGGCGTAGGCGGAAAATGAGGACCCAGGCCCATACCCAACTGCATCGCTATCACGGACTGGCTACGCGCCCTAACGCGTGTACGGTGCTTGGGCTTCATCTGAATGCGCGAGTTCTTTGTCTTCCCTTTGTCCATATTCTGGCCCAGATTGTTCCTGCTCAACCGCCGGTCGAGTCTCAAAGCCTCCTTGAATAATAAAGCATCTCTTTGCATAGCCTCGGCGCCTTCTAAGTTGTTCTGGAGGAGTCGTCGCGATCGATCGGGATCACGTTTGGATGGGATGGCCTGCGCCATGATGGCATGATCGGGTACTACATTGCCTGCAGTGATGGTTGCTGGCTCGCCGGCCGGTACAAGCCCTAGAGACGTAGTCAAAGGCCCATCAGCAGAGAATGAACCTGATTGAGATGCGGTGTGTGCAATGGCGGCATTGTTGGATTCTGCATTGTCTACGGGGTCGGTTGCCTGCTCGCTAGCCGGTACAGGTTCTAGAGACGTAGCGGAAGGCACAACAGCAGAGAACAATTTCAATCGGGATGCGATCGAGGAGAAAGGGAAATCCAGATAATAGTCATCGTCCGGGGCCACTTTGATAGGTTTCTTAGGCTTCTTGCCCGGTCCCTTTCTTCTTTTTCGAACGTTGAACAGCTTGCGCGGCGACGTTTCAAAAAGCTTGAAAGGAACGTATGGAGGAAGGCGTGCTGAGTGACGACGAGTGCCCATCGTCGCCTCGGCGAGCATACGCGCGGCAGCCATGGCAGACAAGAGAGAGAACCTGAGAGGGAATAAAGAGTGGCCGGTGGTTTGCACACAAGGGAGAAAGGAAAGAATTATGAATGTCACGTTTCTGTCGCATTGTAGCAAGGTTTATATATGCACACAGCTTGTTATAGGGTTTTGGCAACTTTACAGATCCTTTTGCATCTCTATTGTTCGAAATAGCGGGTGGCACTGCTGAAATGAAATGGAATTAAATGATTTGCGACAAGACAAGTTCTCGGTACCGGATTCATGGTACAATCGGCCTTGTGCCTGACGGTATTACGTCGACCAAGACAAACAATGTATAGTTAATGAAAAGACAAAGGACTATGCAAGAGGGCCCATTGTTAACGCCGTTGGTACTTAGGTAGGTAGGATCACATGGCATTGGGAAATGTGTTTTGCCGAAGCGAGCTCGCGGCCGGATTTTAACGAGTGGCAGATGTTAGAAGAGGATTTTCACAGGGTAACTGTTGACAGAGTCGGAGGATTACTACTGTCTTAATAACGTTAGATTGAATGCTCACTGCTCCAAGATACCGCGACTCTCCAAAAATTGTCTCAAAGAACATAGGTAAACCAGTCACAGGGAATTACAGACACAAATGGAGCTTCCTTTCAATCGGTTCCAATCTTTCGAAAGCTGAGAAGTGGTGCCGATGTGTCACCGGCGCATGAAAAAGCCGGGAAAGCCAGATTTGGCAATGGGCTACGGTGGAAGGTACCACCTCCCCTGGGCCGAGCATAGTGTTTTGAACTCGAGACGGATTGATACAAAGAGTAGACAGTCAATACAAGCAATCGAAAGGGTAACGGAGATCAAGAGACCAACGATCCAGCACCGTGGGTGGCCAATGTCGGCTATGACCTTGGCAAACAGCATGATCATAAATATGCTTTGTTGCATAGCCAGGGTCTTGTTCACTAACTTGGGACCAAGACTGTCGCATAATCCTTCGAGGACTGAATTACAGGAAAAACAGGTGGTACTGCGGTCTGCGTTTGTCATGAACGGCGTATCACGAGAAAACGGAAGGGCAATGTACCGAATCCAAAGTTCTTCTGCACCCGGACCGAGTCTCCCACTGCCCTCCCTCGGTCGCGAAGTGGTTCCTTTCTGTTCCACGAGAAATATGGGACAGTGGCGGAGTAGCTATTGAATATGCGTGGGGGGAGAAAATTGACAAAGTCGTCCCTGAGGCCTGAGGTCCAGACGCTAGAAGTTTTCGATGTGCCAGCAGTCGCAACCTCTGATCTTACGCGTCGAGAAGAACTTCAAATGATGAGAAGCGCTACTTCCAGACTCTAGGGCTGTTTGACATCTTCGGGAAATTTTACGGGTAGTCAGGGAGTTTTCTAGATTCACAAGGCCATTGGTGGTGGTCAGCGTGAGCAATCGGTATGCATCTCTCGGCCACTGGCGAAGAAACGAGGGAAACGGCTGTGGGTACCAGTGGTGGTAGAAATTACGATGACCGTCACTTCCACAGTCGAAATGCCGGGCCGTAAACTTGAAGTGGGACCCCTAAGTACCCACCATCATGGAACGCAAAACAATGGTTGTCAAACGTGTTATTGCATCACATCACCTCACATTATCAGAGGCCTAAAGATGTCGAATCCTCAAGATTGTTTGAGACCGACACGTATTATGAAATAGGACATGTAGAAAGCCTCTTCGCCTTCGAGG
This sequence comes from Armillaria novae-zelandiae, assembly GCA_030435655.1. NCBI lineage: Eukaryota > Fungi > Basidiomycota > Agaricomycetes > Agaricales > Physalacriaceae > Armillaria > Armillaria novae-zelandiae. Next base: position 455,120 of record JAUEPR010000022.1, read on the forward strand.
CCGACAGAGATTCTACGCAGTCGATACAGTGATCATGCATCCGGAAAATGGACGACGAACATAGCGTTGTCCGTGCCCCCTCTAGAACCATATAAAAAGGTCGGCGACTCTGCAAGCATCATCAGCACCAACATGTCTGCCCCCGAAACCGCTACCAAATTCTCTTCTGCTGAAACCTCCACCGTTGGGGGTGGACAACTCGTCGGACGTTCCAACAAGGGCGCCGTCGCCCCCAAGGAGCTTTGAAGCTCCGTTTGGACCTCTAGCGAGATCGCTATCCAGGCCAAGTTTAACGGTGATATCACCCTCTCCCTCCTGTAAGCGAATTCTTGCTTCGTTGAGCGTCCAAATGCCGACTGTTCGGCTTTAGTGGGTGAAGTCTCTTTGAGTCAACCAAGGTAGACTGGGATGTGGGTGCGTTGGTATTTCGTGAGTTCCCGCCGCCCGTTTATCTTCAGTTCAAACATCATGATGCTAAGTTTGCTTCCAGCGATTCCAGCGCCTGTAGGATGAAGTATCGGTTACTTGAGGAAGATGCTCTTGCAAAATCTGTAGTACCTCTATTCCCGTCTCCTCGCGACATCATATGACACCTTTCCTCGTCTATTATCAGCGTCAGTTGGAAGTTCAGATACGAGGCAAGATTAGTGGGAGAACAGATCGTTATGCAAGTAGCTCTGAGAAGGGCCATTTGAATGGTGCTCGAAAGAAGTCGTGTATATCCCGATTCCTGTAAATATGGCTTGTCAGATAAATGGGCTGGTCTCAATACTGAGTTGGATACCTTCAGCAGCATTGTTCAATACCAAAGTTTTTCATGGCAGAATTTAGTGATAATATGCGTACCATCCGTCGCTGGAGTGGAAACATTAAGCATGCTCCAAGGACAACTGGGCCGTTCGCTATTAACACTAGGGTCAGTTTTATAATCAACCAATTCTGATACAGGCATCTCTTATATACCGTTCTACTAGCGCGAATTCACGGGCGGATTTTTGATTCGTCAATTCTTTTGGCAGTTGTCAATGACCGGTACAATCTCTGAATGATGGAAAGTTGCAGAACATGTGCAAGATGGTGGTTGTGGTTGGAAGGACGAAAGCGCGGAGCCGCACAGGCCGTCATTATTTTTAAGCACCGCTCGCCTTGAGACAAGTCTCTACTTACTACTTGCTTACTACCCCTACTCTCATTATTACATCCTTCTGTTCATAAATTGTCTTGAACTATGCCCGCCACCGCTTGCCAAATATCCCGTTTACTTTCTCGACCTCCTGAGATAAAGAAATTCAAAGGCAGCAGTAATGCACGACTAATCATCGCGCGTACGCAAGCGCGATATCGCTGGGTACAAAAGAGACAATTCCGAGCTTCGTGAAGTCATCAAGACTCGACAGGAACCAATCTGTAAATCCAGGATGATGGAAGAGAAACTCATAATGCGTCACTGATGTTTCTAATAGGAACGGTAGCCCGTAATCTGTAAAAAAAAAACAGTTCGACACGGCATCTACTCTCCATCGAATTGCTGAGAGACACGGAGTATGTTAAGACGTCGCTAGATATCATCCATTATATCGACAGCGTCTCGAAAAAACTGTAGGTCCCCTACCCCCGACCCGCAGGTTGTCCTCCCCCAATCATCGATGGCGCTCCCGACATCCTATCAAAAGTTTACGGTACCCCATTACAAGGATACAGCTATTCCAGAACAAGGTCATTTCTCTCGTGGATCCCGCACTCCTAGAAGATGAGGTCAACCAAGCAGTTGTCTGTATAGTCCTTGTCGTCTCCCATACAAGGATTGCACGAGTCCCACAATCTTGAAAGAAAGCGGATTTTCCCTTCCGTCAGTTTCGGAATTCTTTGCGCTAGCTTGTTTCTGCTACCACGCGAAGGTGAGAGTGGGATATCAGTCGAAGAATGGGAGCATGTCGCTTAGAGGTCCACATATAAGCAGTACCATCGGAAAACCTCTCCAAGAATTGTTCTGAGGTCAAAGGGAACCTGGACTCAACACCTCGGTTGGCTATCAACTGAGTAGTGGGACCGGAAGAATCGTTGATTCACATGGGGCATCTGATAACTTGAAATAGTCGGAAGCTAGTTTCTCCGCCTCTATTTCATAAGGTAGGAAAAGGGTCCTATAACCTTAGAATTTCCATGATGGACATTCACATTCTTTCCGGTTCCTTTACTTCGTTCTCTCTCTTCCTCCTTGCCTTCTCCCCACTCAATCGCTCCCTCCGACTTCTCCGCACCGTGCCCGCCGTCGGCCCTCACCAGTACATAGCACAGACCCCTCAGGCCGTGTACACAACGACATGGGCAACTCCACCGGCCCTTCACGCGTGGTCCCTTCCTTCGCTAGCGCACATCGGCGGCACCCCCATAACGGCAACATCCTCCTATATCACAATCCTTGACTCTCACGCGTACTCCATGGGTGGACCCACAGGAGAGATTCACGTACTCGACCCTGCGACCGGAGCATGGAAACGAAAAATACAGGAGATTCTGTTTGTTGAATCCGGAAAGTTGGATGGAGCTGATAAGACAAGGAAAGCGCTGAGATACGGTTCTCATGCGATAGAGTTCACAGCCGACGGAAATTATGGCTTTGTTCCAGTTCTCGGGACGGAGGAGATCCATGTCTTCAAGAGAGGTAGCAATGGGACACTCGAACGCATAGCAAAAACCAAGGGCCATGCGGGTGACGGTCCACGACACGTCAAGGTTCATCCGAACGGAGAGGTTGTTTACTGCGTAACTGAACACAGTACGTATTCTGTTCTCTTTATCAAAAACCCGGAATGCATGAGATGCGTACAGGCAACAAGATAGACATATACACCTTCAATACGACACCTATGCCGTCTCTCAAGCTCGTCTCTTCGCAGCCCCTCTTCGCTTCCGGTTCAGCCCATTCCTACAGGGGCGACACTCTATTACTTGCGCCTTCAGCTAACCAAATATTCGCGACCACTCGTGGGGCAACGCATCTTGACCCGGGATACATTTCCGTCTTTTCTCTGACCCTATCAGGTCTGCTCAGCGGCCGGGTTGAGTACTACGAGACCCCCACGTCAGGAGGGAAAGCCCACGCTATCGACTTACTCGCGAAGACGTCCGCCGCCGTGGACCAGGACCCAGTCGAGTCAGTATGGATAGTCTTAACAGACGACGACCCATGCACACAGACCCCTGAGCCCTGCGCCAGCTGTAAGAATACTCGAGTGGGACGGCTGGAATACAGGTGGGATACGCGAGGTCGCGTCGTACTCTGGAACAGAGATGCAAGGTGGGAGCCACGCAGTTTTCTTGCACGGACATGCAGATGCTGAAGAGGTGGTGCGGCATGATGAACTGTAGAGCGACCAAAGATGTCGCATATGTTCTGATCAAGTGCTTCGGCTTTTAAGTTGGTGGAGCTCAGTTAATCCCCTTCGCACTATATGGGCTGGTGAGAGAATGTTACTGCTAGACTAAATTAGACTGCGTTGTTTATTTGACTGCTAAAAGAGAACGAGTTTGCACACTCTTTTCCAAGGAGATCCTAGCTCTAATCATGGCGTTCGATGCTACTACATATCGAGGATCACGAACTCTCATTAACCAATCTTTTTCCAAAAGCGAAAACACGCTGATCTCCTACATCATATCTCTCATGTTTAGACTCGAACCCAGGCCCGCCGACCATACCAACACGCCACCAGATAGTTCGTATTCATCTTCGTTGACAGATGCAGGCAACGGTGAGACTGGAACCTGTGCATAAATCTTTGAAGTTCCAAAGCAATTAAATCTGAGTATTTGAACTTGAAACTGGCATGTGGGAAGAATGCCTTTGAGATACGTCAGTTGATGAGCATTCATGAAAGAAAGGGAACATAACACATCATATTACGCCTACGAGATCTCTCTGGCTGGGAATCAAACCCAACACGAGAAAGCCATGTATACTGCTTCCCGGTGCGCCTTCAGAGAGTTGTTAAGGCCATGACGGGTCTTAGTTTGAGCTGTCCTGAGAAGTGAGAGCGTGCCTACTAGAGTTGAGAACGGACCGGAAGTCAGAGGACGAAACGAATAACGAGAATCCGGAGTGGTGGCATATGAATAAATCAACTAGTTGTGTCTGGAAGAAAGACAAGCCTCCACGGTCCAAAGCATCGACGTGAGGCTTCCAAGCAAAAAATATCGCAACGCGCACCCTCTCGTTTTTGCGAGGTGGCACATACAAATAGCCCATGCTCATTATGGACCACAAAATAGGCGTACAGGCAACAAGGCTAAGTCACGGCGACGCGGAGCCTAGTTCTCGGCCGGTATATAAACGGCGGGCCTGCTTAGCATGCGCAAAGAGAAAGTCCGGATTTATGTGTGGGGAGTCGGCGACAGGTGATCCTTGATTCGAGCCCAACACCAGTGTCAGTGATCAATTTTCGAAAGAGCTTCAACAAAGGACTACACATCCTCGTCGGAGATGTCTGATGAAAATGTGGCAAAAATTGTGTTTAGCTGCGTAGAGATAAAGACTAGACGAATGCACGTACATCCATATTTTATCATCCGGAAAAGAAAAGTAAGAAACTACGCCAAAGGTCTATCCTCTGCTGTCCAGATCGGCGCCTAAGATATAGTACCCTTTCCCGATTGATTTATGCCAAACTTACCATGAGGAGCATGAAAGAAGAAACGGAAGACCCTCTAGTGATCGAGACAAAAAATCCTCCTCCTCCTACATCGTCGTGTTCATCGCTGTAACACCATCTCTACTCGTGACATGTCAGAGCCCGCCTTTTTCATTGTAACCCCAGGTATATATATTGAAACACCCAGTATTATACCAAAGGAAATCCAAAAAAGATGAACAAAGGAATGGTATACACTGGAAGGAAAGTACCTCCGGACTTGATGAGTATTGGAGGATGTCGGTCAATCAGATTTTTCTCTGTCGTCCAGTTGTATGTTTTTTTTATCCAAATGATAGAGATATTCTGGGAGTCCTTCATAGTTGCGGAGGGGATCATGACAATTCTCCTTTGAAGGCTTGCTATCAGCTGAAGAATTGAAAGAAAAGCAAGTTTCCCACGGATGGATAAGCTAATTGTAGCCTGAGGGAATATGATATGATATATTTTGATAGTCTGAATGTGTAGTAATGGAGAGTGCAGAGTTGTACACCAGATACGTGGTAGGGATACCTGCGTATATGGTGGGTTGTCTGAGACTTGTGCTTCGCGGATGGGAATCGAACGGCCAGAGGGAAGGTGGCGTGAGAATTGGGCCGACTTGTTGAGGTCCCAGAGTCGGGATAGCGCTGCGAAGCCTCAAGTCTAGAGCGCTCGGTGAACCAGAGAGCGGAAGTACCGAATCCGGCAACACCAAACACTGAAGGGAGTAGGTGGGTGGGTCGAAAGAGGACGAGACGAGAGATCTGTGGCTGAATACTATCGAGCGAGGATGAGAGAGCCTAGTGACGCGTCAGATCACTCAGAAGACGCGTTCAATTCATTGGGGATTGGGATATGGTATTTGTATTTGTATTGTATGGATGGCTGCAGCCTCTTACTTGCTTGCTTAGCTTATCTTGGAGCCGGGATGTTAAAAGCCGGGTTTGAGAGTCCGCCTTGATGGTTCAATCTTGTTATCTACGTCCATCATGGTTACCTTGAATGCACTCCTGCCTCATTGACTCCTCCTCAGACATCCACGCATGTGATATCTCCCAATATCACACGTGTGGATGTGACGTCGGGGAGACTCATGCAGGATGAGAGTCTGTATCTGTTTGCGACACAAATCTTTGATTTTCTGTGCACCATTGAAGGGCTCCTGTGCCTCAGTCAAATCGAGATCATACGTGTACTCTTTGATGAATTGTCCCTTCCCTTGGGTATTTTCTTCTGAGTCGTGGTGGAATGAGCATCAAGCGGTGTTTGGTTCCTTCAATGCACCCCAATGGAGTCAGCGAGTGGCGTCCTTACATATTGAACTTCATTGGGATAAGCTGAGTCGCTCTGGAATGTTCACTTGAAGCTGCGGCACCTTACCTGCAAGCCCGCACAAGTTTACTCTTAAACTTGGAGGTGCGTGCGAGCGCCAAATCCCCTGATCATTGCTTAATGATATCCTGCACTTGAGTTTTGTGGTGCTTTCCCATCAGTGACGGCAACTCTTTCCTACACTAGATGGCGAATTCTGGACGTCCGGGACAATGATGGATCTTCCTCGATGACCCAAATCTATCAGTCATTCCTGTTTACCTCTACCAGCACTGTAATAATCTCCCTCATCGCTCCTCTTCTTCGATCTCGGTTTTCGCATATCATCCTATTCCTTTCGAGCCTCGAGCCATCTTTCGAGAATCGTCTCGACCTGCTAGAGCGAGCGAGAGGGCATTTCGAGTCCGTTGTGTCACCGTACGATGCTCGAGATAATGCTGTACGAACGCCATTTCTCGGATAAAAGTAATGCGATTTTGACGCGTTTTTCAGAACCCTTTTTGTGCTGCGAATTGAAGACCCAAACACCCATCCCACGATACTACCTGCGGTGCAAGTCGAGCTTCATATGGCTTGTGCAATCTATATTTCTTCGTTTTGTTTGTCACGCCTTTCTCGCTTCCAGTCTGCATCAATGGTATTTACAAGACGTTCGTGGAACAGTTTATATTGACCTGGACCCCTCTCTTTATTTCGAACGCGTGCAACATTCCTTTGCTAGATGCACACCTGGGCCAAGATGAAGGAGAAAATCATTCGGCTGTGAGACTTGGCCGGAAAAAGTTATATGGTGAAGGTGAGTTATTCAGCTGGATTCCACGTCTGGTGCCTAATAACGGACAGGCGATCTGGCAGGATATCAAGGCTCAAGGACAGGACAAGCAGAGTGTACTACAATTGGACGACTGCCAGTCCAACTGGATTCTGCCTGCAAGTCGACTCTTCCGCAATGTTACAACATCAACTAGATTGGTCGGGTCTCTACATATCTACAACGACCTTGCAACACGACAATACAACCAGCCCTTTCCTTGCAAGTCCTCGGGTATATCAGTACAGTCCTCAACACTACAGTATGAAGGTGTCTATTCATTCCTCACGTAAGCAGTCCTTGAAATACTACAGTGCGAACTGAATACTGAGATGTTTTTTGTGGTGATGCCCGAATGGCATCCTGTGAACATGACAGTGTAACATAACACGTTATGCTTCGGCTTCATACTGCCTTGTCTGCGTAGTAGTCGAATCTTTCTGGAGAGGAAGAACTTTTTGTTGTCAATCCACATCTAAGGCCTTGGGTTTCACTGATTTCGCCGGGCGTCGACTTCAGGGGGAGTGTCGAGAGGTTCAGTCAACACCTAAGCTTCGGCTTATTCGGAGGTACCTACATTTAGTTGATATTTAGATATTATTTTTCATTCCGACGCACCTCAGTCTTTTTCACCCATTATGAGTGAAGACCGTTGGCGCAGAACCGGGGTACGGTCCGGAATCCGAAAATCTGAAATGTCGATCGTGGGAAGGGCTTTTGCCACCCTTTCCCTCAGCGCTGCGCTCATCCGCCACCTCCGAACGCGCAGGCATCGGTGATGTTGACAACTCCAACCACCGTTAGACGCTTCTGGGTCTTGTTGGTGTATTGCTCATTCACAGCCGCCGCTTTGGGATGCTTGGCTCGTATGTGTTATGAATGCTTTAAGAATCGACACTGACTGGCGTACTACACATGGCCAACTAGTGGATTTGGGGTGCGTTCTCCCTTGCTTGTTTTTATTTGGACTCAAATAATTGACGCTATGTTGCTAGGCTCTCACTGCCGGTCCCTTTTTCATCAACAGTCTGTTCTAAGGTTTGTAAAAAGGAATAAATGTACGACGTTGAAGACTGGTGCACTGGTGCCAGTCGGAATCACCCTGCAAAGCAAACAGCGTCATCTCGCATAATGTGCTCATACATGAGAGAACAAGAAGGAGGGGTGGAGCTGTCTACTGTTTCAACATCTAAACCTTTAACGTGAGGCAGCCTTAGCGAAGAGCGAAGTCGTCAACACAACCGGAACGAAGAGGTTCATCAAGAATAACGACGATCTTATTCTCACAGAGCAGAATCCAAAACTTAAAGAGGAACCGCATTTACTTCGAATATGCTTCCCTACAATATCGCGATATTTGGCGAACAGCGACAAACGCGCCCAGAACGATGGCTACGCGAACAGGTTGACCCAAGCTGTTGTCCATCCTTCCCCTATCCAAAACAAATCTGACACCGTTGAACTCGGACGAGAAAATTGCTGCCTGTCAATCGAGGTTTGTTATAGGAAAAGACAATACTCGTGATTTTTGCGCAAAGCAAACGGTAATTTCATCCTACTGACAACGTCAGTTTACCATGGCTCCCAAACTAGCTTACTAAAACATGGCTCTCTGATCTATAATCCTAAATGACCCATACGACCACTTCGCCGGATGGGTCTTCCCCGATGGCGCGACTCATGGTGTTGCTTGCATTACAGCCATACGACGGGACTGCGTGTTCACATTCGAGCTGGAAGCGTCATTCGAACATCTTTTCGACCTTCTCTATCAGTGAGCGGATGTTTGCCGTCCCTCTTTGCTTTGCAACCTGCCCGTCCGCTTCGGCACCTAGCTTGGAAGTGCGACATATGCCACTACCAACGAGGAAATTTTGTATTACATACATGGACTATCGCCGAATAAATACGGGGTCTAGATTATTGCATGCATACAGGTAACAATTGGGCTCAGTGGGCTTGGAGCTGTTGGAGCTCGACATCATTTTGGGGAGAACTTTTACGCAACTCTGGCGAAGATGCAGTTGTCCACTCAGTTGTATTAGGAGAACGATCGTTAGAGCGCATTTTAGGTCCCACGATTACGGACTGAGATTCGTGACTGCGAAGATTGATGGTAATGCGCGCAATCAAAATGCTCGTGAGTCTGTCTGATATTAAGCGAGTATTTGGTCGAACTAAGGAAGTGATACCCACACCGTACTCATACTAGTGTGGGGAACGTTTGTTAGATTGATTTAACAGCATTATGAAGCGTTTTGCACTTACAAGGCCCAGACGTTCTTAAGGTCAGACTACAATAACACGTGAGTAGGCGACTAGGTTGAAAATTAATGCGTACGCACAGGTAAAACAAGCCCCGTGACAGTCCACAAAGTATTCGAAGCAACGATTGCTGCAAAATACAGGAGGCCATCGCGAGCAATCAGTGTAAGCAGCGAACACTCATGGCGCCGCGAGCGACGCCAGATCCCAGCCACTAGCAGAAGAAAAGTAGCAGTGTCAAACACAAGGGATGGGATTGTCCACATAATCAGCAGGCTTCCGCTGGAAGAACACGGCTCGTGTATCAGGACACTTCACCGCTGGAAAAATGGATAGCTTACATGCTGGGATCAGCGACTAAGACGCAACCGAAGGTGACTGCTGTAGTCGGAATGACGACGGCTTTGAGGGGAAAACCCATATGATCAGAACTGGCGTTTGACGGTGGTCAATTACTTACGGCCGGAGTGTGCAAGCGTAAAGGACATTAGGCTTGTTTGCACAATCCATATAGCTCCGTGAAGTGCCAATATGGTCTTGCTCCGTTCGTGTAGCGCATATACTCTGTCGTCGACATGTGAGTATCATTTCGAAGGCTACAGAGCACGTACTTCACCTTATGATTAACATGGCTTCTGCTACCAACTCTGTCACCAGCGTGAAAATGCCCTCAAATGGAGCAAAGTGGCGACATCTAGAAGAGAGTTGGGATCTGTTGAGAGAAGCGGGTGTTCATACTCACGATTCCTCGGATACGCCGGTGTCGAAGAGAGCGATCATGCAAATAGTTATCGCCATAGGCCCGAAGTACCGATTAACGATATACAGGATGCTAACTGGACCAGAGAGTCGGATGAACACTAATATTAACTTTAGTTTGCCGACACTAGTCTCACCAAAAGACTTTGGTTTACTCCACACATAGTCGACCTACGTGATAAATTATATCCACGTCGTAGAAATCCAATGAACCGTGAAGTTACCTCAGCATCGAACGTGATCAAATATTCAAAGAGCAAAAGTGAGACTGCCGCCAATGCTAGGCTCTGGGTAAAAGGAGCATAAGAAAAGTGTACGTCCTAGAAATGTTGCCTTACATCCTCCCATCGTCTGGAAACCTGGGTGTCAGAGCAAGGTACACATTAGATAAATGGCACATACAGGTGAGCTCCTGCGGTAGCTATAGCCTTAATTGCGTCAGCTGGAGGCAGGACAGTAGACATTTCCGTGAGATTGTGGATGGACTCACGAAACCAGAAATACCGGAGATGTTATATAACTTTTGGAGCTTGGACACAATCCCGAAGATCAATAATGGCGAACTCCTCGGAGTCGCTCCATCATGATCAACGGAACGATGAAGTGATGTAGAAGGGGAATATTATGGAGTGGGACAGACCAGATGATGCGAGTTGTAGTGGAGTGGGCATCCGAGTACCAAAATCGATTCAGGTCATTGTTTACCGCCCAAGGCTTTCGAAAGGCAACCTTGATGCGGAAAAAATCAAATGCAGATCAAGGCACTCAAACGAAGCGTATGCATCAGAAGATTTAATAATCAATTATACAATGGTGGGAGAGAAAGGCCAATGCAATTACGGAGTGCGGCGACATCGGACTGAACATATCTGATCCGTTAGATTTCATAGCCTTAATATATATTCAGAAAAGATCCCGGACCACACGAGGAATCCGAGAGAATAACCATTTGACTGAAACTGAACATCGGTTAGAGCGGGGAACAAGGAGCCAAGTGAATATCACTAACATTGTCCCAACAGATGGTTGGGCGATCCGGATCCATGCGCTTCAATTGCCACATCAAATGCATCGCAGGAGCGAAGACGCCGAGAAAAAAATACGGCAGTCCAAAGTCGAGACTCTTCCCACATTGAATCAAAGAGATAATCAGAAAAGAACCAAAGCAGGCTAGCAGCGACTTCAAGTGTGATTGGAACAGAAGAGCTGTGGATTTCACACCGGCGTGAACATCGTCCTTCATATCCTGGCATCCGTAGATGGTGTCTGAGGCATGTATGGGTAACGGAAGTCTAACATGAGAAGTCCGGCGTACCAAACCAGATTGTCCACCTACCCAGCCAGGTATCAGGTTCTGAATGGCATGTCATAGAAGTAACTTACGACAAACATCCCATAAAGAGGATGATACAAACGTCAGGAAAGGTGCCCGTCGTGTGTGCCCATGCAATGGGGATGCCCATACCGGTGATAATCCCTGGATTGATATCATTGAACCCATACAATGGAGAAGTAAATCTCACGTACCAAGACAGGCCTGAGGCCAATATGTAACACGTTTCAGTAAGGGATAAACTCCCAGTAATGGGAATAGGTCGAACAACGCAAGCCAGTATCTGCACGTATATCGGTTCAGTGTTTCAAGAGTATAACAGCGAGGCCGATAACTTACGCCCAAGATTTCAGCTTGGATATTACGAGCAGAAGAAGGAAAATGTGTATTCCCAAAAAGATTAACGCATGTTGCACAGCTATGATACCGCTGGCAATTGGCCGATTCTTGGTCCTCTCTGGAGCATTCTTAGAGAAACATTACAGTTAGCGTTGCCTTGAAAACACTGACCAACTTTTGTGTCTATCTCTTTATCGAGGATATCGTTCCAAATACAACCGCCGCCTAGACCAACCATAAGTCAGTAGTTGATCAACAATTAGATGTGAGGCATTACTATCAGAATCTATTCAGAGACGCTTCAGTTGAAGAAATATTGAAGGCTCACCTGTGTAATATGCAAATACCGACAAAGCCGAAGGCTAGGCGAGTACCATACATCGAAAGCGGCGGTAGAGTAACACAGGACGCCATCGTGAGAGCCCATGCGTATGGCCAAAAAACTAGCATAGTTCCCGCAAACTTGCGGACCCGCGTCAAAGCAATCTGAGGTTCGCATGAATCGACATAGGCCTGCATCTTGGAATAAACTTACCCATGGACCAAATTTAAAACCAGTGGACATGTTATACGATGAAGACTGCGAGAAGGACAGAGAAACCACTGTAGAGTTGTACGTCCAAGCTTCAAATTTTATAACTGGGCAAAGCGGCCTCACGTCATCATTGCCGGTCAGAAGTGACTGCTAGAACTTGAAGAGATATGTCAATGGGAAGCATGCTCCCCTTGGTGGTATCGGAAGAGCAAATGGGAATTCGTGAACATTGTGACCCAACTAGGCACCATAGCACCATAGCGAATATCATACAATAGGCACAGCCAGAGCCAGACGAGAGTTGAAAGGAGATGGCAGTAACACGATGCGAAAGGAGTTGCCAAATACAGTCAAACTCTCGCAGCACTTGTTGGATCCGCTCATCATTAATCACTGACCTGGTACCTTAGGCCTTCTCTAGACAGCCACCGATCTTTATTCCTCGAATACGGTGCCTTTCATAACCCGCTCTTTTGCCAAGATATTCTCAAAAAAGATTTTTCGGTGTAGCGGTGTGACCGTCTCTCACAGTAATATACCAGCTGACCTTGTGTCTGGTAAATGAGGGTGACCATCCGGCTACATAGGATCGTTCCTAATGATCACGCAGAAGCTCCTAACACTTTCTGGCTCTGAACATGCTCTCCGTTGATGTCTCCGCTATTGCTTTTGCTGCATCTCTCCTGGTCGTCGGTCTCGCCCTCTTCTGGATATCTGGATTGAAGGACTTGAAGTTTCCCCCTGGTCCCAAACAAATACCAGTGGCAGGATGTGCGCTCGTAATGCCGACGAAGAATGAACACCAGACGTTCAGTAAATGGGCAGATGAATTCGGTCGTATTGTTGGTCTCAAAGTCTTTGGACAAAGACTTGTCCTTCTGAATACCTCAGAGGTTGCTACTGAGCTACTAAACGCGAGAAATTCAATATACTCGCACAGACCAGATTTTCCGATGCTTGAAATGTATGCTGCCCTCCCGTCCAGTCAATCTGACCTAACGATCATTGCAGGATGTCGTTTCCGAAATGGAATGTCGGCATCATGAATACTGGAAGCATCCATCGCTCGGCGCGCCAAATGCTGGGCCAATCGATGAATTCTAAGGCTATACACCTATACCATGATATTATGGCTAACGAAGTACGATGCCTTTTGAAATATATTCGAGATTCGCCTTCTGAATATGCAAGACATCTGCGTCGGTGAGTCTCTTGGTGTTTGACCTTAGATGTTGAATAGGACTCATAACCGTACGCATTAGCTTGAATGCGAACATTATACTCAGGGTATTCTATGGCGTCCAGCCAGATCGTGTTGAGACTGAGAACCTTGTCACACTCAACAACAAGCTCTTGGATGCTACGTCTCTAGCTGGCGCTCCTCTTGCTTATCTTGTCAACACCTTTCCCATATGTCTGTCCACCTTACTATTTCTTTTACTTTCTGAACTGATCAATTTCCAGTGAAATATTGGCCCAGGTTTCTACCAGGCGGCAGTTTCAAAGCTGACGTCGAGGTCGGTTCAAGGCTTGTAGAGGAGTTGTTTACGATTCCTATTTTCCCGGTGGACACGAAGGAGGTGAGCTCTCTCACAACTGTAACATTTGCTAAAGGCAAGCTCAAATTTTACTTCGGCCAGACCATGCCGTTTCTCTCTATGTACAGTAGCGACAAGTCCCAGCATGATCTAGCTCGATCTGTCGCAGCGACAGCTTTTTCCGGTACGTATATTGAACTATGTCTTGACTCAGAATGATTACTTTCATACAATAGCTGGTGTAGAAACATCTACATCAATGTTGTTGTCCTTCGTCCTTGCAATGGTGCATTACCCGGACGTACAGCGCAAGGCCCAGGCTGAAATTGACGCCAAACTCTCTGGGATACTTCCGACTGTCAAAGACCGACTCAATACTCTACCGTATGTGGATGCCATATTGTCGGAATGTTTTCGATGGGCCCCTCCGGGTCACTTAGGTAATTTCAATACCATTTACTGTTAAATTTCCACTGCCTAATTTACCGTTTTTATCCGCAGGACTACCTCATTGTCTTTCTCAAGATGATTCAATTGATGGATATCACTTGCCCCGTGGAACAGTAGTTCTCCCAAACATCTGGTGAGTGTTGGTCGTCCTTAGAGTAAAGCCAGTAACATAGCAATGTTGTCCAGGAACATTCTCCACGACTCGAGACGCCACAGCAATCCTATGGAATTTATGCCCGAACGTTTCCTCGGTGCAAACCCTGAATCTGATCCGCGGGAACACGTTTATGGATATGGACGTCGGTAGGTCGACTTCCGCCTCTTTTTTGTACTAGGATCCTGACAGTTATCAGCCTTTGTCCTGGTCGTTACCTGGCTGAAGACAACTTGTGGCTTGCAATGGCTAGCATGCTCGCTCTATTCAATTTTCGGATGGCTTCGGGCGCTAATGGACAGCCTATCAGTCCAGCTATTGAATTCACGTCGGGTGTAATGAAGTTCGTCTTTCGTTCTTCCCTTGTGCCTGTACGTGCTAACATCTTCAAAGCCGACCTCGTGATTTCAAATGTTTGATTGAGTCACGCTCCCTCGAAGCCTCCGGGCTCGTTCTCCATAAGTCTTAACTCTCTCATGTTACCATCATGAGTCCTATGTAATATCTTGAACGAATTTATTCTGTGATTTATCATTTCAATAGTAGAACTCGCAATTTCAAAGGATCAACGTATATGAATCCCCAGGAAGCCCGATGAGCACATGCGAACGATCATCTTAACTCATAACAGTTCTCACCCAAAGGAACAAAAGCACAAAGATGCGAGGTTGTGAACATGATTGTCGTGGTATCTATCTATTTCTGCAGTCATGCCGATCAGCGCTAAATCGCTCGTCTGTATAGAAGCAGCAAGCTAACTAGAATGAAGACCGAAAATGCTACACGCGGCATAGCTGAATCCCGGGTAGTTCTCGAGTCATCCTACATGGGCTCATCGGGAAGGGAGAAGCCCCCTTGATTGGAGACTGAATGTGATACGGTATGTCCCAGAATCTGCTGAACAGAGACTCTACAGGATACGTGATATCATGAAAAGCTGTACTTGCACTTGAACTCTTAGGATGGAAACTTTCAGTCTATTAACACAGACGTGTTACAAATTCCTGATGAAGCGTCTTGTAGCGGAAGTCTGATCACAGCGCACCAGAACGCAGGCCCGGCGGCTGGCCGCTCTTCTCCTTTCAACCTTCGCGTAGCACCCCTATGCACGCCAATAGTACGGTTCTATCTCACAGCCGTCCCTATTTGATGTCTCATCATCATCACCATCATGTTACCTGGTTCGCAGGTGAGTGCTGTTAGGTCCTGAATGGCAGATAATTTCGCACAGGATCCGGACCCGAATAAATTGCTCATATCCTGAGATCTTCTTCGAACATCAAGTGCTTCCCCCAGGCCCTGTACCTAACTATGAGGGGAAACATTATCCCAAGCACAGCATCTAACTTTGTCCAGGCTGTCCTTTCTTGATGTTGTACTACATCGTGCTGAAGACTCACGCTCCCTATCTTCTTTCTTACATCAATGACGGGCTTCCATCTTATTGGCTATAGAATTGAAGATGGTGTCTGATCGTTCAGCTTTCTGTTCATCTGGTCATCGCAGACCTGTCTTTACTCAGATTTAAAATGAGTCCTCTCCGCTTTCAAGCTACATCGCCCTCTTTTCGGCTCCTCACACAAAATGTCGTCTCCCTCTCCTCTTAAGCAACTATCTAATCTCATATCTGCGTCGGTAGACCAGATCGAATCGCACTACAAATCCAACGGCAATCTTCAGTACCCGAGCTTGGATGCTCCGTTCGACCCTACATCCCCATCTGAGGCTCTATCGATGAATCCTGCTGTTATTCCAGCAGCGATGGTCATTGTCTCCGCCTGTGCCCAACTGAGCGCGACCGTGAATATACCTGCGATGACAATGTACGATGCCATCGGTGGCGTAAGTTTCCATCTTTCGAAGACGCGGATCCTTGTTACTAAAGAGCAATACCATAGTTCCATCTTTCGTCTGCGCTACGTGTGGCACTTGAGGCTAACGTTGTAGAGATTTTACGGGGACATTCTCAAGGTCTACACGTTCGGGATATAGCCGCACAAAACGATGTGGAACCTGTGAAACTTGGTACGACTATATATATCCTGCGAAAGCCTGGTTTCTGACATCTTTAACAGGCAGAGTTCTCCGCATGCTTGCTACGCACCACATCTTCAATGAGATGGCGCCTGACACATTCAGTAACAACAGAATTTCATCCATGATGGATACCCTAAAATCCGTCGACGAGATTAAAGCTAGGTATGTTCATCCTTTCCCAGGAGGACCGTTGATTCTCACGAAAGCGCAGCCCAGAGAACAAACACGTCAGGTCTACTGGAGTGTCTGCTTTGCTGGAGCATAGGTAACAATTTTATTATCCCTGATTGTTTATACTGAGACTTGTCGTTACAAAAGTGCGGACGAAGTATTCAAGAGTTCAGCGTACTTGCCTGAAGTCTTGCTCAACAAGCAGCTAGGTCATTCAGACGATCATAAGGACTGTCCTTTCTCGGTGAGTTCTTCATTCATCTGCCTTACATAGACTTAATCAAGTATCAGTATGTCTTCAAAACAGACAAGAATATGTTTAATTGGTACGAAGAGCCGGGAAATGAATACAGGCTCAAGAGGTTTAGTTCTGCCATGGAGGGAGCTGCAAAACTGGACCCTCTGAATGCAATCCTGGCAGGTAAGTACGCCGCGATACAATAGGATCTTCGTCTCACTGTATTTGTCCAGGGTTCCAATGGGGAAGTCTAGCAAACGGCTCTGTCGTAGTGGATGTTGGTGGCGGGATGGGCCACTCCATGCTCAAAGTCCACAAAGAACACTCGTCTTTGAAAATCGTGGTTCAAGATAGACCTATGGTTATCGAGCAGGCGAAGCAGGTATAATCTTCAAGTCGATTCATTTCTCTTTTATTCATATTTAATTCCACATAGTTCTGGAGCACAAACGATGCAGACGCTGTATCTAGTGGTTCCGTTACACTTCAAGGTGACTTATTCGTTTCTTCCTGTATCATCGCGCTGTAACATATCTTCTTCAGCTCAGGACTTCTTCGCGCCGCAACAAGTCAGAGCGCCTGCGGTGTTCATGTGCCGGATGATCTTCCACGACTATGGCAAGTCTATAGCGGAAAAAATATTGAAACAGTTGCGATCTGCCGCGTCCCCGAATACTAAACTCCTCATCATTGACCAGGTATTCATATCTCCTTCTTGATCTTTATCGCAGATCTTCATTATTCTTACTACAGATTGTTCCATATGCATGCCCCAACGAAACAACACAGTCTCTGACGAGTAGCATCAAAGGAGCGGGACAGCTTCCCGCCCCTCCCCCTTTGCTGGCGAACTTAGGAAAGGCGAATTCGATCACCGTTATCGGGGACTTGCAGGTGAGGCGTATCTTACGGCTTTCTGCCTTGTTGGATAATCCTCTTACACCCAACCTTCCAGATGTACACGTCGCAAGGAGGTGAAGAACGTACGCTTGGGTCATTCATTGATCTTTTGGGAAGCGAAGGCTGGAAGATAGAGGAAGTGTTCACTATCCCTGGTTCCATACACAAGCAGATTCTGGCGGTTCCCGTCTAAACTTGAATTTGGTAGTGCTGGATTATAAATTGGCTACGGAGGACTGATGTACAGGACATTGCACAATGACCCCGAATCTATACTTGCAAAGAACAATGATGAAGACTTCCGGTTACGAACTAGGTCGAAGAAATCCCAAGTATAGACTGTATGTGGCATCAATTCAAGAACTCACGCTGGTCGCAAGTTCGGCGAAAAGACGACATGTGTCCTGTGTATACCTAGTATCCTCGGTAGTATTTGAATTTCCAAGTGAAAATCGAGCGATACGCAGACATTTGCGGGAGCTCGAGAATACGATTGTATAGTCGAGCTTTATAAAGTCCTTCGTCATGCGTAGGACCCATAAAAAATTCCGCGAGGTTCGGTCCGAAGTCCGAAATGTCGACGTGACCTCTGCCGTAATACAATCCATACTCTGTAGTAACCCATAGTCCCACGTGCCCACCGAAGGGTATGGGTTATTAGAGACAACTGTATGTTTGTGCTTTAGTTCCGCTTCCTTGGCTTCCAAAATTATTCGGCACCTATGTACAAAAAAACAAAGCTTCGCCAACTTTTACAGTTCAACTGAACCACAACCTTGGAAAATCGAGCGCTTGTTGGCAATGTTGAAGCTTGGTGCTTACTGCATTTATGACCACATATTCTATGAATCGAAAATGAAATGATGTATTCCAGTGGACGCCGTATTGAACTTAGAGGACGATGATTGCATTAATTCATCATGAGGCATATGGATAACAGCATAGCATAGATACACCTCGGATCGCAGTGCCAAGCTCTGGTGGTATTGCACAAGTAGTCACCGAAGTTTAAGCAGTGGTCGCTCTGTGCAGTGTATAAGCGCATGAAAATAAACTAAAGTAGGTAAAAGACGAACTTGTGGTGTGATGCTTTGATGGCAGCGACCTTGGCTTTCTTTTCAGAGACACGCTTAGCAATAAGAGCACTGAGGAGACAATTAGCCAACGAGAAAGCTGAAGTAGAAGCAGGATACTCACTCATACTCGGACTTCTGCTCCTTCTGGTGCTCCAATTTTCTGCGCTTGACGGACCGGAGGTGACGGCGGCGTTGAAGACGGATGGGAGTAACGAGACGCTGAATCTTGGGAGCCTTGGTGTAAGGCTTGGCGTTCTCCTTCTTTGCGCTCTTCACCTCCCGACGAATAACGTACTTGCGAACATCATCCTCCTTGGACAAGTTGAACATCTTGCGGATGTTCGTTGCCCGCTTGGGACCGAGGCGCTTGGGGAGGACGGTATCAGTGAGTCCGGGAATTTCTAAACTCGCGTCAATACAAGTAGAAATTGAAGAGGGAAGTGCACACACCAGCGTCGCCCTGCTTCACGATGACCAAACTCAACACAGCGATATCCGGGCCCACTATGCATCCCCGGACAGACTTGCGCTTCCTCTCACCCGTCCGGCGAGTGCGATAGCACGAGTGACCGTCGGCCAACAACAGACGGACACGGTACGGCAGGAGGACACCCTGCTTCATCGGGAAACCCTGCTTGTCGTTTCCTCCGGTAATCCGGAAGACGTATCCCTTGAGCTCGTCAGAAACGTTGTCGCCAGGGACTTCCTGCGAGATTTTTTTGTCCATAAAATCACGGACGCGGCGGTCATCGTCGATGTCGATGAGTTTTTGGGCGCCCGTGGCGGGGTCTGGCGAGGGTGTTTAATGGAATACTACGGGAATTAGGTAGGGCATACGTACTGGCGATGTTGAGCTTCATCTTGTCCTGCTCGCCTTGAGTCTTTTGCGTGGACGACGAACGAAACGACGGGTAGCAAAATGGAGGGAAAGTGTTTGTTTGGTTCCAATGGTGCAGCGACACGATCGCGGTGGCTGACTGTATAGTTATCGGGACTTGCCGGTGTGCTGGGTCGTACTGTTGCCGGTCTACCTTACATTTTTGTCGCCTCAAGCAAAAACCAACCCGTCGTCCCCGTCTTCAAGAAAAAAACTAGCCAGCCATGGGTCGTATGCACGCTCCCGGAAAGGGTATCTGTGCGTGCTCCTTTTCTTTGCTGTTTTTATAACGTTGCTCATCATTGTCCACAGCTTCCTCTGCTCTCCCCTACCGCCGCGCCCCCCCAACATGGCTCAAAACGACCCCCGAGGACGTCATTGACCACATTGTCAAGTTGGCCAGGAAGGGTCTCACCCCCTCGCAGATCGGTGTTGTCCTCCGTGACTCGCACGGTATTCCCCAAGTGCGGTTCGTTACGGGTAACAAGATCCTGAGGATTCTCAAGTCCAGCGGTGCGTCTGTTGCCTTTCGTTCGTGTCTGTACCGCTGAGGCTTTTCGTATCGCTCCTTCCATCATTGTGTTGACTTGAATGTCGATGCATTATCTTTTGCCTTTTGTTTGGGGATAGGATTGGGCCCATCCATCCCTGAGGACCTTTGGCACCTCATCAAAAAGGCGGTCGCCGTTCGCAAGCATCTCGAGGTCAACAGGTGAGTAATTTTGTAATCGTGATGACCAGAATGTTGAATTTTGCTTGTCTGCTACCATAGGAAGGACAAGGACTCCAAGTTCCGTCTGATTCTCATCGAGTCTCGTATCCACCGTCTTGCTCGTTACTACAAGACGAAGCAGCAGATCCCCCCCACCTTCAAGTATGACTCTGCCACTGCATCGACATTGATTGCTTAGATGAAGCTGTTGGACTGCGTGGGGTATTATGCTGTCGCTGTAGCCATTTTACTATGATATCATCAGCTATGCATATGCTTTTTATCATTGCTGGAACTTGAGTCGGCCCCCGGCCGTATAATCATGAAGGCTCAATATCTTATCCACTAAAGTTAAACGCTAAAAAGTAGTGAGAACGTGTACTCCAATTTGTCAGTGGATTAAGCGTACTAGCTGCGGTTTATTCGGGGAAAATGATTCGCCCTGCCTGATGTCACCTGCGCAAGGACTCTTTTCCGAACACCGTACACACGTTTCGATGAGACCGCACGTGTAACAACTTCGTCTGAGCCTTTATATAGTGAGACGTGATTCAATGCTTGTCTTCTCGCCGGTCCTTTCTACGGTCCCACGTCTAGCATGCTTTCCTTGATTCTGCTTATTCCTTTGGTTTACGCTGTCAACGTTACCCACTATGCGCCTCGCTCGACGAACATCAACAACCTCACGTATGTGTTGAATGGGACCACCGACGCGCCGGGAATATACAACACATCTACGACGCCTGACTCTGAATACGGCACGTACAACTGGTGCAATATGCCTCACGTTCGCGTCAGAGAATACGTGTACGTCCAACTGAGAGATCAGTACTTTGGTATAGATTCTGACATGGTTGTGCAGAACTCCCTCCTCGAAATACACCCTCGAGTACGTAGAAATTATTCAGAGGCACCACAAGCGAACACCGTATGCGTCCAACACGTTCTTCAAAGAGGACGTAGAGTGGAGTTGTGACGGTTCGGGTCCCGTCTATTATGCCCAAAGGTGTGCGCATCGAGTCGAGGCCGCGATCCCAATATAATATCTGTGACAGCACCACCGGGCCGGCGGTCTCAGAGATCCAAGTAGCTTTCTGATGGGTGCCAGTAGTTTGACTACTTATTTCTCGATTTTCAGTGGCAAGCATCGTCTAATCCCATAAACCCATGGACAAATAGCGTTGGTCCTGGATTCGTTGGATCTACGTGAGCATTTAACCTTCGTTACTGAACTTCGCTCACCGTCACTATCTAACACAGCTGTCAATTCCCTCAAATTACGACAGAAGGTCTTTCAGATAGTTTCACCCACGGTGCCGTATGTATATCCATTTCCAGGCTTTACCTTTCGTTGATGCAGACCTCAGGATCTGAGACGAGTCTACGCGTCCCGACTCGGGCTCACGTCCGATATCCACACTTCTCCAGTTCAAATTCGTCTGTACTTTTGTCAGAGCACTCGTAGCTCGATCCTGAAACGAAAATCTTTGTTTAGGTGTGACTAACAATGTTATCACTTCTCAAGTTGCTGGGGGTCTCGTTAAGGGCCTCTTCCCCGATACGACTGATGCCCAAGTCCTTATCGAACGGAGCGGGATAGATTCCCTCGAACCCAGCTTGTCTTGCTCTAATGCTGTCAAGCCAGGGACAGGTGACAAGGGTGCCGGCGATGGGGGCGTCTGGCAAGGCCATTTGGCTGCAGCGCAATCGTTGTACAATAACCTGGATTCGGTGTCAGGAATTTCGTCCAATGACAGTGCGAGTTGGCATGTCAGTTTTGATCAGTGAGTGCATCCTTGGAGTTGTGGTGCTATCCTGATATGCGAGGTCAGCTACTATGATAACTTGAGTGCGAAGCAGTGTCATAAAAAGGCGTTGCCATGCAGTGTGAACGAGACTGATGCGTGTGTTACGCAGGAGGAGGTGGGTCTTGTGAAGCGAATATCAATGACCAAGTTTGTACAGCTTCTTATCTGTAGGCCAACGAAGTCTACCGCCTCGGCAACTGGGAATACTCATACATGTACCGCGATTCGCTGAATTCTACAAAGTATAGCACGCTTACCTATGGAGCGTGGTTGCTCGAGTTGAAAGATCACCTCCAGACCGCTATGGGTACATCAAAAAAGGTAAGCTTTTCCAGTCTCTCCGCATGTGTATGTTACTGATGGATGGGTTTGGACCAGACTAAATATTTCCACAATGTCCGCCTTCCGCTCGGCCTTTGTGCCATTGTGAGCTGATGACTCCTGCAGGTCGCCCATGATGGATCTATGGCTGCTCTCCTCGGGTTTCTTCAGGTAGCTGAGATGGTCTGGCCTGGGATGTACGTTTTCTTGTTTATTTGCAGCTAGCAGCCTCTCTGACGCCCTCGGAACAGGGGTTCGGAAATTATCTTCGAGCTGTACAGGGATACGGACGGCGCGCACTTCATCCGTGTTCTGTGGGGTGGTCAGCCGATGGAGACTTCCACGCCTATGGGGACGCTGGATATGATTCCGGTGGAGACGTTGGTTGGCTGTGAGTCGTTTCTTTTGTGGAAATTTAGAAGGCGAGCTAATGACTCTTGGTGCGGTAGACATTGATGAGACGGTTGGGAGTGGAGAGGAGTTGTATTCGGCGTGTATGTCGTAGTATGCCGCCGTCATGTTTCAAGGTGATGTTCGAGACGACAATTTATTTCCCGTAGAATGTCTGGATGAATTTATGAATTGGATATGCCACCCCTCGCGATCACCTAGCTTCGATGCTTTTCTTGAAGTTCCTTGACTTTATCGGAAAGACTACTTGGAACTTAAAAGTGTGGGACACCGGGACCTATGCCTCGTCGAATTTGGCCATATTGAATGCTGGATCGATCGTTCCTTACTAATTAGGGTCTTGCCCCTTAAGTAAACATAAAATCGGACACCATGACAGAGGGCTCGGTTGCACTGGTGACGGGTTCAGCTCGCGGGATAGGCCGCGCCATTGCGCTCCGTCTCGCAAACGATGGATTCAACCTCGCTTTGAACGATGTGGCTTCCCAGAAAGAGAACCTAGAGACCCTTTGTAGCGATATCGAGGCGCTAGGAAAGAAAGCGCACATTTGCATAGCAGATGTTTCAAAGGAGGATGAGGTGAAGGCTATGGTTGATGAGACTGTAGAAGCGTTAGGCAGACTGGACGTTGTAAGTATATTCAGTCTTATTCGTTATTTTCAAATTTCGATTTGAAGTTCTATCCAGATGGTAGCTAATGCCGGCATCTGTGTTAGGCTCTCTGGTCTCATGGACAGTGAGTTGTTGAAGAACTGCTTGCATCTTTGGTATCTGATCATCTGCATCTCTGATATCAGCTACGGCGGAGGAATGGGACCAAGTTTTTGCTGTTAATGCGCGGGGAATATTTCTTTGCTATAAGTACGCTGCGATGCAGATGGTTAAACAAGGTTGGGGTGGGCGGATTATTGGTGCGAATTCCCTCGCAGGGATGAGAGGTAGGAGTGAAACATTTGATCTCTTCTTTTCGCCTTTATCTGACCCCTTAGCTCAACCGCGTGTATGCCCTTATAGCGCATCAAAATTCGCCGTCCGCGGACTGACACAGAGCGCTGGTATGTTCAACTGCGATGACTAAACCTCAGTGTTAGACACTAATTTTCTAGCGATGGAACTGGGGCCGCATCAGATCACCGTCAATGCTTATGCACCCAGTGTGTATCAATAGTTCACTCGTCTTACAGCTTATTTACGATATGCTTGGATCTTAGGTTTAATCGATACCAACTTGTCCCGATCTATATTACCTGGAGAAGGTTTTGCTCAATATGTAACAATATCTCTGAACTCTCGGAAACTATGTCCTGACACCAGAATTCCCACTAAAGGTCCGCCAGAGTGAGAACACAGTGGCATTGAAGAAAACAGGGCAACCTGGAGATTTGGCCAGCTTAGTCTCGTACCTTGCATCTCCAGAGTCGCAATTCATGACTGGACAGACTGTAAGTGTAACCTGATCCATGTGCATGTTTCTTATGAATATTCCTAGATTTCCGTTGATGGTGGAGCGTACTTCAATTGACTGTGAGATAGAGAATTCAATTCGATAGTCAATGCCAAGTCAACGCTTCCAACTTCTAGTTTGCTTGTTCTTTTTACCTAGAACAACGAATGAATTTCTTCGGTTATTTGAATAAGGCGAACAACGAGACATTTGAATACAAGTCTGGGAGTACTTTCACATTTTGGGTCGATTTTGGGCAAGGGGGCTCCGGAAAAACAACTACACACCTGACCTACATTAATTTGTTTAAGGCGGGCTGGACCCCCCCCTCCCTCCCTCACCTTCCTTTTATAGTATTGAAATCCCACGATGATTGCCCCTGTTATCCATTTCAAGATATATATTCCCACAGTGGAGCAACGGTCCGCGAAGCCCGGACTGCTGAGCAATACAAGTGTTACATCATCAGGGGAAATTCTCAATGCGGTCGCTCCTCAATTGTTCCTGGCCCAGTTCTGGCTAGAAAATGGCACAGAAACTAATGATACTCAAGATAGCACCTTTTATAGTCAAAATCAAGTCAAATTTTGCTATTTGTATGGATATGTACTACTAAATTTTGGTATGTCACTTACACGTTTAAGGTCTACCCCCCTCCCCCCCTCCCCCCCCCTTACCCCCCTACGTCAGGTGCTGGTTTGCTCCGATGGAATCCCCTTGATTTTGGGTAAGCCACCAGGGGCCGGGGCGGCAGAGCGGCCATTTCCGCTTTGGGTTGTTTATTGAAATTTGACTTCGAGTTCCCTTGGATTTCCACCACCACCAACTATACGCGACCTCGACGCGATGGATCCTCTAATACCTATCGATGAAGTGATGGTAAACGATATCCGTTCAACAATTCGGCAATGCACTGAACGTGGTCTCCTCGCCTCAGCGAAATGGTCAGTTGGTGCGTTTTCTTGTGTATCTGTTCGCAAGCACTGCTCACGTATATATCAAGGTTATCGGAGATGTTCATGTCGATTCCGTCCGCAAAGCGAACACATGCTCGTCCCCCACCACAGCCTGTTGATGAGCAGGAGCAAGCAGAGCAGGACTACATCGCTGCTGCAAGGCAGTCGATGAGTGACAAGCAGTTCCAGCGTGCCGCTTACATCGTACGGGACTGCAGGAGTGATAAGGCTAGATATTATAACTTGTATTGTCAGTATCTGGTACGTGCGTTCTTCGATGAAAGGACGCGTTGTTTTGATGCATGTCTGTCAGAGCCACGAAAGGCTTGCTTTGGACGAGTGGTACAGGCTCAGTGGTACGTGAACTATGGCATATAGTTACGAATCTAACGTTGTTGAAGATAAAAAGGAGCAGCCTACGTCGCCCGTGAACAATGAGATACCTATATTACTTGAAGACGTTGTTCACTCGGTGGAGCCCTGGCTGATGTTCATGTAAGTCAGTCCTTTTAAATACGCTCTCGTATTGACTGGAGAGCAGTGAAGCACTGTTTCTGTCTCGAATGTCGCGTAAAGAGGAAGCCATAACGGCGCTATTAAATGTCGTCGCAAGCAAACCTTGGATATGGGCCGCCTGGTGTCTTTTGGGAGATTGTATCGATTCAGAAAAAGAGGTCAATAATCACTCAAAGTTTCTTGCTTTATAACTGACGTCCCACAGTATACTGATGTCTTGACTCGGATACCGCAACTAGCAAATCACCCGGTTGTCTATATGTTTCGGGTGAAGATGCTCAACGACCTGCACTTGGCTTCAGTGCAGGTCCAGATATGTGATCACCTCCTCAGTCCCGACTTCTTTCCAGCTAGCCTATGGGTGATGTCTATGAAAAGCCGTGGATATGCTTGCCTATCCAGCGTCACCTTTTACGGCCCGATGGTCATTGCGAAGGTCTTGAACTCCTCAGAGTACAAGGATGCACAGACACAGTTCGAGCGCATCCTTTCCATCGAGCCCGACCGGCTTGAGGACATTGACTTCTTCTCTGATATCCTCTATGTGATGGACAACAAGGAGAAACTCTCGTTTTACGCTCAAAAGTTCCAGGAAAAAGACAAGAACCGGCCGGAGGTGTGCTGTTTCATTGGTACGCTCCTTTGTTTTGTACTGGTGTTACTTATTGACGGAGTAACTTAGGCAATGCCTATTCAATCCGTACCGAACACGAGAATGCCGTGAAGTATTTTCGCCGCGCTACGTACTTGGATCGAACATATTATCACGCGTGGACGTCGATGGGCCACGAGTATCTCGTGATGGGTAATACTCACGCTGCGATCGGGGCGTATCGCCGGACGTTAGGTTCGCAGAGAGCTGATTTTGCGTGGTGGCGCGCTTATGAAGATTTCTGTAGATATCACCAAGAAGGATTATCGCGCTTGGGCAGGCATGGGACAAGCCTATAGGGTGCTGGGCATGTATAACTATTCTCTGTATTATTATGAGCGTGCTTCAGCATTAAGGTGCGTCGTCCTTTGATGAAGCCGGTGACTCGTGTTAACATTTCTTGTGCCAGGCCTAATGATGTGACGATATGGGATGGCATAGGATCTTGTTACGAGGATACGGAAAGGTAGGGCTTGCACTATTCTTCTATATTCTAGCCATTACCCATGGTATCCTCAGAATACAGGAAGCCATCTCCGCCTACAGCCGCGCACTCAAAATCGGCATCAACCAGTCCCTCCCGGGCATAAACTGGAAACTCGGCTCAATATTTCGTTCTATGGACGTCTGGCCTGCGGCCGAGCAGCATTTCCGAACGGTGGTCCAGATTGGCGAGGGAGCTGAAGGTGAGTGCTAGTCCTATTGATCATTTACTACTTCTCATCCGGGCTAGGCCGTTTGAACAACTCGGAGCCGTATTTGGGGTCCTTATTGGCGTTGTCCGAACGCAATATTCGTTTCGATTCTGGGAATCTGTCTGAGGCGAAGGAATATCTGGAGCGAGTGGCGGCGAGTAATACGGAATTGGCGGGTAGGGCTTCTGCGATGTTGAAAGCCGTCAAGGCGAGAATGGCTGTGAAAGGGAAAAGTTAGGTTGCCGCCTCTTTCATTTCTCGTCGGCACTTTCTAGGTTGTTGGAATTGAGATGACGCACTGCTGCGATGGATTAGTTTTGAAGGGTGGAATACCTTGATGGATTTTGATCAAGTTTTCGCCGAATCCGGCACTAGTGCTTTTTATTCCGGATTCAACTCCAAGATATTCATAAACACGGAGGGCCTTTGTGTAAATATTTCGCATCCCGGATTTGACTTCGTAAACCAGCCTTCGCTTCAGGACGTGAGTTTGTGAATCAGCACATGGCACAGTGTCAATTTGGCTTGTTGCTAAGAGTGAAAGTTTACGGTAGTATCAATAGAGTATATTTGTTATGCAATAGTGGTTAGTATGGAATAAAACAAAAGACAAGTAACTCAAGCGGGTGTCCCAGTATCAAGTCCGAGTCGATCATTTTGGGCCTGCTTCGTCCAGGACTTTTGTTCAAATCCCGCTGCATTTCCCAGTGCTTCAAGTGCCTTCTTCTTCAGCACGGCCTGGCTGTAATCGCGAAGACGAAGGATAAAAGTCGCAAAATGGTACACTTGGATAGGAGAAGATATGTTGAATGTCCGAACATTTCTTTCCATAAGATAAATGACCTGAAAGTATCATTAGCAATAGAAAGAATGGAATATAGCTCTCATACATCTTTGGCTTGGGAATACCAGCCCATGAGCACAGCACCTTCGCATCCATTTGTAGCGAGACCGAACACAGGGTGATCGGTGATACCCAGGCTGGCAAGGTGTCGGCAGGATGCTTCTATGTATATCTTCGTCTGGATGAGAGCTTTCAGGAACCCGCTATCGGAGTATTTCCTGTACTCCCCGACTAATACAGCTAGTAGCAAAAGGCCCACCAAAGGTTGAACGGCATTGACAGTGTTGGAGGGGAGAGGTTTGGCACCCTTGGTTTCAGAGCAGTTGACGCTGCAGGGATTCTGGAGATTACCGGATTGGGACTCCTGGGGGTCATTTTCCTCCGGTGTGGCATGACCCTTGGGTGCTACGGAGGCAATCATAGTCGTCATCAGCTCCTCCCGCTCCTCCGAAGAACTTCGAGCCTCCTGAATATTGGCTAAATTGCGGCTGGACTTAGACTTCGTTGGACCTGACACAGACGACCAGTAGTTTCCTGTCTTACTCCCATTTGCCGCATTGCTGTCCTCCGACTTCGGCGTTGCCACTTCAATGAGAGGCTCGGATTCGATATGGGGAGTATCGAGAGGGAATGGTAGGATTATATCGCATACGGCCGTTTTGGGTTCAATATCGGCACGTTTCCTAATATCAATATGGATAGTTTTGGACTTGAATAGGCGGTCGACGGCTCTTGCGTGTGTAAGAGAAACGGTGAAGGCCTCGTTCGCCTGCAAAAACACATCTGACCTGATGGAGAACTTATCTCTCGCAGAGTCGGCAGCACGGTCGTTCAGGTCAATGGATTCTTGTGCGCAAGTCATAAAACTCTGAGCAAATTCAGGCTGGCTAAAGGAGTCTACGACGATGTTTTGCGACAATGAGATGGTATGCTCTAATCTATAATCGCATGAGTATCCAGATAACAAAATATTAACTAGAGCTCACAGTGGGCGGGAAGGGTTGATAGCACTCTGCGAAAGATACATGAGATACATGAGAAAATCCCAGTCGTGTCCTGCTTCAGCCCCGTTGGTCTCTCGTTGGGCCACCATCTTCGAGAAACCTCCGACAGAGGCCCAACACAGGGAAGAAAATGTATCCGCGATGGTCTTAATGTGCTCCGTACAAAGGGTCGTATCTCGCGGACAGCTTTGCATCTGGTCGAAGAAATGATCTCGAATCATAGTCATCCGTTCATCTACAGACGGCATATCTTCCTAAACGAAGGTCAGATCGATGCAGAGAATCCACGTTGATGACTTACGATACTCTCCCATGGAGGGGCTTGGTATCCTGTGAGCTGATCGTAGACCGCTTTCATGCGGTTGATTTCATCCGCTGCTACCGTATCGTTCCGACGATTGGCACCCAAATCTATTGCGGCAACACTGATAATTTTACGATCGTGAGAATAACTGCCCCACGACAATTTATTTGTCGGAGCTATGCCTTCGACCGCTTTCCTTCCCAATCTAGGTGATGGAGGAAGGTTAGGGAGAGCTGATGATATAGAAAATGAAACGCGTCTCACACGGAACAAGACGTTGATCGTCGTTTGCTGTTGTAGGGGATAGAATAAAACGAGGGCCTTAAATGGGTCAACACTCTCACCTTCCACTTCGATCTCTAAGCGGTCGTTGAGAAAGCTTTAACGTGGAAGAAAACAAATGTGAACTCACGCTGTTCTTCCACGTTGCGCAGAAGGCGGTTTTCCCTCGCTTCTGGTGAGTGATCTTGATCTTGTACTGTGCGACGAGTGTTGGTGGCTAGACGGCGTTGCCGAGCGGGAGCGATTCATTTCGCGATTGGGGGAGAGATGAGGAGGGGAGGACACCGGGACTGGGGTAAGAACGCTTCTATCATGTATGTCAGAAAATGGACGAAGAGGGTTGCTATCGATGAAACGAACCTGCCTTCACGTGGCCTAGGAATATCACTCAGCCATGAGTAGATTCGTCTTTCCCATGTTCCTTCGGTACCGCACTGTCCATCAATACTGTCAAGTCTCCATGAAAATAGTCTGAATGTCGATCTAGAACATTGCTCAACAATCCTCTTCACGTGAGTCTGGAGACCCAGAATGAACTGCGCGAATCGAAGAGCGGAAGATGGATCTGTGAGATCGTAGATACCTAAGGACGAATCAGCAGACTCTTTGTCGGAGTACGCAACGTGTATTATGGGCTATTTAGTTCTCGTTAGCGCCGCCATGACTTGACAGAAGTAAGAAAGAGGACTCGCCGGAACATGAGCCTCGGAAGGGGCTCCGAGCCAACCGAAGACAACTCGACCAATACAACCCGTTTTTGAGAGAACTATGCCAATCACTGGTACATCTATTCCCCATGTATACCGCTGGTAAAGGGTACTTTCCATGACGGGCAAGATATTTTCCTTATCAGTAACACAAAGGAAAGGAAGAGCGGCAGTATCGTGGCGTTTCCATTAAGTCAGAACATGAGCATCCAGGGGAATAGGAGATGAAGGGAACGATGTTGGGTCCGTTGAAATTTCGCTTTGGGAAGAACTGCTCATGATGCTATCACTATCCAAAATATATGATTGGCCGTCTCCACCGTGCGCGCCTTCCGAATATGCGTCCATATATTCGGGAGGCCGAACATCCTGCAGGTCGTATTTCGGGGGTTCATGTACCTCAGCCAGGTGAGAAATCAGAAGAGATGCATGGCCGTGGGGTCTGACTGCGTGCGTGGGTGAAAGTCGTGCGCATACAAATGGAACGTCTTCTCTACGTAACGTTGATTAGAGTTATTTTCCTCATAGAAGTGAAACTTACATTATATAAGACTTGTCATAGCACACATGAGCGAGCGAGCGAATCAACAATGACCAGAAAGGCGCAGTGGACCGAAGTTCATCTCCCATGATTACACGAAGCATAGATACGGTAGATAATATTAAGTCCAGCATCTCCAGTATCTCTGGTGAAGAATTGCCGTTCCCGAACCTGTTTGATGAATGAATGAACGATTCCGAGAGTTCACTGAGTAGGTGGGAGGCTCTCGGTGACAGAGATGAACATGGTTTGTCGAAGATTTCCAGAGGAATAGGCACGTCCAACAAGGTGCTGACAGAGCTTATTTCTGTCGGCCATTCAGAAGAACAGTCAATGTGGTGCAATTGCGTGAAGGGATCAACAGCAGGGAACATCATGATACAGGCGGCGTAGACAGGAATATGCCCGAAATAGGGATAAAATCAAGAGCGAATGGACTTGTGATAACTGTCAGGTCGTGTAAGGGACGTTTGTAGCCCACACAGTGTGGCAGGAGATGAAGGTTGACGGTAAAATATCAACAGCTCAATGCGGCCCGAGTTCCGACCGTTCATGTGACACAATGCTACTTCACACTAGCGGTCGTCGGTTGACGACTTGGATACCTTGCTTTACGAAGTTATTTCCATTTCGGTTAGGCGAGTCATTTATGACGTGGGGTGAATGTGTTGATTTTGTCCTTTACTCCCACAGAAAGCCGAAGAGCGTCTACAATGACATCTTTATGATGTTCTCGTAAAGTTCCTCCCACAGAGCTACCATCGACAAATTTTGGATCGAGAGTGTCCAAGGCGTGATTTCGGATGACGTTCTCCAAATAGAAATTGTCCAAGCGGTTCCAGAGCTCTTTCCTTGTATAATGATTGCCGACTGAAGCGTCTAAATGTACTGCCACAAATCGACGTGAAAACACCGGAAAGAGATAGCGCACCATGGTCTTGTGTTTTGACCATATACAACAACAATAACATGGGTAGTTTCAAACACAGATGTTCTATTCCATGGAAGCAACGTATGACTTCGTGTCGAAAAGCATCTTTTAGAACATCATTGCAATTCCCAATGAAATAATATAAATATTCGCGATTATTCGCTATGGAAGGTCCCACAGAAATCTAAGACAATAAGTGAAGTATGGTATACATGCCTATTTGAACATACCTCATGACGATTTAACAATGTTATAATATTCTGTACGTCGATCTCGTCAAGTATAGAACCTATGGGAACACCATCGTGAAAAGACATGGATTTACAGATGAAGGTTTCCAAATCAGTCCCAAATTTTGCTGCTGTCACTGCAGTTACGTCGTCGAGCTTACATCATCCTAAGTGATCATCCAATTAGGACCATAAGTCGAATATGAGTGTACTGACGAATTTGAACTTTGGTCATGATGTGTTAACAGCATGGAAATATTCCGCATGTCTGTATAAAACCTGTCGGAACACCATCACGTAAAGACATCGACTGCAAGGTAAAAGTTTCAAAAACTGTTCCGAGTCTTACCGTTTGTCACATTAATCACTCTGGTTACGCTGTCACTCCTCTTACATCAGCCGTTTCTTTAACATCACGTTGGACCAGCCAATAACATCGATTTTTCTTTGTGATCAAGCTATAGTTAATACCAGTAGTGTACTATATAACATGATGTTTAGTGAAAAATCCTCGCAAGAAATCGTGTGGTCAATAGTCCTTTACATTTCTTTGACCAAACAATGCGATAGCATCATGCTGTGGGAAAAATCACAGGACACGATGGCTATCATAATCACCAAAGTTGACCCAGAGAGACCTTGGCAAGCAAGGTAAAGTATGTAGTAAGAGGACCCCCGGTTATCCCTACAGAGATTTCTGATAATGAGGTCGGTACCGGAAATTTGCCTCTTGTGAAAAAATTTCTGGACTTTTTCTCAACCCTCAGGTGCCAAATTTGTCCAGATTTCCCGTCTGACCAGCGCTAAATTGAGCTCTGTCCGGACTTTCTGTAAGAATACACGCAATGCTCAGCCTTCTCTGTCTGTATAGGAGCAAAAGCTAAATATATTATACCTGTAAGAATACGCGCAATGCTAACTAAAAGTAAGTATAACGTTGGATGACAGGTATACGAAACGAGCTCACCTCAGCCTTCTCTGTCCGTATAGGAGCAAAAGCTGAGGTGCGCAATACAAGGTGCATGGTATATAAGCTACTCTAAAGTCCGAGGAGGCGAGGGATGTAAGTAAGAACTAACAGCGGGAATTAAACAGATCAGTCACAGAACATTTGTCCAAGAGGTGGATCGTCGCAATGACGAGCAAGAAGGTGCCATGACAGCGTGCAAGGTGCTCTTGAGGGCGTGGAAATCAACACTCCCCCTCAAGCCATTAAGAGGCCGAGCTCTGATGTGAAGTGCTTGACCTTTGCGGATGGAAGAGCCTTCGTGAGTGTATCAGCAACCATTTCATCGGTAGGGCAATAAACGAGGCGAATGGAGCCATTCTCCACAATCCAGCGGATGAAGTGGAATCGGACGTCGATGTGTTTCGTCCTAGCATGGTATTGATGGTCTTTGGTGAGCACAATGGCCGATTGATTGTCAGAAAACAATGTTGTAGGCTTGGAAACAGGCTCGAAAAGTTGCGAGATGAGGGAGCGAAGCCAGAGGGCCTCTTTCGACGCATGAGTCGCTGCTACGTACTCACTCTCTGTGGTGGAAAGTGATACGATTTCTTGTTTCTTCGATGACCACGAGATTGCGCCGCCACCAAGCAAAAAAGCATATCCAGAGATAGCGTGCCTGTCCTCGGCCATGCTACCATCAGCATCAGCATAGCCCTGAACACTGCCATTTCCTTCCCTTGTCTTTCTGAACGTCAACCACAAATCCCTCGTACCACTCAGATACCGGTAGATATGCTTCACGGCTGTCCAATGCTGCTGGTGTTACGATATATTCACCTTTTTCCCGATCTTCCTCATCTAAACGCCCAAGTGCTTATCTTCGTTAATCTAATCACCACTATCTGATCCTTATCTCCATCTCGCCACACCAGCCCCACGACTATAACCGTCGACTACCGTTCTCTCACTACGGCTCGCGTCCGCCACAAGGTTACCGTTCGACTTATTGTCATTCACTTGTTGTCGCTTATCAATGGACTTATTATTAGCACATAGACTTTAGTATATAAGTAGCACGACTCTCGCTGTAATACCTCAGCTTCGAGCTATCGTTTATCTATACCAATCTTACTCTCTCAACGACTAGCACCTAGTGCCACGCCTTAACGAGTCCATCAATACAGCCTCACTCCAGTCATCGGTGTTCACCGGTATATGACACAGAGTTTGCGCTTGTTTGGATCACATGAGACCTGGGTCTAACAGTTAGCTCGAAGCTTCCCTACGGTTCCTCAGTGCTAGCCACGACGAACCAACCAATGACCCCCGACCTAAACGAAAAACTTACCATCGAACTAGGCGTAGCCATCCTGGCCACATTCCTCCTCTGCCTCTTCACCGCCCTCACGGTCCACGCACACCGGGACCAACTAAATGAGTTCCTCCACGAGCATAGAATCCTCGTCGGAGGCGAGCCAAGGCCCACCAGGAGGATTCCCCCCTTCCACTATCAGCCAGCAGCCCCCCCCACAAGGGCCCCGCCAGGGGCCTACCCCAAGAGCGAGCCCCATAGCTCGCAGACCCAGCATGCAAGGAGGCGAAGCACCCCCCACGCCCGTGGTGACGCTTCCTCCAACGAGTTCCCCCTACGCGAGGGGACAGTATGTGCACCCACTCCAGGGCCCTCAGATGCCCCCATGGTTGAGCCAGAACCAAGGCGGTCCTCCGCGGCCAAAGAATACGGAAGGGAGCTTCGGACTAGGTTCCGTAGCCCGACCCCGCCCCCGGCTTACACCCCAGCCCGCCCAGCGAGGGTGGAACGACCTGCCCCTGGTAGAAGGGTACAAATTCCCCCAAGAGAGATTGAGGGGCCTGGTAACTGGCCCGCCGAGGACACTGACTCCGATTCCTCAGAGTCCGACATATTCTCCCCCTCCCGAAGAAACCCCGAAACAATCGAAATTCGAGCGCCTGAGCCCGCTCGACTGGTCCCCATCCAGGATGACTACGAACCCGAGTGGCTCCAGCTCATCGACCGCAAGCTCTTCGACCGCTGGAGCACGGATCGACTATGGCCAGAGCTCGGACCAGTGGACAGGGACCTACTCGGCCCCATCAGAATTGAGGCCTGGACCCTCCGAAGAGAGGATGTGGAATCGCGAGCCCACATTCGCCTCGATCATGGACCGATGGCCTTCTCCATCGCCCATGCACACCTACCCCGAGGAACCAGCGGGGAAGAACTCGGACTTTTCCTTCGGGCCAATGCGGCCCGAACCATCCATCCACCCGAGTTGGGCCCAATCATTAGTAGGAGGAGTACCAGGGACAGGAGCGAGAGGCGAGACAATGAGCTCGCCACCAGACTTCACGAGCTGGAGCACCGTCTGGGGAGAAGGAATGACGAGTACCTTCGAAGAGTCTGGGAGCAGGAGCAGCGTCGCCGCGAACGCCGGGGCCCCGACTAATTTTAGAACATATATACCTAACATGCAATCCGATCCCTTCGCCACCTACTACCCCGAGCCAAAATGGCCCACCCAAATGCCGGACTCACCACCGGCCCGAACCAGGAAACAGGGATATTACCCCTATCCCACCACGAGCCGGCTGTTTGGCGCAGCCAGAGATGCCGGAATGAGCGACCCTGTGCCACCGCCACAGGACCCACCAGGCCCAGGCCAACCCATAAACGAAGCCGAACGAGCAGCCCGGCGCCTAGCGGCGATTGACGAAATGGCACTAAGGCACCAGGCAATGGATGAAGCAAGGGAGGAATATGAAAGGGCCCTCCGAAACGCAAACAATTGGGCACAAATACACGATCTCGCAGGGGTACTCAACCCAGAACCAAGAGGAAGACCGGGAGCATCCGATAATGCCCCTGCACCACCACCAGCCGCACCAGCCGCGGCACCAATCCCCAACGAACTACGGCCGATACACGATTGGGACGACCGCTATTCGATCCCGAGACACCCAGACTGGCCATACGCACCGCACAACCCCCCGGTAGGACTTGGACTACCCACTGCCCCATACTTCGGGGTAAAACCAACCCTGATCACCACCCCCCGCCCCTTCAAGGGGGAGCATCACAATATCCTCCGCTTTGTCAGAGACAATCTAGCCTACTTCGAGACGTTCCTACCATTCTTTCAGGAAGAGTCCCAGAGAATCACCTTTGCAGCATTCCACTTCGAAGGAATCGCAAAGGACTGGTGGACCCATAAAAGACCCGAACTCTGGGACCATAAGCCGACACTTCCGATACCCCTCATGGAGGGAATTTGTCGACACGCTCACGGCCCGGTTCAAGGACCATGCCATCGAGCAGGTCCACGAGAAGAAAATGTTTGAACTGCAGATGGCCAGTGGGACGGCAGAAGACTACTTCCAACAGTTAGAACAAGAAGCCAAACTCGCCGGACGACTCGCAGATGAAAGTGACCGAGGACTTCTCTGTAAAGCCGTCCAAATCGGAATCCCAGAATCCTACGCCCGCACAATCGCTGACGGAGAAAACACCCCCGGTGACTACCAGCAATGGAAGGCCCGAGTAACCAAGATGTACGAGAACCGCACCAGAAAGCGGATCTTCGACCAAACCATCAGACTCCAATACGGCCACAACCAACGAAGGGACAATCGGCCCCAGAACCACCCCGCCGGTGGACAAAACAAGTCCACCAGCGTGACAAGTTTGCCGCCTGCACCCCAGACCAGCTCTAGCGGGGACAAGAAGACGAGCACTGGGACGACGTATGGAGGTCGAGGACAAGCAATGGAAATAGACCATCTCAGAAAGGAGGGTAGATGCTTCAACTGCGGGGAGAAGGGCCACCTGTCCAGGGAATGCCCAAAGCCGAAGAAACCACGGAGACAGGACGCTCGAGGAAGATTCACTAAAGCCGAGCTATGCACGATGTTGCAAGAGTTGGAGAAGGAACCCGAGGAGAAGACGACCTCGGGCATAGAGGAGGTAAAAGGCAAGGCCAGCGAGTGATCGATTCCACTCGGCTGGCCAAAGGACATTCTTCTGGTATGCACTCGCTCCCTGGTGGTCGGACTTATAATACTTCTGTAGTTACCGATATATACGCGCATTCAAATATACCCACATCTTTAGCACCTTCCACCAAGAAACCAGTAAGAAAAGAATCAAACCGATATGCTCTCCTCACCGACGACGAGGAGATGCCCTCTCAAGTGCCCACAAGGAACAAGAGGGCCGAACAAGGGACAGAGAGTCCCTCAAGTCCGCTTGCTAAGATGGCCACCGGACCAGTCCGAAAGGTGTCTGGCTCAAGCCACAAGCGCGCGAGTTCAAGAACCCGAGTAAGCGCCCAGGACCGATGAGCTGACGCCCGAGGCACCGCCACTACCACCATTGTGAGGGGAACTAGCCCTCGCCCTGCATCGCCCTTGGGACCCGCTGAGGGTATGGATCATGCGACAAGCACGCGACAATCATGACCCGCATCCCCGACGACGCCTGCGTGCGCCGCGCCCTCGACTTGCGATGTAAACAGGAGCGTGACCTTCCCCGCTTGTATAGTCAGTGAAGAATGGCAGAAGGACGAGGGTGACGACCCTACACACTCAAATGCTCACAAGGATCAAGAGAGCCGAAAAGGGCGAGAGATGCCCCGACCGCCACGCACCACCATCATCGAGATCCCCGACGAAGAGGATGACACCTCATATCAACAATGGCTTGCCAAGAAGGCCAGGAAACACACTCCCCCCGCCATCCCAACAGGACAAAAGGAACCACCTCGAGATCCCTCTTCCCTGGACAATAGGTGGTACCGACCTTTCTCTGCCACGTGGACCCTGAGAGCGATCCAAGAAGCGTGCATGCCTGATCAGGCGAACGCCATCCTTGCACTCTGGATTCACAAAGGGAGGGAGGTCGAACACACAGAAGAGCTGCTCGAAGAGCTCCGAAAGGGAGGGGAAAGGGCGAGAGAGCATCTATATGAACTCCAGAAGCCCATCAGATACATCTGCGCCACTACTGCCAAACAAAGTAAAGACCTGACAGTCACCGCTAAACTAGAACCCTGTTCAGGCACCCTCACCCTGTCGGTCAAAGCACTGATCGACAGCGGATGCACCAGAAGCTCTATCGATCAAAAACTCGTTCACCAGCATAACCTAGACACTAGGAAGGCCGTGGTACCAATCCCAGTCTACAATGCAGACGGAACCCGAAACAAGGCTGGGGATATTACGGAGTTCGTAGAACTCCACATGAGTATCGGAGGACACATGGAGAGGATTGACCTTGTCGTTACCGACCTCGGGACAAAGGAAGTATACCTAGGCCACGACTGGCTAAAGCGACACAACCCAGTAGTCAACTGGAAAACCGGGACTCTCATCTTTGGCAGATGTCAATGCCAAAAGAACCGCCTACCACTCCCTGATTCCGATCCCGAGGATGCATGGGATGAGGAGCTAGAAGAGGGAGAAAGTATTCTTGCGGTCAATATGCAGGAAGAAATCCTCATTCGCGCCATCCACCACGCAAATGACCTAGCCGCGAAGGCAAACGAAGGAAAGCCAAAGAAAACCTTCGAAGAACTAGTACCCGAACACTACTGCTCCTTTCGGGACCTATTCTCGAAGGAGAACTTCGACGAGCTCCCGGAACGCAAAACCTGGGACCATGCAATTGAGCTCATCCCCAACGCCGCCTCCACCCTGGACTGCAAGGTATATCCCCTGAATCGCAATGAACAGGAGCAGCTCAATAAGTTCCTCGATGAAAACCTCGAATTGGGACGAATTCGTCCCTCCAAGTCACCGTTCGCCTCCCCCTTCTTCTTTGTCAAGAAAAAGGATGGCACCCTTCGCCTGGTCCAGGACTACTGAAAACTCAACAAGATGACGATCAAGAACCGATACCCACTCCCGCTCATCACCGAGCTAATCAACTGCCTCCAGGGCGCCAAGTATTTCACCAAGCTCGACGTACGATGGGGTTATAACAATGTCTGGATTAAGGAGGGAGACGAAGAAAAAGCAGCCTTCCACACCAATCACGGACTCTTTGAACCCACAGTAATGTTCTTTGGACTCACCAACTCACCCACCACCTTCCAATGGATGATGAACGACATCTTCAAGGACCTGATCGAGACCGGGAAGGTCATGATCTATCTCGACGACATCCTGATCTTCACCAAAGACCTATCAGAACATCGACAGATCGTCAGAATGGTTCTACAACACCTTCGAGAACACAAATTATATCTCAAGGCGGAGAAA
Source organism: Armillaria novae-zelandiae (assembly GCA_030435655.1). Classification (NCBI taxonomy): domain Eukaryota; kingdom Fungi; phylum Basidiomycota; class Agaricomycetes; order Agaricales; family Physalacriaceae; genus Armillaria; species Armillaria novae-zelandiae. The sequence goes on from JAUEPR010000022.1 coordinate 494,191, forward strand.
TGCGAATTCGAGGTATTAGAGACTGAATACCTCGGCGTAGTCATCAGTGAAGGCACCGTCCGAATGGACCCCATAAAAGTCAGAGGAATCGCGGAATGGCCAACCCCGACCAAGAAAAAGGCACTACAGTCCTTCCTAGGATTCACCAACTTTTACCGCAAGTTCATAATGGACTACTCAAAGATTGTCCGACCCTTAACACAACTCTGTGGAAACGCCCCCTGGACATGGGAAGCTGCACAGAATCAAGCCTTCCAACAGATCAAGAAGCAGATGGCGGAGGATGTACTCCTCACCATCCCAACCCAGGAAGGGAGGTTCAGGGTAGAGGCGGATGCCAGTGAAGGAGCAATCGGAGCAGTACTCAGCCAAGAACAAAGCGGAAGGTGGAGGCCGGTAGCCTTCATGTCAAAAGCCCTCACTGAAACAGAACACAACTACAAAATCTACGACAAAGAACTCCTCGCAATAATGCTCGCCATCGTGGAATGGAGACACTATCTCATGGGAGCCGCAGACAACATAGAAATCTGGACGGACCACCAGAACCTCCAATACTTCCGTAAGCCGCAGAAACTCAACCGATGCCAGGCGCAGTGGGTCACCGAATTGGCAGAATACCACTTCACCCTCCATCATAAACCCAGCACCCTCAACAAGAAAGCCGACCTCCTCTCTCGCCGGGAAGATCATGATCAAGGCCAGAACGACAACAACGAAGTCGTCGTCCTAGGACCAGAACACTTCCGGGCGATGATCATGCCCACGCACGAAGAACTCCGCCCCCGAATCCTCGATCTACTCAAAGAAAACAAAAACATAGACGCGAGCGTCCATAATTCCTTCATTCACGACAGAGGAGTCTATGAAGATGGCCCCGAAGGGGAAGACGCCAACATCCTGATGTATGACAGACGAATCTACGTCCCAAAGGACGCAGAGCTCAGAGGCACTGTCATCGCCATAAGCCACGACCACATCACAGCCGGACACCCTGGAGTAGCAAAGACCATGGAACTCGTCCAAAGAACCTATTGGTGGCCGAAAATATGCAAGGACGTCGAAGCCTACGTCAAAGGATGCGAAACGTGTCAACGAACGAAGACCGACACTCAGCCTAAGGCCGCCCCACTCAACCCGAACGCAATCCCCACTGAACCATGGTCCCATATCTCGATAGACATGGTCACTGGATTACCCAAGTCCAACGGGCACGACGCCCTCCTCGTAATCGTAGACCGTTTCTCAAAAGAGATTGTACCAATCGCCTGCAACGTCGAACTCTCATTGGAAGGATGGGCAAGAATACTCAGAGACCAAGTCTATGCACGACATGGGATGCCCACTCATGTCATCTCCGACAGAGGCCCTAACTTTGTCTCAAGGTTCATGAAAGACCTATACAAGATGTTAGACATCACCCAGAATGCCTCCACGGTGTTCCATCCACAGACTGACGGTCAAACGGAACGGGCCAACCAGGAGATCATCAAATACCTCCACATCTTTGTAGACTACCGACAAGAGGACTGGGTGGAATGGCTACCCCTAGTCGCATTCTCCCACAACAACAGAATCCACTCAGCAACCGGCAAATCGCCATTCTTCGTCAACCATGGAATCCACCCCCGACTCCTACCGGAGTCAATCCGAGAAACCCCATTCAACAATCCGAGCGCTCAGGACTTCTCCGCTACCATGATGAGAATCCATCAAGAAACACAAAAAGCCCTCACCGAGGCTGCCGCCGCAATGAAGAAACAATACGACAAAAAGACCAAGCCGGCACGTGGATATAATGCCGGAGAACAGGTCTGGCTGGACTCACGCAACCTCAACCTGCCGCGACCAAAGAAAAAACTAGATGACAAACGAGTTGGTCCATTCCTAATCCTCAACAAGGTCAGAATGGCAGCATACAAACTGAAACTTCCACCACACTGGAAGATTCACCCCACGTTCAACGAAAAGTTACTGACACCGTTCACACCACCTGCATTCCCAAACCAAGAAGTACCACCTCCACCTCCCCCAGAACTAATCGAAGACGAGGAGGAATACGAAATTGAGGAGGTATTGGACTCGCAAACACGCTGAATACGGGGAAAGAAAGGACAAAAGTCAAAAACAACAATGGACTACCTAATAAAATGGAAAGGCTGGACAAGGGAACACAACTCGTGGGTACGAGAAACAGAAATGGAACACGCACAGGAGGCGATAGAGGACTATGAACAACGCGTCCAGCATGCCGGACGCGTGGAAATAGCAAAAATCGCAACCCCAGATGACAAATATGCGGAATATTGGGAGATCTTACACAGCCACAAAAACCCCTGAAGACAAGCCTTAATGGCAGTTGGGATGACTGCCTTAACGAGGGGGCAATGTTACGATATATTCACCTTTTTCCCGATCTTCCTCATCTAAATGCCCAAGCACTTATCTTCATTAATCTAATCACCACTATCTGATCCTTATCTCCATCTCGCCGCACCAGCCCCACGACTATAACCGTCGACTACCGTTCTCTCACTATGGCTCGCGTCTGCCACAAGGTTACCGTTCGACTTATTGTCATTCACTCATTGTCGCTTATCAATGGACTTATTATTAGCACATAGACTTTAGTATATAAGTAGCACGACTCTCGCTGTAATACCTCAGCTTCAAGCTATCGTTTATCTATACCAATCTTACTCTCTCAACGACTAGCACCTAGTGCCACGCCTTAACGAGTCCATCGATACAGCCTCACTCCAGTCATCGGTGTTCACCGGTATATGACACAGAGTTTGCGCTTGTTTGGATCATGTGAGACCTGGGTCTAACAGCTGGCCAGGGTTTTTTGTGAATCGGGACACTGTCTGTGTGGCAAACGCGATGTCTGGGCGAGTTCCCTGTGACACCCACATCAGAGAGCCCACTGCTTCGTGGTAGGGGATATGGCACATCTGGGCAATTTCTGCCGTTGTTGTGGGAGACTGAGAGGATGAGAGGCGGGTGTTAATGTCCATGGGGGTGGATAGAGGCTTCAGTTTGTCAAGGTTGTAACGCTGCAGGATGGAGAGGATGTATGATCGCTGGGACAGGTGTATGGTGCGTTCTTCACGATTTCTCTTGATTTCAATGCCTAACAGCCAATGCAGCTCGCCAAGGTCAGTGATTTCGACATAGGAGGACATCTGGCGCTTGAATTGGCGAACCAGAATGAGTGATGAGGCTGCAATTGTACAGCCATCGATGTGCACCAATACGACTATGAATTTTTCCCCATCTCGTCTGAAGAACACGGCCTGATCAACGTCGCAATGATTCAGTCGCATCTTGTCAACAAGGATCTCAACGAGTTTTTGGTACCAACATCGGCCGGACTGCTTCAAGCCGTAGAGCGTCTTTAAGAGGTGGCAGACAAGAGGCTTGGATCCTGGTGCGTGAAAGCCGGGGGGTTGCTTCATGAAGATGTTTTCCTCTTCAGTGAGTTCGCCATTGAGGTATGCACCCTTGACATCGATCTGATGAAGCTCTAGGTCATGGATGGCGGACATTGCTAGAACAGCACAGATTGATGCGAGCTTGGCTACAGGGGCAAAGGTGTCAAAGTAGTCGACGCCAGGTACTTGCGAGAATCCCTGAGCAACTAACCGAGCCTTGTAGTGCACCACGCTTCCTGCGGCATCCTTTTTCGCACGGAAAACCCACTTGGATCCAATGATATTGGCATCCTCGGGAGGCTCGACAAGCTCCCATGTCCCTGCATCCTTCAATGTCTGCAACTCTTCCTGGATTGCCCTTTCCCATAAGGGCCAATCCGGACGATTCTTGGCCTCAGAGAGTGACTTAGGCTCTAGCGCTTCAGCTTCCGACATCTCAGCCACCATTGCATATTCATCAATGAAGTCGGCGGCCATCGTCCACTCGGCCATACCTTCTGCTTCAAGAATAGTAGGGAGCTGGACACCTGAGGCTATGACTGGGTCAGCAGGCTTCGCAGAATTCGTGCCTTTGCCATCCAGGATGTCCTGGATATGCTGGCTGGGCTTTCGGACATGTTTGGTGGGCACTTCGGGCTCGGGATCAACTGATGAACATTCAGCAGGTGTCGGCGCTGCTTCAAGGGGAGTGGTGGGAGGCAGGAAGGCTTCGGCTTTTGTCTCGGTGCCATCCAAACTCTCCCCCTCGAGATGAGAAGTTGGTAAGGCAGTATTGTCATAATAGACATTCCTTTCGACACTAACACGTCTCTTGTCAGGCCAGTAGATGCGAAATCCCTTGCTCTGCTCGTTGAGACCCATCCAACGGCCTTTTTTCATGTGACCACCAAGCTTGTCCCCACCTTCAGTGTGGACCCAGACTTTTTCACCCCACTCTCGTAACCCCTTAAGGCATAGCTTGCGACCATAGGCTGCTTCGTAAGGTGTCTTCCCATCAAGAGCTTTTGTTGCTGTACGGTTGAGTAACCATACAACATGACGTGCTGCTTCTCCCCAAAGATATTTTGGGAGACCACTCACATGCAACAAGGCACGAATTCATTCCACAATGATACAATTCCGCCACTCCGCAACACCATTTTGTTGGGGAGTATCATGCACAGTGAGCTTCTGGTCTGTACCTGACTCTTTCAGGTGGAGAACAAACTCCTTTCCCAGGTACTCTCTGCCACAATCCGAGTGCAGGGTCTTTATGCGAGTGCCTAGCTGAGTCTCGAGCCAAGCCTTGAACTCTTTATAGGATTGGTAAGCTTCGTCCTTGCTCTTGAGAAGGTGTAACCGGGTAATTCAGGTGCAGTCATCCGTAAATGTTATGTAGTAACGGCGCCCACCAAGAGTAGCAACTGGGGCAGGTCCCCAAAGATCTGAGTGAACCTCGCCCCCAATTTTCGTTGCTCTCTCCCCTTCCCGCACCTTTGAGATGGGCTTTCTTGTCGCTTTGCCATATATGCAGGCTTCGCAGAAGGTTGGCTCATCAAACAAGGTCTCATCAAGCCATACACCTGTGACAAATCCCTTGTCAACAAGTTTCCGAGCGAGGTCTAGAGATATGTGACCCATACGACGGTGGAATTGCATCAAGGTAATCTTTTCTTCCACCGCGTTTGCGCTCTCAGGCTCATGATCGACACGATAGAGGCCCTTTCCTACTTTAGGGACCTCTCCAACCAACTCACCGTCGGGACTACGGATTGTACACTTCCCACCAGCAAACATGGCAGAAAATCCAAGATTGTCTAGCTTCCCAACGGACACAAGAGTATAGCCCACCTCTGGGGAGTACAGAACCTCAGTGAGTCTGAGCTGCGAGGCATTGGATACACCGTTTGGTATGTCAACGGTCATATCACCTATTCCGGTTGCACTGAAATTTTCTTTATTTGCAGCACGAAATACTTTTGGGGGAATCTCGACGAAGTTTGACATTTCTTTGCGATACGGGGTGATATGCTTGGTGCATCCAGAGTCGTAGACTTCGGTATGACCCTTTTCAACATCAGCTTTGCTGTTACTGATGCTGAATGCCTCTTCAGATGCCGCAGCCTCAAGAACCTCCAGGAAATCCTCACTGTCCATGGTCCTCGCACCAACCGAGTCTGAGTCAACACCAGCCAACGAATCAACATCGCTGCCACTGGCCCCAGATAGCTCCTCGGTATCCCAGCCACAGCCCCAAGGACTGTCAGAGTCCTCGTTGATGTCTGAAAACCAATCACCCTCTCCACCACCCCTTTCTGAGTCGCTGACTGCCTCAAGGTCAGGCATGCTGTCTGCAGAATCGGATGCCTCCTCAGCCCAGAATGCAACGTCGCTGTCGAAGTCAACAGCGGCATTCGCAGATTCAATCTTTTTGGGCTTCGGACACTTATTTCTGAAGTGACCCGTTTCTCCACAGCCCCAGCAAGCACCACGGGGCTTCTTCGTGCATTCCTTTCCCTTTCCTTTCGACTCAGATCCTGATGCCACCATAGCAACATCCTGATCTTCCGACTTCGTACCCTTTGCCTTCAAGTGGTGGGCATGCTCACGTCGTTTCCTGTCGAACTCCTCAACAATGGCATCAATGAGGATGTCAGGGTCAAGGGTGTGTGTATGGCTGTACAGCTTTGCTGCTGCGAGCTGATTTGCAGCAAAGTTCGAGAGGTAGCCAGGAAGGGAGGAGATAATAGTGGACCGGTAATCTTGTTCACTAATGAGTACACTGTACGTCACTAACTCTTCGCGCTTCATCCTCAGGCCATCCAAGAACACTCTCACATTGCCATGCTCCTCGCACTTCGTTTCCATGAACAGGTTACGAAGGTCCGTCTGTGCGTATGCTCCCTTGTTGGTATACTCATCAACAATGGCTTCCCAGTGTTCCTGTACTGTGGGCTTGGAGTGGATACGCATCAATGTCGAGTCGGGGATCTTCTGCATCAGAAGAGACCTCGCCGAGCATTCATCCTTCTGCCAAGCCTCAACAGTGGTCAGCTCTGCCTGAGTAGGGGGCGACGACACAGCCGGACTAGGTGTAGCTCCGCTGAAGTGTCCCCAGAAACCTTTGGGCTCCACAGCATCATGAAAGCGGATCGAGAAGATGGCCCAGTTGAGTCCAGTAGCATCAAGCTTGGGCACAGACCCAGGGAGGGAATCAGTGAGGGACGTGGTGACTGATGAAGCCATGGCAGAAGATTGGAGATGAGACGACGAGAGGGGAATCTAGCAGCTAATTGACAGAGTGCGCGGGGCCGCAATAACCTGTAAGAATACGCGCAATGCTCAGCCTTCTCTGTCCGTATAGGAGCAAAAGCTAAATATATTATACCTGTAAGAATATGCGCAATGCTAACTAAAAGTAAGTATAACGTTGGACGACAGGTATATGAAACGAGCTCACCTCAGCCTTCTCTGTCCATATAGGAGCAAAAGCTGAGGTGCACAATACAAGGTGCGTGGTATATAAGCTACTCTAAAGTCCGAGGAGGCGAGGGATGTAAGTAAGAACTAACAGCGGGAATTAAACAGATCAGTCACAGAACACTTGTCCAAGAGGTGGATCGTCGCAATGACGAGCAAGAAGGTGCCATGACAGCGTGCGAGGCACTCTTGAGGGCGTGGAAATCAACACTTTCCAACTAACCTCCTCTCAAAAATTGCCAAAAATCGTTAAAAATGTTTAAAATTCGCTACGAACTCAGAAGATTATGTACACAGCAATTTGACTCCAAAATTACGCTGCTTCACACGTTCAAGCACTAGTGGTACGTCGCGATACTCTTGTCCACATCCGATCCACTCATCCTCAGCCTGCATAGTATCATTACAGGTAAGTTTGTCATCTTCAAAGATCTCCTGGCAGAATGTCAGCAATGATGGCGGTGAACACAGCAAGCTCGACGGAGAGAGGGAGACAAGATGAAGACGGTAAAAGTGTATAGTCAAGGTAGCACTAACGAAGATTCATATCTAATAGATATTGATGTCCAATCACACATCTCACATTCCCTCGTTGAGTATGTCAAAGGCTACAAGGTTTGTATATTTATCACCAGGAGGATGTAAGTTGTTAAGAGTGAGAATTTACAATAGTCACTGCGGCGGTCGACTACTTTTTGGACCTAGAAAATTATTCTAAAAATTTTGTGACTCTCGATCACCTTTTTGCCACAACAAAACAGGATGTAAAAAATGTAACAGAAAAAACTTGGTGTTCTAATATATTCTTACGCAGCAAAATGAGCAAACTCTTAACAAGGAAAGAGCCATTTCCTTTCTTCCGAACAACGAAAACCGACCTTATCATAAAACAGCATCTTGGTGGTAGGTTGTCCTTGTTCCTGTCAAGAAATTGAACGGAAAGTCGCAATATTTTTAGAAACACTTTTTCAAGTCTAAAAACATGCCGGCCCCAGCAGTGAGTATCAATAGAGTATATTTGTTATGCAACAGTGGTTAGTATGGAATAAAACAAAAGACAAGTAACTCAAGCGGGTGTCCCAGTATCAAGTCCGAGTCGATCATTTTGGGCCTGCTTCGTCCAGGACTTTTGTTCAAATACCGCCGCATTTTCCAGTGCTTCAAGTGCCTTCTTCTTCAGCACAGTCTGGCTGTAATCGCGAAGACGAAGGATAAAAGTCGCAAAATGGTACACTTGGATAGGAGAAGATATGTTGAATGTCCGAACATTTCTTTCCATAAGATAAATGACCTGAAAGTATCATTAGCAATAGAAAGAATGGAATATAGCTCTCATACATCTTTGGCTTGGGAATACCAGCCCATGAGCACAGCACCTTCGCATCCATTTGTAGCGAGACCGAACACAGGGTGATCGGTGATACCCAGGCTGGCAAGGTGTCGGCAGGATGCTTCTATGTATATCTTCGTCTGAATGAGAGCTTTCAGGAATCCTCTATCGGAGTATTTCTTGTACTCTCCGACCAATACAGCTAGTAACAAAAGGCCCACCAAAGGTTGAACGGCATTGACAGTGTCGGAGGGGAGAGGTTTGGCACCCTTGGTTTCGGAGCAGTTGACGCTGAAGGGATTCTGGAGATTACCGGATTGGGACTCCTCGGCGTCATTTTCTTCTGGTGTGGCATGACCCTTTTGTGCTACGGAGGCAATCATAGTCGTCATCAGCTCCTCCCGCTCCTCCGAAGAACTTCGAGCCTCCTGAATATTGGCTAAACTGCGGCTGGTGGTAGACCTTTTTGTACTTGGCACAGATGGCTGATGGCTTCCTTTCTCGTTCCCGTTTGCCGCATCGCCATCCTCTGACTTCGGCTTTGCCAGTTTGATGAAGGGCTCGGATTCTGTATGTGGAGTATCGAGAGGGAATGGGAGGATTATGTCGCATACGGCCGTCTTTGGCTCAATATCGGCACGCTTCCTAATATCAATCTGGACAGTTTTGGACTTGAACAGGTTGTCGACAGCCATTGAATGTTTAATAGAAACGGCGTATGCTTCGATCGCCTGTAAAAACACATCCGACATCTCGGTGAAATCGTCTTTCGCAGATTCGGCAGCACGGTCGTTGAGGCGAAGGGATTCTCGGGCGCAAGTCATAAAACTTTGAGCAAATTCCGGCTCGCTAAAGGAATCTACGAGAATGTTTTGCGACAATGAGATGGTACGTTCTAATCTATAATCACGTGAGTGCATAAATAACAAAAGATTCACCAGAGCTCACAGTGGGCGGGAAGGGGTGATAGCACTCTGCGAAAGATACATGAGATACATGAGAAAATCCCAGTCGTGTCTTGCTTCAGCCTCATTGGTCTCTTGTTGAGCCACCATCTTCGAGAAACTCCCGACAGAGGCCCAACACAGAGACGAAAATGAATCCCTTATGGTCTTAGTGTGCTCCGTACAAAGAGTCGTATCTCGTGGACAGCTTTGCATCTGGTCGAAGAAATGATCTCGAATCATAGTCATCCGTTTATCTACAGACGGCATATCTTCCTAGAAAAAGGTCAGATCGATGCAGAGAATCCACGTTGATGACTTACAATACTCTTCCATGGAGGAGCTTGGTATCCTGTGAGCTGATCGTAGACCGCTTTCATGCGGTTGATTTCATCCGCTGCTACTGTATCGTTCGAACGATTGGTCCCCAAATCTATTGCGGCAAGACTGATAATTTTACGATCGTGAGAATAACTGCCCCACGACAATTTATTTGTCGGAGCTATGCCTTCGACCGCTTTCCTTCCCAATCTAGGTGACGGAGGAGGGTTAGGGAGAGCTGATGATATAGATAATGAAACGTGTCTCACGTGGAACAGGACGTTGATCGCCGTTTGCTGTTGTAGGGGATAGAATAAAACGAGAGCCTTGAATGGGTCAACACTCTCACCTTCCACTTCGATCTCTAAACGGTCGTTGAGAAAGCTTTAACGTGGAAGAAAACAAATGTGAACTCACGCTGTTCTTCCACGTTGCGCAGAAGGCGGTTTTCCCTCGCTTCTGGTGAGTGATGTTGATCTTGTACTGTGTAACGAGTGTTGGTGGCTAGACGGCGTTGCCGAGCGGGAGCGACTCATTTCGTGATTGGGGAAGAGACGAAGAGGGGAGGACACCGGGACTGGGGTAAGAACGCTTCTATCATGTATGTCAGAAAATGGACGAAGAGGGTTGCTATCGATGAAACGAACCTGCCTTCACGTGGCCTAGGAATATCACTCAGCCATGAGTAGATTCGTCTTTCCCATGTTCCTTCGGTACCGCACTGTCCATCAATACTGTCAAGTCTCCATGAAAATAGTCTGAATGTCGATCTAGAACATTGCTCAACAATCCTTTTCACGTGAGTCTGGAGACCCAGAATGAACTGCGCGAATTGAAGAGCGGAAGACGGATCTGTGAGATCGTAGATGCCCAAGGACGAATCGGAAGACTCTTTGTCGGAGTACGCAACGTGTATTATGGGCTATTTGGTTCTCGTTAGCGCCGCCATGACTTGACAGGAGTAAGGAAAAGGACTCACCGGAACATGAGCCTCGGAAGGGGCTCCGAGCCAACCGAAGACAACTCGACCCATGCAACCCATTTTTGAGAGAACTATGCCAATCACTGGTGCATCTATTCCCCATATATACCGCTGGTAAAGGGTGCTTTCCATGACGGGCAAGATATTTTCCTTATCGGTAACGCAAAGGAAAGGAAGAGCGGCAGTATCGTGGCGTTTCCAATAAGTCAGAACATGAGCATCCAGGGGAATGTGAGATGAAGGGAACGATGTTGGATCCGTTGAAATTTCGCTTTGGGAAGAACTGCTTATGATGCTATGGCTATCCGAAATATATGACTGGTCGTCTCCATCGTATGGACTTTCCGAATATGTGTCCATATGTTCGGGAGGCCGGACATCCTGCAAGTCGTGTTGCGGAGGTTCATGTACCTCAGCCAGGTGAGAAATCAGAAGAGATGCATGGCCGTTGGGTCTGACTGCGTGCGTGGGTAAAAGTCGTGCGCATACAAATGGAACGTCTTCTCTACGTAACGTTGATTAGAGTTATTTTCCTCATAGGAGTGACACTTACATTATATAAGATTTGTCATAGCACACATGAGCGAGCGAGCGAATCAACAATGACCAGAAAGGCGCAGTGGACCAAAGTTCATCTCCCATGATTACACGAAGCATAGATACGGTGGATAATATTAAGTCTAGCATCTCCAGTATCTCTGGTGAAGAATTGCCGTTCCCAAACCTGTTTGATGAATGAAGGAACGATTCCGAGAGTTCACTGAGTAGGTGGGAAGCTCTCGGTGACAGAGATGAGCATGGTTTGTCCAAGATTTCCAGAGGAATAGGTACGTCCAACAAGGTGCTGACAGAGCTTATTTCTGTCGGCCATTCGGATGAACAGTCAATGTGGTGCAATTGCGTGAAGGGATCAACAGCAGGGAACATTATGATAGAGGCGGCGTAGGCAGGAATATGCCCGAAATAGGGATAAAATCAAGAGCGAATGGAGTTGTGATAGCTGTAAGGTCCTGTAAGGAACCTTTGTAGCCCGTACAGTGTGGCAGGAGATGAAGATTGACGGCAAAATATCAACAACTCAATGCGGCCCGAGTTCCGACCGTTCATGTGACCACACTGCTACTACACACGTAGGTAGTAACACACTGAGAGATCCACACATAACATGTTAAGCTGCATTTGAACCATCGGCCTCCCCATCCTTTTATTATCATTCTGATCCTCATACTGCCTCAGGGCTATTCCGATTTCCTACGTGGCAGTGCGCCTATGTCATATAATTTGTTCACGGCGAGACTGACTTGAGAAAGTAACTTTCATCGACTCCGAGGATGCCAGCCTTGCTTTCGCTTTACCTACCTGACAAAGTACTCTATCTCAGACACATAAGTTGATGAGGTTTTATGGGATAGCCGGATAGGCGAAGCGTCCACCTTAACCTCTAGTTTTGTTGTAATTTCTAATGTCTAGGTATTAAGAAGTATCAAAATCATTATGCGCACGAGGTACAATAAGAAAGAACTCAAAATCATGCAACCTTAATATGCCTTTGGGGCATCCATACCCAGTCTAATCTCCTCCATCGCGGTCAAACGTTCGGCGCGCATCTTCTCAATATCTCCTCCGAGGGCCACCTCCCACCAGCGCTCCTCCTTCTGGACATCTCGCCATCCTCCCATCAGGAACTTCTTCATAGCTTTCGAGTCGGGCTGCTCGAAAATCTTCTTCGTAGCCTCATATGATGGTGGAGGATTTTCAAGAGAATAATCCCCTATGGAGAATCCATTGATTGCCAAGACCAGCGCAGGCGGTATCGTTATACGTCCAATCTTGAAACAAAACTGAGAGATAGATATGCAGTGGACAATTGCACCGTCAGGTTCTTCGTGAGTAGTAGCAAGTTTGGCCGCAAGTTTTCGGAGGTCAGCGGGGTGGTCGGTGGCGCTGAGAAGGGGTGTTGAGGCTTCGAGAGGTGTTGGTGCAGTAATATCATCAGCCGGTGTACGAATTGGTCCGTTGAAGACCCCCGGAGCGAGTGAAGGAGCCACTTTCTTCTCCGTCTTTCGGCCCTTCTTTGGCTTGGTGACAAATTTACCGACGGCGTACATCTGATGAACGCGTCAGATCCTCGACGACGACAGACAGTTGACAAGAGTTGAAACCCACCCATTTATCACCCCAGGACCCGACAGTGAGGCGGACTTCGTATGATGCTAAGATAGGAATCTCGCGCAGAAATAAAAAATGCGTCGCTGTGATGAACTTACTGAGTGGCGGCTTCGAAAAAACAGATTGCGATAAACATACCGGCTAAAGGAATGTATCCGTCCACACCTTCACGGAAGAGTTGAGGCGTGTACTTGCATGCCCATCTAAACCGGACCGAGTCTAGCGTCTGTGTGTATGATCAATACGCCTCGTTCAAGACACCAGTGACGATTGATGTTGACCTTGGCATAGCATGAATTACTGAGATGGAGATTGAAGTCACTCTCGTCAAGACCTTGGGGGATGTCAGCACAGCACGGAAGCGATATTGGTGCGAACTCACTGGCCCAGTTGTAGTAGTTCATGGTCATTACGAATGGATTTTGTCCAATTGGAGATATCGAGTCCCACCATGCCTGCGACGCAATTTTCTTCCCAGCCTTGTTCTTGTGAACAATGCTCAAGCGATGTAGCCTGTGCCACATACGAAGGTTGTAATATGGTGCCAAAACACGCACTGGAATATGTTTAGTCCCTCAAGCCATACGACTTGTAGTATTCGAGAACGTACAGTGCCATGCCAGTGGGAAGGACCTTATATTTATCAGCAGGAGGATAGCCAGGAAGTACTTTAAGGGAGTTGACAGGCTCAGGAGCCGGTCGACGAGCGGGGAGACCATGGTGGGAGACGACAACATTGACGATAGGCGCTGAACGCCTTACATTATATTCGCCGGCGCCGGCACCGGTTGATAGTTAGCCGAATGCCGGTTAACAAGCCCATGGCTTCGTTGACTTCTGTCAAATCCACTTACGCAGATGAGCATAGGCCTTGGATAACCTGACGAAGCCTAGGTTGAATTAATTTCCAGGTCAATCAGCGGGGTGCGCCAAAATTTGACGTGCGTTAGTCCACATTGTCTGCCAGCGATGTGGAGCCTCTTTCTACATCATCATTATTATAACTTTACGCGTCAACGCGCCATCTGTGCTAGCACTAGTACTGATCTTGAAGGAAGGGCTGCTAAATGGATAACCGAGTTATCACAGACTCGTTAATGGTACGATGATTGATACCATAATAGATGGTAGTTGCTATCGTCTTGACGGGCGTCATTACACATGCTAGGGTCCTGCTCGGCTACACGGTTATTGATTCAGACTGGTGTGATTGCTTCCACCGTGACGAAGGTATTGGTGAAGGATTTATTAACACGGTCTAGTACATCCCGTTCGAGATCTGAAATTTGCACGCGACCGTCAGATGTCATTTTGTAGCCTTGTGGCTCGCGTTTGCCGGATTTCGTACGTTAAGTGTACAAGAACGCACACGAACGTGAAAGCTCTACAAGCCTAATGGAAGATATCACCAAGACTCGTTTCAAAGTTCGTCCAAGGTTAGTTTAGACAGATGTACATGATTTAAGCACAGATAAGGAAAGAATTAAGGGAGAGACAGACATCGACGAAGTAACAATTTCCCCCATATGTACGGGGAAAAGAAACTGACTCTATTGAATGTGTCAAGGACTAGGTAAATCAACCCATTCACCGTCTACCATAACTTCGGTTTCGTACTTGGCTGTGCACCTTGGAAGGCAATGCATGCAAAGCCAGTGCGTGACTCCTGAATAATTATACCCGCTAACGTACGTAGATTCGGGATTCAACGTCGACGCATTCACAAAGAAAAGCAACCTGCTGATATGTAAATCGGGACGACACAAGGCATTGTCGAGTGCCTGCCAGAGGATTAAACGCGAGTCAGGTGGCGGCACGAAGCCATCCTCCACCCTGTACTGGTCTACGGCAACCTGGATGGTTACGGCTTCGAAATGGGTTTCGAACGGAAGGGCAAGGAACGTAGCCGTCCACCACTGAACACTACGGTACATCTGGTCCTTGACATCGGTCAGAGTAATAGCGAAAGCCAGATCTTTCACGTTCTCGACATCGAGGGGTTGGAGCCCTTCATCTTGGAACGAGGTGAGAACATTGAAGAGTTCCACGATAAAGACCTTACCCATGTTTATGTATGAAATGTCAAACACTTCGGTGGTAAGCTCTGTGCGATCCAGCAATGTCTGGATTCGATGGACCATCGTTCTGTCGCTTGCAACCCTCATTCCGTCTCCTGTGATGAAGATCTTTGTCAATGCACCAAGGACGACGGGCGACTCTGGACTGATGAGAAAGTCCCATACGCCATAGTCACCGTCTAGGACATCAATAGAGATTTGATCCAGTGCCGGTCCTTCAGGGAAAGGCCCAGTGAGTGGGCCTCCTTCTCCCTGTAACTTGCAGCCCACCAAGAAGAGATGAGTGAGTTTGGGCAACGAGGTGATAAAACATTTCATGTCGAATTTAGAACATGTGGTCGACTTCAATTCCAGCTTCTGGATGTGGAAAAAGGGTCCAAGCGACAAGCGAAATGCCGATGGATCCAGGAAGTTGAGCCAATTTAAGCCATCAAGCTCCATGGATGTTACAGGGACACGTTCATCTTTGAGGAACCCTAGGAGCAAAAGAAAGTAAGGATCGTTCCTGAGCATCATCGAGTCGGGATCCTTGATTTTGATTACAAAGGAGGGATCATGTACGGGAATATTGAGGGCATTTGCGATAGTGGGGGAAGTTATGATGTGATTGTATATGTCTTGAGATGAGGACAGTTGTCCTTCGCCAAATTCTAGGGAACCGTCAAAACGTGGCAGATTCATAGGTGCTAAACTGAAATCAGTGAATACATGCACGGTAATACGGTTGCAGACTTACTGGATGACAGGGAATGTGATCGGAGAGAATCTGAGAAAACCGTTCAAGAAAAGGGTACACAGAACAATGGATACACAGAACAATGAGGCGTGAACAATGGCGCTTGTAGTACGGCTCCCTAATAGACAGGCAGCTCGAATACTGCAATGGAAAGGCATCCTTATAACTGCTGGCTAGTTCCGCCAAGGCCTCAAGGTGCCTGGCGACTAGGTCTGTCTTCTCCCTTTGATCCGTTCGACATCTAGAGGAACATGGCGACCAAATACTTGAAGAGTTCACGAGAAAGGAGACGGACTACCATCGGAATTGGTCATGAAACACTCTTAGGGCGGTTGCTGGCAAGACCGATTTGAGCGGGATCTTTCGCCTTCCTTTGTTTTCTCTGGATATAAAGAAAGATCGAGCGCTTCCTTATAAGAAATAAACAAGCGCCACACACCTAGACGCTCAAGTTTACTAAGCCTCCTATGGTGATCAACATCACCGCCCAAGCATGATTTAAAACCTTTCTCCTGGTTTCAAATAGCAGTCCCATCGTCTTTGACGGAATAACATACTGCAGATCATGTTATCTCCTCAGGCATTCCGGTTCTAGGAACACGAACCTACATTCAGCAGAGGAAGTCAACGTTTTGCAGAAACTAGACGCTGTTAACTCACTGCCTCTGCACCGATAGATCCTAGATAACAAAAAACAAAGTATTCACCGACCGAGTCAACGACACGTCCGTTTGTCCACGGTGGAGTACAAAGGCTCGGAATGCAAATTGGGACCGTTCCGAGAAGCGCCGAGTTCCTATGACTGAAAAGACCCATATGGAGTCGGTTTTATATATCGAGTGAAATGCTACGTTTGGAGAGAAGAAAGAAACAGAAACGGTCTGCCACAGATTCATACACCTCTCGAAGCACGGATTGTTCCGAAGGCTCGTCTATGTCTTTCTCCCTCACGGTAGAGAGTAGTCATTGTTGAGACAATCGTGAGTCACCTTTGCACAAGTGCAACTTTGGCAGACGATGGCTGTAGTACGACCATGCCGGCACCTAACAGGAAATCCTGTGAATGAATCCACTATGAGGTAGAGCGGCGTTGCTCCATGGCGAGAACACAGGCGGGGTGTGGTGAGTCGATTTTTATTGGAGCTGAGCAGACATCGACCATGTTAGGCAGCGAGCTGCGAGATAGAAAGAAGTAGTAAGGACGACTCAGATCAGCATGTTTTTCCTATCACAAGGGATAAGCAAAGAATCAATAATACCTCCTGATCACCTACTGGGCCATGATTGCATCTTTTTATGTCATACAGGCCATGCGAAATACTTCGAAGAAAATGTGGCCCTTCAACCATACTTCGAATGGGATCGTGCGAATAAGACCAGCTCCGACGGTTGGAGTAATGAAACTTTTCAATAATCACATGGAAGCTGAGTATTACAGGAGTAACTCCAGCAGCAAACGCGTTACGGGACAGCTTTTGGGAAGGTTCTATGCTCCACATTGATCCAAGGGTGTTGGAAGGCTGATGCTTGGATCGACAGAGAAATTTGTCGAACCCGTGATTTCCCGATCCATTCTTCCGTCCAATCCGATCAATCCCACAATCGAGATATATATTATACGTAACTGCGTTCATCTGCATATACTCTTAGGCGCTATGAGAGGACTCAGAGGAGTGAATCATTAGCCTCGAAACTTTGCTGCGTTTCAGCTCGCAACTGCTTGTCCTCAGGTGCTCCCGGTACTTGGATCTACTGCATATGATTACAGCAACGTTTCAAACCAACATAACTAGCACGTATCGAAAACGGAGAGGCATAAAGGTATCTTACATATCTGTGGTAACGTTTAGTATGACTGTTGTACATAGACTGACGATCTTTTCTCTCGTCAGTTCGTTTCTGTGGGAAAAAAAGGAAATGTAATGTCCGTGAAATTTGGTTTCGGGTTCGGCCTGTCACGCCGCCACCTCAGTTTCCTGCCACTCCGTGCTGACGTCCACGACGTCCTCCTTCAGGTCCCCAGACTCTGATCCCGCACCCTCCACAGCCGAGTCGAAGCTGCCCAAACTCTCGTCGCTTTCGCTTTCTTCTCCGTCGACTGTCAAGGGCGGGGTCACACTGAGACAGACTTCCTCTTCTTCGTCTCCTGACAGCAGCTGCCATAGTTTATTCAAGCCGTCGATTCCCCTTCGCCCATGTCTCCATGGGCAACCCTCGTCCTGTTCCAACAGACTCTTGTTGAAAACTTCTAAGCTCCACCAGCCGTTGAAACCCGTAGCTTGCACCAGCTTCGTCATCTGGACCACTGGGAGAAACCCGAGGTAGCCAGTAGGAGGGTTAGGATTGGACGTATCCTCCCCCGAGGATTCTACATCCTCAGGAAGAGGCTCGCAGGGAAACAGTCGAGACGCGCGCGACCAAATCATCCTCCGAGGTGCGTCCAGAGCGTCGAATATAGGCTGCGAAGGTCGGGCGGCATCAGCGAGCTGATACAGGAATATCTTGTCTCCGGGAATCGTCCTTGACATCTTCTCGAGATTCTCCATCATCTTGGCTAGCGTCTGGTCTGTTCGGATGGATGATTTGGTCGCTGGGTCGGCGTATTGGTTGCCGCTGTTAAGATAGATGAGCATTGGTGTTTATCATAGCGGTAGGGCAAATCTTACAGGGTGTTAAAGGAGTCGAGGATGATTCCGACGTTGGGAAGGTTTACCCGATGGACAACATCCCAGACGGGCTCCCAATTGTCGACGACTGTTCCCCAGGACAAAGGCTCGTAGCCTATCCTGACGCCGTATGTCGCGGCAAGCTCACCAAGGCGACGAAAGGCGTCGACCTGAGCGGCGAGGTACATTTGCACGGTGTAAGTATCGGTGATCGGGTGAAGTCCGGGAACGTGGTTGGAACAGACGAGTATGAGGTCGCATTGAAAATACTCCATCAATTTCAGCCAGCGCTCTGCGCTATCCAATCCTGCTTGGATATCTTCCTCATTTTTGAAGTTCTCGAAATTCCGTAGAGGTTGCACGACGGGTATAGTAAGATTATGAGAAACACACAAGGCGGTGATGACCTTGGCGCATTCCCGCTCGAGGTTGGGGGTGGATATAGAATGTGGGGCGAAGGTCTCATCGAAGAGGTAGTGATGCTGGCCGTTGATAACTTCGGTTACAAAGCCCTCGAAATCGACCATGAAGATTTCAATGCCATTGTAGCCAAGACTAGAGGCGACTTTAATCTTCGTTGGCAGGGAGTGGTATAAGAACGATCCCAGCGAAAGACTCGCAATCGCGAACTGTGGAGTGGGCATGACTTGGGAAAGGAAAGGGAGTTGAAGTCAGCTTCCTCTTTTTGATCGTCGGAACGGGATTATTCCTCTATTGGATGATCCCTTTTCCGTCGTTGATTGGCCCCAGGAAGGCTGACAGAGCATTCTACAGCCACCGGACGCTGCTTTCTGGGCTGCTATGCTGTCAGACTGACAGAACATTGAACGACGACAAGGGACTGGACTCCAAACCTTGCTATTCCCTGTTCGGATCGGGGACGTTTTCTTCCGCGTCTAATGAATAGCCCCCGGGATCCAGAAGTGAACTCATTACCTCAGGTTCGGGATTTCGGACCGGTAAATTACCGGTAAACTACTGGAGACGACTGATAATTCAGAGGGAGGAGTTTTCGTCGAGGTAACTTGTCTATACGACTGATAATACTGCGCGCGTGTGTTACTTACGAAGTTCGTAATCATGCATATGTCACAGATAAAGTTCATGAGATAGAGGAAAAGTGTAAGCGTACCAATACAAAGATACAGCAGCGTATCAGTCATGTGGCAATGCATGTGAGGGGTTGTGCGTGTGATAGGGTAAGTAGAAGTGATTCATGCCCCTTCCTTCGGGGAACGGGCATATTAGAACCATAACTGGAGGTTTTCTGCGCAACCCGTAGGGTTTTAAGATCAGCGGGTACGAGTTTCAGCCGGGTTGCCTATAATATTGGTGACGAGTTGCCGGGTTGCCGGGTGCATTAACCTGGGAGGTTTCAAAGTCAGCAATCCTATATATATACGATGCTTAAATAGACAATATTAAAACATCCGGTCTGCCCGAGATCTCCACATGCTGGCCCGTACCCGACCCGGCAATCTGGCAAAATCCGGACTACTGTGCTATTTCACACGGACCGTGTCATTTAAATCCGGGCTTCAAAATTCAAGTGGATCGTTGAGGCCTTGGCGTTTGCTTGGCATCCTTCATAATTGATCATTTCCCTTGAGTTGTCGTGGATGAACGAATTCAGAAGAGGATAGTCGGTGGTAATGCCGAACCGCCGGGTCTGCTATAACTTTAAAGACCAGTTTGGTGCGTTGACCTACATGCTCGTGGAAATCTTCGCCAAAATCGCTCATGCAATGTTTTCTGTGTCTGTGTAAAAATAAAATAGTTCTACTTTTCGGCTTGTGCGTAACTGCGAGCGATTGCTTGATCCAGATTTGGTGGAATTAAATGTTGATGGTGGTCGTCGGCAAGTCACGTGTGCGTATTATCAACTTTTTTTCGCCGTGCGCGTTGTTCTCTTACAGCCACCATCTACAAACCCAAGTCTCTCTCCAGCGTGTCCGGCTTTCTCGTCTTTCCCGACCCTTCACGCTTCAGGTCCCTTTTCCCTTTGTGCTGGCTTGCTCTATGCTCGTGTCCTGTTGCCCAAGCCACAGACATTCATCATGAATGTTGGCTAACCCTAAGTTTTCATAGTCTGCCGTTTGACCACGTTTTCGCTTGAGAAACATCGTTTTCTGTTGCCAATGGTTATAAGAGTAGCAACCGAAAAGGCGCGACGTTGGGGTGTAAAGTGGCTGAATGCATCGCGTCGGTTGTCTTGGGTGTTCGCGGGTCTCTGCAGGCATTCTAGCCTATCAGTGACACTTGTCTCTGTGCATTCTTATCGCATCTCCGGAAAGTGCTTATTCGCTCGCCAGTCTTCTTTGCCACTTCTATGCACCGGATCTCGTCTGTGTTGCCTCGGGATCCTGATTCACAGCATGGCGCGTCATGACCTGCTCCCGTACAAGAATGCTCTTCTTCATTTGAGGTCTGGCCGTCATGCGTATGAAGAAGGAAGGCAATGCCGGAAACGCGTAGATTCACTCTTAAGTGCAGAAGACGGTGTAGTTGGAGCACCAGAGAAGCGTCGCGGGACCGTTGTGAATGTTACAGAGAGAGTCGAGAGGGTTCCACACAGCCGTAGAGATCTACTATGCGAGCATTTGAGGCAACCGCTGGGCACCCGTACTGGTCTCCAAGATCTTATTCGCCGCATTGTTACTCCGCGATCAGCAATTCTTCCATGCCAGTGACATTTCTCTGTCGCTGGTCTATCACTTCGTCGCTGTCCTGGCTTCATGTCAGTTTCGTTCCTTTAGAGGATCAAGCATCCGCACAGGTCTCTGGCAACCTCCCTTTCCGCTGGTCTGTCCTCGTTAGGAGGGCAAGGCCAAATCCCGGTGATGTTTCTTGTGGATTAGTTTCCCTCGATTGCCGTGGGTCACTGCGATGTTCTTTGCTGGTTGCGACTATGTAGGGGCATCGCAGGAGAGGCCCAGAAGCGTCGGCGCGCGCATCGAAATCCACATGGCCTACGGTGACATGGTTACATCAGCAATTCTAGAGCGAGTTCTTCTGCAAGGGGATTTCAAAGAGGAATATACAGGAAAGCAAGATTGCTGGGATATACACGCAGAAGCGGCTTCCGTAGGTGATACGCTATGGCACGGCCCGACGCTGGTGGCTCCAAGAGAGGTATCTTATCTTAAGGGATGGCGGGTCTGTCCTCGCCTCGATTACCTGAATCCGCCCTGTTTGGTTTCTGTCCTTCTACTACAAGAAGGCGGATGCGAAGTCTTTGGCCATGCTGTAGTAAGCCGCTTTCCTCCTTCTCCTTTCTGTCCGGACATGGTGGCTCGTGAACGAAGAATGATGATCCCGGGATTCGTGTGCTAGGCAGATGTATGGCCCAAGATGCCTCTGTTATTCAGGCCGTTTCTTTGACCGAGTGGAAGGCTGCGAAGACGTAGTCTCTTGAGCCTACTTCGATTCCTCGCGTGTTCTGTTCTTCCACGCCCCGACTTGTCAATGCCTTTCTTTGTATCCGAGGGGAGCAAGCTGACTATCCTTGACCCAAAACCGGCAACCTGTTGGCGCATCTTTGAAACTTCAGGCTCCTCGTGATTATGGTGTTCATTGACCCTCTGTTGTGCTCTGTTGTTTTCATTGACAATCGTTACTCCTGAGGGATGTTTCGATAGAGTTTTGTGCTCGAGTGTCTATGGACAGTCCACGGAGCGCCGACGAGGGTTAGGCACTGTGATTGCGGTGCTGCTTGTAGGCGAACGGGATGCGTCAGGGGATGCGCTTGGCGAGATGTTGGATTACGCTCCTCTTGAACTTTGAAAGGTGCAGTCTGGGTAACGTACAGGAAGACGGAGTGGGCGGGGGCGAGGTAGGATCGAGGCTAAAGAGCGGCCTTGTACTTGTGAGAAGCACCGAGGATGTATGGTGGGTTATCTTGGTGTCCTTGTCTGTCGGATTCTGTAGGATGTTCATACATTCGTTCACGCGTGGGCTCCGTGGTAGATGGATAGTACGAGTGGAGGGAGGGTAGTTGGATGCCTTGCGGTTGCTATCGGCTGTGAGGTATCTGACACTGAAGCAAAAGCGACCGAACGGCATGGTTGGTGCGACGTCGTTGAAGAGGGATGTTGTATAAACTCGAGAGTGGATGCCAGATATTCGGGGGTCAACGTGGCTGATCCGTGGATATCTTTCCTGGGGCTTCGACGTTTCTGGGGAGGATTTTTTGGTATCCAAAGATCCAGTGTTGACGTCTTGTTAATTTTTGGATTTTTCGGTTGCCTTTGCGGTGATCTGATTGTGCCCCCCTTTGTTTACACGCAAGAGGTAGGCGAGCTTTTCGTCAGATAATTCCTACTTCTTACAATTTCTAGGATATATGGCGGCCAGCCTAACATGTGGATATTCAAGTTACATCGGCTTTAGCGTTTTAATGGTATACATATACCGATTTCAGCTTGCAGAGGATGGGCACACTCTTTTGTACATCAGTGAGCCATCGGATAGGTATCGTACACTGTTTATATAGGCTCCTCTTAGATAGCTTTCGTCATTGACTACGTCGTCGAGGAAAGAACATCATGTTCAGAGCTTCGGCTCTCGATGCCGAACTCACCGGACGATACATCATAGGCAATGCGATGTATTTTCGCGCTTGCGTTTCGTGAACAGTTGTCTTCTTTGTCAAGCTGTACGTAATGTCTATACTCACTACATGCGATCACCCGCCGAGTGGAAGCGCTTTCTTGCCGTCCATTCAGTTCTCTGTTCCCTACCTGGTAACTTGTCGTGCCTTTGCAGCTGTCAAACCTTTCTGCCCAAACGAAGACATAATTAGACCTAACCAGGGACAAAATTACGAGGAGAGTGGAGTGGGTGCGTACTACTAGGTATCTTCGAGACCGAAACCCAAACGAGCGGTAATTATTTAAACTATATGTAAATGTAAAAGAAGAGAAATAAAGCGATCAAAAGCAAATTGTAGAACTACAACAGGTACAGTACAATAATGGCACAACACATGATGAATCCAAACCAATAATTATATCTTTAAAATGACGATTACCCCATCATCCCCTCATACCCGAAACTCTTTCCCCAGAGTTTCTCATCCCACTCCCCATCCCAGTTCAAGGTATCCATCGTACCAGAGCCTGCAGGGTCCGGCGCCCAACCGGATGAGAAGAAATTAACGCTCGGATCGAATATGTCCCCAGGCAAGAACAGGGTGCCGCCGTCCTTACCCCAATCCACCATTGACGTCGGCGCGTAAAGCCCATCCGACGCGTACAGTGAAGCAGGTTCTTCCCTCTTCCCAGGGAGGTTCCTCGCGGGATGATCCTCCTCTTTGTCTCGCTTCCGCTTGCTCCCATCACCCTCACTCTGCGGGTTCAATCCTTCGACATCCATGAGCCGGTCCAGCCTACGCCAACACCGTCTCGCGAGCTCCCACGTCTCCCCAATAGTTTTCAGCGCCTCAGCACAGTTCATTAGGTGTAGCTGCGTCTGCAGACGGAGGGTCGGTTTAACAGATAGCTTGGACCCAGAAAGATGCGCGATCGCGGTGGTGAATATAAGGTAGATCATCGCAGGATTTGACTGCGCCAGGGAGGATGGGTTCACCGTGAGTTTGTCTAGAAGAACGTTGAACGTTGAGGCTGCGTCGAGGAATGTTGAATGGGTCGTTTTGTCCTTGAAACTGGTTTGCGTTAGTATGGGGGACAGAGGAGCGATGAGCATGAACGCTTACAAGGGCCGGTAGAGCAGGATGATAGCCACTTGGTAGAACATGTTGATCTCCAAGACCCTGCGCTCCGGTTGGTGACCGAGAGATATACGAAACTTGACGGGAAGATCGTGATGCCACCGATCAAGCTCTGCCTTGAGTGCCTCCAGAGGCTTACCAGCCGGAAATTCGAATCCAAGATATAGATGCAAGTTGATACGAGAGATAATTCGGCACAACGAGGCGGTCTGAACGAACAGGTCGCTCGAATCTTTTATGGTACTAGGGAGTGGACGAAGCGCATCTACAATTCCTGGTGGTCGACCAAGCTGCAAGGAGAGTAGAAGGTCGAGGGTCAGACATACTCCCCAAACCTCCGATGTGGGTTGTAGTTCGAGCTCCTGGGCCATGCGCACGGCGAGACCTATGAGCAACCATGCTTGGCCCTCGGATCCGCGTCCATGATCTCTCAGCGCAAGCAATAGGAGCGTCTGGACGCTCTCAAGTCGGCTGCCCTTCCGTAGAAGAGCGCTCATAGCCGTGCGTGCCTGCTCATACCATAAGTCGGCGGCGATTTTGCTCGGGTCACCTCCGAAAACTGTCAGGGCCGGGTTTGACGGTGATAACCGGCCAGCATAGGCACAAAGCGCGAGCATGAGGCACGTCGTGCCTTCCGATACCGTAGGCGCAGTCAGTTTTGGTTCGATAACATGTCGGGGAGGAAGCAGCGGATAACTGGGGTGCACATGTGTATAGTAGACGTCGATGAGGTTGGTGAGAATATGTTGAGGAGGAAGGTCTATCTGCTCCGTTGAAGGGAGGAAATCAAGTTTGGATGACGGTGACGTTGCTTCAAAATCGGCAGAGCGCCAGTAGCTGCCAGTATACGCTGTATTAGAGTCGTCGGTAAGCGCTTTGTAATCTAGGTCGGTGGACATCTCCACGTCAGGAGGAGTGGCCACAGGGAAAGCATTGGAGATCGGAGATGGGTATGACAAGGGGACTCTGGAGGTCGTAGGAGACGTAGCAGGAAAGGAAAAATCGAGTTCTTCGCGTGACCATGCGGGTGTATCACATTTCTTGAGCTGGGGGGGAGGCGTATGTGTACGCTCGAAAGACTCGCGCGACATGGAATAGCTAGGAAGATTATAAGACAGGTGAGGCTGCTCGTTTGTTGGTGATGGTGTCGTCTGCATGACGGACGGCGATTGCGAGTGACCATTCGCCTTGGCATGATAGAAGGTCGGCTGTGATGGCGTCGAAGGTGACTGTATGCTCCCCGGCTTTATATTAGGATTGGCGGGCGGCAGCAAAGGCTTAGCAAATGTCTCCTGGTCGGTCCGCTGGGCAAACGGGGCAAAGGTATTGGTTAGATCGTCGAGGATCTTGGCGGCATCGGTGGCGGTCCAAACGACCTTGTAGGCGTCCCACACGTCCTGGGTGCATGTCTTACTCTCCGTACGGAGAACCTCCACAGACTGCAAGGCATAAATCGGAGAACGCCACGGTCCCCCGAAGTTTGAGGATACAAAGACCGAGCAGAGTCTCGAGCAGCGTCACCCGGGTCTCTGTATAGCGCAGATAGCCAGAGGGGGGGCCCCGACGACGAGGCTCGCGCGAATACGAGCATTCAACCTTGGTTTCCTTGCAGAAAAAACATGGATCTAGGCCGTCGCACTTGGAAGGATTAGGGCTCTTCTGCTGGGACTCGGGTGGGACGAACAGACCTTTTTCCGCTTGAGACGACAAGTATTGCACGCTACGTAAAAGGAAGTCAAAAATGAGCGTGGTGAAGAAAAAGATGCCGAACCTCTAGACACCTTCTTGTTGGTTTTTTCGGGGGCAGGCGGCGGGTTCATCTTACCCCGCAGTCTCGAGGTATGGGGTAAGAGTTGGAGAGATGGTCTCGGAGGGAGGTTGTTCCAAGCAAACGGGGGGGAAAGGGTTGTTCCAGATCCTCTCTCTTGTTTGCTGACTCAGCACCACGTGTCGGAGTTCAAATGTTTCTCCACATTACCCCGCAGAGGGGGGCTCAATAAGGGTGTATCCGGTGTCCTAATCTTCGATCCAGACACATTGTGCGGAGACCTAGCCTTATCTTGTTTTTGAGATAGTATTATGACACCGCTGGCCATGTCCATCATTGATACCGTACGGTAGACCCGAATTAACCCGTTCAAAGATTCGCGGGAAGATAAAAGCCGGATGTTACCAAATGAGTCGCCCGCGATCGCTCTAGCAAACTGTCAAAATTAAAAGCAAGGCCCCCCCCTTGATTTCTGAAAATTAGGCTAGTGAATAGTACTACGCATGGAGTCGCAAACTCCCGGTCTGATCATCAAACAAATCAGTCGGCTATAGTTTTTCGGGAAGATTCTGTTACGCTTTGTCGTCTTTCTTCTGACAAAAATAACGACAGGTTCTGAGGCTCACAGCGGTTCGGATGGCGAACTCAAGCATCTCTACGCAGGCCTAATCAGCTGGTTAGGTATACGTCCCGGTCTACTGCTTGGCCGGTCCCGCGAATGCACTGGCTTGCGAGAACTTAGGCTGAGGAGGTAGTAGTAAGGAAAAGAAAAAAATAGGTAAACCGGAGACGGGTACAAGGAGACGCCTAAACTGCAGGGACTGTCCCTGGCAAGGTCACAAATAGAAGAGTCAATAACTCTGCATCGGCCAATAAGAAACTTTAAAACAGGATCAGGGTCACAGCAGTCTGCGTACGCACGTCGCGTATCTCCGGCTATTTTCACGCCTGCTAAGGATCACAAACATTCCTTTGGATGTCGGATTAGTGAACGATCAAGTTTTTTGACATCCATCTGAACGTCAAATTTTCGCTTCCTTCCAGTACCATACGCCTGCTTCTTGACATCGTCGTCAGTACTACCAACGTCATCTTCAGCGGAACTTGGTTTGAGTAAACGTCAAAAGTTGGATAGGAGTTGTTCCAGCTCGAATCCGAGTTCTCCCGGGAGAAACGGGCCGAGGGCTCAAGTTGGGCCCGCGGAAGAATATAACGGCAAACGCTTGTTGATTTGGCAAGTAATTGAACCACGCTCTTTAGGTGGTAGATAGGGTAACCTTGACCAACAGAATGAGGTGCGAACCACGGAAGGGTTTGAATTCATAATCAGGTTCTTCGACTTCGGAGGGTCGAAACATTGTTGGCGGGATAAATCACGAGTCACTCCGAAAAAAGTAAAATTTCTGAACAGTATTGGTTGGTGAGAAACGGCGACGAGATTTTCTTTCTTGATCTGGTTTCTGACGACAGGATGTCAAGGATTTCCGGAGACAAGAAACTGCGTCTAATAGTAGAATTTGGGATGTGTTTCAGAGGTCCAAAATTTGCCCTAAAATCTACTATTTCTGACAGTCCAAATTATTGAGAGTACGTAAGAAATTTGGTGAGAAATGAAACATTTCCTTGTGAATTTATGACCATCCTAAAGTACTGCTTTCTGCCATGGTTTCTGAGGTCCAGAAATGTACCAAAAATCTCAAAATTTCTGATAGCAGTAGATCAGCTGGCACAGAGTTTCAGGATGGAAGAAATGTCGGATTTTGTAGTCCATTTAGAAACCGTGGCAGAAAGCAGTACTTGAGGATGGTCATAAATTCACAAGGAAATGTTTCATTTCTCACCAAATTTCTTACGTACTTTTGTCTCCGGAAATCCTTGACCTGTCGCCAGAAGCCAGATCAGGAAACCCAGAAAATCTCGTCGCCGTTTCTCACCAACCAATACTGTACAGAAATTTTACTTTCTTTCGGAGTGAGTAGAGAGCCGTATGATATGTTGAACGCGTAAAAGTAGATATTAGGATGTATGTGATTATAAGTACGATGATAGTCTGGGTGCGAGACAATTATCCTTAGTTTATTTAAATATCCTGAACGATAAATTCCTCAAACTTATGGTGGGAGGCGCTTAGTCACCGCTACCTTTGGGCAGTGGCCAATTTGGAAAAGAATTTGGATATCGAAAATCATAATGACCTAAAAAGTCGATTTCCTTGGTCGAAGAAATTGGGAAAAGTGTGACATATCGTGACACAGATCACATTCCCTGCCAACTCTGTCACGCTTGGCCAAAGATTTCGCGGGAGATTTTTAAGTTTTTACCCTATGAGAATTTTGTACACAAAATGATCCTCTCATCAAAAGGAACATTTTGGCTAGAGGAATAAGAAATTGGGTCAAAACTGACCTTCCTATTTAGGTTTCACAAATTTGTACATGGGTAGCGGTGACTAAGCACCTTGCACCATACATAGTCCGTAAGTTATCGGCATGCCTCGTAGGTCAAGCTGACGTAAGCGTATGCCGGCCGACAGACCGGGGACCCTAACCTTGACTTCCTCTTTGCCAATGCGTCCTACGCTTTCTGTGCTGAAAGTCGCCGTACTTTCGCAACCTTTTAAGCGGTCACAGCTGGGTATTTTCCAGGGCAAGTCCAAGCAATACGGAAACAACGTTCCCTTTTCCAAGCACAAAACACGCAGGACATGGCTTCCCAACGTTCAGACAAAACGTATCTTTTCTGATGCCTTGAACCAGTCCGTCAAGTTGAAGGTCACTACGAGGGCTTTGAAGACGATAAAGAAGGTGTGTCGCACTTGCCCAGTAATCTGTGCCGATGGCTGAGGGAGAATAGCATGGGGGACTTGACAATTACCTCACAAAGGGCATGAAGCCTTCGGAACTCGGTTACGAGGGAATGCGGCTACGCGTCGGCGTGCTAGACGCTATACGGACACCGCTGCCTGCCAGTGCTCAGCTACGAAAATCTCCGGCGTTCCTGAAGGAGCAGAAGAAGACGGCAGGAAAGGCGAGACTGGCAGAGATTATCGAGGCGCAGAGAGCTGCCCTCAACCGGGTCAAGCTCAATCAGAAGCCGACGCTGGAGGACGCGAGGCGAGTCAGGATGGAGGTGATGGAGACTCTGGGGCTGAAGGTAGCGTCAGACCGTAATAGGTGAGTTGGCTTGCCGTTTTGCTGGCGCAACTTGTGCTGATTCTGTGAAGGGACAATAAAAGGGCTATCCTAGGTTTCTTGCACCAGAAGGCGAACTCGCGGCAGAAAGTATTACAAGGAACTTCATAATCCATAATCATTCTTTTTCTATGGAACTAAGTTCTCTGCGCGGACCTAACAAGAATTCGTTGGGTCCGAGACGAGCCATTGGCTGCGATAAAGAAGCGAATCACCAAATCCCTTGAATTGCCTACGGATACAAGTTCAACGTCGTTATTATCTCTCCAAGCGGCAACATCTTTCCAAACGTGCAAAGTCTTCATTGACATTTGTCTTGTAGAGAACTAATTTCCGGGATGATAACGGTGAACTTCGCTTGGATAACTGCGGCATTCCTGAATTTTACCTATGGCGCCAGTTTGCATACTAAGCCTCATGGGCTGCTCATGTGCCTCTATTAACAGTCCCGCCGGACCTATTCCTAAAAATCTCGGCGATGTTCACCAAAGACGCATATAGTCGCGTGCTTGGACAACGTGGAAACTGGTTCGAAGAGACAACGATGCTGAACTTGTATACCCAGGCAATTCCGATGATACTTGGTGAGTTCTCTTCATTACCTTGGTCAATTGTTTTGTTAACCAGCAACTTCAGGGATTGGTGGCTTTGATTGTTGCTTAGAGAGGTAATCTTAACGAGATGACTTACTTTGAGACAACATTTGGAACATTGGAGTCCCGAAGTTGATGTGGGAGACACGAACACTGGGGACTAAACGTACCAAAAACGGAATCGTCGATTGCACGGAGAGGAAACAAAGGGAAGCAGTAGATGGATCTTTTACCTTGACCCCCCGACACAGAGGAAAATGAGAAGACGAACACGAGTCTCTGATTTCGAAGAAAGGGCATTTTGTCCATGGATGAAGAGATGCGCGCAGGAGCCAATACGGCGTGGGCCCGCATTCCTCTCCGTTACTTCCTCTATAGACGTGTACCTCCCAAATATGTTCGTCATCGGATTCGGACGTCCAGAAGCGACCAATCCCAACGGTCGGCATGAAATATAATACACTACACTTTGATACATCCGATGAATAAATACAAGTTGGTGGTACAAAAAGTATCATCAATAATGGTATCGATACAACTACCATGACTGAAGCATGCCTTGAGCACATTCCTATGATGCACAAGTCAGGAAAGCATTTGAAAATGAGAGTATGTCAAGACCGACCTTCAGCCGTCCCAGATTATGCACAATCGCTACGTTGACCATCGTCTTGAGTTTCCGTCGCAGATCCCCCTTGTTCAGGGTATACTGATACGCTCCCGAACACTGGCAAAACTTGGATACATTGTCGGATTGTATCTGCCGGCACTTTGAGCATTTCAAATCCTGCAACGCAAACGACCTCTCCATATCGAATAGCACCTTCATCAGCGTGAACTCGATAGCTTGTCGATCATATTCCCCATGACAATTGAGGCAGATCCACCTCTGCGACACGTCGAGATTATTTGGAAGCAGGTCTGGGTCACGGCAAAAGTCAAAGTCGCGCAGGGCATCGCAGTGCCTACAAGGGACGTTGGAGAGGACAAGTGGCTCGCAGGGATTGTGGAAGATGGCGTCGTTCGCGAATTCGCGAACCCCGATAAGATCAAGTAGGTTCCGTTTTAACAACCCGATTTCAACCTGATAGTCCCTAGCCAGTGCGAACGCCGCACATGTGAACTTGACGAACTCCAAGACAGGGTCGGAGAGATGAAGGTAAGAGCCGGGGAGGACTGGGAAATCGAAACTTCCTGTCAGTTCTTCGTTCAGCATGGCCTCTCTATGCCGTTCTTGCACACTCCCAACCAGTTTGAGGAGTTTTCTGGTCAAGCGTCGGGCGATGAACTCTTGCGTTGACTCTATTTCGCTCTTTTTCGTTACATCCCGCTGACTGGAATCTGGGGCACCGTTGCGTAGCGCACGTAGAGGTACTCGGGATGCCTCGTTGGTGCGCTGCCGAATCTTGTAGAGCTCTACTGCGAAGAATTGGATGGCGACACCAAAGTCTTTCTGGATGGCTAGCGGAAGGAACTCTGCGATATTCCAATGGTTCTCTAACGTTAGCTCTTCAGGGGGCTCGAGGGCTAGAGGATCTTCGCACACGATACCTCCCATGTTGGCGTTGTCCATGAAGAGTAGAAAGTCATAGAACTTGTCCGTTTGCAAGTAGATGTGTTCAAAGAGTTCGTGAGATGTGACGGCGGTATTGATGTATGTCGCATACGCATGGGCTGTACCGGGAGGTTTAGAGGTAGAGAGAAGTATCCGACTGAAATCAGCGTAGACAACATGCGATCCGAGGCGTTTGAATTCTGCTAATAGCTGGATGAACGTCTTCCGCATAAGACTATGAACGAAGCGATGGAGGTTGGGGTCGTAGAGTTGTGATGCGCTCGAGCTTATCCATCGCCAGAAATGGTCGATTGACACAGAAGGACTTCCAAGCTCGCCATGGATTTTGTCAAGCAGCCATGTTTTCACCATATTCCTTAGAATACTAAACGTCTGCGCGGATATATTCGACTCGCCTAGGGTGAGATCTCGTTGTCCTTCGCCATTCTTATACTCATCAAGGGTCTTGGAGACCGAGTCGAAGGCAGTCGATCCACCAGTCCCTTCGAGCTCATTGACAACGACGGAATGTAGGACGGAATTGACGGCCAGATTTCGAACACTGATTTCGAGACAGACATTAGAGTAACATCCCGGTGACTGGAACTCTGTAGTTGGAAACCCCTCTGACAACCTCTGGTCGTTCTCGATACCGCCAAGGTCAGGCTGTTCCCCGGGCGACCACCAGAGTATCATGTCATTCTGGATAAGACGGCGAGCGAATGAGATGTCGGAAAGAAGAAGGGGCTGGTCACCCTCAATATGTCCGATGGGGACATCGTAGTAATCCGCGAGTGATATCATGCGGTCGAGCCAGGGACCAAGCGAAAGATACCGATTTAGCATCTTCTGAGCGACGTGTGTCTGCCATGGAAACACATCCAGTGTATGAGGTCCCCGAGCTTTGGTCATCGAGAGCACGGGAAATTTGGACAATTTCGGAAGCAATCGGTCAAAATACGACTGGTCTTTGCTCGACGAAATGATGACAGTATACGACTTGTCTTCCATTAAGCCGAACTCGCGCGAAATGGCTTTGAGAGCAGTAGCGTCGGTAGAATGATATGTTGTAGTAAATTCACGACTGTCTTCGTAAGTTATAGATGAAGAGGTCCCATACTTGACTTGTCTCTTCTGCTTCAAATCGGCATAGGTCGCCTCCAATTTGGGTATAGGTTGACGGCGTGTTGCCGGATCAACAACATGAAGCTTTACGGGACCCGTCGGTGAGAAGGTGGCAAATACGTGCAGCGGAGCAGTTGCAGAGCACGCGTGATACAGGAATATGTATTTGCCACCAATCCCTCCCTGTAAATACTTTCGGGAAGCAGAGGCCAAGTGAGTTGCGCGATCGAGTTGGTGAAGGTCGAAACCAGCTGTCTGGCCTCGGTTCAAGGTCATATTAGGGTCTTCAACGGTACATGACCTTCCCAATTTGAGAATGCCTCGAAGAACGAGAGGGACCTTGCATAGAAGTTAGCAATGCTCCTTGACTTAGAGCGCAACGCATTACCTGTTCTTCGAATACTCCATCAACATTAGGATCATTGGCAAGGTCGATGAAGTGCTCATGAATGTCGTTGTAGACGTCTTCACGAACGGACAGCTGGTAAAGATTTGTTGACGGCCGTTCATGAGGTAGACTGCGAGTGACTTTCTCGAAGGTATAGAAATCAGGCCGGAAGATGTCCTCCTTGGGGTTTCTGAGATGAATATATATGTCTCTGGGGATTCGCAAAGGTGCTGAGACGATCTCCCCATCAACAGACAACCATAGAATAAACCGACCAGCAATTTTGCTAGGGCGGATTTGTAATATGTCCCAAGTGCGACTCGTCTTGACTTTGACCCCTCGAAACATGGATGGCACAACGACTGGTGCCGAAGTATTCCAACGGATGTTTTGCCGTTGCTTCCAACGAGGACGCATCGCCTTAATCCAAGCAGAATAATTGGTGGAGGGATCAGGTATCGCAGGAAGAGTATCTTCCTCAGCCTCTGGCTCCGGCGTCTTCGGTCGGATTTTGCGCTTAACTACGGCGATGCGAATACGATTGCTCTGTGTCTCTTCTCCCTCCATATCTTCGATGTCACGATGCAGCGAAGGTTGTGACTCTCCTTCAGCAGCGGGTTTGAAGAAATCGGTAAGCTTGTTTTGCTTAAATTTGTCGCCGGCTACGGCCACTCGTCTATGGAGCCAGTCGGGGTGTCGTATACGAGGAACGGGATTGGGAACCTTTTGCATAGCAGCCGGAATCGTGATAAGCTTTTGAATAACTGATCCAAGACGCTCGATGTAATACTGCCAATCTAAGATCGACCGCAGTTCAAAGTTGATCATACTGCTATCTTTGAGCCATTTGCGAAGGTAAGTTCTCTTGACACTTTCCTCCGCAGAAAAAATTGCGACGGGGACAGCACGCTCAGTGACAGGTGCTCCGATTGGACGTTCTGAGATGATGAACTTGCAAGCGAGACCCTTGTCCTTCACCATCTGATCGCCAAGGAAGTCTGCAAGGCGACGAGCGGTACTAATGGACGTTGACTTTTGCCCACCATATTCAGCAAGTGTCCTGGACATGCTTCGATTCTCGGCAATGAGCTCCACGAGCTCGTCGTCGTCAAGACTGTCAGCTTTGCTGAAGAGGACATCGAGCCATTGGTCGGCTACCTCCGCGACCTGCAGTATAACATTCCTGCGTGGTAGTACCAAGCAGGAATTTCTCGAAGATCTGAGATTGGAAGATTTTGATCAACTGAAGCTCTCCTCGCCGCTTCACTTCGAAACCTTTCAACTCGGCCAATGAACCGTCGTCGTTGAAAACAGCGTAACGCTTCTTCAACAGTTTATCTTCCTCCTTGGAGGATGGCAGGATCATGGCCTTGTAAGGACCATCAAGTTCGAAGAAGATCGAGTTCTCGCTGTGGACCTTATACTCGCCCGTTTCGGGATCCAAATCGTGGTACTGATGATTGGTGAATTTCGCGTGAACGAGATGATTCAACATGGTACAAGGATAGGAAAAGGCGATAGCTTTGCCATTCGCGAGTTGGAACTTGAAATTCTCTGGGAAAACGCCGGGCAGCATACACCAAATTCCATCAGTGTCCAGCTCGAGGGGGCGTCCAATCTGTTCGACTAGTGCGCGCGCCATCTGGATGATCGTTGCACCAGTAAGACAAGTAATACCAGCCATCTCCATCGAATGCCAGCGGGCCCCTTTTCGCATGACGTATCCGTAGAAAGAGTTTAGAATGCACTTGTGAGCGAGCTGCAAAGAGTCGTACAGCACAATCATTTTCTTCGCCTCATCGATCTCAGCTATGGACTTTCCGCCACCGACTGCTGAGTCCAAGTTCTTCTTCCAGGTCTTGTGAAGACCTTTGTACTCGTAACGACGGTCACGGAACCTCCGCACAGTATCCACATAGAAAGGATTCTCCCTCTGACAAATGATGGCCTCACGATTTTCGATCTTCGTGTCCTTGGTCTTCTTATATACCTTGCGGGAGTAGTCACCGAGTCGCTTGTGGAGTAAAGCTGTTTGCTCTGCCGGAGAAAGATCAGAGAAGCGCCTTTGAGGTTGTCCGGGACGTTTTGGAGGGAAGTTTTCCTGGTTCAGGGCATGCCTGATCATGTTGTATTCGTCACGATGGGCAGGGAAGAACTCTCCTCTCCAGGCCCATTCCAACCGTCGGTCACAAGTCTTCCCTGGCCTGTTATAATCGCAGACGGCGCAAACAGACTCGTCGACCATGGAGTCTGGCTGCAGTCGATTTGACAACATGATGTTAGGATACATCGCCGCAACGTCCAAGTGATAGATGAGTGGATTGTCCGTGCGCTTCGGATTGTCCCTCATGACTTCTAGGGCAGCTTGTATTTCCGCTTTGACTTCATCATAGTTTGTCACGTCATCCATAGACGACTTGGACTCTTCGACGATGCAAAAAGTCAAGGCTGCGTCGAGTTCATCAATCAACTGTACAAACTAGTTAACATCCAATCGATCGTGCATCAAAGCAACCGTCGTACCTGTTGTACGGCTGCAGGTACAATCTTGAAGCCGGTCTGGATGTCACTGCGGAAGACACCGGCTTCCAAAGCTTCGACATGCCCGCCGACATAGGTTTCAGACGCTAGAAGGTGGCCATCATACATATGTCCGTGTGCTTCTTCGTGTCTGTTTGGCATAATGATTTCGCCTCGAAAAGCTTCAACCTAACATGAAATATTAAAATCAAAGTGCGAAAAGAAACTTGCGGACTTACCATCAGCAAGGTCTCGCATAAAGTCCCGGTACCTTTACGCAGCACCTCATCAGGGCAGAGCGGAATGATGTTACAGAGAGAGAATATGAAGGGATGGACATATTTCATGTAGAGATAATAGGTGGCAACGGCATCAGAAACTGAATACTGCGCCAGGACTTGAGGCTGTTCCATGGCATATCTACAAGAGTATCGTTAGGTTGGGTTCTGAATGCTCGAGTCGAGTACATACGGAGTCATTAGTTCAGGGTCCAACTCTATAGGATTGTATCCAAGTTTTGCTGTCGTCACTGCTTTTAAACCTTGACTTCCTTGGGGAAGGTATGAATCTCGTTTCACCCATCGAAAACAATCCATGTGCACACATGTACGACTCTTATATTCCTCCTCGTTGTCCTTGGCGAAACCGGTCTGAAGGAACATGTCGATTCCGTTGGCCTTCGCCCTCGCATCCAAAAAGGGGAAATCGAAGAAGTCTCCGTTAAAAGTTGCTATAACAGTCGGTTTCACATCTTGTATATGAGAGAAGAAACGATTGATAGTAGCGGCCTGGAGTTTCTCAGCTTGAACACAGTCCAATGAAACGAAGACATGTACAAACCTCGTTTTCTTCGTTGAATATTATAAATGGCCCCTCATATCCTTCTTTAGGAGTGTACTCGAAGTCTTCGATATCTTCACTGACGATCTCCCTATTCGTGATCAGATATCCTTGTCCATCCACCATATAAGAGATCATCATCACTTGGTCGATGGCTTGGTCGGGGAACTTGAGTGGCGCCTTCGTCGTCTCGATATCATAAGCCATGACGACAGGATCCGCACGCTTGACACGCTCTGCAATATGACGAAAGGCAGGCTGACCCGCTGCGAATGTCACGGCATACCACAAACCGACACGAATGTCGATGTCGATAGCGACACGAAGATAGTAGGGGACATCATATTCCCTGATGTCGATAATGCACTCCCGGGGGTCCATATCGCGTGCCCTGGGCCCCTTCCCACCAAGAGCTTCCAACTCCCCGTCAAGTTCGACATTCATACTTGCTCCGCCTGCAGATGCGCTGACAACTTCTGCATACGCGTCGACGGCGTCGCGTTTGGAGCTGTTTTCCAAGGCGAGGGGCAGAAGATCCCGTCTGACGGCTAAAAGATCTGATACGTTCCGAAAACAGAGCTGGAGATAGAGACGACGGTGACCCATGAGATGATTAGGAAGCTTCAAGTCCTCCTTGCGCTCACGCGAGATTCGACAGATGAGTCCTTCGTACTTCTTATTCAGCCACTCTTCAATAGTGGATTCAGTTCCAGCCTGTAGTTCTATGAGTTGTCGTTTGTGCGAGAAGTAAAGCGCTTACCTTGCACGCGATGCAGAAGTAGGGTTCGTAAGCATAAGTCGCTTTGAACATCCCGCCATCATCTTGAATGAAATAATAATCAACCGCGGCTTTGCCAGAGGGCCAGTCTGGGTCCTTGAGCAACGTCTAGCAAAGTAGGTGAGCAAAAAGCCCTCTTACACAACGTAGAATACGCACGGGATGCATATTGACCAGCCAGCCTTCTTTCATTCCACCTTCCTGTATTCTGACAAAACCGAGCTTTTCATCGACTTCGTCGTTTAGGGCAATCCTCTCGAATCTCTCGGCTAGTTGCGTTCCGTCGTCCTCACGTTTTGGCGCAGGTTCGCCAGGTTTGCTGCTGCCACCTCTGCCACGTCCACGACCGCGCCACCCACCACGAAAACTCGACCGAAACGAGCCTCCACCTCTCCCACGAGACGAAGTGAGTCCAAATGTGCCGCGTCCTCGAGCCATATCGAGGTCGTCGAATATGGCACTGTTTCAGAGAGAAAATGGCCACGAAAGATTGTGACAAGGGATGTGATGATCACGTGATGTGACGAGCGCGACCGCCAATCCTTTTTCGTCCTTGTCAAACGTCTTTTGTTCTAGTCGCCAGACGTGGTTTTTCTTCCACGATGTTTCATGGACAAGCACCCTTGTTCTAATGCAGATATATCCTCTTCTCGACCTTGTCTCACTCTTGCACGTGCTGCTGGTGATCTGTGCCAATCTGGATTCTGGACGTTGGTGGAGCCTGAGCACTTCGACAGGTTCTAAGTAGTACGAATTATGCACTTCACACAGTCGCTTCATAATCTTTATTGTCTCTCTCGTCAAACGTCTCTACATCAGTGTAGTCATGCGTGCATAGAGCACTATACTATTCTAGAGGCTCCTCAATCATTACCTGGTTCCTCGAGATCTTGATGTTCAGATCTCTGTCTCTCCACTTTGTCGCCAACCTTGCACTCCTTTGTGGTGTACGGAATGAATTTCGCTTAGCTCTCACATAACTTTTTGCTGTGTTTTCCGATCCAGGGTTTGGATACGAGAGGAGTCTGTCTGCACAAATAGTGCCCTAGAGAAGCTCGATGTTTCAACACTCGCATGTATCATTTCTCGGCGCCCGACGTGGTGCAATTGGCCCTGCACCATATATCTCCTTTGATGGTCCTGATGTAACAATACTCGTTGTTATACAACCCGATTTCGGAATTCTTTGCCATGACGAAATATCAAAACCTGATGGTACGTACCCCGTTACAAAATACAATGACATTTTCCTGGACCAGGGCGGACGTCGGACTATAACATGTTCATTTCAGGGAGGTCTCTCCTCAAGTTGCCCCGCACCGATACCCATGGATCTCACAGTGTCTCCCCCCACACCGTGCGCATCAAAAATTCGTCAGCCGCCGTCAGTGGATATTCAGCGCGCTCCATATGATCAAAGGCATCCATCCGTCCTGGACCCATAAAACCGACGCATCATACTTTGCGGGTCCTTGCATGGTTTTCGCGCCCTCCACTAGACTCTGCGGTTTCATCCTCCATCTCACCTCCAATCGACCGGCTGGAAATCCCCCCCCCCCAACTTATATCCTTCCTCGTCAGCTCAGTCCTCGCCAACCTAGGGCGTGTCGCCACTACCTTCACTCTGTGCGCCGCCTCAGTGCGAAGCATGTTATGTTGAGTAATTTCGAGGTTAAGTACAAAATATGTTGCTCTTCCTCGGGTTTGCATTGTAGGACACAGAGAGCGGTGACAGGATGACAGGATGGGTCTCGCTTCACTGGGAGAGCTCGGGAACGACGGCTTCCCTACTTGTGACCCTACAGCTTAGAGAGGAGCTTTCGTGACTAGGAGGAGAAGAAGAATGAGCAGAGAAGGACCGATATGATTGACCTACACATAGCGTCACCGCACTATAGTTCATGAAGGTGCCTTACTGTAGTCCAGCCTTTCTTCAGTAGCATGCTTTCCCACGCTAATACCAGCTTTGTTCACAAGGTGCAAGAGCATCCCGCTTACTTTGACGGCCCGTACTCGGGATTCATATACTAACGAGAACGACGCAACATCCAAATGTCGGCGCCACCAAGCTCTGATGCAACTGCCCTACCTTTATGTTCATTTTTACATCTTACTTCCACCAACGCTAGGGCTCTTCCATGCTGATCCTGATGATGCCCTTTCTTTGTGGATCATGCATAGGCATATGTGCGGAACATAATATCGAGTTAATTCACTTTATAGTCATCTTGCTTCAGTCACCAATGTGATCAGACGTATCCCTGGCTAGTCAATCATTCATAGAATTGACTGTTTTTGAGTCAGTAGCTGCTCCAATGGGTTGTAGAAACAGTAACCGCACCTTGCACATAATCCCAAAACCTCATAGTAGGTATCAGCGTTCTTCCAACGATGTGGTAAGAATCACTGGTTTTAGCTGCAACCAAAAGACCTTGATGCATCCAAGACATGGTGGTGACAAGCACAAAGTCTTCGGGATTAGCAGAAGATAGAAAGTGCTTGTTAACCAAAGCACAAAGCCTCCCGTACGCTGTTGGAATCAATCTAAAGTCGATTGCTTCAAGGAGCACGTCGGCAGTGCGCAGCGTTGTACCACACATAAGACACACAAGGAATTGTTTGAGCTCGCGAGAGAATT
Source organism: Armillaria novae-zelandiae (assembly GCA_030435655.1). Taxonomy (NCBI): domain Eukaryota; kingdom Fungi; phylum Basidiomycota; class Agaricomycetes; order Agaricales; family Physalacriaceae; genus Armillaria; species Armillaria novae-zelandiae. Next base: position 533,434 of record JAUEPR010000022.1, read on the forward strand.
CTGGGTTAACAACAGATAGGCGGTCAATGTCAACGATGCCTACAGGAATTGCCGCTTCGAACTCTGCCTTGGAAGAGTGCTTAGAAATTGGGTGTCGCATAAACTGGTGAACGAAATAACGGTGAAGCAACCCTTCCTCCGTTCTCACATCCCTAGAACCTCCTGCGCATGGGCCAGAAGGGGCCAAAAGAACTGCGTGTCCGATTGTGTTCGCTGTGGACTCCCACAGGTTTATGAGGTCCGGCAGAGCTTCTCTGCTGAAGTCGACGGGTTCAAAGGTAATCGCATGCGACACCAAATAGAACTTCGTATCTCCTTGACCAGGGGAATTGTCTCCGGAAAATGTGTCAAAAGCTTCACTAATATTTGTCGGCTCCTCAGGTATCCAAGGACTTGCACTATCCGTGAAGGGAGATGTCATTGCCGTCGTTGTCATCATGCCCCTTGGCACTTTTGCCAGGATGTGAACCTGCTGGCTACGGGTCATAAACTGCTGAAGTGCATCCGAAAGCAACTCCCGGAACTTCAGACGTCTGACATTGGGAGGTGGTCGATACCCAGTAATATCGGGGAAAACAGCGAGCACATAGTCACGGGCTTTGGTGGTCTTGCGTCCGCTCCTCCAGGCTTCTTTGATTGGCGAATAACTGGGGTGGGGACCAACCTCTCCGTGGTATTCATCGATTGCCACCCTGTGTCTGTATAGTAGATCGAGGTACAACCGAAATGATAACTCCTTCCCTTCCAGTAGCCCATGATATGCTAGCTTGTCGGCGAGGAATGACTCCACTATACCTCGCTTTTGAATGCTGTCTCCTTCAGTCAGATATTTCTGACTATCAGAAAGGGACACCGCATAGCGAGCACAGCTAATTGGATTCAACAAAATGACTTGCATTTTCATAGCGTAGAGCCCTTCTTGTCGAGTCCATAGCCTCTTGAACCAGGGATCATGAAACACCATGTTGGGGCATTTGCGGCAGTGGCGCAGCTCTTCTTCATTGAAGAGGTCCATGTCGATATCTGGGTTCGCTGATATACTGGAGGCTTTAACATGCCAGTTATTGCACACGGGAGACTCGAGCAGGATTTTGACGCATTGGCTAGATTTATATATCTGGGGGATCGCCATGAGCTGGTCTGAGATGCTTATTGCAGCATCGGGGTTCTGGTCTATGCAGAATAAATCCATCCAGAACCAACCATCCCCGCAGATATCTTGCCGCTGTAAAATCGACAGGATATCCTTTTTGCCTGGGCTAAGCGAAACTGTGCCCATGCCATCGATATGAGTCTCTTTGATGGTCTCTGGTTCCCCCCATACATGCGATATAGCGATGTAAGAGTCGTCTGTGGTGGCTCTAGGCTTTCGCTCGATCCAGAGGGTTTTGTCCAGACGCTCGCGAACTCTAACAAGGTAGATTTCCATAGTACATCCAATAGATGTATGAGAAGCCATACTATTCTCGACTCGTCTGCTTAGGAATAGGTCAAAATGCTGTAGGAGCTACTCACTGATGTTGATCTCCAATAGGATGGACGACAGTAGTGGGCCCGACGAATGTAGCTAAGCAGGTACTAGTTTAGATATGGGGATTCTGCTGACTGAAGTGGAGCAGACGACGTGAACGATCCTGCACCCAGTGTTGGCAGATCCAAATGGAGCTTGTGTGAGAGAGGACAACTAATGACAGAGTTAATTTTCTACCCGCAACTCTCGATACTGCAGGCCTTGTTGATCGACGACAATACGGAAGATGTAACAGGATCTGCTCCGATGGAAGTAACGAGAAATGAATGAATGAAAATATCCAGTGTAGCACACTCCGTTTGTAATCAGTTTGTAATGAGCCCAAATTCTCACGGTGAGACGGATGCAAGCTGTCATGGTATGCTAGACGATCACATTCGTTTGGATATCCTATGTACCCGTCTTTGATAGAACAACTACGGTCTTGTACATCAGCTTCGGCTCTCTAGAATCTCAAGATGTCGATGGAAATCAAGCTTCCCCAAGCCGTGGATATTTACTTACTTATGCCTACTATAGCAACTCAAATATTGATTTTAGAGCGATGGCATTCTAGCCAAGCCATGTCTATATGAGGTAACGTCCGCTGCAATCGTTTGTATTCCCAGTAGTAGAGCGGTGTCGCAAACCACCTCAATCATAAGGCATAAGGGAGTAACCAGCTTTCCACGATCGATTAATCTGGGGGCAAAGCTGTCATAAAGGAGCGTCGGATCACAGAGGGCATGTCAGAATGCCATATCTCAAGAACAATCATGTCCACGAGTTCCGGAGGAAGTGTGCTCATGAGTGTTACCACACAAAAAAGGGGGAATGTCTCGTAGCGCTGCGGCAACAGCATATTACACAACTAGCTGTTTGAATAGGATGTTACAATGTTGAATAAGATACCTAATGAACGTCCTGAGGCGTAAAGATGTATCATCTAGGGTATACTATGACTCTCCGTTCATAGTCTAGGTGTGCTGACCCTCTCTTCGGGAGCATATTTTGCCTGGTGAAGACGGTTAGATAAATGTCCGGTGAAACGGCATACCGACACTCACCATTTCATTCTCCTTCTTCACGTAACCACATTTCTGATAGAATGCTACAGGGATCTCAGAATCAATCCACGACAGAAAAATAGCGCGAATACGCACGTATATTCGCATCACTGCAGTTCAATATCGTCTTGTAGCACCCGCTGTTCTCGCTGATGTATGTCAACGCCTGAATGATCCTTAGACCGAGCTTCTTTCCCTGCTGGTTCTTGTCGACCGCTATATCCTCGATATGTCCGACGCTTCCCAGGCCACGCAAGAACTTGCGTTCTATGAACACGCACCCGACACTGACGATGCGGTCGGATGCTTTATCGATGATAACAATGGGATAGTAGGTCTTTGGGGCAGCGCGCATAGCATGGAATTGGGCAACCCATGCCGCCTCGCCTGGGTCTGTCACGACTGTCAAAATGGAGAGTACGTCGAGGTGACCACGATGATAGTCGGTGGATGCCAGAGGGCGGATCTACAGTAAACAACCAGTTTGAATAAGGATTTCGAGTCGTCATAAGAAGACTACGCACATGCAAATCGCCGGGCAATTGCTTTTTTACGTCTGGGCAGATGAGCTCAGTGGGGAACAGGAGCTCGAGAGCGTCGTCGTCGGTAAACAAGGGAGCCATTGAAAGAAAAAAAGGTGAATGAAAGTACGGAAAATGAAGAATGGGTATGTGGAAGGGAACGACGGTAAGGTGGGGTAGCTGGCAATGGGAGTTGTCGTCAAGGTCAAACGTGGTTATATAGGGTTATATAGACGTCACTGGCATAGCCACCACATGCCAGTGCACCGTTGCGCCTTGCACGGCCATATATCGCGCGGGGCAGTTCTCATGCCGGGATAATTAAACCAGTTTCTCGGAAATAAGAAAACCGCTGCTCGACCGAGTCCGATTGTTTTCGTGACTGTCGACAAACGTAAGTAAGTTATCATGCTCATAGCTAGTCAACAGCCGTGGACGAGTTGGTGAAGTGAATCGCAACCCTGCATGATATTGCCGATTGAAATAAATTCCTTTAAGAAATGTGGCTGCATCGATTTCATCTGAGACTGGTGCTGAATTCCAAGCTGCTATCGCAGCAATACATTGCGTTCGACTTCTTGTCTGTTAGATTTATTCATGTAGTATAATTGAGATATACGGACTTTGACTGACGTTCACGTAGTTTTCTTGGCATAACCGACAGCGCTGGTGCTTAAGTTAACCTTGCAACGTTGAACATGCATGCGCAGAGGCTCGTATAGAACTCTTCCGGATAAAGATTTGCATCGTAACCGTTGGCGAATCGAAGTTTTTGGGAGCATATTTGAAAGGATGGGAGTCCTGTAATCAGTCAAGGTACCACATCATCTCCAATTTCCTTCAGGAATCGTGGCCAACAGTGAACTTCGGCAAAGGGTTGCTAAAGATAAAAACGTCGCGGCTGTCTCGTTTTGGTATTACGTTCCCACGATCTCGGCATCAGCCGAGGCGTTTCTGTGTGCGTCGAATCCGTCAACGATACCTGCGTCCCTCAAGAATCCGTTAAAGTGAGTAAATCTTTGCTGTTTTTACCCCCGACCGTCTGTACACGGAGTCTATGCGTTCGTGGCTTTTCAACGTTACCCAAAACTTTGCCAACCTATGGAAATTTGGGATGGATTGAGCCAGATGCCGTTGGATGTAGCATCGGACTTATGCTGATTTTTTCCTCCTCTCGGAACTCTCGTTTCCACAGATGGTACGTCGCTATATTCTTTCTATTCTAGTTATGGAATGCTAATGTGCATTTACTGAGTGTAGAAGGTCGAAATTGACTCCTTCTCCGGCTACCGTATCTACCCCAGCAAGGGTAAGCTGTTCGTCCGCAGCGACAGCAAAGTGCGTCTGCTTTTTCCTGCCCTGTCATTAATGCCTCATTACATCACCAGGTCTTCCGATTCGCCACCTCAAAAAATGCCTCCCTGTTCCTCCAACGCAAAAACCCCCGTAAGATCGCCTGGACACAGGTCTTCCGTCGGATGCACAAGAAGGGTATCACAGAGGAGGTTGCCAAGAAGCGCTCGCGGCGCACTGTGAAGCACCAGCGTGGTATCGTTGGTGCTGACCTCGCTGCCATTGCTGCAAAGCGTAACCAGACGGCGGCTGTCCGCTCACAACAACGATTGGCCGCTATTACGAAGGCTAAGAGCGAGAAGAAGGACAAGGAGGCCAAGAAGCCCAAGGTAAGTTATGCTCGAAATGTTGCACAGTCCGTAATATAATCTTTTTTAGACTTCGCGTCCTGCTGTTGCAACTGGTCCCAAAGTGTCGAAGCAGCAGATGAAGGGTGGAAAGGGTGGACGATGAGCGGTCTGACGTTATCTACGTTGTCGTTGTTATCCGTGGTCCCTTCACTTTACAATCTATGTGACTATGAGCATGCATGCATTAGCTCGGCTGATATTCCTGAACGCCACAGAATTCAGCTACGTATATAATTTCGTGCAATCCATCAAACAATGTGCTAAAAAGTCTTGGCATAACTATATTGGTACTCTAGAGCTCCAACCATTTAGTTTTCGTTTACCTAGCTAGGTACGGTACAGTCACCTAGACTAGAACCGACGATAGCAGATCGAAGTTCCGCATCGCACACTTGATCGACTATCATCAGTGCCGGGAGGGACTGGTTCAAGTCTAACAGTCACCGACGATCAAAGTCTTTGTTTAACAATGTACAGTTTCCTTTGGATGACCGCGTGACATGTCGGAGAAGAAAGAGGACCGGCCTACTATTTTGGACGGATCCAGTTGTCCGAAAATAGGCATTTGTGTTGGAAATATTACCAGAATCCCATTAATCTATTATTCCCACGGTTTTCGGATAGTGACGATTCCTTACCCTCAGCTCACACGTATTCCGCTCCTTTTCTTCCGGCAGATATTTTGGACTCTTCAGAATATATACGAGTTTGGAACTGTGTGCCGTCTGTGTGTTTACTTTTTGTCTACCCAAAGTACGGTGGTTTCATATGCTATTTTAAATCGATGCGGTTGCGCTATTTGTACTTCAGAGTAACGACAACCGTGACCGATCGAGGCAGTAAATTGTAAAAACATTGCTCAAAACATGTCAAAAATAAACGGCAAATACAGCGCACGATTAACGGATTACCGCCGACTATTGGGGGGGGGAAGATATCACGGGCGCTGAGCCGTCAACAGAAGAGTGACAGGAATCGATGGGCGCTAGATGCTTGTGCCCGCGCTGGAGGAACAAGATCACCGAAACCATCGGGAAATAGCAGGGGCCATTTCGCGCAGTTGTAGTAACCGGACCTGTTACCGGGCCCTGGGAATTTCATCAACTGGCATACAGCGCCCACTCGATTCGACCTTCAAATATAAAGGAGATACGATCCAGGAATGCTCCCTTTCTCTCATGGACCCTTCTATCCACCGCTCCCAGGCCACAGCGAGCAATACCTTTGCCCCACCCCCTTTGGATGGTTCCTTGTCGCTTCCCGAGATATACGACTATAATGCGACCCATAATCCTAATCACCTCGTCTTCGTGTACGACGACGACGAGGGTGTCAAGAAACTTGTCTGGTCGGAACTGGGCCAGGCGATGCACAGAGCCGCGTCGGTGGTCCGGAGGAATCTGAAAGAGCAGCATCGCAGCACTTCGACAGTGGTCGCAATACTGGCGAATGTAGGTAGGCGCGTCTCTGTTTCCTGCTCGTCGTCGATACTCATGACCAGCAGACATCTTCAGCTACTTTACGACAATAATGGGCATCCTACGCGCTGGCCACCAGGCCTTCCCTATATCGACCGTGACCACGACCCCTGCTGGTATCGCTCATCTGCTGCAGCATACACGCGCCAAATACCTGCTCGTCGGCGTTGATCCGGTGTCACAAACCCTGGCCTGTGCTGCACTCCGGGTGCCATCCATTGGCGGGACTATTGGAGATAACGTTAACGCCGTTCCAATGCCCTCCTTCGAGGAACTATTCACAGAACCCGAATACGAGCGCGAACCCGTGCCTCCAATTCATCCGCGACAGACTGATCCATGCCTCATATTACCTTCTTCTGGTGCGTGAGCCGCCTCGGGCAATATCCGATCGCGTCTTCATATTGTGATTGCAGGTACAACCGAGTTCCCTAAACCGATTATCATCACACATCATGCTATGCTGCAATGGAATTGGGTCCCATGTGAGTCCTCCCTCGTCGCTACCCTTCGACAGCGCTGAGCTTGTCCCTAGATTCCGGTAGAACGGACCTCTGTGGCCACCTGCTCTCGGCGCATGCCTTGTCGATGACTCGTACGTATAGACCTCTCTTCCTGGACTTTAATTATGACTCATGCCAAAGACAGATATCCTGGGCGCTACCATGCTGTCATGGACGGTACGCCGATTAGTCCGTGATTTCTTTCCATAATGTGATGCCATCTGTAGGCCAGTACGGGTATAGCGGTAGCGGGATTTTCACCATGGCGCACCCCTGCACCTCCTGATGCGAATGCCGTGATATCTGGTGTCATCAAGACGTCGGCAACATTGCTGTGTACAGCCCCATCCATGATAGAGGTGAGGTATCATCTCTGTCCGCAAGTTCTCCTCGGACTGAACGAAGTTTAGACGTGGGCCAGGAATCCTGACCATGTTTCTGCGTTGAAAAAATTATTCGCCGTGGTAAGTTTCTCTTCACATTTGGCGGTATCTGTACTTGACGGAGTATTTTTATAGACCTATGCCGGCTCAACTTTAGACAGACATACCGGGGACTTTTACGCAAGCCATGGCGTAAACCTGGTCAACCTCTATGGATCGTGAGTAGTTGGTTATCTACCGTGGAACTCAGGGAGATTCACTGTTTTAAACAGGACAGAAGTTGGTTGTGGTTCCGAGTTCATTCCAGGTACATAAGAATCTATCCCCGAATACTTATGCTAGCAGCAGTTGATTCCTCCTCAGACAACCCTGACCCAAGCCGTTGCACATACTTCAAGGCAAGTCTGCTGAACGTCACGTTCCGATATACCCCTTAACTGAAAGCGCTGTAGTTCTCTCCCCATAGTACTCCCAAATTCATCCCATTTAGCGAAAATGTTTATCATCTACTCTTCACCGTAAGTCATCATTGCAAAGCCTCCACTCCCGTCGCAATTTAATAAAACAACAGAATACATCAAAACACCCGCTGCATGTTGTGAACACAGAATCAAGCGGCGTGAAATATTTTGATACCCATGATCTTGTCATCCGCCATCCCACCGATCCTGATCTCTGGAAAGTCTATGGGCGGACGGCTGATATCATCACGTATGCAAATGGCGAAAAGGTGCTGTATTAGCATAACTCTCATATCATGCATTTTTTTGATCCCACTCAACAGACGAATCCTGTACCGATAGGTATGAATTTTTCGGACTCACGTAGACGCCTTCTGACAGGTACAATGTATTCATCAGAGCATGCGATAACCAAACACCCCATGATTGATCGTTGTGTGATGTTCGGGAAGGGAAGACCTCATCCGGGACTTGTTGTTGAGCCCTCTCGAGAATACGCTGTTGATATCAAAGACGGAGATCTTGTCAGCGAGTACGTTGACGCCATATGGTACGTATTCTCATTTCGTAGTCGCGGCGTTTACTTAGTCTTCCCAGGCCTCATGTGGACGAGGTCAATGATTCCCTGCCGGAGCACTCAAGAATAACGAGAGAAATGATTATTATTACCGACCCTGCGAAGCCCTTTCAGTACTCGCAGAAACTGACACTGCGGAAGTTTGCGGTCCTGCAGGACTATAATGACGAGATAAACCAGGCATATCGGTGTACGGAGGTGGTCCAGCCATTGCATCGTCCCGAGATGTGGGAGCAAGAGCACTTCTTGAAGCTTGCACGAGCGGCTGTTGAAAAGTATATGCCATGCTCGCTTAGGGATGATGATGACCTATTCCAAGCGGGATGTGACAGGTAGGCTTTGTTTATTGCTGCTCATACTCGTACCCGCGACCTGACGGACGGGGTAGCTTGCAGGCGACATGGATCCGAAACATGATCTTCCACTTCCTTCATCGATCACTAAATATATCGACCAGGAATATACCCCATACGCTCGTATACTCCAACCCAACTATTCAACGATTGGGTACCTACATTTGGCAGGTGATCCAGTATGGCCACGCCTCGGTCGCTCTGTCGACACTTTCTGGCAAGATCGCGGAAATGGAGGCGCTGGTGGGGAAGTACACAACTGACTTTCCCGTGCACCGTCCAGATGCGAGTCCGAGTGGGGGAGGCGGCGACGTGGTTCTGGTGACAGGGACCACGGGTGCTTTGGGAGCGTATATTTTGGATGCGTTGATTAGCGACTCCACGGTCACGCGTGTGTATGCGCTGAATCGCGGGGACACGAAGGGTGCGAGGTCAGTGTATATCAGGCATGTGGACAGCTTCCGGGAGCGAGATCTGGATTGGGCGCTGTTGAATTCGGAAAAGCTGGTCTTGCTGGAGGCCGATTTGACGGTGGAGGGTTTGGGCCTCGAGGAGCATGTGTATGAGGAGATCCGGAGGGATGTGACGTGCATCATCCATAGTGGTAAGTGCTTGCTTCTTTTTGTGATGTGAGAGATAGCTAATAAGCTTCTTTTCTCAGCCTGGCTTCGAAACTATGCTGTTTCGTTGTCAACACTGGAACCCTTGATTTCTGGAACACGAAGGTTGATCGATTTAGCACTGGGCTCACCACACTCGGTACCGCCGACATTCGTTTTCGTCAGTTCATTATTGATCTTCAGGAGTGAGTAACTTTCTTGATTGAAACTTGATGGTCCTGATAAGCCGTTGTCATTAGACTGGAATCCGAGGCAACTAGCACCAGAAGCTGAGAATTCGCGCCCGGCGACAGCCATAGGCTGGGGATACACGGAATCTAAGTGGGTGGCGGAGAGTATACTCGCTAGGGCAGCGGAGACGACACCGTTGCGCATCTCTGTGGCTCGTCTGGGACAGCTTAGTGGAGGGTCTAATGGTTGTTGGAGCCCTAAGGAGTGGTTCCCCCTGCTGGTCAGATCTGGTCAGGTTGTTGGCTGTATACCACAGCTGAATGGTGTAAGTATTATTCTGGTCCCTTCTGCTGTGCCTGATTATATCCTTCGCCAGGTTCTCGGCTGGATGCCTGCACACCTAGCTGCCCGGTCTGTCGTCGAAGTACGGCATAGCGGTGAACCGTATATGAATATGGGCCATCCGAACCCTGCAGATGCGCTGGAGATGTTCCGAATGGTGAGTGAGGAATTGGGTGTGCCTATGGTGCCGTACCCCGAGTGGTTGGCTGCATTGGAGGCGTCGGTGAGGTCTGGAGAGACGGCTAGTCATATACCGTCGCTGGCGATGATGGAGTTTTACCGGTCGGCGTATAGGCCACTGGGGAGCCATAATTACGATGCAGTTGGGTTTACGTTAGGTGATTCGGCAAGGGCGCTGTGGGCGTCACCGTCGATGCGTAGCTTGGTGGGTCATGTGGTTGGTAAGAGGGATGTTGATTTGTGGATAAAGTATTGGAGGAAGGTGGGGCTGCTAGGGTGATGTTGGATTTCATGTGGGACTTGTACTGGAGCATGAACTTGATACCTGTAATTGGGATATATTACACCAAGTTACGATACTTATACCATTTTACGGCCAGTGGGCTTCGCATACTTTATATGATAATTTTTGCCTATCATTGTAGGGGCGGATACGTTTTCCCATCGGAATAGGCCTCAGCCGAGGAGCTACAACATTTTCAGAATACATTTCCTTCCCACAAGGAACTGGCCTCAGCGATGAATGAAACCAAAGGATAAATGTTCACGCGCACAACGAAGAACCAGGTAGTAGAAACATTCTGTCCTGTACCCGGGCCTACCTTTCTGAGTTGGAATGGATGTTGGCTCTGAATGTAGGCCTGTACTTGGCGAAGGCGATGGAGCAGCACCGGTTATTTCTAAGCCCATGAAATTGTCCAGACTCGAACCAATCTGATGAAACATGTACTGTGTGATTCCTTCTGTTGAAGGGGTGGAATAAGGACAAATTTTGGACAAATTCAAATGACAAGTAGGTTGGCATCGAGTCTGGCAATGACGCCGGAATACTTGAATTGGTACCCAAACATTTGTGAGACTTGCCGCGTTATTGCGCGGCATGTATAGGCCATTGAATCACTAGCGGCTCGTAATGCTGTACTGGATAAAGCTGCGGATAAAATAAGCGGGCGCGTGACGTGATGGTCACCGCGTGAGAAACAGCGCCTCCTCCTGCTTGTACACTAACGTCCGCCTCGTCTCCCTTCAAAATCGTTTGAAACGGTGAGAGTGGTTCTATTGTCCTGCATTGCGGTTCCTTACCTTTCTCTGGTGCTCGCCTACGACCGCCTTCACAGATCACCTTTCCATAATGTGCGTGTAGCCTGAGAGCATATCAACGTACAGCTCGCTGATGCCTTTCCGTTGCATAGGTCTGAGCCTTACGACCCATATTTGCCTCGCAATGGCTCGTCTTCAAACCCAACCGGATCAAGTCAGGGGGGCGGAAATGCGAAGACTGCTGCTATTCAGGCGCAGATTGACGACACTGTTGGGATTATGCGGGAGAACATCACCAAGGTAGCTGAGCGAGGAGAGCGGCTGGATTCGTTACAGGACAAGACAGGTGCGTTCACGGGTCTCCACGTCGTCCTGGGCGGCGAACTGACGGTACACATCATCCCTTTTCGCTTATTCGTTTCAGATAATCTTGCTGTGTCGGCTCAAGGTTTCCGTCGTGGCGCTAACCGAGTCCGAAAGGTGCGTATGTGTGTTTATTCCAGTGCTTTTCTCTGATATTTTTATGCAGAACATGTGGTATGTCATGGTTCCGTGTCACTTGCTGTTGTAATTGTATTCACGTAACTACCCGTGCCTAGGTGGAAGGACATGAAGGTGTGCTACTGTTGATCTTATTGCTGTGTCTGTTGGTGGCTAACGCATGAAACTGTCAGATGCGAATTATTATCGGGGTGGCCATTGCGGTGATTATTGTTATCATCGTGGTCTCCATCGTCAAAGCGACACAAAAATGAGCTCTGAGCGGTTCATTTTCTTTCTCTGTCTTGTCTGTATCTATGCTCCATAGTGTTACTTTCCCTTCCATGTCATCAGTGGAGTAGCTGTGAATTTGAGGATATAATTCGCGACGAGGGTAGTACTTTGCTTTGGACTAATTTTTCTTTCGCTATGTACCTTCATGTCCCCGGATTGCAAACGACTCTTTGCACAATGCACATACCCTAACTTTGAGAACAAAGAATACATATCAGACGGGTTCAATGCTTACCCGCCTCTATGGACGACGATACACGGAGTGCGATATTCCCACGCCACGGTTTCCGATTCGAGAAATCATCCTGTACAACTTGCTTCCAAACATTCACGTCGTCTTGCTCTGCTCTCTTATTTTTGCATAATTTCCTTTACAGCGCATCTAATTCTGGCCGCAGTCTCTCGTTTACTTCTTTCAACATTTATGCCGTCATGTCTACTGGTCACGCACACAAACATTCCGGTTCTGTATCTCAGAACCAAAAGGCACAGCTCGCCAACGCATATAACGAACTGGGGAAGGAATTGGCGTCGCATAAAGTCAGAGTAGTCGGAAATTACACACTGGGAAAGGTCATTGGTGAAGGTGCGTCCGTTGTTGTTGGCTGGCGATCAGCGGTAACAGTACATGATCATCTAGGTGCCTACGGAAAAGTACGCATGGGCACCCATCGCTTGACGTCGACCCGGGTTGCTATCAAGCAGATTCCAAAGTCCATGTCGGCCACCCTTACCCGCGAGATTCACCATCATCGCCAGCTACACCATCCACACGTTGCCCAGATGTACGAGGTCATCGCTACGGAGTCCTCCATATGGATCGTCACGGAGCTCTGCTCCGGAGGCGAGCTCTTTGACTATCTTGTCGAGAAGGGCCGTTTGTCCGAGGACGAAACCAAAGTCATGTTTGGCCAGCTGTGTCTTGCTGTTGCATATCTCCACGAGAAAGGTATCGTCCATCGTGATCTCAAGCTTGAGAACGTGTTGCTCGATGAGCGATGCAAGGTGAAGCTGGGGGATTTTGGGTTCACAAGGGAGTTTGAGCGGGGAACGTTAATGGAGACGTTTTGTGGGACGACCGGGTATGCCTCACCTGAGATGTTACAGGGTAAGAAGTACCAGGGTCCCGGTGAGTTGTTCGTATCACAGCAGATGGACATTCCCTCACGACTCACCCAGAGGTGGATGTGTGGTCACTAGGCATTATTTTGTACTGCCTGTTGACCGGGACGCTACCATTTGATGACGATGACGAGTCTCTCATGCGACAGAAGATTGTAAAGGGCGATTTTGAAGACCCAGAATGGCTTTCTTTAGGTTCGTAACCCAATACCGACCAACCAGTCACGTCTCAAAATCTTCTCAGAATCCCGGGATCTCATCAAAAATATTTTGGTCATGGACCCGGCTAAACGTCTGACCATACCCCAGATTTTGACTCACTCATGGTTTGGCACGACAATTCCGACATTCCAGCATGAATCTCCTATACACCTATCCCCCAACTCTGTACCTGCTATGTTGTCGGCTTCCGGGTACGAATTCCCTTCAGAAACAAGCTCTCCAGATGTTCCACTACAGTCTATTCCTGAATCTAATCGCTCCTCCGAAGCGTCCTCCTACTCTAACCATTCGTCGACTTTCCATTCTACTTGTGGTACGTCTCCTCCTACCACTCCAGATCGTTCTTCTGGAGACTCCTTCGAAGATTTGACGAAAGCCACGCCCGCTATTCACGCGAACCCCAGCGAGACCACGATTAGACGTCCCCTTCAACCCTCAGATCTTGAATCGATAATCACAAAGGTCGAGACGGTGGTGGAGGAGGAAGCGGACGATGTTCTTGAAGTTCCTTCACCTCCCCAGCGTTCTCTGTCGTCAAGTTCGAAGGCGCCGCCAGTCCACTCGGTCCGAACTCCGGCCCGCACAAAGCGTCGCTCAGTCTCTTCTCAGCTTTCCGAAGGCGAATCTCCAACAGCAGAGAAAACGCCATCGCTGCCCACACCGCAAGGACAGGATATAGACTTTTCGTCTTTATTGAGTACCCCGGCTCCGATTATATTTTCGACGCCGCTAGAACGGGAGTTGCTAAATTCGCTGAGTATGCTAGGATTCGACCTAGGTCAGATCGTCTATTCGGTGCTCAATGATGCATGCGATGCCGCTGGCGCTTTATGGTGGATGTTGAAGCGGAAAGCAGAAAAGAAATTGTTAGAAGATGTAGACAGTCTCATAACCCCTGCATCGGCGATAGAGACACATATAAAGGACGCAAAAGCCAAGGCGAAGCATGGTGTCAGCATTGGGACTCAAACAGAATCGACCATTCCTGCACCACTGACTGTTGTTCGAACTACCCCGCAGTTTGCCATAGTGCCGCCAACGCCTACGTTCGTGCCAGGGCCTATGACCCCCCCTCGTTCGACGGCCTCTCCGACGTCGCGGACCCTTTCGCCTTCATCCTCGATGGTAGCGGAGTCGTCGCGGTCTCACCCAACGACACCCGCGGGAAGCATGAAGGAGCACAAGGTGCGCAAGCCGAGGTCCGGCAGTGTCAGCATCATGCAGCGGGCAACGACGGCACTGGAGGCTGCGGGTTTGGTTCGTAAGAAATCATCTGAAGCAGTGAAGGAGGATAAGGAGCGGGATAGGGACCGAGAGAGGTCCAAAGAGGCGGAAAGGAAAAGCGGTACTTCAGATGATCCCAGATCCTCGTACGGGAGTACTTCATCAGTTTCGAAGCTTACCAAATCACCACCTATGAAGGCCGCCAAGGGCCCACCGACGACGCCTCCGCCTCACGAGCTCCACCAACACATAGGATCGCCGTGGGTGCTGACAGACTCGCGAGACTCTTCTCCGCGTCGACCTGGTCTTGTGGCACCGACTCCTGCCAACTCGCCCGGGAATATATCGACTTCTTCTTCCGCCCCAAATTTAACGCCCACTGGAAAAGGCAATCATGGATCACAGCGCAACCGGGCTAATTTGCTCACTGCGTTCAGACTGTGGTTCCATGAAGATCGGAAGGGAAAGCGGAAGGAGAATAATGGAAATGTTTCTCCTGCGAAGGGTCCTTCTGGTCTCGGGCGGGGACGTCCTGTGATATCAACATCACAGTCATATTCTGCAGGATCTATCAAGAGACGAACCAGCGGAAATGCAAGTGGAGGTAAATTCCCTCGGGGAGGCAGACACCGAGCTCAACGTGGTTCGATCTCATCTCGTCGTTCAAGTAGTGTTAATTCCCGAAGGTCATCTGTGAACTCTGTACAGATGATTGTACTGGATTCCCCTCATGTGCCCGGGATGCGATCTTTTGGTAGCCACACCCCCAACTCGGAACGCGGAGAGTATTCATCTCGACCGTCCTCGATTCGGAGTGTCTCAAAAAGGCATCGCAAGTCGCCTTCAGCGAGCTCAGCTGGTTCGACTCACTTTAGGACGGCTTCTCCGATACAGAAGTATCATCGACGGGGCGGTTCAGGCTCCTCTACGCGGGTCGTACGCCAGGTACAAACCAGACCTGCCCACGTTCGATCAAATTCCACCACATCTTCTCTCCATTCTCCATGTTCCTCCCGGCCCGCGTCATTCCATGAATTCTCTGATAACGAAGGTTTCAGAGCAGGCTCACCATTTCGACCGCATTCACGACGAAGTGCAGATGAAACGCCGCGCAGAAGCGGTTATAGTTCTGGTAGCACTACGTATTTCCAGAAACGTCATGGCTTGTTTTCCAATCCCGTTATCTATGGCAACTCCATCGGACGATCAAGTTGGAAGAAGTCATGGGGTCTAGAACCTCCAGGCTGGCAGACCCGAACAGCTCATCTCCCTGTCGAGGTCCTTTCGATCTCGCCGGCGGCCGAGGGAACGTCGATCCGGGATGTATTCTCAGGACGTCAGTCGCTCAATTTGGGGGATGAGAGTGATTGGGTGGACGAGGACGATGATATTCCGTACGCAGGGGGTTTGGGACAGATACCCACATCGTCATCGTCGTCTTCTGTGCCGAGTCATCGTATAGAATCGCCTGTGACTTTGGCGCCTGCGCCGAGGGGACATAGGAATAAGAGGGCAGTGAAGGTGTCGAATGCGCCGTCTGGGTCGGGAGCGGCGCGGCAGAAGGTGTCGGAGAGACCGTCGCCTGTGTCGGTGGCAGATCCTGCGCCAGAGGCCCGAGGTGGAAGGCGGCAGTTACCTACTGGAAGAGCAGGGTCTGCGTTCCGACAGGCCATTCAGGAGGAAGACGAAGAAGAAGAAGAGGAATGATCATTCACGCATTTCTTTTGATAGACTGTGGTTTCATCTCTATTTATCCCTCCTACCTTGTTTTATATGGATACATCGGTTCTATCATTCTATCACTTAAGCTGTCGATACCCCCCATTTTTCTGTTTTATTATGGATGTTCATTCCGTCCGTTGTTTTATTATAGTTTCTACATTTATATCTTTCTGTTGTGTTGTCCTGTTTTAGCTGGTAACTTATGGCATGTCGTAGAGGTTTTCTCTGGACGTTACGCCAGGGAATACGGACATCATGATAATGTTGAAATGTTCTGGAACTTCAAGACGTGCTTCTGTGAAGGCAAGGGCCCTGTGCAAGATGATACGGTAAAATGTACTATTTACTTCTTTGGATTATCCTGCTACACCGGTTCAGCAGACGGGCGGCCAGGCTTCCCGTTGTCTTCCCGTCCACATTCACCCCGTTTTGAATCTGCCAGTAACAATGCAGGTGAGGACGGGTGATAAATATCAATGGACGCTTGTACGGTGCTTTCTTGTCTTCTGCCCTCATTTAACTTATGCAACGCTGGTCTATACTCTCCATGATTGTTGTAGTCCTTCTATGAGATATAGAGCTTCTCATAGCATTGGCAACCAGTCGCTTCGAATATTGTTTTCTTATTGATTTACGTTTTATGAGCTGGCGTACGTCGTAGTTAGTTCCTATGTGGCTTTCGCCACGGATGTAAATCAAGTTGCCACTCGCTCAGCTGGAAAATAGTTCTACGATTCTAACATAACACAAACAGAAAATTTTGAACATTGAAGTGCCTCTGCGTCAAGCATCTGCTGCAGTGGACGAAATTCAGTCCTCTCTCTGACTATCTCGGTAGTCGAAGAAGAAAACATAAGCGACCAGATCTTATTCTACTATATGGTTTGGCATTGCGTTTGGCCTCATCTAGCCTTATTCCCGAAATGATTAGATCAGGGCCATGGGTAGTTGAATCGCGTCGGTGCTTTGTGAGACAGTATTGGTAGGCAATGACGTAGAGGACCTCGTCAGCTTCTTAGGGTCAGTCGACCTGCGTACGTATGTTCTACAACTTTACTTCAATTGTAGGTCAGGGTGGGTCGGAGCAAGCATGAGTCAAAAATTGCTTTACCTTGACTCCGGGTTTGCCAACGGTCATCTCCCTGGTATTGCCTTTTGCCTAGTTTTAGCGGGCTTGACAGTGTAAGTGACTTCAACTCGACCAGTAAATGCTTAGACCAATTCTTGGTGATTAGATTTGACAGACATTGCCAGCATAATGCTGAGCCCATCCCGTTTCTTCAATAACGGGATTCCTAGCTTTATATTATTGTAAACCTGTAAACATTTCAGAGCACACTCCTGATGAATTTGATGCTGAAATGTCGGATTGAGACCTGTGTAAGGCATTCACTGTCGAATGGTTCTGTTGCCCGGACTCATATCGCCCCTTTGACTTTCAAATTAAAGATTAACAGTGTATCGATGGCCCACGGTGTTCTGAAAATAATACGGGTGAGGACCGCGGCAACTGCTTATACCCTCAGTAGTGACGAGGGGGCAAGTAATCCCAATCCTGGAACAATGGATGTCAGGAATTAAATGGAAGTGGTAACCACTGTCGCACCGTGGAGTCGCTTGGAAGCCATCCATGAGCACTGGTCGATAGCCTCCATATCGCATCAGAAACTCGATTACAAACTTGATTTGGTGGGAGTATTGGACACCATGAGACATCTTCTGACGATACGACCATAGCACCTAAAGACCGTCAGTGGGCGTGGCAAACCAACATTCTGCAATTCAATTAGGATGAAAGGCCGATAGTAACTGCGCAACCTTTAGAGAAGGTTCAGGTCTGTGGTAGATATATGTGCATCCAGTCGCAGATACCCGTCGTCGCTCATTATAGCGTGTAGACAGGAACCGGTCGAAGTGGACGGGAAGACCACGCAACACTCCCGTTGTCTGTGCATCAATCAAACTGAGCCCAAAAAAATATGGGGAACTTGCGGGAAAAATGCTCTAGTTCGATGTCATTCGGTAGCCTCACGAGAAGAGCGAAAACTTCTTTTGCTGTGTCTTCCTTCGCATTTTCTGTCAAATCGACGAAGCAGGTGATGGTACGGGTAAGGTCGAGGGATGAGATCATGGGAGATGGCGGATTTCTGGCGTCGGCTATGTCGCATACGTAGTATATATAGGCGAGGCTGGAGATGTAGATATCCTGGGAAGCGGTAGGGGCCTAAACGGCTGTCCATGTTCGGTTAATCCGAGGGTATATCGTCATGAAGGTCTGTCGGACAGCAGCCTGAGGGCACTTCAGAGCACCATATTCCGTAAACAGTTATTTCCACAAGCTCTGGAGTAATTATCCAGGTCCTCCACGACCACAGCCCTTTAGCTCCCTTCCTCCCAGTTTCGGCGCGTTATATTGCTTACGGTGATCCACCTTTCCCGCTGTTCCCGGGCCGTCGGAATACTCTCTAGTGGTAATGGTGTTAGTATCTCTCAGACTCCTGCTCGCCGAGGCATCCATGGCTGCTTGATCTAGAGTGGGACTGTCTGTGTAATGACCCCAGTTACAAGTAAGAGACTTGGAACGGGATCTGAACTTCAAATTTGGCGTTTGTGATAAGGTCATGTGATTATCACGTGTGTACTCCAGCCGAGAACCGACCTTTACTTTCTCGCTTGCGACGCTGCGTCAGGCATCCTACCGTTGCAACTAGCTTCTCAATACCTGGTGCATCGAGGCCCGATGTTCAATGCTCAAGCCTCCCCACCTGTTATACGTCAACCTCGTTCTACTCCCAGTGGTGTACTGGCTAAAGTTCACCTCCGAGTCATTCTCGCAGCACTTTACAATGCACATTCTTGCAGTGTTTCCCGATACAGGATCTAGGTAGGAAATATTCCGTCTGATATCTCATCCACAACCAACGCTTTGGAGAAGCTCTGTGTTTGGAAGTCCCATGTATCACTTCTCAGAGCCCAGCCCGGTATGGTGTAACCCCTGCCCTATGCAATATTTTTGAGACTGCTCCTTAGCACACGACCCGATTCTGGTATTATTCACTATGACGAAACACTAAATCCTGATGGTACACGCCCTGGTGACAAATACAATAGCACTCCCCTAGCCTATAGCAGTACGTCGAACTAAAAAAAACATGTCCATTTTTAGAAAAATCTCCCTTCAAGTTGCCCGGAGCCGAGACCCATGAGTCTTACAGTATCTTCCCATACTTTGCGCCTCAGAGGTTCATCTGTCGCCTTTGATGGATATTCAGCGCGCTCCATATGATCAAAAATGGGCATTCCTCCGTCCTCATCCCATACAACTGACGCATCATACGTTGCGGGGATGAGCACGGTTTTAGCCCCATCTGCTGGACTCCGCGGCTTGATACCCCATCTCGCCTCCAAATCGACCGGCTGAAAATTCTCCCCTCGTATATCCTTCTTCCCCAGCTCAGTCGCCACCAACCCAGGATGTGCTGCCGCTACCTTCACCTGTGTGCGGCGCGCTAGTTCCGCACAGCACATTACATTGAGCAATTTCGAGGTAAAGTACAGGATGTGCTCTTCCTCGGGTTTGAACTCCAGGGCGCAGAGAGCACCAACGGGATGAGCTTCACTTGACTGAGGAAACTCAGGAATAGCAGCTCCGCCGCTTGTGACCCAGATGATGCGGCTTAGAGGGGATGCTTCCATGGTGGGGAGGAGGAGAAGGGTGAGCAGGAAAGGACTGATATGATTAACCTGCATCCTACAAGCACGTTAGCAGCGTCACATTATAATTGATGAAGACGCCTGACAGTAGGTCCAGCCCATCTTCAGTTATCTGCTTGCCCACGCTATGCATCCCGGCGTTATTCACAAGAAGGTGCAAAGGCATCCCACTCGCTTTGAATGCTTGCACAAATCCATGTACCGAGGAGAACGAAGCTAAATCCAAATGTCGATACTCGACGACGTTGCCAAGCCTCGATGCAGCTGCCTTGCCTTTCTCTTCATTTCGACATGCCAATATGACTTTGGACGCTCCACTCTCAGCAAGATACTTGGCGACCTCGTATCCGATTCCTTCAAACGAAAGTCAGTCGCATTTCCATTGGCCGTGGTGAGAAAGCATTCGTGCCTGTATTCGCACCAGTCACTACAGCCGTGATGCCTGATAGATCAGCCTCCTTGAGGGCTGGTAGTGGAACGGCTTGTCGCTTTGCAATTTCTGCGAAATCGAACGGCATCTGTGGGGTTGGGAAGGACGAGTTCTATGGACTCGTGTATTGTTCCAAGCGCTATAAGTAGTATAATTCTCCTACCTTCTGTAAGCCATATATACTGCCGTGCTGGCGTGTCACTGCGGCATCCGTTCCGAATACCGTAGTCTCTGTAGAATCAACATCCGCCGGCAGAGAGGATGTGTCACTCAGGTTGACTGGACGAGTCTCAAATTAAGAGCATTGTCATCTTTGATGCAACAATTACGGACTGGTACATCAGCATTTGCCCATAGAATTTCAAGAGAAATGCGGTCTCTCGATCCGATGAGCCAAATTCTATTGTATTGCGTAGGGCCATTAGGAAGCCATCCGCAAACGTCGATTGATAGTTTGCAAAGCCCTGTCAAATACCCTCTTCCTAGTATGAGACCCTATGAGACGAGAAAGCCATGTCATTCTGGAAACTGAAAGCACCCTACTCTCACTGAACTGGAACATCTACCGTTCGCAGGCAGACCGAAGTTGTGTCCACACAATTCGAAAGCGATCATTATTTACAGTTAGAGGCGTGATTTATCATCGCTATCCATCCCGATGGGCCTTGTTACTTGAATGCCCAGATACCTATTGAACGAAGCGGCTGCCTGTAGTGGTTCTCGGGCCTAGGCCATACGGTCACACGAACCCCTCTTCTTCATGTTCGTCTTCGTCATCAGTAAACTCATCATAACTCCCCTTGGGGGATCCTTCTATTATCCCCTCCTCATCGGGGTCCCCAAAGTCCCAAACATCGAGCACCGTAGTGCCGTTCTTGTTGCTGGCACTAACACACCATCGGCCTTCAAAAACCACTTGCCATACACCCGTGATACCTGTCAACAAGTCTTTGATGACAGTACCTTCGCGGATATTCCACAACTTCAGTGCTCGATCGGATCCGCTGAGGACTTTAAACTCATCGTGCTGGAAGCAGGTGATAGCTCCAGTATGAGCGGCAAGAGTATGCTTCAACTCGCCAGTGTCCGGGTCCCAAATACGCAGCGTCGCGTCGGCAGCTGCAGATACCAGATAAGAAGGCGACAGTCCCAACAGACCGACCAGCGAAGTATGTCCTATCAAGGTATGTTGGCATTGTCCAGTCTGCAGATTCCACACGCGAACTGTTCCATCCATAGACCCTGAATACGCTTGATTCTGCTTTGGTTCTAGGGCTACGCAGTACACTGCAAATCATGATGATTACAATGGGTAATGCAAGCAGGACAGATGCACGAACCTTTCTGAGTGTGTCCGGTCAGGACGAATTTACACTGTCCGGTGATTATATCCCAAACACGAACATTGTAGTCATAACTTCCCGAAACTAAGATACGTCCTCTAGCTGCTAATGCTCGTATGGCTTGATCATGACCTTCGAGATGTATCCTATGGTATGGATTCTCTTCGGCGTCCTGATGGTGAAATTACGACGCCGTAGAACGGTAACGATCCAAGAGACTTACACAGACATCCCCAGAATCCAGGTCGGTATCCTTTGAACCGTAACAGTGATACTCTGCTTCACCTGGTTTCGGAAGTGTCCAAACCCTCAAAGAATGGTCTCTACTTCCAGTGACAATGACAGATCGTTTGGGCTACTTCTCCCTCGTCGCGGCTCCTGAATGTTGGTTCAAGTCTACCCACTCCGGTTTTACAATGGTGAGGCATCGTACAGTGCTGGTATGACCGCCAAAAACATGCATACAGCGACCAGTAGTCAGGTCCCAGATTCTCAGTGTACGATCCGTCGAACCGCTGACGAGGGTGTCCTTAGTGGCGGCCAGTGTCCAGACGCCTCCTTGGTGCCCGTCAAGGGATCGAAGTAGATCGCCAGTCGTAGGGCAATATATATGAATAGAATGGTCGTCTGAAGCAGAGATGATACGACCATGGGAAAATATCAGGCATGTTACGACCGATGAACCATGTGCAGGAAAAGATAGGTGTTTGAGCTCAGATTTTCGGAACCCCAAGTCATCGCCTGTCTTCATGGTAGGAAAATAAAAACAATGCGTTAGCCGGGCCGGAAATCAACATTCTGGTTATTGAACTCGAACATGTGGTCTGGTCCCTGCTTCCCTGCAGGGGTGGGGACAGCAGGCTGAAATGAGAAGCATCCTTAACTTGCCCGACATTGTCGCACCGCGCCTCCCCACCTTCAATGATTGCTAATAAATGTCATTTGCGCACTCATTGCACTGCAGACCTGTTCAAGTTGCCCCAGGGGCGAGGAAGGATCGCGAGAGACGCGCTTCGGAGGCAAAGTAGGTGATGATGTACTCCTGTTACCATGCATATAATACAAACATAGATCATTAACACAAACTGAACAGGTGTTGAAACATACGCAATAAGTCACAGGCAAATAAAGGGCAAATATCATGGCGAACGTACAATATAAAAGGAACCATTACTCATACTCATCTTCCTCCTTGACACTAGATGCGAGCCCAGTCCACCGCGTTGGACCATGGCCAACGTCAGCTGTATCCACGCTCGTTCGCGGTTTAAAGCTCTCCCGTCTCGCCCTCGACGCCTTCTTCGCTAGTCCAGCAGCACCGCTGCTGACGAGTCTCGTCGCATTATAAGACGATACTGCACTCGCACTCCGTATGCCAGCAGGACCATAGCCACCGGCACCACCATACAGTATTCCACTACTTGGGACGCGACCATGTCCAAGCGCATGATGCTGCGTACCAGGCTTCGGTACAGGCATCGCTATCGGTCGGGGCAGCGATGTTGGTGTCTGGTATTTGGATCCAGGTATCTTCGAGGGCGACGCCGGTCTTCCTGCACCGTTTCCTGCCCGAGATACGCCGAAAGGTGCCCGCTGTGGTCCCGTAGACTCACTGAGCTTCATTCGTTTATTGGGCACAGATTGCGCACTGGTTCCTGCCGGCCGCACTGCCGGAGTTACAACACCACTCTTCGCCGGCGCATACGAATGATTCACAGGTGTTGTAGCTCGTGGAGGAACAGACCCAGCTCGGGGAGGTTTCCGTTTGTTCTCCTGTTCGGCGTTGCTGACAGTGGCCATTAGAGCCTGCAAGATTGATTCGCCGTAAACCAGGAACGGACGTCCAGCTTCTTGTTCCCAGGCAGGTATCGAAGCGACAAGGTCTCGTTCGAGCTGATAGAGACACAAACATCAATGAAGCACACGACGTCAAGGACCTGGAGAAGACGTACCCGAGGTTTCTCCTTGGATACTCTCTTTCTCATCTTCTCTTCTCGGAGGAGCCGACCCGGATCGCGCGCCCCTCGTCCAAATAGACGTGACTGATCAGACGCTGCGGCTGCCAGTTCCTTTTCTTCCTCGCATATCTCGAAATACTTCTTGATGCTGGCCAAAAGAGGCGCCTTCATTCGTTTCTCCTCCTTCAGTCGTTTAATTTCTTCTTCGTGTATCATCAGGAGTTCTTCAGTGCATTCATCTATGATAAAAGTCAGTAAACATGAATTCAAAGACAACGGAGATATTCACCATCTGCGAATGGAGCAAAGTCGGCTCGTTCTTCTTCACCAACTAGCAGATCATCCCAAAGTTTCGTGATCTCTTCTCTTGCACTTGCTACAAAGGAACCCATCTGTTCCCTCTTTATTTCCAACATCCTCTCCAGCTCTTCTTCATATTCCCTAACGGTTTCCTCTGTACTTCCGCGGTGCGCCTCTACGAATGCGTCCATATCCGCATCAGAGACGCCCAGTCGGTTCCAAAGACCTTCAAGTTCATCAAACATAGCCTGTATGTGAGCCTCTCGTCGGCGTTTGGTTTCCTCTAAGGATGCCCGAAGGTTCTCTGCCCACTTCAGTAGACCAGGAGTTGGATCAACCTTCTCCAATCCCATGGGTATTCCCTGGCTTTCAGATAGTCCCTCGTCTTCAGCCTCTTCAACCTTGGCCACGAAATGAGCGAAGATACGGCGATAATCTGCGTCCGACATTTCTTCATAGTAATGCATGAGAGATTGATTCCGCGAAGCAGGCGTGGGGGTTGATATTGCGAACGGATCCATGCAACTACTCCCTAACGAGGCAGTTGCGCGTGAGAGGGAGAGAGGCGGCATAGGAGAAGATGTTGAGAAGATTGATGGTGAGTCATCGAACTTTGTTGGTGGCATCCCAAGTTCAGTGTACAACCAGTCGATCTGGACAAACGTAACAGATAGTTGGGACAAGCGCTTCGACTAGAGAAATCATAAGGGGTATACAGCGATGAAATTGTGCATAAACTTACAACTTCTGATTTCCCGCGTACGAGTTCTTTCTCCAATTTGGAAAACCGTTCCGGCGTCACGTCGCGGTTCACCGTAGGATCTGTGTCGTCCGACCCGGAAAACGCAGTCGTTTCTATTATATCATATGCGAAGAAATCGTGACCTAGCGTACGAGCCAAAACATTGATGCGGTTGGTGAGTGTCGTTAATTGTTCGAGTTTGGTGTGATACAGCTACAGTCAAGATGAACTCGGGGCAATCGTAGGTCACAGTGGAGCCACAAACCTGCCGTAGCTTCTCCTGGTGCTCAGAGAGCATCTCATATCGTCTCGGAAGAGCCTTCTCTTTCCTCAGCTCCCCGGTACTACTGCCCGTCGACTTGATATTTCCACCCAGTGCCTTTGTATAGCAAGAACAATTCTCCTCCACTGCCTCACACTTCTCTGTCCACATTTCAACCTCCTTCCGACGAGATTCAATTTGACTTTCAACGCTTTTCATCAAGTTCTCTTGTATTGCTAGAAGCTCCTCTTCTAGGGCCGTCGGAGGGAGACCAAGTTGAGCGTGAAGCATTGGTAGTAGTTGGGTTTGAGCTTGCAGATGGGAATGGAGAGAGTTCAGCAAAGATGTAAGAAGAGGAAGCGCCATATTGGCTGTCGTAGACAGCTGGAAGCAGGGCTACTCGTGAATGTCGACTCGTAAATGGCGTAAATGAGGTAAACTGGTCAACAGATGATTAATTTCCAATTGCAAAGTCGCGTCGAACATCACGTGCTAAAATGATTGGGCAGACTTTTCCGTGACTCATATGTAGTTTATTGGACAGCTCGACGCGAGGAATGAGCGGCTCGAGCTTATGCTGGGCCAAGCTATAAGAAGAGTGCAGTGGCGCGCTCTGTTTTGATTTAGTTGGACATAGTCGCTCGTCGTGCTTCGCGGCGCCAATAGAATCGCCTCATTCCTCGTCCTCTCATCCACCTCGCAGGCCTCGTAATTTCTCGACCCTCCCACCTGCACCCTAGACATTGGATAGTTGTTTGGGTTCGTTTGTCTGTTGCTGCACGCATCTCGCTGTCGGCCAGTCGAAACCTTCCCGAACACCTGGGTCTCCCGCTTACTCAGTTGCGGTGACATTGTGTCAGATCACCTTCAGCTTGGGTATAATAAGGAATACCAGTCTCCAGGGTTCTCATTATGGCGCAACTCACCTTCCTATTTGAACAACTCGGGGTCATACTCTTTCTCTGCGTGTCGGTCACAGGTGCCCACTTCTGTCGAACGATTCCCGGAGACCCAAACTTTCCGTCTGTTGAAGAATGGAATAGTTTGAATTATTCTATCTCTGGCAGGCTCGTCAAAGCGGTCCCATCAACTCGATTTTGTGATATGCATGGAGGCTGCACTGACGCGGAATGGACCAGCGCGTCTTTTCGCTCAAATATACCCGGAGCCATGGATTCGGTGCGATAATAACTATCTAGTATATCAAACTACCACACTAAGCATCCTGACTCTTTGGCAGGTCAATTGGGAACAAGTGAACTCTTTCCCTTGTGTCAAATGAACACTGTGATACTAATCTCGTCTTTCTTCAGGATTATGAATCTATTCCTCAGTCCATATGCCTAAGGGATTCGACGAATTGTGGTCAGGGTAAAGTCCCCCTATACGCTGTTTTAGCGGAGTCTATCGAGGACGTGCAGGTAATCAAATCACTAAGTTTATCGTTGAGCGAGTCATCACAGGAACTGATATCAATAAAGATTGGCGTTGCTTTCTCAAGTACTCACAACCTTCGACTGGCGGTTAAGGCATCTGGCCACGACCTTCTGGGCCGCTCGACTGCGCGAAATTCGCTTCTTATTTCTACGCACAAGTTTCAAGATATCATCTTCGCTGAGAACTTTACCGTCAGCGGGAATAACGAAGGATCAGCTGTCACTGTTGGTAGTGGAGTTCCCCTGAACACTCTGTACCAGGCAGCTAAGGAGCAAGGCAAGATTCTCGTCGGTGGTGTTGCAGCGACTGTCGTTGCTGCTGGCGGCTACGTTCAGGGAGGCGGCTATTCAATGCTCTCGCCCCTGTTGGGCCTAGCTGCAGATAACGTCCTCGGTAAGCCTTAACCCTTCACTGTGAATCTCTTACTAACGAGTATGACAGAGTTCGAAGTCGTGACTGCTAACTCAACTTATCTGAAGGTAAACGACAAACAAAACACCGATTGTCAGTGCCCTGGCTTCTTCTAGCTTTACCGGTGACCGACTTTCTGATGTCCTACTAGTGTTCTGGGCATTACGAGGAGGCGGTGCAGGATCATGGGGTGTTCTCGTGTCAGCCACATTCCGTACATTCGCCACTTTCAATGCCACAATTTCGCAGGTGTCAATAGTCGCTAACGACACTGTAGCGATTGGATCGATCATAGCGACGCATGCCAAGCATATCTTTGATTGGGACGATCTACACGTGGGCCAATTTTTTACAGCGGATACGCACACACTTTCTTTGCTTTCATATTTTCCCAGAATATCGTTGAATGATGCTGCTGCTGCTCTGAAGCCATTATTAGATGATGTAGAGGTGTTTGGACAGATCGTTGAACAGCAATTCAACGAAGTCAACATAAATGATGCGATAAAAGTAGTCGACGATGTAGTTGGCTCGAATGGTGTGATAGGTTCAAGACTTATCCCAGAAAGCGCGTATCGCAACCATCCTGACGCTTTTGGCCATGTGTATACTCGGCTTTTGGAAGCTGGGGCTTCTGCGTGAGTTATCTTTTCAATGTCTGCTGATAATTCGACTCTGACTTTTGATGAACATAACGTCAATTAACATAGCGTCCTTGGTGTCTTAGTTGCGGGAGGTAGGAACTGTATAATCGCACAAGAAGTTCTTTGTACTCACTTGACAATAATCACAGGCAAGGTATCGGAAAATGCATTCATTGACTCTGCTATTCATCCCGCATGGCGAACAACGAAGACACATGTAGGAACATTTGTCTGTCCTTGAAACCGACATAATTTTTTTTTCAGATTATCCTCGCCAACACTTGGGAAGACTCCACGTCGCTGTCAAATATTTTATCCATTCAGAATACATTCAAGGACTCCCAGCTGCCTATCCTTCAACAGATCGCCGGATCACCTGGTGCCGCATACTCTAATGAAGCTGATTCTTTGGAAGAGGACTTCAAAACCACGTTCTTCGGACGTAACTATCCACGTCTCGAAGATATCAAAAGAAGGTATGATCCAAAGGACCTGTTCATTGTGGCAGCGGGAGTTCGTAGTGATAAGTGGGACAAAGACGGACTTTGCAGAGTAGACTGAATCCAACCTCTCCGCTCGAGTGCTTTACAGTGTAAAAATCATAGAATTTCTTCTACGTTTACTGACGGTGAGATTCTATCTCCAAAAACTTTGGCTACAAAAGTTGCACGCTCGCCGCGGCGGTCCAATATATTACCAGCATGAGACACTGTCTCCGATTTTACTTAAACTTGTTCACAACCACCATGGCCACCTTCCCTCCAGAGCTTGTGGAAATAATCATTTGGGAAATATGGCATACTGAAATGCCCTCTATTGTTCGACAGTCCTTTATGACAACTTGCCCCCGGATTAACCGAACGTGGAAGGCCGTCTTCGCTCCTATCGCTTCACAGGACATCTATATTCCCAGCCTCGCTTATATATACTACGTGTGCGACATAGCCGGGCGCCAAAGGTCCATCATATACCATGATCTCATCCCCCGACTTACCCGTACCATCACCTGCTTCGCCGATCTCCGAGAAAAAGGAAGGGAAAGGGTAGCAAAGGAAGCTTATATCCTCCTCATGGCGCTTCCTAACGACATTGGCCTCAGAGCTCTTTTCCCACAAGTTCCTCATATATCTTTTGAGCTCAGGTGCATAGGTGGTGCCAGCTATCCGGACCGTGAAATACGCGGTCTTCCCGTTCACATTCGCTATGACCGGTTCCTGTCTAAATGTCATACTGACGAAGGCGAAGGCGGGTATCTACGACTGGACATACATGTATCCATTAAGACGCATTCGCCTCACTCAAAGGTGTCATCTTACACCTTGACTGACTTGCGCAACGCTGGTTTGGGTTATACGAGGTTGTTTCGACGGTCCAATGCAGGTGGGGAGTATGAGACACTATGTCGTGGTGTCTTGTGTTACTCCGTGACATCTTACGTGCGTGAGTACGAGGGCGATATGAAGGATATCAATTGGTGCTTGTGGATGGCCTCCAAACGATATCAGAGTACATGGATGCCGTTCCTAGAACTGAAGTTGCTAGCTGCTCCCCGCCACTACTGGCAGTATAAGCGCTTGCAGTGGCATTTACCCGCTTTCACCTTCCGGTACAACAGTAATTTATCCTATCAAACCAGGCTGGGATGGCCCCTCATTAATATATAACCTGCCTTTCGAGGTTTAAAAACCTTGACTCATTAACGAGACAAGTGCAACGTCCTCGGCGTGCCGCTCTGCTGGTCGGAGGGCTCTCGCAATGCGAGGTGTACGAAGCTACACAGATGTTCCCCAATACATAACTTGGCCGAGAGCAGGAACGTTTGCTTCGGCGCCTCGGCCGAATCAACACTCATTTTAAGAATCCCGACATTCGCGGGCTTTCCCTCTTCCTTCACTACTTCCACCATCCCACATTCGCTTGTATGCATTAAACCTCACGCTCATTACCATGTCCACTTCTACGCTCACTGATTTTGTATCTTCTCATACCATGCTGCTCAAAGTCGCACTTGGCTGCCTGGTTGGGCCTCTTCTAGTCCTTCTATCGCTCGCATTATGGTACATGACCCGAACATCTGTTTCTCGGCGACGTACCGTCTCTGACATTGAGGTGTGTTATGGGCTCTTTCTCGCCTTCACTCATTGTACAGAGAAATGTAGGTCAATGTCAAAGAATCTACTTCTTGCGCATCCGACATCTTTCCGAGCCCCCTCGACTCTTTGAAATCTTATCCTTCATTGTATTTCGGTTCTAATGTCCCCGTTTCGAATTCGAATTCTTTGCCTCCTCTATCCTTATGGCAAGCTGCGGACCAAATTGTTTATCCTTTCCCGCGACCACGTTCAAATTTCTCTTCTTCCCAAGCAGGCACTTCAGATTCATTCAGCTTAACAGACAATCTTGCTCGACCGCTGCCTGCCCCTCCGCTCTATGTTGATGTCATTGTTCCGTACAACCAACAGGTCGCTCTTTGTGGAGGGTCGAACTCTATGGCGTACGGATATCGCAAACCAGATTGTGTAGATTATGCCCGCCCTCGAGCGAGACGGAACGCACGGCCTGCAATCACTATTCCGCCGCTTGTCATTGTAAAGAAAGGTTCAAACACGGCTCTTGATTTACGTCGCACCAGCAGCCTTGATGGGATCTCCACGGTATCATCGCCGCCATCGGTCAAGCGAAAGGAAACGACCACATATCCAAGCACTCTTGCCTCAGAAATCCCAAAGTACATTCTTCCCTTCGTCGACAAGGATCTTCCTCCGACTCCGCTGCTTCTTGTGGATAAAGCATCTGCTTCGCCTTCTGTCACCACTGCAGATTCGTCAGCTCTTTCTCCTAATATGCGAAAGCAAAAGTCCAAAGAGTCTACGCGCTGTCCTCTCTCCGGAATACCGAAAATCCGATCTGTAATTCCTTTCGTTGATGAGGAGAATCTTCTATCACGTTCGTTACTTTCTGCTAGGGCAAACACTCCAAGGACGAGGCATCTAAGTATGGAGACTGTCAAGCCATCATTACGGACCGCAGGAAAGGAGAATACCCTTCCTCTGGTTGTCGTAACGTCGAAATGGACGTCCACACCTCCTCTTTCTGTGACCAAGAAGAAGAAGAAGAAGAATTCTACGAGCAAGACGTTGGCTTTGTGCGATGTTACCAACACAAAGAAGAGCTGGGAGGTGTTTAGGGCTCGTGGTGCAATACGGAAGGAACTTGGCCTCCCTTGTCTTGTCAGGAATGACGGCGAAGAAATTCTGGGTACAATTTTAGAATAATTTTCCTAGGTCAGGGTATTCTGTATGGGGCTTGCGTCAATCTATTTCTCTCATGATGTATTCTGCTGGTGGCTGCACGCCTGTACTCGGATTGTGCGCTCTTTAGCTCTCAAAAGTGCGTACTTGTAGCTTACTCTTAGCTAAAACAGGTATTATGGCCGGCGTCTCGGTCTCGACTATTTTTGGCGTCTTCTGTCCTTTCGTCGAGCAGTCGAGCTATAATAACTTTCGGATGCTATCGTAACCTGTCTCACCGAATGTGTTTATGTAGGAGGCACTGCTTGAAGTGGCGTTATTGTTCAGTAAGACGATGGTAACGATAGTCTTCTTAACATCTTGGACAGAATGTCTGAGCTGAGATATCTAAGTGGCTGTTAGTCTCAACAGGATTGACTAATTGTTTTCTGAAAGACGGCACAGTAGATAACCGGCCTTCTTTACGCCTCTGTATGGTCCTATGTTCACTCTGTATAACATCATTCTTCTGAGATTTTCAGGTGACAGTGATGTAAAATTCAGTATAAAATCAATATAAAATCCACTCTTCAAATTGAGATACTTTCCTATACCATGATGAACTCTGTGAATTGTGATGGACCGTCGTAAAACACTCATTGTGCCTCAGAATATCACAAAAATTGTGAAGATATTAATATACAGACATATAAAACCAATTATGCGGGCAGAAATATGAGGAACTGTCGAGAGAAAAAGTCATTTCGATATCATTATACCGGAACACTGATAAGTTACTGACTGCAAACGTGCGATACATTTTACCAGCAAACCATGTGAGATGGACGAAAAAAAGTTGAAACTACGATTCGAGTCTGACAACGTATACTATTGTCTGTAGATAACTGAGGTATAAAGTCTTCAACTCATATAAGTGCGCTACCTAATCACGGTTTTCCAGAATTAATTATTTAACTACACTTTTGTACGTTGGGGCGCACGTGTCAATGACGTAACCGATATACCCCCTTCATTGCAACTGCATCCTCGACCCTCATGTATCGATGAGTAGCCGTCGTTCTTCCCACTCGACTCGAACGCGTACCTCGTCCACTGCACGACCACCGTCCTGGAGGACGCTCTCTTTAAGCAAAGGAACAGCAGCTGTTAGAGTCAGCCTGGTACACGCCGAGCCGGAACGGGGCCTCGGAGCCTTTGGTTCAGCTATTGACGGGCTCCCATCTTCTCCAAAGAGAAACGGAAGATTATCTAGAGATATTGGAGCTGCCGTGGCAGGCCCCAGCGGACTGAGCTACGAACAGAAGAACTCGCCGAGTTCGCCACAGGAGAGCGATACAGAGGAGATGAAAGGTGTGTTTTCATGCAGGGGAGCCAAAATTTTCCAGATATTAAGTCATTTGGTAGTGAAATTGCCTACAAACTCTCCTACACCAACACCAAGCACGAGTGAAACGGTCGCGCCTCCAACGGCGGCAGGAAACGACCAAGCGCCGCCTCCGGGTATGCGCTTGTATGCTGTTGTGCTAAAACGTGGCTAATGCTTTGTAACTTCGCGCCACCAGCTGCGACGATAGAAACGGATGCTTCAACATCGACGCTAGGCACAAGTCCAGAAGCTCAACCAGAAAACACGCTGGAACCGCATGCCGGAGACGACGATACACCCCCTGAGGCAATTACCGTTCCGGCACCTGCACAGTCCGTCGGCACCATCCCATTCCCCACTATACCCTCCTCCCCGCCCCGAACTTCTTGGTTTGGTTCCTTAGGACGCTCCCGGGGCCGAGAGAAAGCGAAGGAAAGTCGAGTTTTCGTGGAGAGCAACCTACGGGAGGCGAGTTCGGGAATCGATGAGGACTCTGTTATGCATGATTCTAGCCATGAACAGCAGGACTGTGATGCGAAGGATGTACCGGAGCCTCCGAAGATCGAAGAAGATGAGCCTCAGCCACTGACCGTACCAGAGATGGAACCATCAGCGGTCCCGACACCTTCTCCGCCTCAGCCAATGCCGTCACAGCCGGTTGATGCGGCCACTGCTTCACGCCGATCGTGGTTTGGCGCGTCAGTATCAGCTTCGCCTCCATCTGCACGTTCGATTCCATCGTCAATCGACGAGGACGTTCCTGCATTGTCGACTTCGCCTCTACGCCCTGAAAGTCCCCCCAAGAGGCCTAGAGTGGAGAGCGTCAGCGATGGTAAACGTGCCAGACTCGATTCATTAAATCCCTCAAGTAGCAGATTTACCATCAGTATTCCTCTCCTGGGAAGACCGAAAGTTCCTTTAGAGGAGGCAATGGCTAGCGCTCCCGCAGTTATGGATCATACTCAGGCCGGCGAGCCAGATGGAACTGACACCGATAGTACGATCACTGCTGACACCGACATTACGATGACTACGAGTACACCGGCAACTACGATAGCTGCAATTGAGGAGTCGCCGGAGAAAGCGCCCGTGGTTGAAATCGTCAAGGAGGAGGTTAGGGTTAGGGCTAGCGGAAGGGAAGAAGTAGGGAACCGAACGTCATGGTGGGACTACGTTGGATGGGGTGAGAGTGTACGTTCAACAGCCGCTGCACCTGCGCAAACAGAGGAACTGTCGTCGACTATCGACGCTCCCTGTGGAGGAGCGTCCCTCTAATACCTGTGGTTGATGATCCACCTGTTGTTGAAGTACAACAAGACGCGACGCCGGCAGAAGAACCTGCGACAGAAGAATCTCATAAGCCCAAGCCCTCTTCGTCCTCTATCTTTTCGTCGGACACTCGGGCGTCTTGGTATACTCCATGGGCGTGGTATTACTACTCTACTACATCCGAATCTGCGCCTACGGGAATGACGCCTAGTGAAATGGTCAAAGAGGAGGCGCTGGCAAGAGATAGTGCAGAGTCTAACGAGGTAGTTATGACAAATGCAGATGATGACAAGAAAGAAGTCACAGAAGAAGAGGTCAATCCTATAGCTTCAACAATTGCCACAAACCGCTCGGGATGGACTGCCTTTTTCTCCTCTGCTTCGTCGTCGAGATTGGGAGCCAAGCGCATAGAAGATGTCAAACCAAGCGGAGAGATGGAGGTTATGGACATTGATGAAGATGATAACCCTGGTAACTCCGAGGCGAAGGACAGTCAGAAATCCGAGGACGTGCTGAAGAAGTTGGGTCAAACTGATAAACCGAACGTGGAATCACCGCCACCTTCCCCGACACGAACGAAAGGCAAGGATGGGGAGACCAAGCGGGAGATTCCACAACTCATCATCTCGGAGGATGTCAAGTCCAAGGCGGCAAAACGCAAGTCATCTGGCTCGCGCCCTCCGTCTATATCGTCATCGAAACCTCCCTCGACGAAGTCTGGCACAAACACTCCAAGAAAACGTCCGGTGCAACAACTCCGCCCAAGAAATCAGTCGCACCACGTACGCCGCCTCCACCAAATCTAGTACTGCCTACGTGGCAAGACACCTTCCATTCAGCACCTCGTAATGTCGTTCCCGCTACCCCACAATCATCGAGTAGGCTTGGCAGAACGGTTAGATTCCTCCTTGGAGGTAGCACGGATGAAGGTAAAGGGAAGGATAGAGCGGACGTGGGTGTTGGTTTACCGAGAGCTTGGGATGTTCTCCAAGGGCAGTCGTCTCCTTCGGAAGCCGGTATGGAGGATGTGCTGAGAGGCTGCAAGCGAGTTGTTGTCATTGGTATTCATGGATGGTTCCCCGGTGCTATCATGCGGACTGTCCTTGGAGAGGTTGGTTTATTCCATGATTTCTTCGCCACTGCCTCTCTCTGTTCATCAAACGTCCTCTTATGTTTGTTTTCTTAGCCCACAGGTACCTCTCCCAAGTTTGTTTCCATGACCCTTCAAGCACTCGAGGAGTTCCAAGCTAGACATAATGTAAAGCTTGATAAGGTGACCGGAATTCCGTTAGAAGGGGAGGGAACGATTGGTGGTAGGGTTGACAAGTGAGCTGGATACACTTCTTGTGAATATGTTCTAATGAGCCCTTATCAAGATTATACACCTCGTTGACGAGCAACGCAGAATGGATGGATGATTTGCATGAATGCGATGCCCTCATAGTTGCTACGCATTCCCAGGGGTCTGTAGTGTCGACTCATCTGTTGGATCGTCTGTTAAGAGAAGGTCACCTTGTCGCTTCGTTCACACCCGGCGAACGGGAGCCGCTGTCCCCCGGTATCGAACCGGGCCTTGTAGTAGGCAGGAAACCGCAAAGGATTTGCTGCCTCGCTTTGTGCGGTATCCATTTGGGGCCCTTGCGTTATCTTAGCACAAGCTCGCTCTTCCAGCCATACTTCCAGTACTTCGAGAGCGAGGCGGCGCGAGAACTATTTGAATTCCAGGTGCGGTGTAGTGCATTTATGGTTGTGGTGTATGTGTCCAACTGTTTCCCCTGTAGAATACGGAAAGCGATGTATCGAAGGCGTATATCTCTGCTCTGCAAAATGTTGTAGGCCATGGTGTCAGTGTCTCTCAGTGTCTCATTGTCCGTCTCGCTGACCTGGGTCTTCAGGCTAAAATGGTTTACATCGCGTCACTGAACGACCAAGTCGTCCCTTTGTACTCAGGCTTGTTCACGAACGTGAATCATCCCTTGATCTTGAGAGCAGTTTATATAGATGGTGATGCATATCAGTACGTGTTTTTTGAATCATTGTCGACTCCCTATGCTGATCTCTATGTTCATAGCTCGTCGGATTTTCTGTCGAACCTTCTTGTCTTGCTCCTTCGAATCCTGAATACCGGTTTGTCTGATTCGGGACTGATTGCTCACTTGTCGGAGGCTACTGCGGGTTCTCTGAATGGTGTGGGTCACTCAACAGCATATGAGGAGGTGGGGACGTATGCGTGAGTGTCCTTGTCTATAAATACTGATTGCTGCAGTGTTTCCTGACTGTACACTGCTTACAGCCTTGCCGTAAACTATCTTTTCCTAGCTGACGATGGCACCGATACCAACCAAGTTGAGCTGAAACTGGATGACTTCAATGCAGCAACAGAGCAGAATGATTACGAGGTGCGTCTGTTTTCTGTCTCGTGTGATAAATGATTACTCATCAGCGTGCACGCAGATTCCGTGGTCTCTCCGAGATCTCATTGCAGATCCCTCTGTGCAGCGGTTGTTCGAAGGGGAGTTTCTGAAGCCTGAGAGATGCATTCAAAGAGTGGCATCCCAAGACGACGATTTTGAGGGATGTCAAGAGGAAGCTAGCTCCGATTACGAAGAATGAAGGGGAAGTACGTCAGGCGAGCATCTGTCACCCACCATCCTGGGTAATAGTAAACTTTAACTGGTTGTATACATACTTTTTTCGCATCAGGGACGGTTCAAGAGTGGAGTTCATTGTATTAAATGAGTCATGCTGCTACACAATCGCATGCTATATGTACGTATAGAAGAAATATATAACTATTGATTTGGAGTCTGGGTTTTGGACATCTTTACAAGGCAACATGGTGTGGGAAAAGCAACGACCTCAGCGAGACAATTCCCATGTGTGTGGGTTGTATTCTGTTCTTCCTCGCCCATTTATCCTTTAACTCGTCCAAGTTTTTTGTCAGTGGAGCGCCGTGAATCCCGTATAAATTTGGGTTTTTCAGCCTCGCTTATTTATACGATTCTTATAAATAAGACTTCGTTTCACCTAACGCGTTTCTTCTTCCGCCTCGTTCGTTCCTCGCTCGACTTTCCCTCTTCAAGCAGGTGAAATGTTTATTGCGACATCATCCCGAAAGACCGAGCCTTGGCAATGATGGCGATTGCGAGGACTGACTTTTCTGGCCGGTGATAGGACCCCTGTTCGATACCAAGGATTCTTGGCGTGGAACGGATTGCTGTTGGCAATTAGCTCGGGAAAACGATTGGGAGGTCTCATCTCCGTCACGTTTGTTCATCCGATTGGGTGTATGCAGGCATGCTGGATATAGGCCTGTTCATATGGGGTATCAGTAGCGTGAGCAGAGTCCAGACTGTTCAATATTCTATGTTCAAGTTCCTGACTTATCTCTGGCATGCTCTCTAGCCTGTCGCAGCTTGATTTTTTTTTTCTTAGTTCCAAAAAAAATCTATGAAAAGCGAACGCGTCACTTAGAACCTCTTCAATGTCGAGGCCCTCAAGTCGAGCAGGACCCATGCTGCCTTAAACTTTTGGGCTGACCCGGCCCGGGATCAAAACGTTCTAACAAGTTAACACCTCACGCGATCACTCGCCAAATCCAAGAAGGCTTCTTACCTAGAGTATTTGCCAACGATACTATTTTGTACTCCACGTTTCGCTCACGATGGTGGGACATTATCAGGGCAATTTTCGATTTCAACTCGACCTTGTGAAACTTTTGTGGAGGTCGCTCACATATCCCACACCATTCGGGACCGGCCATAACGCCTCACGCTGCGTTTTCGCTACGGAATGTGAATTCTCTATAAGTCGGATTGTATAAATATTCGAGTGGTCATCTAGGCATATTCAGCTCATCATGCTTTCTTTACTCGCATCGTTTACCATCCTTTCGCTCTTGCGACTCCATCCTGCGGCTGGCGTTGTCGTCGAACCAAGAGCTGGCAAGCCTGCTAACAGCCGCTTGAAGGAGTTCACTATCGACCTTGTCAACAACGCTTTGGCGCCTGATGGCCACCTCAGAAGTAAGAGGAATCCCTAGTCCCTGGTACAGCTAATGTGTCAATACCCACTAGGCACGGTTGTCGCCAATGGAACGTAAGTAGAGCATTTATGTAAATTTCTGGGGCTAACCCATCGCTGGCAGATATCCTGGACCCCCGATTTTGGTTAACAAAAACGATATTTTGTCTATCACGCTTAACAATGACTTAGTTCGTTCTTTAGTGCTCTTTTGGGTGCCCTCAGCGCTCATGTTTCTTAGGTCGATACTTCCATGCGTGTGTCTACTTCTTTGGTCAGTATGCATTCCTGTATCTTTTGTATCCCATGATAGTTAACTCGCCTGCGAAACAGGACTTGGATGGAATTTTCTACACCTCGGAGAATTTGTGGAATGAAGGCAGTCCTTTTGTCACCACTTGCCCTCTTTCACCCGGTAACAGTTTCACGTATGCTGTTGACCTCAGCGAATTCGGTCAGACGGGAACGTATTGGTATCACAGGTAAGTGTTCTTCCTTGAATCAAAGCTGTGTATTTACTCTTTCTATACAGTCAATTGAGCCTCCAATATCTCGATGTAAGTTCCATTATTAACTGAAATGCTCATTCTGATTAATTGCAGGGATTCCGGGGCCCACTGATCATTTACGGTTTTCCTTTTTCCTTTCCTCTTCTTCGCAAGCTGAGACAGGTAACCAGATCCACAAGACCCACTGGCTCATTTGTATGATGTCGACGATGAGTCAACGGTAGAGGCTTCATCTGGCGGTATTTCACTGCACTAATCCGCCGTCCTAGATCATCCAACTCGGTGACTGGTGGCACAACAGCACCTTGCCTATGTTCGAGCAATTCGCCGCGACGGGTATTATCCCGTGGGTCTTTTCTCATTTTCCCCGATTTAGCTCTGATTATGCACTTTTGCTAGAGTATCTGATTCCGGGACTGTCAATGGTGCTGGACGTTACAACGGCGGTCCTGAGGTTGACTGGTCTGTTATTAACGTCAAGTTTGGCAAGCGATACCGATTCCGTATCATTAACGAGTCGGCGCGGAATGTGTTTACGTTCTCCATCGACAACCACGCTATGACGGTCTGCTTTGCCCCATAGATTAAAATGGCTAACGTACTCACTTTGATATAGGTCATTGAAGCTGACGGCCAGGAACTGCAGCCTTCGGTTGTGGACAGCATCGAGATGTTGGCGGGGCAACGATATTCTGTCGTGGTAAGTCCTATTGCTATCAATAGTTTTCACTGAGACTCAAGATTGCTATCACCAGGTCAAAGCTGACCAACGAGTCGGCAATTACTGGGTTAATGCGCCCTATGTAAGTTTTCCGAGAACTGATATCGCTCTTGAGTTTCATGCCTCCATAGGTCGGTGGAAGTCCTGCGAGAAATTTGAATCGTCAGTGGAATTTTTGTTCCAAGCAGTTATGTTTTACTCTCAACCGTAGAGAACGCTACCTTGTCCCGGGCTATTTTGCGGTACGAGGGAGCTCGAAAAGTTGATCCTACAACCCCCATGACTTTGGGTCCCGTCGATGGTACTCCAATGATCGAGGGTCATCTCCGTCCCCTCCATCCCGAACCTGTGTGTTTTGGTCACTCCATCTCTCTTTGACTACATTATAAGATTATTCCACAGGCACCCCCCTCAGATGTCAACATCACCCTGGAGTTCGTCGTCACTGCCGGAAAAGCCATTTGGAACGTCAATGGAGTTTCGTACCTTCCGCCCGCTGTGCCCACCCTCATGAAAGTTCTTGATGGTGCTAGGACTGCCGCAGACTTCAATGAGACGGAGAACACATTCGTTCTTCCTGCTAACTCTACTATCCAGATTGAGTTCCCGGCCAAGTAAGGGTATTTCCAACTGTATCGACCTGTCACTCACATATTATGAACAGCGATGATGATGATGCACACCGTGAGCTGCTTAGTTCTTCCCTCGTTGAGTAACTTCTCATTCTTACTTATCTACAGCTATTCACATGCACGGTGTACGTTCTTTTTCCGAGTTGCTGTCCTTGATCTAACGCATTTATTTTCATCCAAATTCAGATGGACTTCTGGGTCATCAAGTCTAACACCACCGAGGAGATCAATACTGTGGACCCTATCAAGCGCGACACCGTAGCTGCTGGCGCTGCTGGCAGCATCATCCGTTTCAGGACTGATAGACCCGGCAAGTTTTGATTGCTTACCTCTGTGTATGTACTTGACGAATTGTGCACTTTTTTAGGACCGTGGTTCTTCCACTGTCATATCTTCTGGCACTTGCAAGCCGGCCTCGCCACTGTCATGCTGGCCGATCCTGCTACTGCTGCGAAGAAGATCCACCCAGATGCTGCTTGGAACACTTTGTGCCCTACTTACGACGCCCTTCCGGCTGAATTGCAGTGATTGCTGATCAAACCTTCATAGCTTCATCAAATTCATTACTACTAGTTTATATATGTAAATTGACTCCTCGCGTTCTGCGTGTTTTCTTTCGTTCCGGACTGATTGTGGATGTGGCACGATTCTCCTCGGATCACGACCATGCGTACACTGTCTGGGATATGAACGGCTTCTACTGAGTGATCGTTTCAAAAAAAAAAAAAAAAAGCACTGACATAAAACCATGGTGCCACCCTTGCGCCTGGGTGCTGCAAGTATGCTCTTCAAATGGACACCTTAGCTGCACATGCCCTGTTGCATCTGCATGCGCGTACAACTCGCCTATCATTCCCCTTATCCTTCCAATCAATCCGGTACGCCACTAC
Organism: Armillaria novae-zelandiae; assembly: GCA_030435655.1. NCBI lineage: Eukaryota > Fungi > Basidiomycota > Agaricomycetes > Agaricales > Physalacriaceae > Armillaria > Armillaria novae-zelandiae. The sequence continues at coordinate 573,310 of JAUEPR010000022.1, forward strand.
TAGGAGTTGGACACATGCTTAATGATACAGCCACCGAGCGCAGAGTCAGATTGTCCACACTGATACAATTCCGACTCGTAACATTTGACATTCCGGTTTTTCCGTAATCAGGAAGATCCACTTCATCTCTCGATGTTTGTTCACTTATACTTTGGCGTGCAGTTGGTAACTTGATAACTGAAAACTGAATCTCAGTCTGTGTCACGTTTATTTCGCTTCACCAGTTAATTTACTCCCAGACTGGAAGCTTACCATCGCTTGCATATCATGCTAGATTTCATATGGAAATCTTTATCCAAGGGATTGTAAGAAAATGTGACCGGTAGGTTTGCGTGGGCGCAAGAGCAGTGGATAGAGCGGTACGTTGCTTTGACGAGGCAATTTTTTTGTAGAGCGCGTATTGAATACTTAGCAAGCTGCAATTAACTATGTTAACCCAGTTTATTCGCTCGGGTGAGGGGGCGAGCCCTATTGATGAGAGAAACAACCGCAACGATATAGCCATTACCAGAAGTCTACAAGAGGGAAAGCATTACTATTTTGGTTCTCAAAATGGTAGTGATATGTAGTGATTCAGGGCTAAAATATGAGATATCGGACAAAAGATGGTTCGGTCCGGGAATCCGGATTGATTTGCGCTAAATTGTCCGCAAAATTTCTCCCGCTTCTAACTTGAAATCCAACTCTGTACCGAAGCCAGCTTGACAGGTCGCTCTTGAATACCCCTAAATCATGCTAACTCAGACAAAAGTTTCGCTCCTCAGATCCACCAATATGCTAACTACGGACAAATAATTCGTACCTCTTTTTTCGTGCTAATTTCCAGGAAAAGCCTTTGCTTCACGGGGCAGCTGCCTCATTGAAGGCTTGGAAGCGCATAAATTGATCATCTGAACGAACTCAGGAAACGCCCTACTCATGCCTCATGTACACATCGAGTCATCTTCGTTCTCGGCAAAGTAGGTGACGACGACGGCTCCGGTTACTCTCCGGATTTGGCATTGGACCTTAAAGTTATGTAGCAAGAGTCAGAGAGACGAATCAGGCTCAGTAATCACTTATCCTCTCCCTCTATATTCCCATTTGCATCTGAATGGCCTATGCAGATCATTCCCGCGACCCCTGGCAAGCATCTTTTGGTGTCAGCTTGCAAGTACACTAAATATATCTTCAGTCCTTGGGTAATTCTCAATGAATTTGGTGCTGCATTCGCAATGGGTGCCGTTGGTGGCAGTATCTGGTATGGCATTAAGGGTGCCCGAAATTCCCCTAGAGTACGTGCAAGCTACATGCAGAAGAATTCGTTCCCACTGCTCCGTTCAGGGTGAAAGGTATATTGGCGCTATATCATCGATAAAAGCGCGCGCGCCAGTTACAGGTGGTAATCTTGGTGTATTCGGAGGACTGCTCTCAACATTCGACTGTGCAGCGAAAGGCTGGAGACAAAAAGATGATGGATGGAACGCTATTATATCTGGATTTCTGACCGGTGGGTGTCTAGGCGCTCGAGGTACGCTATTGTTTCGTCTTTCCCCTCAAATTTATAGCAACTAGTTCCACCCTTTTTTCTGATACTTAGGTGGACCAAGATCTGCTTTAGGATCTGCTATAGTATGTGGTATCGTTCTCGGCGTACTCGAGGGTGTGGGTGTTGTTGTATCACGAGTACTTAGTGAAGGAAACCGCCCACAAATGGCCCCATGTGCGCTACAATCTCTTTCAATTCAATTCTTGTTTATATTATATATACACAGTGCCTGCGTCGATAGCTCCCCAACAGCCACCCTCTTCACTTGTCCCTGGCTTGCAATAGAAACCGTTCCGTCCATACACCACTTGTATACGCAATCGTTTCTAGATATAATTCTACCCTGCTCTCAAAATATCGTCACTTAATAAGGGAGTGAGCAGATTTCTGACCTCCTTCATTATAGCTCAATGGGACTCGGTTGACGGTGGCATCTTCCCGTCTTCCCGGTACCAGGCAAAAAGACCGTTCCTCATTATTGTAATGTGTTCTGACCTCATCGATACACTTTTCAGGTTGACGATAGAGCGACGCCATCTGCATCCAAAAGTTCGTTCGATGGCTCGCCAAATATCTTTTCTCGTACTTGTATATTCTAGAACTTATTACTATAACACTTGGGCCCTACGCTACGAAGGCCGAAACTCAGGACCTCCTCCTCCCCCAGCAGAGGGTTGAAAATACATGATGACATATGAACCTCGAAGTCTGATCGTCTACGCACGATCGAGATCGTCCAATCCGCTGTAGTTCACCACAAGGTCTGCAGATGGGTATCTTAACTTCTCCCGCGCCATGTACTAAGAGCCACCAAGGAGTCCGTAGGACGAGCTATCCATATGGCAGTCACCAGGACCTGTACGGCATCTGGCGAATTGCCAAGGTTTTTCAATTCAATGGTAGAAATACAGTGCTTGTATAAAGAGCCTGACTTCAAATCCATGCCAAGTTTCAATCATCCGCACAATAATGTTTTACTATACAGAATATAACTAGCTCCGCGTGTTTCATTAAAGCACACAAAGGTCAGACTAACCAGATTAATGAAATGATGTATCGAACTCATAGTCGCATGATGAATGGCATGATTGGAGAGAGAAACAGCAAAGAGACCCAGGTCGAGTACTTCTTCCGCAGGTTTCCTGTAGAAGTCGTCAGTGCCACCATGGAGAAGAGAGTGTAACAGTTTTCGAAACAAGGGGTTAGCGGTTCATTACCGATTGACAGCAGCCCAGTTTAGGATAAGCGCGGCCGGCGCGGTCCTGGACCGGCAATTCGAAATTCCAACCATGTCATTGCTGCCACTACTAATAGCTGTACATCCACCTTCTCCGCCCCACCTTTTCCTTTCCTGCCACCTCGCTCCCTTCATTCACTGGCGTCCGCCATGAATTTCTTCAAAACAAAGCCACGGACACCACCAGATCTTGTGCGAGGTCTTCGCGATGCAATTCCAAGGCTCGAATCCAGTGCCCCAGGAGGTGATACTCGGAGAAAGGCCAGTAATCCTTTCATCTATCCATCGCTGGAATGATTACCGAAGTTCTGTTCAGGCCAGCGAAGATGTGTCGAAGAATCTGCAGCAGATAAAGGCCATACTGTATGGTGATGGTGGTGCGTTGCGCTCCGTTCTCAACTAAACCTCAAGCTCACAAAGGCCCACCTCTAGATCCATTACCGGAGCTGGTTGCACAGCTAGCCCAAGAAACGTATAATACCGATCTCCTGCAGCACCTCGTCCAAAACATCGCCCGATTCGAATTTGAAGCTCGAAAAGATGTTGTCCAGATATTCAATAATCTCCTCCGACGTCAGATCGGGTCGCGATACCCTACGGTCGAGTATCTGTCAGGGAAGCACGAGATTCTATTTGCGACGCTCGCTGGCTACGAGAACGAGGACGTAGCGCTCAATACGGGCATGATCTTAAAGGAGATGCTGAGGCACGAGGCGTTGTGCAAGATTCTCCTTTATTCGGATAAGTGAGTCGACTTGCTGATCACCGATCTTTCATCTGTGAGCTTACACCGTCTAGATTCTACAATTTCCCCCATTACATTGAAACCACCGACGTTCGGCATTTCATGTGATGCTTTTGCTAACCTCAAGGAGACGCTGACGCGGCACAAGCCGATGGTGGCGGAATACCTCGACAAGAATTACGATCGATTCTTTTCCTCCTTTACAACCCTCATTCTCTCCAACAACTATGTCACGAAACGGCAGTCTCTCAAGCTTCTAGGCGAGATTCTCCTTGATCGTGCCAACTTCAACGTTATGACACGGTATATTGCCAACGAGGCTAACCTCAAGATGATGATGAATCTACTTAGGGACAAGAGCAAGAACATACAGTTCGAGGCGTTTCATGTGTTCAAGGTGAGCGCTCTTCCGGTCTTGCCGATATCTATATTGACCCCGGTGGTGGCCTAGGTGTTTGTAGCAAACCCCAAGAAGCCCCCTCAGATCGAGTCGATACTCCGGAGGAATAAGGAGAAGCTCCTGCAGTTCTTAAAGAACTTCCACAATGACAAAGACGGTACGTCACCTCCGCCTTTTCGCCGCTTAACGCGTGTTAATTTATTCCTTCAGATGAACAATTCAGCGATGAGAAACAGTTCCTTATCGTCCAGATACAAAGTCTCTAGTGTTTTTCGTTCACACAACGGGTCAGTCTTCTTTGTATCTCTCGCCACGCACCTGCATTGGTCATCCACGCGTCTCAATTCATCTTTTGGCACTCCCTATAATAATACTCACTTATTTGTTTGAATACTGCTTTCACGTTTCGTCTTACATACTCTCATCCTTTTCTACATCCTCACATCTACCACAGTACAGACCGCCCCTCTTCAGCCAATATCCTCATTATTGCTCAGTCGTTTTGTGGTATGTAGATAGACCACCCTGTTTCTCACACAAGATCTGTACCACCAGTTCAATCTTTTCTCAAATAGCTCCCGTGAAACATTTGTAAATAGGTTGACTTGACTACCCGTCAGAGCCATACGAAGGTTGTCCTAGTGGGAACATCAAGGTTTCTTGCGACTTCTTCGAGATCCCTGCCCTCGTTGACCCTACGGAACAACGCAACACCGCCAGTTCCAGCTACACCACTTGCGACCAAATATTCCGAGTCCTCGCCACCGAATTCCATTCCACGCACTTGATCCAAACCAGTGTATACGTGATTAATGAGCTCCAGTTTCCCGTTGACATACCGGAAGATTGCAATCGCGTCACCACGCTCGTCAATCTGCCCCACGTTTCTATTCGACGCGTATATGTATTGCACCGGGAACTTGACCGAAGTTTTAGGAATGAGAAGCTCAGCAGCGGCGAAAGACGCGTTAATCGGTGGGTTTGGGGGTATGATGGAGACATTAGCAAGAAGTGCGGCAGTCGTAGTAGTATCAAAGGAAGGGATCCTCTGGACCGTGAGCGTAGACGCAAGTTCGTGTAGAGTAAACAGCAGGCTACCTTCAGAATGATCGATAAGGTTTTAGACTCAGAACATGGAGCGTATCGTCAGATGAACCGACCTTCAACAGCTATATGCCTCGGTCCGGATCCTGTAGGCTGGGCGATTGACCCGGCTATGCTCCAGTTTCCAGAGGATTTGTTCTCCCTGAGCCGCCAGATGGCGTCGCCTCCCTGCATATGTGATCAGCGTTGCATGTACCATAGGGATGGAGCCAACCTTACCAAATCAGGAACTAACACCTCACTTCCGTACTCCAGTGCCATATGAGGGTGAGATACGCCTCCGCTACGAACGGGGAACGATATGACGTCGCCGGTGTTGGCGAATTCCAATGGCGTATGTGCTGCTGTAGGAATAATGCGCCCGTTGCCGCTCCCATAGTTCATTGCGGCAACTTGCCCGGTAGAGAGGGCGACTGCGAAAGCGGGGCTGTCGCCGTCGGTTGGCATCGTGTCGACCGCCTGGGAGAGTATGCCATCTGATGTCACCGTGAAAGACTGTACAGCTCCTTCGGTATTTTCGTTTGTCGCGCTGCATCATGCGATCAATTAAGATCACATGAATGTCGTCATATGAGGATGGATACTCACTACAGGATGCTTTTGTTGGTTGGGTGCGAGGTTATCCAAGAAGGATTGGCACCAGATGGATATTTGCCTGTCAGTGATAGGGTGGATGCATCTGAGTTGAAGAGGTACGATGCGATAAAGACGTCATAGCCGCCAGCGAGGATGGTAAAATTAACCATCGCGATTTGGACAAAGGCGGGTGGAAAACGATGAAGATGCAATGGGTTGGAGCACTTTATATATGCAAATGAAAATACACGTTACACGAGCATGATTCTTCAACATGGTTTCAGATCTTGGGTTGTCTGGGGCAGTTACCATCGGTCCGAATAACGCCGGCGATAATTTGTGTCACGTAGACGGAGGATAACCAAAATATGCAGGCAACCCCCGAATCTTTGCCAGACTTCTAGCGGTAGCTTCTACCGGAAGTATGCGTCTCGCACGAAGAAGGGTTCGATGCGCTTCACGGAAACGAGTCGCGGTTGCGTACCAAATTCATGTGCACATGCCAATCTGTCCAGTGATGAAACCACACGCCAAAGCATAAATCAAAAGTTCAAGCTTGGACGAGAAATTGAATGATATCCTGGGGCTTGAATTGTGCTGTAATTTAAGCTTCACGTAAACTGCGAAAGTCGGGTTACCGTTTGAATTCTCGTGGGATCACATGCGTTCGAGATCAGGTTCCGATGGGACTTTTAGTCAATGTATACAATGCCTGTACCGCTCGTGAGCCGTCACCAATCGCGTTTTGCACCAACGTAACCTCACCTTTCGCTACTCGTGTTGAGCCTCGCAATTCGACTCCTCACCCCTATCCTAGAACACAACCTTGTGTCTCTATTCAGGAGCGACGTTGACTAATAAAAACGCCTTCCCTTCAACCACTCAATTCACTGTTATTTTCTTCATTGGACTCGTCATCTTCGTCCAAGTAATCCGAGTCATCATCTTCAGGCAGCGCAGTCCAGAAGCTCCATTCGACCATTTTCAGTGAAGGCGGCCTTTCGTCTCTTGGGATGGTTTTCTTCTTCTCAACCCAGCTCCGTCGAAACTCCTCGTCGGAATACATTGACGTCATGCAAGAGTCGCATTCGCCGGTCCACATGTTCTCATTGTTGCTGTCGTCGGCTAAAATAGTAGTGCCCGAAGAAAGGACGCCTATGCTCAGATACACGTATTCCAGCTGTCCTAGGCACGATAACACCTTCGGGTAATGTCCCTTAAGATAAACGAGCCTCAGCAACGAACAGAATATGAAGAAGTGACTTACTGGAAGTCCAAGGCCATCTTTGTACACGATCTTCGCCGGACAAGGATCTCTGAATCTGGCAATACTGCAAGTATTGCATAGTCCACACCATATTTGCAACTGATGCAATCGGAGAACGCGCAATGCTGGAAAACTCCTGGAGATACCACGGAGGACCATAGGAGAAGGCCACAGGACATCTCTCAGATCTAATTCTGTTACTCCCGAGGCTTTTGCGCGGGAAAACCGTAATTCCACGTTCCACTGGTCGTTATCCTGGCTGCCAGATAAAGGACGTTGTGGAGTGTATTTGATCGACAACCAATCCAGTCTTATCTTCTTCAGCCGAGTGAACCCATCGATATACCAGTCCCGCATGGGATTTGTAAGAGTTGGCGGTAATTGAACACAATGGAGTTCGCTGTCCGTATGCATGTAAGTATTGCCACTGTTCGAGACGGCCAGGAAAATCTGTCGAAATACCTGGTCCATTTTGTGAAGATATCCGGTAGCAGATGTCCAGCCGGAAAGGTATCTATGTAATCCTTGGTGTAAAGCTTTGAAAACCACGCCTCGAGGGCTACGTCTCGGTATGCTTTCGATACCGAGGAAAATGAATGTATCGATGCCCATTCAGGCTTATCATTATTGCCGCCATCTTGTGAGTGTGTACGAGGCTGAGCCAGGGCGAACATGGCTATCTCACGGATGAGTTCTAAAGGCAAGTGCATGGTGATGGGAGAATTGAAGTCGATTTTCCCAGGCTCGTCCGACACTTGGCAAATCGGCATCTCCCGGTTAGGAATTTTATTGCGCCCCCAGTCGGGCCAAATTTGCTTCTGAACAAAATGTTTGGGAGCTCTGAAGATAACTTGAACGTTTGGATGAGAACAATCCTGCGTTTTGTGAGCTGTCCTGAGAAACGGGTATTTTTACAGATACGACCCCTGGAACGATTACGAGATTAGTAGACTTTCATACTCCAGGCCAGGATCCGCAAAATACTCATTACTGAGCTGTCAGACTGAACGAAAAATGAGATGAGCTAGGAAGATAAATAAAGACAATAAATTGGAAAGCACAGGATATGGGTATAAGTATAGCGCTAGCAGATTTGACGCAAAGATAGATAGATATAGATTCGAATTGACTCCTGTTCCATACCAGTTGGGACATGAAGGCAGAGTTATGTCTAATAACCGCGCATCATCTAAGTAAAATGTCAGTACCAAAATTAAGATAACCCCGGGCAGCAATGCAATCACACCTTGAAGAATTCTAGGAGAAGAGCCCAAATAAGCAGCTATCCGTGAAGAACAGAGAGACAAAGTTGCTACCTTGATAATCGATCTCTCCATTTCCATCTTGATCAGCCTCGTTAATCATCGCCTGTAATTCAGCGTCCGACAGGCGTTCACCTTCGATAGCGATGAAAGGCTTTCATTGCGAATAGTCAAAGTACTCACCGAGACTCGTCATGACCTGCTTCAGCTCAGCCGCGCTGATGGTCCCATTCCCATCTCTGTCAAACACCTTGAATGCCTGTCTAATCTCATCCTCGCTATCAGTCTCATGAGCGCGCTTTTTCATCATAGCCAGGAACTCTGAAAAGTCGATGGTTCCATCGCCGTCCGCATCGACTTCATTGATCATGTCATGAAGCTCCCCTTCAGTAGGGTTCTGACCTAGAGAGCGCATGACAGTCCCCAGTTCTGTGGTGGTAATCGTGCCATCGCCATCTGGCATATAAAAGAGTTTTAACGATTTTAGGATATACAAATGTAAAAATATACCTTTGTCGAACAAGGAGAAAGCTTCTTTGAATTCTAAACAAATGAATGAAGTGAGGTCATAGATATTCAGCCTGAACGCATACCAGTAATCTGCTCTGAAAGACGAGACGAAGAATTATTAGGTAGACCAAGGATCGATCACCATGGACTTGCCGTTAGACTGGAATGGAGATGATCTCACTGCTCAGAAGAAATAGATCGCAATAATCGACATACCAGTTGATCCATTTTTCCTTGGCGATATTCGGGGTGGTTGAAAGAAGTAGGTACCGTCGACTACTGATTGGCCGTCTAGTCTAAGATTGGGCAATGGGCAATTTACGGCACCTGATAGTTTCAAATACCCTTCAAAGGAAGTGTCGTGCTTTCCGATGAGCGACGTGCTCTCCGAGTCCATGCATGATTGCCTTTATACAAGAGAACACACTATCGACTGCACAGCAATGATTGCGATGCGATGCACTGACGTAGCTGGGGAAAATGCGCTATCACGGGCAGTATGATTTCTGGGTGAAATAAATAAGGGCCTAGACCACGGTCGTGCTTACTGGCGGTGTCAGTGGCTGTACATCATTCGGAAAATCATGCATCCCACAGCCACCAAGGAGGAAAGACGTCATACAACCGAGATGGAGACTCAGGTGATTCCGCTGGCAGTCGTAAAGATTTATTGTATTCGGTCCTCGGTACATCTCGAGGTTGTGATGAACATATTGAATGTCAAACAATGTGCCAATCGTTATCATCTGATTAAGCCTCTATGAAGTAAATTGACAACTTCTTTGCCATTTTGTTAGCTGGGAGCCCGCTGAGTATTGAGAAGGAATCACGATTATAAAAGACAAGCTCTCATAAATGCTTAAAAGTGAATCAGAATTAGAAACGAAGGGAAGGTGCACCGGACCGTAATAATTAAATAGTTAAATAATATTTTAATTATTATGACTCGAATTCCAGGTATGGCTAATTAGCGTATGTAATTGAACGGCCCCGCTCCTTAACTTGCTACCACCATCTGGGAGCGTGTGCTGTTATCTATCCATCTACCATTCACAGAAAGCTCCAGTTCGATAATGGACGACGAGATTGAATACATGGGTACTAAGCCTGCTTGTCTGACTCGTCTAGCAAGTAATCGCCCCTTTCTAGGCGCCCAGCAGCCGACAGGTGAGCTCATTATCTTTGTATGAATGTCGAACTCACTGTGGTTCATGTAGGGATCATTCTTCATATCGAGAAGTACGGTGGCGAGATTTCAGAGACCTTGACTTTCCAGAAGCCCCAAGGCAACACAATAGCTATAGGCAGGCGACCGCCCACTGTCGATGCGGACCAATTAAAGCGAGACCAAGAAGAAGGCAAGGCCATGTTCAGATGCCCTGTTGTGAGCCGAAAGCATGCTCAGATCACATTCTCCGATGCTGGCAATGTGAGTACAATCACCTTCACCCTACTCCTCGCATACTAATTGTCCTAGATATTCCTCATTGATTTGGGCTCACATCATGGGACCCATCTGCGAAAGCCGGACCAGTCTGTCTCCACAATGCTTCGCTCTGAAATGCCAACGGCCCTGGCTACGAATGATATCATCACTTTCGGCAAGACCGTTGGTAGGGGCGGTGATATGGTTCGGCCAGTTGTTGCACGAGTTGAAGTGCTCTACAGCCAGCCCGTCTCAGTATTCAGGCCTCTTATTGTTCCAGATTCGCCCACAAATTCGGAGGGGTCTGCCAAGTCGAGTGGCCGGTATGGTCTCCACGTATCATCCTCAGAGTCCTCTTCCGGATCTGATCATGACTCGGATATCGAAGAACTGCGTTCGCCGCCACCTGTACCTTCCATCCGTTGTGGTCCTCCTCAACGCTTTGATTCTTTGTTAGGCAAAGCTTCCGAGGTTTTGAAGATACTCATTCCTGCTCGGCCAGCGCCTTCGAGCCACAGCTCGCCGATCATGAATCACATATTCTTCTCTCCTAGCCCCCAGCCGCCGTCAGAATTTCTCGGGTCCCCTGGGCTGCGCTCGCCGGCGATCAACCCCCTTGACCATGATGATGCTATTCCATCTCCTCCGGGTCTTGATCTTTCTTATCATGACCTCTATGAACCTGAATTCCGTGCCAAATCAGCTTCTCCGATGGAACTTGGTAGTCCATCATCTGTGTCTGCGCCGCTCTTTCCGAGCTCTCTAGAGAAGGTACTCAATGAACCTGTCGTAGTTGGGGCGTGGCCCTCTGCACCGAGTCAGAGATCTTTATCGCCCCTCCATGAGCTCTCTCTGGTTAAATGTAGTGGGGAAGCCGCTTTTGAGGCTCCCGTGGATGCACCTCTCGCTGAGGATGCCGCCTCTTCCTTTGACATGAAGGCTGCCCTGGATGAAGTCAAGGTTGAATTAGCATTTTCCCTCTATTTATTCAGTCCTACTTACTACTGCTTCAGGCCGAGGTATCGAAGTTGGACGCACAGCGTCGCAAATATAAACTCAGATTCAACGCTAATGCCCATACTATGAAGGATAAGTTAAGTGACTTAGATGAAAGGGTGACTGATATGAACGGGCTATTTACTTCGCTCATTGACCAAGTCGATAACTTGTGTCATATGGACATTCCGGATTTGCAAGTGCAGATTGACGACCTGCAGGATCAAGAACAGGGGCGAGAGGATTTTATGAATGAAAGAGAGGACATCGAGTCCAACCTCCAGGCTCTTCGTGATCTCGTTTCTGGTAAGGCTATCATTGCTTGTCGCCCTTTGACCTTAACGCTCATCTTCCGGAGACATACGGACGCTTCGCGAGGCTACCAAACAGCAGATGGCCGCAGAGCTTGAAGCTGTACGACAAGCTCGTGAAGCAGCTATCAATGCGATGTCCGATGTATGTATAGATGATTCCTTCATTTCTCTGGCTCACACAGCACAGGCACTCGCTCCGGTCTCGTTGAAGCGAAAGCGCGACGACAGTGAGGTCGAGGATGTGTCAGGACCTGCGAGTAGTGTCGTCGCCACCGTTCCTGTTCACTCCCCGAAACGCGCCAGAGTTGCGTCCGTCGTAATCCAGACGACGGCTACGGTTGCGCTCGGAGCGGTGGCTGCTTGGAGCGCATTAGCGTTCAGTTGAACGAACATATTCTCGTCCAAACCTGGATACCATTGCCATGGTATTCAGTGACACGGGCATGTAAGATTATGGTGGAATACGAATGTGGAATGTGATATGTGATGTAGGATGATTGTAGGTGTTATTTATGTGAAGATTACCATGTTGTAGGCTAAGAGGTGTATGCAATTGAAAATTTTTCTTTATCATATTCACCGCGGTTCAAATCTGTTTATGTACCGTCGTAGAAAGGAACGCATGAAGTAGGTTTTATCAGACTGAGTGATCCTTATTCGTATTACGATGATAAGTCATTTTCAAGTATGAGAGTATCACGTGTGCGTGCGCGCCTAAATGAGTAATCACCGCTTTCACCAGAACGTCCACAAAGACCTAGCTTTTACTCGTTCAACCATTACTCTCTTGGAAACAATGTCCTCGACACTAACGGACTACATTGAAACACAAGACAACCTTCTCAGAGAGGCTGCTGAGGCCTTGCCCCACCAGTTCAACCGTTGCACGTATCCACTTGGCTCTATCAGGTGCGCGTTCGTCGCGTCTGTTACATCTTCCCTGTCATTGAGCTATTTAAAAGGCAGCCCGTGTACCTCTGCCTTACGTGTGCTTTACCTCGCGGTATCTGTGCAGCTTGCTCCATCGCTTGCCATACCAACCACGAGCAAGTAGAATTGTAAGTCATTCCACTTTGCCTAGTAGCGCACTCAATGCCCTTTGCAGATTTCCGAAGCGCGGCTTCCGTTGCGACTGTCCTACCTCGGCCCTGCAGCATCCGTGTACGCTCCATACCACACCAGAAGAAGAAAACACGACCAACCATTACGGACAGAATTTCGAGGGAGTATTCTGTCGCTGTGGCAGGCCATATGACCCCAATACTGAGAGGGAGACGATGATACAATGCCTGGCATGCGAAGTACGTGCCGAAGACTCAATCATGCTTCAAATTTGGCTCAGCTCCTGACAGGATTGGTTCCACGAGTCGTGCTGTAATCTCCGAGAACAGCCTGATGCAGAAGTCTTCCAGTCAACAAACGAGATGGGGCCTCAGGCAGATTCGCAGCCGCAAAATGGCGATATTGATGACGGTGCATCTGACGCGTCGTCCTCCGATCTTCCGCCGCCCCTCATACGCGCCTCCGATTACGACAGCTTCGTTTGTGCATCTTGTGTCAGGAAAATACCTACCATCAATCGGTACGCCGGGACCAATGGCTGTCTTGTCGTTATCAGAGATGACGTCTCTGCCTCGTGGAGAGTTGTCACATCAACTGAAGATGAGACTGCTGAGGTCGATGTTTCTGTCGGGTCGAAACGCGCTCTTTCCCCATCTGCTGAGGAGCCTGAAGCCAAGCGTGCTCGGACCGAGGCGTCAAATTCAAAATCTCCGTGTCTGGCGCCTCCTATCAACTCAGTCGCGCAACGCATACTTACTGCATCAGATCCTGGCCTTGGAACAGGCGACGTGTTTCTCACCGAGGACTTCAGAAGCCGGTGGTGTCGCTGTTCATCGGTACTTGTCCATCATTCATATAGTGATCTCGCAGCTGACTTGAGTCTTGTTGCTTCTAGTGCCTTCCTTCCCTCGAAGCCAACAAGTTCCTTCTCCAAGAGGAGGAGACATATGAGCCGCCTGATGATCCTGATTCAGGTAGTATACATTCCATGAAAACTTCCGCTGATCGTGTTCTGATGTAAAGTCTGTTCTAGGTCTCTCCCTTGAAGAGCTGGGTATCAGAGCCCTTTCACGCATCCCCCGAGAAAGAGCTATTGATGGTATACACGCTTTCAATGCCATGCGGTTGGTATCTTTCTTCATCTCTGATACGCTGTCTGAAATGTCGACAGCGACGATCTGGTGCAATACCTCCGTCCCTTTGCACAAGAAGGAAAGGTTGTTGGTGAGGTAGATGTCAGGGCCTTTTTCAACAGGCTACAGGAGCAGAAAGCGCTTAGTATAACGCGATCATAAAAGATCTGCTCCCGCTTTTCTTGTTCTACATAAGATCATCCTGGATCCGTCTGTATGTTCACGTTCTATTCTGGTTTTTGCGGCCCGGGCTAGGATCGTATGATTATCACGACTCTGCATTCTGAAGTACATGTACCCTTGGGAAGGAACACCTGCCTGTGTTGTGGGAATGTTACCATAGTTTCCTTTGGATTTACGGCCCCTAAGACTAAGTCATCTTTACTCACATTCACACTGATTCACACTGATTCAAGCTCGGCGTCAACGCTACAGCCGTAAAAGACAGAAACAAGGTAACGTTCATGTAGAGCTGTAGACAAACGTTTGTCTAAAGATGATCATGCATCAAGATCGAATGAACTTTCTCCTGAACGTGGACCCACTCTGTGATTCCATAAACGGCAGTTCGTTTATAGTCCGGCAATCATTCATCAAATATTTTGGATCTGTAGGTGCACTAGAGTTCAACACCATGCGCTGCTTCGCACGCAGGAGAAATGTATAATAGTAATAGATACATTAAATGGATACAGAATGCAAGACGAAAGCGAGGGTATTATGTATAATGGAAGCAGCCAGTCTTAATTTTGTAACCCCATAATGTTAAAAATTCCTGAATGCATCTCTTTAAAGGAGGAGAGCAAGAACACCAGCGCCCGCGATACCGACAAGTCCTTGAGCGCTTTTCAGGCCCAGTGCGCCGCCTGTCTGGCTAGTCTGGCTACTCCCAGCTGAAGTAGCTGTCGATGAAGCTCCGGCATTACTGTTCGAGTTGTCACTTAACCTCTAGGGTACTCAGATAATTGTGCACACACCTCGAAGATGAAGCCGTGTTTGAAGCCGCCACAGAACCGCTTGAGCCCGCGCTAGTAGCAGATCCGGTAGGAAGACTCGTTGAACTGAAGGTTACACCCTAACGAAGACAGAGGAGTGAGCGAAACGTAAACAAAAATGCAAGAAACACGACGTACAACTTGAGCGCAGAGAGCTTGGGCGGTCGCGATAGCAGTAGTAAGGTCGCTGCCGGTACAACTGCTCTCGATGCACGTCGTAGTAGTATTCACGTACGTCGCGCTCTTGCATAGGCAGGCGTTGTCGGACGGAGAACAGCTACCATAGTCGACATTTGTGATGCAAGGGATAGCACAGTCTATTGGGTTTATTGGTTAGCCACAATATTGGAAGGGACAACAAGGAAAGTATGCTTGCCAGGCAAAGAGGTTTGGCGATCTAGGAGCATAGAACCCCATGCCGTGACGAACAAAGCAGAAAGGACAGTGAGGGAGAAACGCATAGCGAACGGTACTGGTAGGGAGAAACTAGTCGGGGGAAAACTAGTGAAGATCCTGAAACCAAGGTTGGTCTTTTTATGTGTCCTCGTTTGGAACTTTGGACCAAAAGTGCATATCACGACCCAGGGTGGTGGATTGTTGGGTTCCTGGTGTGATGATACACACACGGTTCGTTATCGAATTCAAATTGTAATTTCAGGAGGTCACTAGCAGAGTAGGAGATGACCTCATAAACGTCTAGCCATAAGGCGAACAAAGCATAGTAACATTGCACGCGTTGGAAGAGCATAAGGCAGAGAAGAGAATTCCAGTCACAAAAGGTCGATGCGAGTTTGATACGGATATAGAGGACGTTTCTGCGTTCATTAGGATGTTTCTCAACGTAACAATAACAGCCAGAGAAGCTCAGATTAATCCTTTCAGGACGGACATCGCCCGTGCTTGGTTGGTGGATGGTAAGACGAATTGTGAAGATGCCGACATCGGCAAAGTCCGGCCGAATGGCAAGCCACCGAACTTTATTTTATTTACACAACAGACCAAACAACGTCCCTGATACATTTCTCTTCATCGACCTCCCCGACCTCAAGATTACAAAAAATGGTGCGTTGCGATGCTGTCACTCTACTGCGCCTGTGGGCTCACTATGTCCTTAGGTTAACGCCAAAAAGGTCACCATTCTGCAACGTCGTATCGATTCCAGTATTGACGTGCACTCTAGACTGGCAAGCGCTCGGCCCTCGAGGATGTCGTGACTCGGGAGTACACCATTCACCTCCACAAGCGTGTTCACGGACGTTCATTCAAGAAGCGCGCCCCTTGGGCAGTCAAGTCGGTGGTCGCTTTCGCACAAAAAGCTATGGGAACAAATGACGTGCGGATTGACCCCAAACTTAACCAGGCTCTGTGGGCGCAGGGCATAAAGACGGTGCCTCACCGGCTGAGGGTGAAGTTGGAGAGTGAGTACTGGCCGTTTGATTTTGTGTTTCAGTGGTCTTATGGAGGAACAGGGAAGCGAAATGACGATGAGGGTGCCAAGGAGAAGCTTTACACCTATGCTTCGCATATCGTCGTCACATCGTTCAAGGTAGAGTTTTCTTCAGTGTGCTGTTAATGCGTATCTCATGCTAGTAAATAATAGGGCCTTGAAACTGTTGTCGTCGATGCCGAGTAAATGCTGTACTCCGACTCTTCATGTTCACTCGTTATACAATATGCTTCGCTATGAACATGTTTTTTCTCGGGACCTCTGCGCTTCGCTGCAATCTCGCCTCAGATGCCAATTGAATTCCCTCCAATATTTATCTGACCAAGACCAACAGCCTGGGCTTCGTGTTTGTTGGCATCATCAAGACATACCACTGGGTTTCTGATATTGCAAATCATCCTTAGTGGAATACAACCTTGTCTTTAGTCGGCTATCTTCGGCTATGTGACAAGACAGAAATTCCAGATTTCGACAATGAAGTTTACTTCGTAGGCGTATTCAGTAACAATCATCATTCTCACAGCGGGTAAGCAGATCCAGGGTCTGCGGGAATCATTTTCGGAGACTTGTAAGAATAGGTACAATACCTAGCGTCTTGGGGCCCATTTACGAAGCGAGATAACCCGCGATACCGCCGAGCCTACATATTTTAACCTACAAACAGGACACTGCTTTCAATTCTGGAAACCATGAGGATCAATAGCTCACCGAAATGAAAGGTACGAATGTCCGAAGAGTAGCCGGCCTTCCTACGTTGAGACCCACCTTCGTTTCGTGAGTAAATATGAAATGTTGGCAGTACTCTGAATTCATGTTATCCCTTCTCCGTGAACGAAATTAAATCGCATTTCCTTCTAGGTACTGCAAGGGCTGACTTAACTGAGGCACTGACGTACATCAGCGAGAACTGCGGGTGCTGCAAGACTATGTTGAACTGTAGCGATGCAAGTATACGTACGTGCTCGAATTTTCTGGTCTCCTTGGGTATCGTGCTTAACATTTCATGGCATTCTACCGAAAATGTGACTATGAGAAGAAGGAGAATGAAATGGAGACGGTGCCAGTACGTTGTTTCACGTGGCGTTTGATTTACCGTCTTCACCAGGCAAAGTATGCTCCTTGAGGAGTCAGCACTAGCAGTTGTATGATCTTATGTTGTTACCGCCGGAATGACACATTCTCTGTTTTGTACATGTGCAGGCCGTTCTGGACGCTGCGTAATATCGGTGCCAGTTCGAACATGTTGTTTTCGTCACGGTCAAATGTACCATCAGAGGATTTGTTCGTGAAGGCTACTACAACAACAGAATAAATACATACAAGTCCAAAAGTCAATAAACGAATCAAAGTCCATCGTAAATCATCACCGTAGTTATAATCCCTAATAGTGGGCATTCCAGTAGGAGGTGTTATAGTACTTGTTGCCATCGACCCAATCGTCCTCACAGTAATTCTCCCATTTCAATTCGTCGATGAATCTCCTCGAAGAGCGCGCATATAAACTGCTCAGCAGTCTCTTCCAGCGTGTAAACTTGTAAAATATTCTTTATCAGAAAGAGCCCGGGCCGGATGAACTTGACCAGAAGCTTACCCTGGCAGGAATGGCAGTCCTTATGGGCCGAACACAAATTCTTGCAATCTGAGTGTAAATCCAGTCAGCGTCATCTGGAATTACTGAAGAATAAACTTACCAATCTCATAGTTTTCCTTGTCAACATAGCCGCAGGAAAAGGGATCGTGCTTTCCAGGTTTCCATCCCTTCCAGGAATCTGTGTAATCGAAGACGATGTCCCAAGTACAACCGGGCTCGGGCCAGTAGTGGGGGCATTCGAAACCGCACGTAGGCTGGAGTACTCTCAAGTCAGTGATTGCTTGAGTGACGAGGAAACGTACATTGCTCAGACAAGGGCAGTCGATGGGAGCGTCATATGGACAGCTGTTTGTCTGGTCCTGGCCAGGTCCAAGATGGTCTCCAGGGAGCATACGTGCCATAGTCCCTAGCCTCGACGCTCTCGTCGGCCTTTGCGAACATTGATAGTACCGGAAAGGGCTGGCATGATAGCAGCAGCCAAGGGAAGAAGGATAGCGAGTGAGAAGCGCATGCTTGCTAAATGAGTCGATATGTTGTACGAGTAGCTTCAATAGAGAAAGGCGGATATTCTTTTCTGGGAAAGTGAAGGATTCGTTGTATCCTTTTATACCGTTTACTGCAATGCCCTCAATGGGAAAAATACTGAATGCCAATTCATAGATAAAACAGCACCCAGAAAGACATAAATGAAAGTTCGGTCCCAGAAGTCCGCAGAATGGTATTGATTGCAAGATGCCAAGGTACGAGAAAAGATCCTTTGAGCTGATTATAGATTAAGTTCTGGCGGAGGGTGCACGACCCGTGTCGGTATCGGACAGAGGACACCGTTCAGAGATATGTAATTTCACCGCCCACTGGTGCTATGCCAAGTCGAAGAAGTATTCATAAGGTATCGCCATGGATGGTCACGATGACTTGGACGGCCGTTGTGAAGATTAAAGTCCAAAAGATTTGCGAAGCATGTGATCAATGTTGATGAGACAAATGTACTTGGGCTGTGGGGGAAAAGTGACTTTAGGCTTGTCACTAGTTGGCACGCGCAACAACTTGAAACGACGCGACTGGAGAAAGATCCGAGAACCTTTTACAAATACGTAGCGGCTATTCAGAACAAGGATGAAGGCCAAACTTTGGACGAGTCCCACAAAATCACACATTATTTTTGAGTTGCAGCTTGCAACGATATGCTTTTGATTTGATACATCTAAGTATTCGTTGTGGTTACAGGCGATGTAATTCGAAGAAAAGAGAAACATTCCAACACAGCAGTGCGTATCAAGACATGATCATGACAAGTCGTAAGGATACAGTATAACAAATGAAAGCAACGGATAGATCGGATCTCAGTAGCGTCCAAAGACAACGAATACAGTATCTGTAGGCGTAGCAGCCTAAAATGAAGCAAAGAAATATGTCCAAGATAAAAAAGGACGGCAGTTCGGGGAAAAAGAGTGAAATCGAACTCGTCCAGTGACTCAGGCGTTGACTTGCATGCTGTGTGCGTGCCTAATCGCACAGTGAATGAATAGTGTCGTTATGTAGGTCTCCAATTTGGATCCAGGCCCCCAGCCCAGGGGAGTGGGCTTATAGGACCTGAATCATCTGTCGCAACCCGTCGTACTCCCATATCGTGCATGGACGACGCAGCGGAGAAATGTGCCCTGTGAGGAGACACAACTGAAGAAGCCGGACTGGCAGGTCCAAACGCAGAGAGCGCTGGAGAGATAGGCCCTTGTGGGCGGTATCTATGTCGCGCATCTGAAGAGATACTACCCGTATGAGCCAACGAAGAGTGGCCAGCAGTCCCGTGGCTCTTTGACGAGCCAGAACCCGTAGAAGGGTCTCGCAAGGAAGTAGGCGCTGAGCCGGCAGAACTCCTCGATCCTGGGCTTAGATGAGAACGCATCGAGTGCAATGATCCCTGCTCAGAGGAATGACCAGGCTGGTGAATGAAGTGAGGCTATGGAGAAGTGAGCCAGGAACTTCAGTATAGAATCATTGAGACTTACCAATCCAAAAGTTGTCCTTCGTCCCACTTCGTCCACGCCACTGGGTACGACGCCAGCCAGAGACCTCCATCCGTCTCCAGCCGAGGGAGGCTCTTCCTCAAGGATATCGATGCTGATGCCCGTGGTTCCGTCCGATCCACCAGCGAAGGAGCCCATCGATGAGGTAGTACCTGAAATGTCTCCCCATGCGCGTGGAGGCAGTGATTTTATCAACCCTGGAGGATACGAAAGCAGTTTGGTGCCAAAACTACTATTACTCGGAGTATCCTTCATCGAGGACGCCGACGTAAACGGTGAGATACCTCGTGGGGCAGGCATATCAAGGATATCGATCTGACCAGTGAATACTGGTGTCACCGGTGAAGTGGGGACGCTCGGAGCTGTGGACGTCTCTGCAACGGACGAATCTCCTGGTACGGAGGCATGATGCCTCATCCTTTCGACAGACCCGGGGCTCCAGATACCTAATTCTGCCTGGTTCGGCGCGGCAAGGGCACGGGGAGGGGGGGTAAGCACGGGAACACTGGCCAGGACAGGTGTACTAGGAATGGAAGATTGCGCATCATGATAGACCGTCGCACCAGATGCTGCACTCTTGGCACTGACACTCGACATTGGGCGATCACTCATTGAACTCATGGCGGGTCCGAGAAGGCGTCGGTCAGTCATCTCAGGCGAAACATCACCAAGCAGAGCTTGACCTGAACTCGAGATCGTCAGAGGGAAGACGTGAATGCCTCCGAGACGAAGAATCCAAGCTTTTGAACATGTTGCTAAACCGTCCCAAGCTAGCCAAACTTCCGAGTCCGAGAAGACCACCGCTATGTCTAGCGGTAGCGCTTGTGCTCGGATGGGGTTGTTCATGTGAATCGAGAGGCGAATTAGACGATAACGGAGACGTTCGAGGACCAAGGTCCTCAACTCGTACACGCCGTGCCGTTGCCAACATTGCGGGTTCATCTCCGTCGATGGGATATGATGATCGATGTGTTTGCTTAGAATTACGTGAAGAGTCTCGACTAGAGCGAGATTCTGGATCAACCAGTCGAGGTGGAGGCATGGGAGGTCCAAAGTCGGTATTTCCGTCGTCGGAAGCTTGCGCTGATTCTTCTACCAAAGTATGAAGAGGCTCAGAGCCGGAAGGATTATATCCTGGTCGGTACTCATCCTCGGGGTCGAAGTGGATGGTGGGATGATCAAGCAGAGACCCATAGCCAGAACCAGTTGAGGAGGTGTTCTTTCCACTGCTATTAGTAGACACGCTTCCATCCATAGGGACATTTTTTGCCTCTGTTGGGGCTGCTTTTCTCTTAAACGGCCCTGGTTTAGCACCGCCTCTCCGCTTTGGTGGAACAGCTGGAGCGCCACGGCTTTGTTGGAGGAATGGATCAACTTCTTCTCCGCTGCCCCGTGGTGAACCTTCCCCAGGACGGCGGAACTCAGGATCGACCATGACATAGTCTTTTTCTTGATCATCTTCGCCAAGATGTCGACGTCGACGACGATCCCTACTATAAAGATAGCAGATTCCAATGCCTAGAAGAACCACAAGCGCCATAACACAACCTGCAATGAGGCCACCAATTTGGGATTTATTCAGGTGTCCACCTTGCGAAATCGAGGGTGAGGTAGGGGCAGAAGAGCTAGATGACGTCGACGTCGCAGTTGAAGATGCGGATGAAGAGGACGACGCGAAGATTGACGATGTCAATGAATTGGATGACGAAGAGGTGGAGGATGAAGAAGGTATCGCAGATGAAGGTATAGATGAGGAGGTGGAAGGTATTGTTGATGTGGTTGAAGGTGTCGTTGATATGGTTGAAGGTATCGCAGATGAGGAGGTTATAGGTGTCGCAGTAGTTATTGAGGTATCAGTAACGGATGTTGCGGTGGATGCAGGAGACGTTAGACCGCCATACGTCCAGTCCGAGCCCAATGGAATCTACGGACATTCATGTTACCATTGAACCTTGATATTGAGAGAGAACAACGCACACTAGGCCCATAGTATGTCAATGGCAGATACATCACCGAGGTGACGGTGGCAAGGGGAATGCCGCTGTCGTCAGTGACAGTCGACACGACCTCAGTCAACCACGGTGGGAATGCCTGCGTATTGCCAGCCATCCAGAACTGAGTCTGATTTTTCTCTTTTTTTGTTGCTTTTGAGAAATAGGTGTCGTTAGTGAGCGTGAGTGAAGTTGAATAATACTAGACTAGGCAATCAGTACGGCAATGCGCCAGGGAGCCTAGAAGAGACATACGAATTATAATTCGTCGCGATAAGCTGCGTGAGTTGGGAGATCCCAAAATGCGCCTGAGCGACAGAAGGGATGGGAGTGGGAGGAAAGAGGAATCGCACGCTTGCGGGAACCAGCGACGCGCTCCAGGCAAGTCAACCAAAGTCACGTGAGCAATGCCTTGCAAATTGATACTATCTCCGCAGATCGCCCGATTTAGTTCCGTGGGTTGCCGTCGGCCTACCTTCTTCTACCTTGTTCCTCGAGGCACAGGTTTGTCAATATTACCCCTTACTGCCCTGGTATTGTAGGCTAGTAGCACTAGCGCATAGCTCTGTTTTTCAGCCATCTCCATACTCCCTGTAATACTAATATTCTGTCTATTAGACTCTGGATTTAGATTTCCGATCTGCCCACTGCCCGGTGATGCCCAGTCAGATGCACCCATGCTTTACCTATCTAATATGCGGCAATGTGTCATCGAAGTTCCACGTTTGCCTCATAGAACTCAACCGATTGAGCAGATGCTGTCACCCCTTCCCTCTAGTCCCTCCGAGTCAACGGTATGCTAACCATTTGTGATGATGGGTGTGGGTCCTCATCGTTACGGCAGTCCTCAATGACTGTGAGAACAGATATATATAGTCTTTGAATTGTACAATTGATGAAGCATCAAAATTAATTTGGCAGCCTGTCTCCGCGAAAGTCCGTTGATGGACTTCAAGATACGCCGCAGAACTGCTTCTCATGACAATTGCTCTTGAGAAGCTTCTTTTCCTCGTGCGTCCCCACCGTACATACATGTATCGCATGCTAATGTTGGATGCTAAGAGTTTATTGCGTGTATTGTTGGCGAGTCAATGCATTACCTCGGACGTGGTAACAGTGTAAGCCAACTAAATCATGAAGGCGCGCACAGGCATGTCGACGAGACCCTGTAACTGTGGTACACTGCGCTGCGCCAATCCGATCTGACGACGAGATATGTACTAAAAGTGTTGACACTGAGTTTCAAAATATCCTCTATCGTTTGGAATAACGAACTCACTAGCAGCACACTGAACATCCAGGACAGAATATTGAGGATCTGAAATTTGAACTTCAGCCCCAATTCATTTTAACTATCATTACCATTGTCTTCGGGGACGACTCATACGGCAGCTATGGACAATACAAAAGCGGGCCAAGAACATTCTTGTGCTTAGCTAGCCGTGCCTCAGCCAATGCACTCTACCGCAGCAGCCTTACCGACAGTCCACAGCAGCACCGGTTAAGTATTTTCTTTGAGACGACTGGAGACAGAGCCAAGATAGTTAAATTTGTCTTACGAAGGATGAGGAATATCCTTTCCCTAAAGCAAGAAATGTTCATATCCAGGTGGCGAAGGAAGTAACCTCACTTCATCGTTACAACAAAATTCGATGATTTCGACGAAAATCATGTCATGAGACGACAGAATACGCGTGTCTCCACCCGATGGGGTTTAGATGGGGGGATCATCCAGAATCAAGGCGAAAGCAAACGAAAGTCCTAGAAGGTTTAGTTTGACTGCCCTGAGCGTCAAAGTGACTCAGTTCCTAATCAGTCGAAGCTGCTTCTCCGTAGCCGCAAAATATTCCGGTATGTATATAAAGTCCTACAAGTATCTGAATGAAAAACACTCTCACATCCTACCCACCACTCACCAAATTAACATTTTCACCACTGATATCAAGTATTTCCACCATCATCGTGAGCACTACACCCTCATCTCACACGACCCATCTAATTCCACACAGGATGACCGAAAGAAAGATGGACGCCGCGATCAACAACGGAACGAAAACAGGTTCCACATACAGCGGGTGGTCAAACATCGCGAAACGATACATATCTGAAATTCCGAAGGAAGACTTCGAGAGGGACAGCACCAGTCAGGAATCGCCAAGGCGTAGAAGAAATCGCCGAACTGGGTGGATTACCTGCTGTAGGTGCGGTAAACATGGACACAGGGGAAGAGACTGCAAGAAGAGGTTCAAAGGGGAACGAAGGAGCAAGCACCGTCGGTCCTAAGGACCCACAGCATCGCTCGGCGCTGAAAGCGTCGCGGTCAACAGTATCCAGCGTAGGAGGATCTTCGGGATTCAATTGCTCGGGAAGGTGAGCTGGCGTTCGTCAGTCTTTCCGGCATGAGGAGGAAAGTGATGACCACAGGGCACGGTCCCAGCAAGCAATAGGGAGGCAGAGCACAACGGACGGCCCAGAGCATTGTAGGATTGCGATCGTGGAGAGGACAGACGGAAGAGACAATCATCCAATTTTTTTTACCAAGCTCCCCTTTGCTACACTGAGTGCGTGTCTTCATCAGTAGTATAATCGAATCTGGATCATTTTCTGACTCAAACCGCAGTATGACGTCGAGAGGAGCCGTATCCCGCAGTCGCGTCATCGTTATCGTGGCTGTATATAAGTAAGACTAACAGCATTCACATCTTTACAGCTACCCACCATGTCACATCTTTTCGATACAGCCAGAGCCAAAGCCTCCTCTGAGCACAAGCCAGAGCCTGCAGCGGGCCAGAACAAGGATTCAGTATTTTCTATCCAGCCCCATCCTGCCTGTGAGTAATGATCAAAATTCGGGAACGAAACTCCCTACTCACCTGACGTCCTCCAGAAAACCAACGATCCTTCTGACCTTAACCCTCCGAACCAGGGAGGTGGTTTGAGATCTGACCCAGTGATGGGTGCGCACCATGCTAGGGAACCCCACATTCCGAAACAGGACATCTTGAACTAGCTTGGAGCAGCCTCTAGTACGTAACATATCAATCACAGGATTATAAGCTGACTGATGCGTCCAGAGTCGCGAAGAGCTTAGCAAGAGGCAGGCCGAGTTGAACAAATAAGTAGTCAGTGACGTTGGATAGTCTTTGGGGTAAACCGAAGTAGATGAACACGTATGTAGCGCCCGCCGTATAATCGGAAGGTTCTTGGCGAGTTTCGGATTCAACTGAATGAAGTCGTAAGGAAAGAATTGGACTCGGCAAAAGCCGGTACTGCTGTTGCCAATCGGTTCCGCAACTGTCAAGTTTCGTCAACATCTAAGTTCGTCAAGGATACTGATGACTTCTCTCTCGTCCGACCCAGGCAGAGCTATCAGCTGAAATTATGTACGGGAGTCATCAAGTATGTCTATAAAAAGGATTCGTGAGAGATGTACTCCTTGAGATGAAATAGGTCTAGATGAAAGTTTGTATGCTGGTGGAGGTGACGACAAAGGTTAAGGCATGTAATTCATGGAATGTACACTTTCGGAGACGCTGATTCCTCATACCTTCAGGTGTCAGTATTATTGTATCCTCAGTCCGTCTGTATAGGAGAGAACGCCGCTACTATGATCCAAGAGCAAACCCTGTAGCCATACTCGTCGTCTCGACACACGCTCAAAATAGTCAGGAATTAAACCTGAATTCTTGGCTTGAAACATTCAGTCTCAAGAGAGTACGAAAACTCAGTTAAAACGTTCCCTTTTCAGGCGCTTCCTATAGTAATGTCTAACGAAGATGAATTTGGGGAGATTCTCATTGGGTCCCTGATATGTAGGCGCGCGCCTACGATACACGTGATTAACGCATGTTATGTACATCATATCGATATCGATATCATCGACCTTGACCGTTATCAAGGAGGTCTGTACGCCCATTGACCACCTCCTCGATCATGCCGTCTCAGTCAACTCTGAGCAAGGAAGAGAAGCACAAAGTCAAATCTGCTATTCCAGCCCCCTCGAACAAGATTTTCTATGCCACCCTCGCGCGAGTCTACTATGCTTATCCGCAGCCGAACGAATGGTCGTATTCTGGCCTTCAGGGTGCTCTCGCGCTCACCAAGAACAACTCAACTGGCACGCTTTCATTTAGGCTTGTGGACATGAGTGGTACAAGAGGTGTTATATGGGAACACGAATTCTACGATGGTCTGGATTACTTTGCCGACAGAGCGTTCTTCCATTCATTCCCTGGAGACGCAAGCGCTTCTTATTATTTAGATTAACATGATGCTTACAGCGTTTATTCTTGCAGAATTCTATGATCGGTTTCGCGTTCTCCAACGAATCGGATGCCAAAGATTTCTGGAAGAAAGTACTCAAAATGAAGGATGAGAAGCGCAGTACGTGAAGTCGCGGGGTACCGATGTGATAGCTGTTGACTGCTCTTTAGCGCCCAAGCCCGAGACGGAGAAGAAGAAGGCAAACAAAGGGGGCAAGATAGACAAGTCCTTCGATGTCAGCTCCAACATCTGGATCGTTTGTCCACGTCGCACATATGGGCTGTGATTCAGAGTCCGGCTTTACATCAAACGGAGTCCACCCATCATGGACAGATTTCCTTGGACAACTGGAGAATTCGGGTATCGACAAGGAAATGATAGCCAAGGAGACGGACTATATCAGGGACTTTGTACGTTCTCATCCTCAACGACAACCTGCAGCTGCAAAGGGGCCCAAGAAACCGAGGTCACCTCCACCGCCCTCACGGAAAGCTCATGGGCAGAACGACAGTATCAGTGCATCGCCGCCACCGCCACCATTACGACGCCCTCAACGACCTCCGG
Organism: Armillaria novae-zelandiae; assembly: GCA_030435655.1. Classification (NCBI taxonomy): domain Eukaryota; kingdom Fungi; phylum Basidiomycota; class Agaricomycetes; order Agaricales; family Physalacriaceae; genus Armillaria; species Armillaria novae-zelandiae. The sequence continues at coordinate 599,748 of JAUEPR010000022.1, forward strand.
CAGCTGCCCCTTCACATACACCACAGCCGCCTGCCAGCCTGCCACCTCCAGTCCGCCCGCCAGTCCGAGCAACTCCAGGGTCTCCGCCCCCGGTCCAGTCAATGAGCTCAGCGCCCGTTGCATCTCCTCCAGGAAAAAATGGTCGACAGAAGAACCAGGAATTCATGAACAGATTGGAGCAGCTTTCTGGTATATTTAATGCATATTATTAGAGGACCGTACGTTGATTGTTTCATCCAGAGTCCTGAAGAAC